>OY728122.1:1160969871-1162219871 GCA_963277665.1 Viscum album | reverse complement strand
CTTATACCATGTTCTAGAAATGTGTAAGATGAATAATAGTGTTATAAAATTCAAAATTTAGTTAACACTATTCATAACTGCTAGTTCATGATAATATTATAATAATATATCGTTGTTTATTAAAACCCGGTATTGCGTACAACACACGCTATCGAGGAAGCTCGTGATTGCGTGTAATGCAAGCCAAGTCAGGGTTGCGTGTAGTGCACGACTCCTTTGTTGTTGAGTATAATAGAATCCAACCATATTTTATTTATACATTGAGTATATATATATATATACACACTCATTGTTGTGTAGAATAACTTCTATCAAACGAGCTTGAAATTCTGTGTAACAAAAGCCAAGAAAAGTGTTGTGTATACTGCAAGCTAATACGGTGTTGCGTATAACGCAAGATAATCTTGGTGTTTCGTACAATATAAGATATGAATGAAATTAAAAAAAATGTATTTATAAAATCTCGGGTTGTTACATTTAAATCCTTGAAAATTGTAAGGAATATGGTTAGAGGGAATGGTTTTGATGATACAATTTTGAAAATACACAAGATAAATAAATGGAGTGGTGGGAAGAGGTCTTCTGTGTGTGCATAACCCTTTTCATAGATCCTTGATTACATTGAATACGAGTCACCGATTTACTCAACACATTATAAAAATCAAGGTTTCTATTTCCCAGATCATAAATTAAATAAAAATTTGAATCAAATGCTTTGTAGGATTGATAATATATGAGTCATTTACTGTATAAAGGATGGATTATATTCTGTGATATTGATTATAAACCTTGTTCCAGATACATTCTTTGAGAACTCTAGACTGTAAGATGTCATTGGTGATGGAGAAGGTACAAAAGCACATCTCCTCGCCCCTAGGTATTGTCTTCAACCCAGTTTTTCATTGAAAAATTAAGGCTATTCTACGAAGTTACACAATATTTAATGAAAATTATAGATAATATGAGGGTAAGGGTGAAATGATTGGAATGAAACACCAAACCAAAAATAACTGAATTAGGGATTTTTCTCGTATAAGTAAAAATAAACAGAATATAACACACAAGATGAATGAATTAAATAGAGAATAAAGAATACAATGATTTTTGTTTTTCAGACCTACTGGTACCTATTTTCATTATAAGAACACAAACCACGCATGTGTCTTATCAAATCTCAAAATCATAAAATAATATAAAGCATATAAGTGTAATGAAAGATCAACAAAAGAATAAAGATTCTACTACTCAAATTAGAATCAAGAAAAACATTATGAAATTATAGTTCTTGATGCAAGGAGGTCTAACTCTCCTAATCTCTTGATGTCTTTTTTAAAAGGTTATAAAAAAACTACATACTCACTGAGGATCCATGTGATCTCAATGGTACTCACCTAGACTAGATTTAATTCCACTCAGGTACATTTCATATCATCTTACTGATCATTGTATGTTGTCATTGATTCTTCACTAGGAGTGATACACTAGAAGTGTTTTATGTTGAATGAATAACACCAAGTCATAGCACAGAGGAACTGGAATCACTAGTTTAGGGTTAAATATATATCAATCAGATTGAAATCATACCATAATTATTAGAGTATGAGCCATAAATGGATACTGAAAATATGATGGAGCAATGGGTGATCAATTCCCCCTAAACCCCAATGTGCCTAGAAAGAGCAAGGATGATCCTTGAGGTCCATGACACTGATATGAATAGAAATGAAATGGTACAAATGAAGTCTCCTAACCAGGCGGACGACTTGGATGCATCGAGTGGAAGAACTGATTAACGACATGTACAGGTTGAAAGACATGCCCACTTGGGATGCCTATGCGAAAAATATGGTCTCAAAAATGTAAATTTCTTTAGATTAATAATAATTCAAATGACTTGAATATTTCAGGAATATGGAAAGAACTGTATAAATGTATTATTAATGATATGGCCATTACAATATTAAAAAAATATGAATACCATAATTAAAAAAGTTTCACCATTTAAAATTTGAATTGGAGATGTTCTTTCACATAAGTTTAAATAATTGGAACCAAATTCATTCTATATAGTAAAAACATGATGTTAGAAAATACTATTTCATTAGTCAAACTATCAGTTGGGTTATCGTTAGTGTGTGTCTTATTGACACACATAGTTTAAAATTCTATAATATCTCTAAAAAATGTATCCTTAGGTCTATATGTTTAGATTTACCATGTAATACTAAATTCATTGATAATTTTAATCCGGATTGAATATCATTATAAACATCAACAAAAGAATTATAATGATTGAGTTTAAGATACAATTCAATAATCTATAACACCGTTTAATTTCGTTTATGAATGCTATGTATTTGGATTTTGTGGTTGCAAGATAAACCACAGATTGCATGTTACACTTCATGGAAATAGGGCCTCCAAAAGAAATGAATATATTCCCAATCAAGTATTTTCTAGTAAAAATATTCCTTATATATTCATTATTTACATATCTTATAATAAATTAAAAATTATCCACGTTTTTACAATAACTTAATGAAATATTAGAGCTACAGGAAAAAAATCAACGAAGCCATTTCAAGGTATGAAAATGGGGCTTTCCTAAAGTGTCCATAAGCATTCTAAGGGTGTATATTAGAAATGAAATTTTAGGCCCAGTATAGATCATGGAATACAAGATAATACCCACTATATTAGTATAATGGATTTTATACAGAAACCAAATATCATCAGCATCAATGGTTCTTATGTCAAAGTCAATGTAAAGAGTTTTCCAAGAGGTGGTCTAATAGTTTTTAGATATTTAAATATGAATCTCTTGATAATATTTACAATATTTTCTTGATGTAAAAAATGAAGCTGTTTATTAGGCTTGTACCTAATTATTTTAACACCAAGATTTTACTTAGGTGCAACTAATTCTTTTATTTCAAACCTTACTTTTAATTGTTTTTTTGAGTAGTAATGAGACACAAGTTTTTCAAACAATGATCCTATAGTTGAAATACAAAATAAAATAGTACATTCATCATTTAATTAGAATGAAATAAACACATTTATCATATTTACTTGATGTGAATTGGCTATCATAAATAAAAGAATCATATTTTTGGAACAAGTCCATGAATCTTATTATAACCATATAATGATTTCTTAAAAAGGAAAATTTTCTCAGATTTGAATTATCATGAGTAACCTTTAGGGGTCCTCATGTAAATTTTATAATTTATATAACCATGTAAAATTGTATTTTTAACATCATTTTGTTCAATATAATGGCCCTTATAAGTGAAAAAATCAAGAATCACCCTAATTAAAAAAATTATTAACAACAAGGGGAAAAATTTTATAATATCCAGTTCATTTTCATTAAAGTAATCCTTTATAAATTACTCTTTCATTGAAAATAATACTACATATAGTAGTGTTATCTTTTTTCCTATTATAAATCCACTTGGAATCAATAAATTTAGCATTGGGTTGTTTATTCATAATAGAAAAGTGTGATTTTTTTCATAAGGAATGTATTTCTTCATTCATGGAAAATACCCACTATTTAGAGTTATTTCCATTAAGGGAATGATTATAAGTTTGAGGATCATAATCAGCTAGATACTTGGTAAAATAAAAGGCAAAATAATCCATATCATATTTTCCGAACTGCGTAGGAGGTCTAGGAACTATCCTAACTATCTCTTGGGACAATTGATTGTCTCCACTATTGGAAGGAGGTTCTATTTCATAATCTGAACCAGAACTAGAGTCAAAATCATCTTTGGTTGTGGGATATGGATCCAGAGGATTGGGTGGGATAATATCCACAAAATGGGCTGGAAGATTAGTTTCATTGTCCTTTTCTGTGTCTTGATCATTACTATGACGTGGGTCATACATGAATTTGGGAGAAGATGACTCATGGAAAACCACATCTTTAGTAATTATTATTTTTTTGATAATATATTTTATCAACCCAATTTTTTTACCCTTTATCACCCTTTATATTCTACACAAAGATTCATTTAAGGGCTCTAGGTTCATGTTTATTAGTATTTACATGGGTATAAGAAGTGCAGCTAAAGACTCATAAGTAGCTATAATAATGTGGATTACCATTCCATAATTCTTCTGGGGTTCTAAAACAGATGGCAGTAGAAGGATACCATTTTATAAGGTAGTCTACCATAATGAAATCCTATTCCCAAAAATATTTAAGGAGACCTAAGCATTCAATCTTGCTTTATACTCGTTCTAAAATAGTTTTATTAATTATTTTTTCAAGACCATTTTTTTTGGGATTCCATAATAGATTAGTGTCTTTTAATACCCTCATACTCAAATAATTGAAAAACATTATTGGATATGTACTCTAAGTAATTATATGTTCTTGTGGTTTTAATTCTTCTCCCAACCTGACTTTTAACTAAAAGTTTCAAGGTTTTAATGGACTAGAGAACAAAATATTTATTTATCAGAATATAAATCTAGAATTTTATTGACAATTAATCTATATAAAAATAATAATAACAACCTCCACCATGGGAAGTAGTACTTGCTGGTCCCAAAGATTATAATGTATGTATTCTAAGGGGCTGAAAACATTAAAATTGGACCTATTAAAGGTGTATCTCATATCCTATCCCATAATATAATCTTATAATAATGGAAGATTCATTAGCATAGTGTCACTCAAATTCCCATTCTTATTTTGTTATTCAAGTCCCTCGGAGATTTCATTCCATCAACTATTACACCATAGAATATTATTATTAGTATTAGTGGTATAGAAACTACCTAACTATCTCGAATTGTTCATTCCCTTCAAAACATACTATCCATTAATGAGAGTACCTTTAATGACAGTTCTAATGAATTAAGAGAAGTTTAGACTTCCTTTTTCAGAACAAAAAGTGAACCCATTTTATTCTTGAACCCATAAAAATGAGGTTTCTATGATGGTTCAGAACCCACCTAACATCCTGAAAAGTGATGATGGAATGGTCATCTAGTTATATTAAAACTGAGTATCTTTTCTCACCCCTATTATTATTTCTTTAGAGGAAATATCCATCTAATATTTCTATATCAATCCAAGGAATGAAAATATAATGGTACACATGTGAAAATAGAATCCTAATTCAATGAACAACTT
Organism: Viscum album; assembly: GCA_963277665.1. NCBI lineage: Eukaryota > Viridiplantae > Streptophyta > Magnoliopsida > Santalales > Viscaceae > Viscum > Viscum album. The sequence continues at coordinate 1,162,214,719 of OY728122.1, read as the reverse complement.
ATGATTGAGAGAATTCCTAGATAAATTTAACAGTTTATCTATGTCATAACAAATTCCACTAAAAGGGACTAGTCAGTGGGATGTTTATGTTCATGTTCTTATTTAATCACCCTAAACATGGGAATATTAATTAGGGTCTTACCATAATGAAAGAAATCAAATATTATTTAAAAAAAGTAGACATTGGGTTGGGTTTTCTATTTTTCTTTATTTTATGTAAATTTAATTTATTTCTCTTTACCTTTATGCTATGGTCTACTCTTAGTAAATAGGTTCTCTCATTCACCTTTTGTTCGAGGTTTAGAATGAAATTATTTCGATAAAAGGGATAAATAACTTATTAAAGGGTTAATGGGTTATGGATATAAATCATTTTTTCCACTAAGATTCTATAGGAATTATAAAAATAAATTAGAAGTATAATTTGTTAATTTTCACCATCATAGGTTACAATTATGTTTGAAAAATCTAAAATGACACTGTAAAATTCATATAAATGGGGCTTAATTGATCTCATGGGATTATGTTTAAATGTTAACATTCTTTGTTTTTTATAATTAATTACAACTAATGAAGCTATCAGGTACATTTTTTTCTAGTTTAATCCATATACCAGAAGTTTTAGATTCATATGAAACATTCCAAATGAAATTATCTCCTAATGAATGTAGTATATAACTATTTTCATTAATAAAAACATTAGGGGAAACATATATATATTCAGTGATAGTCTATATTATTTCTTTTATAGTTAAAATAATTTTTATAGGTCCATAGTGGGTGAATATTAAGCATTTTTTAACTATATAGATCTCATTTTAATTCGCCAAATATTAATGTCATTTTATCCATCAAATTTCATTATTTCAAACCATTTTGTTAACATATATACTCAAATGAGTATATGTAATGTTATTATAAACAATGTTAAGAGTAATCACCCAACAGCTGACTAATATCAATGGTAAATGATTTTTATCCAACTAAATTAAGAAGAATTAAGTGAGGTGAAAATGGATCTAAATAAAAAAAATACATAAAATATGTGATTTAAGAAGAGATAAAAATGTATAAATTAAATTAAAAAGAAAAATATTGAAATAAAAAAAACTGGTTTGGTAGAAAAAAGAGAACCTATGAGGCACTGATACCACTTTGTGGGTGGTAAAGGTGCACTGATTAGGATAGAACACTCGAAACTGAAAGGAAAAAACTAAGGATTATTCTATTTGAATTACAAATCAATACAATCAAATATACATGATTTGTGAATTAAATAAAGGAAAAAAAGATTCATCTACTTTGGTCTGACATGAACCTATTTTCATAGAGTGATCACTACAAAACTTGGGTATCATTCAAGATGAAAAAGAAGAAATAGATTTAAAGAATAAAAGAGTGAAGAAACATCAACATAATCATATAGGTTCTGGTACTGTAAAATAATAATAAAAAATGTGATGAACATTCAGTGTTAGGTGCAATGAGGTATGGTTGTCATGTTCTCTTCAAGTCTACATTAGAGCACTATACTAAACCTTCATACTCACGGGGGATCCTTATATTCATAGAGGCACTCACCTATATTGGATAAATTTCCTCTCAGGTACTCCACCAAGTGACTTCTTGATTGAAGGACACTGTCATCGAAGATCCACATGAAGCTGTAAACAAGCAGTGTACCATGGAGAATAGTCGGCTTGGAGACTTACCACTAAGGATCCAGAAGCACTGAGATAGGATTTGGGGGACCTAAATAGAAGTGAGATCGTACCAAAATGGTGAGAGGATGGGCCCAAAATTAATTCCAAAGAGATGGGGGATAAGGGGGATTATCAATTCCATCAGATACCAGTAGCACCTCAAAAGACCAAGGCCAATATATGAGAGACACTAAACAAAGAAGAATATAAAATGAATAGTCTGAATTAATGCACCTATCCAGGTGGATAGTGGGGATGAATCAGGTGGAACAATTTATCAATATCTAGTAATAAAGGCCCTAGTTTTTTCCACACTAGTATTATAAAGAAGAACATGTCATGTTTACAGGACAAAGCATATGCCCATGTGGGAATCCCCAACACCAAAAAAAGGCCCAAAAAATTAAATTTGAGCTGATACAAAATAATTATAATAATAGGAATAGTGAAATAATATAAAACTAAAAATATTAATCGATGAATAATACCATAGTGATTTAAAAATGAAAACATAATTGAATACCAAAACTCATATATATTTCATGTGTGTGTGTGATGTATTGGTGGAAAGTATTTAATATCATCTTATTCCCTACCTTTTTGTATCATAGGTCATGTTCCCAGATCAATTCTAGTATATTTAAGATAAATAAAACTACGAGGAGTCTTATTCACACTCAATAGGTACCAGATAATGCATACTCTTACTCCTTCAAGGCAATAACCAATAGGATATCAGATAAATCACTAAACTAATATGTTTCCTCAATGGATTTCTGTAAAAAGGACCCTATGCTTATGGTATCTTGTGAGGTGGGTCCTAATAAGAAACTCAATCCTTGGGATATTATCGTGGTAAGTATCTACAAGAACAAACTGTAGTTTGTGACCTTTTTTAATTGGATGTAGTTATTGTGTTTATGCACTGGGGTGATTACTGGTAGGAGAAGGGTTTCTCCTCATCCCTACTTAAATTTGATATGTTTGAACTTTTCTTTTTCAAATATAGAGAGTAGGGATTCATATTATTTTTAGTTTTACTAATTAAAGTTTTATTTTCTTATACAATCCAATTATCCCTTCTCTCCTCTCTCTCTCTCCCCCCCATGAATTTTTTTTTTGAAATTTTAATTTATAGATTTTGTGGAAACAATAATCCTTATGATCATTGGTGTTTCTATTAATATCTTTCCATTTATTTTATATAATATTATTCTTAATCATTAAGGTAAAAAACTCATGAATGAATTTTCAAATGGAACTAAAAAATAATATAATTTTTTAAAACATTAAAAAGTTAATCAATGAAAAGATTGAATAATTATTGCACTTAGTTGAAATACTCCATTAAATTTTATATTACTAGACATCTTATCAATTTTTCTCAAATGTACTCTTATATAAACTCTAATTAAATATAATTTTGTTAGAATAAAATATATTTCATTTATTTTTATGGATCTAATTCATTATATTGGTTCTTTAATTAATATCATCTATTTAGTTGTCAAGAAAATAAAATGATATATAGTTGTATAAATTCACTTGGAAGTAATAGTTTGCCTCTCATTGTAGATGGTGTTAACTTTTAGGAAAATTCCAATGTGTTAAGGAAATGTTTTTTCTAAAAAATAATGTTATGGACATTCCATATTTAATATCCCATGATCTAAATCATTCATTTTTTTAAACGAAATCTACTGGATTTTATTTTTTCAAATTATTACATCCATTAATAAAATCAATGGTTATTTTTATATATCTATTAAAGATATTTTTATTAGTGGATTAATGCCTCAAACCAGTGTGATAGTACATCAATATTACCAACTTTATAATTATAGGCTTCCTCACACACAAAATTAATGAAATCGTTACACTATCAGCTATTGGGTGAAAAATACCCACACATGCTTTATTTATTAAATGATTGTCCCTATGTCATGTATGATATTACATCCATCTTATAACATTCACTAAATATAAAAATTTACCTATATATAGAATATTAAAATAACTAGAATCCAAAATTCTTTCACAAATAAAAACTCTCCTAAACTAAATTACCACAATACAGGGAGAAGAGATTATGTTTCACTCTTAATGATAAGTTAAATATTATCTGTAGATCAAGACAAAATAGCTCCACTAATTGATTATTAATTTAGATAATTAATTATAACTCTATGAATATTCTAACATACTTTAATTATCCCTCTAGGATTATGAAGGATCCAAAAAACATTCCATGATTCATATCAATGGATGTATTTAGGGATTCCCAATAAATGTTTTATTAGGCATGATAAATATCTTTAATATTATTCAATTGTTACTTGTGGGTCATCGAAAACTTCAATAAAGGATCACCTTGTCTTTCAAATCATTTGTGGGTGGAAATGATCACATGACCATCCAAGGATTCATTAAAGAACATAAAATCATGATTAAAGGACATATAAACATTTTTCTACTTATGAATTACTAGTGATAATATCTAAATTTATGGTGCATACATCAGAAAATGAAATTTGAACCATAATTTTTGTGGTAGTAGTGTGAATGTGGTTGTCTCCATGGAGGAGAGAGTTTTGGGTGTTTTTTATATTATTTAACAGGTTTTGTGTGTTAGAATAAACATTTTTGTTGTTTGGTATTAAATTTAGCTTTTGAATGATGTTCCCTAAACTTGCATATCACCTCACATTTCCTGCTAAATCATTATTCTATTTAAGATCTCTTCTTCTCTCTCTAACCAAGTGAAACCTTGATCAATAATCTGAAAATGGATATTTCAGCATAATTAAGGGCATATAATGATCGCTTCATTCTATAACATCGCCTATCTTAGTGACCATAGATCTCTAATCACCCTTCGTTCAATCCACTACTCACGATAAAATACAGTCGGGAGATCAAGACAGCATCTGAAATTTTACCTCATATGGTCAGATCGATAATGATCCTAGGATTCCGTTGGTCATTTAGCACCATTGGTTAGACTAGGTGCATACCTCAGATTATATGTATTTCATTCTATCCTATTGTGGGATGATAGATTATGTAAATCATATTTGGAAAAAGTAGGTGGGTTTAAGTGTCAAGGTTTCCGGGTTATTAGAAGATAAATAAATCTGACTGATTTCATGGCATATATTACATCATTATATTTTTTGAATTCATACAAAAATATGATGGAGATATAAGGACCATCATTGGATGTTCCCTAATGATTATTATATAATAATATTTATTCGAGTATCATGGTGCACATGCATAATCTTTTGTCTAGATTTCAGGTAACTAGTATTACATGAGATTTGGTTGGAATTACTAGATTGGGTTGAGAGATAGGACTGAGGTGGGAATCAATTTTGTAGGGTGATGTATCCACTTATATTAATGTTTTAGTTTTCTTTTTTTATGTATCACCACAGTGGGTGATCCTTCTAATGTATATATACATGTTCAACATGGGATCATTATTTTTATAGCAAGTCGTCGTCTATTTTCCACTAATGGCAGACTCTTAGTTATAATTTTCCATGCTTACTCTTATGTTCTATGATAGTTTGTTTATTTATCTTTTTTATTTAATGTGAGGATTCCTATAGTTTATTCTTCCCATGTTTCCTGTCTAATCTCATCACACAGTAATAGTATCTAGTATACAAGGTGGAATGCCTAAGGTAATGTGTTACTACTTGCCGCTTTACTTTTCCAACTACCATGGGACAGGGTGTTACACTCACCAATACCCACTCACAAAGGCACAAAATAATACACCCTCACACACCCATATCCATATGCTTGCTCAACCAAACTCTTTCATGCCCATTCATACTTACACACCCACACCCACTCCCCCTGAAAACCATCCATTAGATATTTATTTTATCATTGCTAAAAAAACTAATGATTTAAGAGTCTTTAATAGCCAATAGCTTTTGTCATTACTGATAAAGAGACTCTTAACAATTAATAAAAAATTATAACATGATCTAAATATATTTGTCATCAATAAAGGGTTTGTTTATTATCTGTAAAAATGTATTGATAAAACTATAAAAATATATCTCTTTATATTAATTTCTGTAATACGCTAATGCCTCCTATCATCCACCCTCACCCCATCAATAGTCAACACCTATCCCCCATATCACATCCCTTTCTCACCCCCTTTATTGTCCAAAAAATCAATGTTTCACTCTATCCGTTCAGTAGGAAGTTCATTTAACTCACACAACATGATTTAATTACATGATGACCTAAAATCCACATGGGTGTCCTAGTGTAATGAACATGAGTACATAGCATGTGATAGAGTAGTACATGTCCTATAACCCTTTATTATCCATCCATAACTCATTGAATATCAAGATGGTTTCATTGTATTCATTCTTCATTAATTATGAATCGATCATGGTTATACATGAATGAAACAAAAAAGGAGGAAAAATATATTTCGATGATGGATCTAGAATGAATTTAAACTAGAAGTCAAAATAATATTTTAAAATAATAATGACCAGAAAATAATTAATTAATAATAAATTTGAATGTGGGTACTCTGATATCAATTGATCATTCTGGTCATAGTGGAAGGGATTATCAGGGTCGATCCAAACTCAGTAATTATTGGACTTGATGGTTCATTTTGATTTTGTACAAGTCTTAAATATCATGACCAAAAAAATATTTCCAAAAAGAATATTTAAAATTAACATCATCAAAACCAAGAGTATATATTTTCATGTTAAATTAATAATAAATTTAAATACACATGAAGAATGAATAGATCAGTCTTGTCATGTTTATGTAATGAAATTTCTGATCATATAAAACACTTTTCATTCAACCATTGTTATTTTTTTGATCCATGTATTGAAAATATCCACCAGTAATCCCAACAAGCTCATTTAATCCCCAAAAAATTTTGGTGGTTTTTTTAGGTGCAAGCACATTGGATCAATCATCTTTTGGTGTTTGTCTTGATTTATGTGATGATTCATTAGGTATTGAATAATCATCCATAAAATCCCTGAATTAAGATGATATAAAATAAAGGAGAATCCGTTGAGTATTATTTAGTCTTTAGAGAGAGGTCTAAATTTTATTGTTCCTATTGATTATAATTTTTGATCAATATCAATATAATAGAAATAATTGTCTAATTTTTAGAGATATTTATAGGGTAAAAATATTATTTCATTTCACAATGAATTTTAAAAAATAAGGATATAACTTATATGATCTCAGGTTAGGTAATAATAATAATATTATTTTCTCATAGAGTGCGCTAACTCACACCATGATAAATATTATTTTACAAGAAAGAAAATTAATATTTATTGTTGGACACAATATCGGTCCACCGTTCCTACTTCACATTTATAAATAAATATTACCTATCTACATAATGATTAATTACCTAGATAATAAATATGTATATAATTTATGAGGTCAATAAAAACAAAATAAATTTATTCCTTGGATGTGAGAGTAATATTTATTTCAGTTATTTAAATTCAAATTGAATTTTATTGAGATCAAAAAAATCACTTAGTGTGTGACTGTCTAGGATTATTTCTCATTGGAATAAATGGACTTTCCAAAATTTTCAGATTTCTATCTAGAACTGGGTTGTTGAATCCAAGGGAATGAAATTAATTTCACATCATTGATAAAACACACATGAGCCCTTGTAGTGTAATATAATCCATTTTTCACAATATCACATCAAGAAGGTTGTACTCCTACATCATCAACATATATGATTGATGCATCATTACATAAATATCTAAAATATACTTTTCATTACACCATGGTCTTGAAATTTAATGTGATAGTTCCATTTAAATCAATAGGTATAAATATAAAATTATATTAATATGAAGGTGAAAGATCCATTCTCTACTTATTAATTAATAACATTTCATTCATGATGCATCCAATGCACCCTACTTCACTAAAACTTAATAAGATTTGGTTTTGGTCAGTATATCATAGAATGTGTTTCAGTATATGCTCCAATAGTAATCATGAAGTCTAAGTACCATTACAAACACATGAAGATAAGAATATTAGATGACACAAAACATATAAAATTCTTACTGATGGGTCTGTTCTCATAATCTCTTATAAGGGATATTACCACGGGAAAAATTCATGAGAATAAGTTTCATTAGCTTACAAGTATTCACACCCAAAAGTCAATGATAAGTGTATTTCATGCATATATTTTATAGTATTATATGTATTGAGTTTTGCAATTAAATTATAAATCATTCAAATTTTTTATACAAATGATTTGTTTTATGTTTTATTGATGTAAATGAAGAATATTAGGAAAAGAAAGAAAAAGAGAATAAAATATGAGCAAAATGACCCTTCACATAGTGAGAGAAGTAAAGCGGCATGATAATAGATTATTGATGGAAAATAATTACTAGAAAATGGAGAAAAATGAGTACCCAACATGTAATTCCATTACACATCATGAATTCATTAAGTTAGGAAGATGCATTATAGAAAATTCATGACAATGGTACATATTGTGAACTGTGATTACACGTCGTGAGTGGAGATTTCACGATATAGCCTTAGTCAAAGTTATAAAAAGATATTTGAGAGGATTAAAAAGATGTGGAGGAAAACGCAAAGGATTAGATGACATTGTAACCCAAGTACACATCGTGACAATAACGACACATGATAAATAAAACCGACACTACAGGACATACTGCTGAATTTTTCTATAAAAATAGGCCTTTATCTACCCTTCCAAGGCACTCTTGGACCAGTAGGAGAAAGTGAGACACTAATAGATAATGAAGTAAAAATCTAAGGCCCCTATTCTCCACCATTATTCCTTGGGTACCCATGTAGCATTCTCTCACCATGAGTGAGTAGTCTTCTTAGTGTCGGGTGACAGTATTGTAGGGGGATGTGTGCTTAGGGATTGTTTCATCTTATTATTCATAATAGGGATTGTTGATAACAACATTTATCAATTCCAATATCCTTCCTCTGGAAATTTCAGGAACACTGCTTGTGATTTGATGTGTATTATTTCATTGCATCAATTAATTGACTTAGATTGTGTATGGACATTATTCAATCTAGGCCAGTTATGTTTAAATATGGTTTTGGGATTCCTATTTTTGTGATTGAACCAAGTTGATGACCATTATAAAGGTGAAATCATTGAATTAGAGTAGGATACCAATGGAAAGGATCCCTACTGTCCCAATTCTGATATCAAACCTAAATAAACCCATAAAAATTGAATCACTTTCACAAGAACCTGAAATCATTGAACCTGTCATGTCTCTCATATTAAATTTCAACCAACCCATCACTATTGATATTTATCTTTTCTTAAATTAATTAAAAAATTTCAATTTCAGTAAACATACAGACTATCTCAGTGGGTTTGATCTTATACTTTCCATAAACTACATTTTTATTAATTTCATAGTCTAGTTTGGGTTTTATAAATTTGTTTTTTCATATTAACAAAGTGAATTAATGACACCCTATTGGGATGTCATTCAACATACTATGTTCCCCGTTATAGAATGTTATCTTACCATAAAACTAGGTTCAAAAATATTTTTATGGAATTGAAAGGTTCTCATCATAATAGGGAATTGCTATAACCTTTTCAACGTGATAGATACTTTAGTAAATTATTAAATTAATGTCAAATCGAAATATGAATGATATGTAATATGATGTTTTAATTATTCATTTTTTTAATATACATGAAATCCAAAGTACACGCAATCGGTTCTATGTCACCAAACCCTACCTGACATTTGACGGTAAAGCCTCCTGACCATAGATCCCTGAATCAATGTTCCATCATATAATGCATGATGGATTCTACGAATTCCTCCCCAATATTGTTGCTCTACTACTTATAGTGGAACTTAGCAGGTTATATGGTCCTCACAACCATCCTATATTCACGGTATGAACGTGACCACACTGGGATCACACTAAGTGTATGTGCTTAATGAACCTCCTTCTTATGGAACATGACTATTTACACTAGTTGTATATGTTTAATTAACATCCTCCTTAGTCCCATATATGGTAGTACCATTATATTATTTCTACCAAGAATTCATATTCTCATTTTTGAATGTTATGGTTAGAGAAGAAGCACTGATGGGGGGAAATAAACCATATTATTTTAATTGATTTGATGGATCATTCACAATATTTTAAATGATGTAAACTCCATGACCAATGAATTTTTTCAATTCTTATATTAACTTTAAAAAAAACCGAAACATGTAGCTAATGTTTTCAAATTAATTTTTTAATCAATTTATTCAATTTTGGATAAAAATGATACCTCTTTTAGAAACTTTTTCTGATGATGATTTTGATCTTATGAATAACCATTCTTGGATTAACCTCATTGAATTATAATTATCCAAGTGTAGAATCCATTTAGAATTGATGAAAATTGGATCCTTTGATATCCAAACAATTCTGACTGATATATTGTTTCTAGTGAGGGAAATCGATCATCTTACATTGTTCGTCTTGACCAAACTTCCAATGATATTGATGTATTCTCTCAATATCTTCATTTTCTTTAGATAAATATTGGAATAAGAGTCAATAGATAATTTCATTGTAAAAAATGATTCTCTATTCTCTATTTCATTATTAACTATTATCTCTACACAATAAAAATTCACATAAAATATAGTGCTAGGGTTTAAGTTAAAATATTATTTAATATCATACCATCCCTTAAAAAATATAATATTATTCCATAAACCCCATGAAAAATGATATTTTTAAATATTATTTTCTAATGTTCATTTTAAATTTCACAATATAAAATATTTCTCAACTAGATTTTAAATCAATATTTGTTACAAAAAATATTATAAAATTATTCCTGATACATGAGAATAATATTTATTTTACTAATTTTATTGAAATATAATTATATATATATCAACGGAAACACTTAGTGTGTGACCCCATTGATTATTTCTTATTTTCTTTAGGTGGGAATTCATAAATTCTAAGATTATAGTTTTGAAATGGGTCAAGGAACCCAAGAGAAAGAACTTATTTTTAAATCCATTAATACCACATATTAATGCTCACCATATAATATAATCACTTTTCCACAATATCTAGTTAAACAAGAAGTATATCTATGTCATCAACCTATATACTCGATACACTTTTCTTTGAATATCTGAAATAAACACATAATTACACCATGTATATGGAATTTAATGAAAAAATTCAATTATAATCCAAGTTCTAACATTTGAACATATAGAAAGATATACGGGAATAATAATTCTTCAACTTATTAATTAATAACACATCACTCATGATTCTCAAAGCATATTCAACATCACAATGAATTTTATTTTCATGGTTGATAAAATTCAACAAATTTCATGTTTTTTAATATTCCTTAGTAATAATCATAAAGCATAAGTACCATTAGATACACTTTTAGATAAGAATATATGATGACAAAAGAACATATGGAATTCATATTGGTGGGTCTGTTATCATAATCTCTCATTTGGGATATTACCAAGTTCGAACTTCTTGAGAAGAAGTCTCATTTTATTATGAGTACTATCACTTGATTGTATATACACTATGATCTCCATCATAGTACATTAGCTATCAAAAGAACTATATTTAATAATATCATCAGAGAATTTCATGGTTCTCATCATAGTAGGGAAATAAAATAACTTTATCAATTAGATAGAGATTCTAGGATGTTACTACATAAATTTCATGCATAAAAATGAAAAATATATAATAATATATTTCATTAATATTAAAATAATAAATATAAAATATAAAATATATTCAAATAGTTGGTTATTAGACAAAAACTCCTAAAAACTCCAATCTGGATTAGATCCAAATGCCAATGTCTGTTAGTGTGCTACACCACACATGATAATCATGTATTTTATGAGTCATGGATTTAATCAAGGGGGCTACCACATTTCCATAAATGGAAATAATTCTCAATATAAACTAACCTACTTGAAAAAAAATCACAATATATGACACTTACATTGTATATTATTCATCTGCTAATGTGACATTTACTCATTGGCAAGGGTCACCATTGTAGTATTTTCACAATAGGGTGGTGTAAGATCTGTACAGCTAAGTATCATGTACGAAACATAGATGTAGTTGTGTTTCCATGATACATATTTAGATACCTCAAAATCCATAATATACAATGAAAATTCTATATAGTCTATTAACATTGCTTTAATTAATCTCTTACAGCTCACAACACAACTATTTAATGTAAAGATGTATCCATTGTTTTGATTTTATATCATCTTGGTCTATTTAGAAACTTGAATTTAAATATCCTCAGATGACTATGTCCTCATATACTCAATAGATCACAAACATATCTATATTATGCCTCAGATACTTAAGAATAATCATGACTTCCATATAATGGAGATCTCCACAATCAGCTTGATATCAATCTGTTACACTCAATGCATAGAAAAAATTTATCCTATTATATAGAATAACATTCTTTAATGACCCTATATTTGATGCATATGAAGTCCTTTCCATTATTTTTCTTTCCTATTATGTACGTGGAAACATTTTCTTGGAACTATTAATACCATATGACGTGTGAAAAAATCCCCTCTAAGATTGTTCTATACTAAACCTCTATATTATTTTTACAATATATGGACATTTACATAGGTCGAGTAGCCTATTGGTTCTATAACAATTTATCTTTGTCCCAATAATATATACTTCCTTTCCTATTTTATACTTAGAGAAGAATCAATCAACCAAATATTTTCATGATAAAATACTTATATCTCATTTCCAATAAGTATTATTACATCATCATTTAGTATTATGAAAAAAACACTCTCACAAAACCACTTATTAACACAAGGATCACATTATTGTTTTATGAGAACAAAATATATTATGGCCTCATAAAAGTGGATCTTTTATGATCAGGATTCTTGCTTTAATCCCTAAATGAATTGATACAATTTGTAAACCTTGTTGGAATCCTTTAGATTAACTAAACCTTTATGTTGTACCTTATATAAATCATCTAAAATTATCCCATTATGTAAGGGTGTTTTGAAATAAATCTACCAAATAACATAGTCATGGATATCCATAATGGAATTTAGATTTTTGATGGATTTTAGAATTGAAACTAGTGAAAATATTTCAAGTAGTAAATTAATTGATAATGGTTAAACCATTAATAAACAATCCATACCTTATTGGTATGAACATTCCCATCCATGTCCAGTTTCAAATTGAATAACCATTTAGAATAATGGGATTTATCAATAAGAGGATATACCAAAATACAAAAAAATTCAAAACAAGGAATCCATTTCATAATTCATTTCTTTTTGAAAATGTTCATTTTCTGTGACAATCAATGATTCCTTATATGTAATTGGGAAATTATTATGAACTACTAATGACTCAACATTTTATGTGACAAGAATACCATACCATTCTATTTGTCTAACTTTTCTTGTACTCAAATGCGATGCATGTGTCTTGGGAACAAATTATTCTTCCTTGGAGATTTTTGGAATTTTTTCCTATTAAAACTCTTATGTATCGTTGGATAGACTTCATTAAATTCTATCACACACCTACTTTATCTTTTGGATATATGACCCTTCTCAAGGAATGTGGTATATCTATTAACCAAAACATTTTTATCTGAATAATTTCATATATAATATCCCATTTTTCCATGGGATATGCTACAATGATAAATGTTTTTGTCTCGAGATAAAACCATGTTACCTGAATAGGCCTTAACAAACACTTTTCAACCCCACACATGTAAATAAAAAAACACATGTCTCTTTCTATTAAACAAGTTGGTATGTTTTATTATATGCATATTATGTTGGAACTTTTTTTAGTATGTATAATTCTTTTTGTAATGTGTATACCAAATTGGATAATAAAATATTGTAATGACTCTTCATTGATCTAACTATGTCCAAAAAGGTGTGGTTCATCCTTTCTCTTACACCATTTCACTCATGTGTAGGAGGAGTGAGTTGAGATAGAATCTCAAACTACTATAAATAATATATGTTTTATTGATTATGATATTATCCACCATTATCAAATAAGTGTTTCTTAATCATCTTAACAAGCTGGTTATAGAATTCATTATTGAATTCCTAGAATCTATTAAAATATTCCTAATTAAACCTCATCATGTAGACATATTCATATATTCAAAAATCATTATTAGAATATTTGAAGTATAATTACCTAGTCTTTTAATTAACTGTAATTGGTCATCAAACATTGGTATGAATAATTTAAGAATCTATTTTCCTTTCAACTTCTCTACTAAATGGGGCTTTGGTCAATTTTCCTTGAAAAAATGTGTGACATGCACTAGGTTGTTTTAGATCAAAAGAATATAAGTATCAATCATTGTGTAATTTATTCAAATTATTTCTATACATGGCCAATACAATGATGTTTATGTTGGTATTAATATGATTCTTGTGAATTATTTTCAAGATCATTTTCAATTACATGGTTTGTGTAGTCTAACACATAAATTCAATTATTTATATTTTCCTTACCAAAAAAAAATTAAACCTTGTAAAAAACTAAATTGATTAAATAAATTAAATATAAATCAATATTTATCATGTTTGGATATTTAAATAATGTTTTTGGAAATTGAGGGAATATAGTAAAAATATTTCAAAACCAAGTTCATTCTTGTTGGCAATGTGAGCAGTTAGTTTCCAATTGATAAACAACAATTTTAGATTGACATGGTACTCATAGATCTACCACTCTATAGTCAATCATTCTAATTTTTCTTGATTTTTATACATTAATATGCATGTGAGGATTAAAATATTTATGTAATAACTAATTAATAGAAACAGATAAATTTCACTCAATAAAAAACACACTTGAAGCTTCCCTTTACTTAAATGCCTTGGTGTTGTTTTTCATCCAGTGACATTTCCTACCTCCAGTAAAATAAACATCATATTATTACATATCATTAATATTAATATTACTATTTTTGTAATGATATTGTGAATAATTTTTGGTATTCGATCTCTTCTCTTGTAATTTTATTTTTTTCACCATAAGGTCAAAAAAATTGTGCTTCATCTCCTCATCTACTTGGAAATGATGAGTGAGAACATCTGTGGGAGTATTTTCAATGTTGGTCATATTGAAATCTATAATAAAGCTTGATAATCTTTAATATAGATATATAATTATGTTATTAGTGACTATTTTATCAAGGATTACAAAACATAGAACATATAGGTGATCAATAATTCCAATGATCTTATCTATTTAAGGCCCAACTGGTGCATCCTCTCTAAACATACTCTAAAATAGATCAATGGAGACTTGAATCCATTGTTTTAAATCTCTATCATGGTATAAACCATGAAGATGATAAAGAATGCTATAATAATCCTTTTCTTCATGATATTTCATAAGTTTAGTATAAATAGTTGATAATATTAAATATTGAACACCAACAATGTTCCTCAAATTTTTTTAATATATAAATATATCTTCATCAGTTTATCCCTTTACAAGAGAATTATAAATTTGGGATTCAGGAAAATATTATTTTCAATCATGGAATAACATGAACCAATGGTATCTAAAGCATTCTTGGAAGTCACTTCAAGTGAATAGATGGTATTTATCCAATATCGATCATAAGGATTGTGTGGATTTGGAGTATTCTATTTATTCTACAATTTAAAAATTGTATTATAAATTATTTACTTTAATTACAAATTATCTGAGAAATAATATAAATTTTATTAATCCTCCCATTATTTTATTAAGACCTAGTATCCCTCTCCATTGATATAATAATGTCTAAATTCTAGGATATTCTAGTGGAATAGATCCATATATATCTTCTAAATGATGTTGAATATGGATAAGAAAATCATGAAAATTTATTTGGGTATGTAGTCTTGTCAACCATGGGCATACAACTCGTTCATCCATTGAGTGGACTCCCAGATCTATGTATTCTGACAAGAATTTCCTCAACACCTAACTCCAAATTTTCCTTGAATAAACTCTAGACATTAAACACAATATATGTTTTTTATATCAAACCAAAACCCTCATGAGAACTCCCTGATAAAACAATGTGTCTAGTCTTTGGCCATATAAACACTTAGTTCAATGGTTTCATTCCTAAAAAATTAAAGGAAGTCATAATAAATTACTCTAAAATGTGGGAATTTGTTTTATTATTAATACAAATTTATTTTTAATATTTTAAATTTTTTTTATATTATGTGTAGTTTACTTAAGTGATTAGCCATGTTGGATAAAATAATAACACATAATTCATTTATGTTAATTCCATGTTTACACATTAATTCATTTATTTTTATTATTATGATCTAACATCAATAAAATAAATAATGAATAAGATAAAAATAAATAAATATATAAATTACCCATTCTTGAGTTTATCAAATCGTTGATTTATTGAGGGGACAATAAATTAACCTTTGATATAGGGGAAATAACTCATTATGAAGGTATTTTACTGACTTTGATCATTCATCCTACCCATATGTGTATCATCTGGGTTGGAATCATCCAGGTTTCATCTAAAACTATCTCCACTTGCATTGGGAAACTCCATTTAGTACACGTATTTATAAATCACACATGGGTGAGGGGAACCAATGTATTGGTTAAATTGGATTACATATATAACCCAAGATATACGTGTACTATGTAATAATGAGGGGGGACGATGAAAAACATGACATGATTTTAATTTAATTACTAATAATTGTAATTTAATGAAAAAAATTAAAGTAAATAAAACCAACATATACACTAGTCTTGGTGAAGATCATTGATGGTCATACATATGCAATGAATATGAAAAATTACAAATAATAATACTCATTTTTATTCATTATTTGTAATTAATAAAAAAACCGTGCATTAACTAATTAATTAATCCCATTTTATCTTATTGTCCATTGAAATTTGTTTGGATATATCCCACAAAAAGGCATTTGTGAAGAAGAAATTACTGATCCAATAATGATAGATTCTTATAATAAATTAATTTTGAATTTAATAACTCTTTAAATATATAATTAAAATATCAAACGAAATAATCATCAATCAATATAATAATGTTTTAATAATGAAATTTTATATTTAACATATTTTAATTTTGAAATTTGTTCATAGAGTACAGTGTTTGTACTATTTGTCTACACATCATGTATATCATTTTATGTGCACCTAGGATTCATTATTGGTGATTCAGTAGGTACCTCAGATCGACAACAAGGTGAATGCTACCCAACTACAAGCCATATATCCCACTTCCATGTTTCTGGAATACATGCCTAGTTAATCGGTGTGTATATTAGTGAATTATATCGTGTGTACTAAAGGGATACACCATATGTGGTATGAATGACATGTGTTCTTGCATACTTACTCAATAATCAGTGTGTTCATTAGACACGTGACTACAAACCATGGAAAATATTTCTACACACCATTTGTCTCACAAGTCATGTATCAACTCAACCCCCCAAAGGACAAGGCGTGCCCATCAAACATGTGAACAACATGTTCTGTGAACCAACTACATGGTCTTTATTTCATTATTTCTCTAGGATTCCAATATAATATTGTTTGACATGGTATATTACCATAAGGATTACATGACTTTCATCTATAAAAAGTGTAGACTATATGGTTGTATGATAGCAATATGCCATGTAATTCGACATGCCATGTAATAGGTTGGCTTAGTCTATATGTGGTGTGAAATAAATACAATAATAATAGTTACCTATTGGTACATCATGTATCCCATGACATCACTAGTTGAAGTACACTTGGGTATATGACATGTACTCCAAACAAACACCATGTAATCCCAAGCTATTCAGCCATAATCATTGAAGCTTCCTTATAGAAACTCTATATGTTATTTATTTTTTCATAATCTTTTCAAAAATTAAACACTTAATGATAATAATTAATATATATATATAACATGTTAATTGATATAGTATTAATGAATGAATGTACTTGTAATGAAAACCTCACCACTATTTCTCAAATAGATAAACAATAAAATAAAAAATTATATGTTTTAAATGTGACCCATTTAATGCAACTTAATTATTGTGGGTGTAGTGGAAGACACAGTGATGGGAGAAAAACCAAATGGTTTTAGTCGATCTTATGGATCATTCACAATATTTTTAGGGACATAAACTCCATGACCAATGAAAATTTTTCCAATCAAATATTGACTTATCAAAAACCATAACCTGGAGATGATCTTTGTATATTAAATTTATAATTAATTTATTCATATCTAGAGAAAAATCATACCTCTGTGAGATATAGGTGCAACATAAGTGCCTTTGGTGGGTGTTGAAATAAAATTTCATTTAATTTATATTTTTATAATAACCTAATATATAATCTTGCATGATAATTTTATAATTAATATATTTATATATAATGAAATTATTAATTTTTCTTTGGATTA
Organism: Viscum album; assembly: GCA_963277665.1. Lineage (NCBI taxonomy): Eukaryota > Viridiplantae > Streptophyta > Magnoliopsida > Santalales > Viscaceae > Viscum > Viscum album. The sequence continues at coordinate 1,162,196,395 of OY728122.1, read as the reverse complement.
ATTCTTCGATGACTATGATGATCTTATGAAGACCCCTTTCAAATTACCTTTATTTCTATATGGGGATTCATGTGTAGAATCCCTCTATTAGTGTTTCACACATAGTCCTTCTATCACTGAGAAATTACAATTGTTTATTGGGTTCTATCATAGTGATTCAATTAACATTTTTTATTCATGCTGGTTGGCCATCCTTCGATCTTTGATGAATCTCTCTTTTCTTTCCCATTCATGAGAGGGAGAGATAAGGAGGAATTTGGGAGTGAAATTATTTTTGTGCAACAATTCATTATATCTCGATTAACACAAAATAATAGACATAACCATATATTTATAGAGCTATGGTTTTTGTTAATATAAAATTTAATTCCATTATGGACCTTAAATAATATAATAATCATTATTATACCCCATGAAAAAAAATCAATAATATTATTATAACTTGGTGTCACACACACAATCTTGAAAAATAAAAAATATTATTTAACTTCATTGTTAATTAATATTTATTACTAGAAATTGTCTTAGACAATTCAAACACCTCAATATTTATTAAATACCAAAATAAATATTTCATTAATCAATAAAATTTTTCAATCAATAAAACGTGAATAAAATTATTCCTTGTCCTTGATAATAATATTTATTTTATCAATTTAATTATAATATTATTAAATCAAGATCAACAAAAACACCATTTATGTGACCCTCTTGGATTCTCTCTCATTGGAATTAGGTAGGATTTCCAAAATATCAATATTATTATACAGAAACAAGTCAAAGAACCCAAGACAATTATCTTAATTCCGTAACATTTAAAACCATATACGAATCCGCATTGTGTAATATAATCCATTGATCACAATATTTCAAGAAGAAGGTTTTACATATGTTTCACCAACCTATATTTTTTATATGTATTTCATTAACTATATGAAATAAATTGGTCATTACACCATGGAAATTGAATTTAATGTGATAGTTATTTTCTAATCAAATAAAAAAGATATAATCTTCCATAAATATTTAAGGGAAAAATCATACATTATCATATATATTAATAGAATGTCATTCATGATGCACCCAATGCACCCAACTTCTTATCAATAGATGACATGATGGTTTTTTTAGTAAATCTATTTTCACAAGTCATGGAATAAATCAGAGAGAATCATAAATAATAAAGACCATTAAAAATCATCAAATATGGGAATATCTAATAGTAACATAATGGGCCACCTATTTGGTCCCTGAGTCCTTTAAGGCCTTCGGGCCACCCAGGCCTTTCGGTCAGTAAGGCCTTTTGGCCACCTCAAGGCCTTCGGGCCACCTTAAGTGCAGATGCAAACCAGAAAACCTACAAGGAACAAGCTCTACATGGAGGATGGGAAAATAACCTTTCACTACTACAGAAGCTAAACAGATTGAAAGAATGAGAGGGTATGGAACCCGCCATCAGGACAAGCTTGTGCATGCATGGGAATGCCTAGCCGAACAGCCATTTAAAGGTAGAGATCTGATTTCACAATGAAGATGCTGGGGAGGATCAGTTCTAAGTAGTTAGTCTAGGTTGTATGTAATGTTTGAAAGCCTATGGGAAATGAATTCCTCTAAGGCCTATGGGCCATGTAATACTTATGCCTACGGGCCTTGTAAGGGTTCCACCTCACCCCTTGAAAGGTGGATTATCAAAAATCAATAAAAAATGATGGCCTTAGGGCCATTGGATGGATAATGGCCCCAGAACATGTAGAATTCCTACTAGTGGGTGTGTTATCATAATCTACTAACATTGAGATTAAAAATTGTGATCTTGATGAGAAGAATACTCATCATATTATAATTGATTTCACCTGACAGTCACGTTCTATGTATCACATAACAGTTATTTATATTATAATAGAACTATATATTTGAATATTGTTATGGTATTTCAAGGTTCTCATCATTATGGGTAAATTTTACAACCTTATCAACATGACAGATAATGTAGAGAATTTCTACATTAAAGTTGTATGGAACAATGGAAAATATTTAATAAGATATTTTATTAATATTCAAATCATAAAATATATATGTAATCAAAGTACAAATAGTTAGTCATCGGACACCATGTCCAAAAAAAATCTGACATGGACAGGAGCCAACTGCTCGTGACATTTATTCCACTAGACCTCACACAATAATCAGATTTCTGATGAGTCAAGGTATTGTTAAAGGGGTCCATCACATTTTCTACCATTGAAATACTACTCACTATAACCTCAACTATATAGGAAAAATCCCTCAAGAGATAACACTTCCAAACTATATGCATCATCTGTTGAATTGATATTTTCTACTTTGAAAGGGGAAATACTACTGTATTATCACAATTGAATGTGATAGGTTTTTTAAAAATAGGTTCCACATCAATCTATTGGATGAATTTTAATATCCATAGTTCTTATTTAACTACATCAAAAGCCTCAATATACTTGTAATCTATTTTATGATCTTTGAAAACATCCTTCCTTGAGATCTTCTATCTCATGACACTTCCATTTAAATTGAATATGTAAACCATTTTTGATTTAATACCATATTGATCTATTTAGAGATTCACGTATATATATCCTCTGATAACTAGTTCTTTATATTCTCTATAGTCTAGAAATATATCCTTTGTACTAATTAGGTACTTAATGTTATTATTAATGACTATCCAATGGATTTTACCTGGTTCTTCTTGCTATCTTACTGATGCACTTAATGTGCATCTGAAATCTAGAATAGTCTATAGAAGTGCATACAAGACTTACCCAATCAGAGATATATAAGGAATCATTTCCATTAATTTTATTTCCTCATGTTTTTCGGAGACATTTTCTAATAAAGATTAATATTATGTGACACATGAAATAATATATTATTGGATTGTTCCATACCGAACCTCTTTATTATCTTATTATATATTTACATTGACATAGGACAAAAATCCTCTTAGACATATCATGATGTATCTTTATCCCAAAAATATATGTTTCCTAACATAAGTCTTTTATGGAGAAGCATCTTTTTAACCAGAGATTAATATTCCATAAGATTGCTATCTCTTTTCAAATAAGTAAAATATCATCGAAATATACTATTAAGAAAACAAAATCTATCCCACAAAACTACTTGTAGAAACAAGGAACACATTAAATCATATCAAAACCAAATTTCATTATAGATACTTCAAATCGAATGTTACTTAACCTATATGATTTATGTAATCTATAAAAGGATTATTTTTTTAAATTTACATATCCTTTTGGAAACCATTGGAGTAAAAAAACCTAATCTTGTTTCATATTCACACCATAAAAATTCATTCCATTATGGAAGTCTATTTTTAAATCAATTTTCAAAAACTCATAGTAATGTAAGGATATAATGGAATGTATAATTCTTAGGGATTATCACATTTGAACTATTGAAAATGTTTTCTCATTGTTGATTGTTATGTCATTGAACTCATACAATTTAACTATTTTTCACCTAGATACTCTAGTACTGATGTAATAAGGGTCAAAAAACTAATAAGGCTTAATGAATGTACAAAACAAATGAAACAAAAAAAAAAACAAAAATAAAATAAAATTGAACAGTGTAATGGTGAATATGATGGTAAAATGGGATTGTGTGGGGGAAACAAGTTCAATTTAAGAGATAGTCAGATGTTGTGTTAGGAGAAATATACTATAATAGATAAATTAAAATTTCACTTTTGGTGAATGGAACCAATCACAGAGGTAATGAGGTTTTGTGTAGAGGATTTAAATTTCTAACTATTGTTAGATAAATCATCATCTCTAGTGATCACTTTTGGGAATAATTATTTCTAAAAAAAACTTGATAAAATGATGCTTCCTCATGGAGAAGTGATTACAAATACGTTTTTAGTTCAGTACATTGGCTATGGTCTCCAAGGAAAAATGATACTCTACCATTAATATGTCTATACATGGGATAGATTGAATGAATTCTCATGAGGAAGAGAAATATATGATCACTCTATGGTATACATCACCTGTATATGACTAATCTGATTAAACGAATATGAAAAATGAAAGAAGTTCAATCCATCCTATCCAACCCCTTAAATTATATAGTTATTCATAATAGATGTAATAGAAAATATTAAATTCATTATTAGTATCTCAGCGCAATTAATAAAATAATAATAAATAGGAAGTAGAAACCCTTCTAGTCTGAACGTATTGTTCATCTGACTCAAACTCCACTGTAATATTTCATTGAGTCTGCACCCTACTCGATCTTAATCCCCTCTATATTTAATGTGAATGGATGGTGAATGATCATCAGTTTTCTGAATGGATTTCTCTAGAATGTGTTAGGAATGGATAGATATGGGAAATAATTTTTTAATTCACTGGATACCCACTGGAATGGTTACATAGATTTTTCTTAATAGAAAAATCACTCTACTCTGAAGTGTTTTCTCACCCTTAGAAGTTGAAAACCACCCTCTTTGACTTCCTCATGGTAGGTCCATCATTGTTCATGATACTGCTCCACTAACCGAAAATAATCTCCCCAAACAAATTTCACTCCATTAGGGACTACTATTAAGATCCATTTGACCATCTCCACACACTACAGGTCACTGAATGATACCTACAATAGGAAAAATTATGTAGTTAGAATCTTAGAATTGGGCCAAATAAATCAAGCCCCCACCCAAATCAAAACGTTTTGTTGGGATTATTAAATATTATTTTTATATTTAAGTGTAAAGAGTTATTAAATATAAACATATGTACGTAAAAAATGATTATATATATATCGTTATAATTATTAAAATTATTATTATTAATAATATATATTAATAAAAATATATTTACATTAATAATTATATGTATATGTATATTACTGTAATAATTAAATTAGTTTTAAATAAAAATTATTATTATTATTGGGATTATTTATATTAATAATATAATTATAATAATTATATTTATATATTATTATTATATATTATTACATATTTATATAAGTATAATAATAAAATAAAAGGGGGATTGGGGTTCATCTTCATGTAGGGGGAGGAGGCTCAACCTCCAATAAGTAGAAGAGGGCGTGAAGGCAGCTCACTGTGGTCTGCCTTCTTCTCCAGTGGAAGCATGGTGCGGTTTTGGTTATCAAATGAGAGAGCATAAGGTGTAAGAGAGAATAATTTCCTTTAATTTCTATGGTGGATCCTAGTGGAATGAGTTTAAGTCTATATTTGGATCAATGATAGAGATATTTTCACTTGATGGTGGATCCAGCCTTCATCATACTTAGATGGTGTTATTTGATAGATGAAATAGCAGTTCATCCTTTAGATACTTGTTGAGAGTTTCTTCAGTTTTATTTAGCCAGGGTTGTGCAAGATGAGGGTTCATTTCTTATTTAGTGGGTTTGTATTTCCTCAGATCTTGAAAATCAATTTTTGTTCTTATTCGTGTTGTGGCGGATAGTGAATGTCTTGGGAGTTTGTGGATATTCAAAGTTGGTTCGAGAGACACCGGTGGAGGATCAAATGATGGTGGATGTAGTGCTATAGAGGGATTATAGTACTAATGTTGTTGGATCAGTAAATGGGTTTTATGGTGAATCCATTGCATAGTGGCACTGTAAAATGATGATAGGATAGTTTGTACAATGGCGGTGGAAGGGAGGGAAGGTGATGGTAGTAGAAAAATTTGGTGAATATATGAAGAACAATGAGAAAGTGGATATTGGATAGGGGGATGGCCAGTGGTAGTAGGTTCCTACCATTGGGTGTAGATAAATAGTGGATAGATTTATGGAAGAAGCATCATTTGGTGCTTCAGAAAGAGATGCAATGACGAATAATGGATACTATTTTCTGGGTTGAAGCACCATCAAGTGCTTTATTTTGGAGGAAGAACCATTGGGTGCTGGTAGTTGATAAGATGAAATGACAACATGAGGGTTAGTGAAAGAAATATCAGAATAAAAAAATGAAATTTACAAATAAAATAAAACAAAACAAATTGAAATTAAATCAAAATTAAGTGAAATTATTTATTTTCATATCAATTGAATGAAATAATTTTATTAATTAATTTATTGTAAGTAGTAACAACAAAAAAGAAAAAAAATACATAAACATTGTAATAAATAAAACCATTAAATAAAAATAAAAATTAAAGAGATTATGATTTATAAACATGGAATAAAATTGATAAAATATTTAATCCCATGAGGGAGTGAATTAAAAAAATATAGTTTTGTAAAGAATAAAATGAAATAATGAAATAATTAATAGAATCAAAAATAAAAAATATAATTTAATAAAAAACAAATGAAGAAAAATTGGATGTTAAAACAAAATTAATTAATTAATTTTAAATTATTAAAAATAATAAAATTAAACACTAAAATACAATATTTAAAAAAAATCACATTTTACACAATTCAATATATAAAATGACAAGAATAATCTCTTATACAAAAAAATACTTGTTTAATAATTGAAATAAATAAAATATTGTAAATTATGTGGAAAATTAAGAGATAAAAAAGACACATCATTCTCTAACATAATTAATCAATTTAATATTTGGTCAATTAAATGAGTTCTATTTATTTAATAAGACTGTTAAAAAATGAACCATCCTACCTAAGATCGAAAATGCATAAAAATAAAAGGAGGTAAAAATTCATCTCATGCATGTAAAATCATACTTCCTATGTGAATTCTACCCATTTTCTCACTTTAATTCAAATGGTTCAAGTTCTTGGGGAAAAAAGGTTAGATAAAAATGGGATTAGCATTATAATAAGTGACATTTTTAATTTTTACTCTCCCTTGGGATCCAAAAATTGAAGATCAATTTTTATATTTTCTATTATTATTTTCATCACATCATTGATTAAACTCAAATTATAATTGAATTATTCAATTATCCCATTATTCAAATGGGTTAAAGATTCCACACACATTAACAAAATAATTTTGTCTATTAGGCACTTTATTTTTTTTACCAAAGACTCTATCAATTTTTACTGTCCCCTAGGTTCCACAAATTGAAGAACCATTTTTTATGTTCTTTTATTTTATTCATTACATCATTAATTCAACACAAATTATAGTTAAGTATTTCAATTTATCCCTTATTTAGATAGGTTCAAAATTCTCGTTACCTTAATGAACACATTCTTGACTATTAGGAAAATTATTTTTTTTCCAAAATTATTTTACCCATCTATTTATGTGTAGATCACTATAAAAAAAGAACATATTTGATATGAGTTACTAACTAAAAAATATTTTTTTATTAAAATTAACCCCCTATTAAGGGTTGAGGGGGAACCCAGCATGAAATCAAGGATCTAAAACATTAACATGACCCATGAACCAATGTTCCAATGCCAAAAACAACCAAAATGAAGTCTAAAAAAGAAGCCCCACACCAACATTGAAAATGTTAGATCAGATTCCACCATCTCGAGGCTTCTTGGATAACTATCTCATTCAAGCTTACACAGGCCTATTACAGATGGCAATTTCCAAACCCTCTCAAACATCAAATTCTGTATAGCACAGATTTGTTACCAAATCCATTCTCTACACCTCTTCTAGAGAAAACCATTGTAGGAGAACTGGTTTCTTTGACCAAGAACCACTCACCACCACGCCACAATTAAAAATCAAAGATTCCAAATTAATATACTACAAAATCAAAATCCCCTCCACGAAAATCCCATCACAACTCCTCTAGGAGAACTCTATCATAGTAGATTCACCATATCACGAACAACAAAATCACAAGAAGAATCCCATCCAATGAAATAAAATGAAAAACCCCCCATAAACAACAGAAGATACAACCAAAAGAAGAACACGAACAACAATCCAAGGGAGGATTATTCACCAGACAACACACAAACTGAATAACCACATCCAAATCCAAAATTCGAAAGACAAAATCAATGATTAAAAAACCCTCACTACATTGATGGCCACCAGAATGCCAAATTCAACTGACCCCGCCACAATCAAGAACCTAATTCCCATCACTGCCATCCAAAATTCTCATGAAGGCTATAACTAACCACCTAAAACATACCCAAGAGACGAGGATACATCCCTCAGATGCAAAAAATGGGACTCGTACACACGTATTTGATATGTAAAAATGACTTAATAAAACACCCAATTCCCAATGTCTCGTATATTCACCATGGGATACCATTTTCCTATTTTACTTTTATTATATAAGACTTAATTGATTATCATTTTTTTGGATCTGTAAGGTGTTTGTTCAAAAAGTGAGGTTCACATGGGTTCATTTTCAAATTTCTAATTTTCTAATGTTGTGATAAAGATTCCATAAGGACCTCTCCCATCACACCACCTTTACGAGTTCCTACTGTGAAAATACATATAAACATTTAGTAATATCACTATGCAATTAGACATCATGAATAATTTCAAACTCTTTGAAATTACTCAATCTAGAATTTAATTTTCACCTAATTAGGGTGCATTGGTTTTGATATTTTTTTTACATTTTTTTGTTTTTTTATTTTTTTATTTTTAATATTATAATTCTATTTACAAACACAAAATATATTTATAGTTTGAAGAGGAGGAAATTTGGAAAATATTTTTTTTGGGTTTTAGGGGTTACAATGAAACACAGTTAATCCTTATTAAAACCCCTCCCCTAAACATAAAACTCTACAATTTCCCCATTAGTGAATCTCAATTTGGGATAAATAGTTAAAAATATTTTATTCTAAAGTATTCATCATTGATTCACAGACAAGATTCTGTTTTGAGGGGTGATAGTAAATTTCCAACAATTATTTTTCAGAATTAATATCAGACACAAATAGATTATACACAAGGGACCATACTGACCACTACTAGACATGTAAGAAAAAATAATGATTTAAAAATACAGATATAAGTAAGATAAGAAATTAATTTAAATAGAGTAGACAATAAATCATATATCTGAAATCACTATAGTGTACAATGGTAATTTGAAAATGAAAAATTAATGCTCAAGGATTTAATAGAGAATGAAGTACACAAATAATATTTTTAGAAAAAAAAACAGAAGCACCAAAAAATAGTAATAATTATGGGAATCATTTACACCGAATGTATGTAGATGCTCTGTACAATGTTGAATAGAAAATGTGTAAACTCCCACATATTAATGAGTAAATCAACTGGTTAGAAAATTGATGTTCCATAAAATTAAGAGACTAAAATTAGACAATTGAATATAATATAGAATTTAAAATTGACAGGAATTCAAATAGAGGGATTTTTTTCTAGTTTTCTCTAACTATAATATTATTTTATCTAATTGGTTCATAAATACTCCACCAGTGGTATAAAAATATGATAACGGACCACACCCCCTTCTCATGGAAACTTCACCAACTACACACAATCTTCACTTCATGTTAAAATAATCAGACCACTTTGAAATAGAAAATTTTCATAATAGAGCAATAATATGTCAATGAAAACATCCATAATAGTTGTTAACCAATCCAATGAGATTTAAAATTGATATTGGGGAATTTATTCAAACAAAAAATTATCAAAAAAACCATAATAATGTGTTTCCTCCCATGAATCTCTTTCTTTAATGTCCCCATCAAGACTCAATTCTCTAATGATTTTTCTATAGTCATTCAACTTAAATGATACATCTGTAATTAGGTCTTGGGTATTTCCTCTTGAAATATCAGTATGTTCACACAAAACCTCATGTAAATCAGTAGCATGAGGAGGCCATGTTAAAAATTGTAGTACTCAATGAATAAACCTCCTACCATCAAATGGGTTAAAATAAATATTTTCATTCAAGGGAACATGTATATTAGAAAATGGTTCAAAAAAATTGAATAACCATCCTTCCATTTTAATGACTCACCTTCACTCTCCCCCACACTTGAGACATTAAAAGGTTTAGAAAAAGAAACAGTTTTTATAGTGGGTGGCTCAATGTTAGCAACAAGATGGAATCCCTAGGTAACTTCATCTGTTGAGGTAGTGGAAGAATCATAAAGATCTTCTATGAATCTCTCAAACACATGGACAAAATTTTCATCATTCAAGTGGTGAATAGTTGAAGGTGAAAATATGATGCCCATATTTGGATAAAATTCCAAAAACTCCTTTAGCTCACTCTAAATAGATCTAGGAAACTCATCTTCAACATCAAGAAAAGTAGAACTACCTTCGAAATGATCATTAGATCAACCACATTCACCCTTATCCAAATATGTACCAATAGTGGACTTACTTCATTCAAGTTTGATATAATAATAAGTTTCATTATGTTTTGGATTATGGGAGAGTTGTATAATTTGAATAGGTTGAAAACACAAATCAGTGAGAAAACATGGTCGTTAAAGGACCGCATCCAGGTCCTCAGCAATAGACCTCCTAATTTTTTTCTCAATTCTACCTAGACCTTACAAACATTATGTATACTTACATACAAAAAATATCCTTGAAATTTCCACTAACACACTCAGTGATAAAATCATCAAAGTTATGATTATTTTCTTTCATAGTATCATATATAAACATGTCAGCAAAAAAATCAATCAACATACAACTAACCTCAATTAGATATTCTTTATAAACCTGAAACACCTCTTAGTCCTCACCATAATGGGGGTAAACTTACCAATTGAGACATCAATGAAAGTCCCTATAGTGGATATGAATGGCTGACCTAAAAATATTGGAACATTTTTATCACACCCCTTGTAGAGAATATTGATTTCCCTGTAAATTAATGATTACCTACATTGACTAGAATATCATCAACCCTCCTATAAGGATATCAAAGTGACCTTTCATCTAGGTATAGTGTCACAAAATTTGCTTTTATCTCTCTAAGACCAAAATTTTTTAATATGGAGGAGTTCATATAGTGGATACTAGCTCCAAAATCACACGAGAATCTAATCTCATAACCTAAAAAAATCTTGATATGTAAAAACTACCAGGTTCTTTTATCTTTGGGGGAGATGTTCTTTTGGACTATATCACTGTACTACTTAATCAAATTTATAGTTGACCTCTCATACCAGTCCCTATTTTTTCTAACAACCACTTAAAAAATTTATATTATGAAAGGATTCTGTTCATAGCCTCCACAAAGGGAATGTTGACATTGATGTTCCAAAAAATATGATGAATCTTGAGGTAATCAGGTGCACTATTAAATTTCAACCATTATGGAAAACGGATGTTAGGAGGATATTTCTTCAGAAAAGTTGAATTATTTTTCTCATATTCAAACCTCATATTCTTCATTCCCACTTGTATGAGTTCCCATTTATTTTTCCTTTATTATTGGGATTTTTCATTTTAATGGATAGCATTTTCCTCATAATATTCAAATCTGTCTAGATTTTCAGAATATTGTTTTTCTATATTTTTATTTCCAGTATCATCTTGTACAATAACTTATTATTTCCTAGATTTTTTTCATAACCTATTCTTTAATTTTAAAGCTTGAAGTGGTAGTTACTGCCCAGAAATTTTCAATTTTTTTTCGATTCAGTTGTGCTGGGTAGTTTCCCCTTATCTATTCCTCCAAAAAACTTTTCCATTTGGCCCATTTTAATTTCTAGACATTTATTTCTAGAATATATATCATATTTAAATAAATTGTTTCACCTAAAACCTATTGTAGTAATTAATTATATTCTTCTTGTGGAATTGAATATTCATCCCCATATCGATTTGAATTAAATTTCCTAGGATGTTATTGGAAATTTTGGGTATCTCATTGGTTGATTAATCCTTGTTCCTTCCAAGACATGTTGGGGTGATTTTTATCCTAAATTTTACTAATTTTAGAATGGATAATGGGAGCCTTGATTCCTAGAACTATAATCCACAAACTAAGAACTTTCCTCAAATTGGATAGGGATTTAAAAATAGGGATAAGCTTTATGAATATTATCAAAAATCCCATAATGATAGTAATTCTCTCTAAGAAATTGTTTGTTGAAAAAACTCTAGGGGTTAGTTTTATCCCTATTAAGAGTTCTTTTCCTGGTGCACTTTTTTTGAGACATTTGATAATGTTTGTCAAACAATTTTTTAAGCTCATCAGTAGTGGAATAGGAGAATTAAACTACATAAGATTGGAAAAATATGTTCTGGTTATAATTAGAGAGGGAATTTTAGAATTTATCCATGATTAGATGAGGAGCTAACTGTTGATTTGGAATCTATATAAGATGACTTCAAAAAATATCCATTTCATCATGAAATATCTCCCCCCCATTATTGATAAACCATATGATATCATTTCTAACTTATATGGTGTTGTTACTATGGTAGAATTTGGATAAAAAACATTAAAAACCTCATCCCATATTCAAATTATTTATTCATCAATGATTTTAAACTAAGTCCTAGCCATCTACTCATGAAAGAATGGAAACACCTTGAACCTCAACTCATCCTCAATCAGATCCCTCATAGGAAATTGCAGGACAAAACCATAATTGTATATAATAAACTCAATTGATTCCTCTATAGGGATTCTATTGAATGAAGGAACATGAGAGATATTATACTATTTAAATAAGAGTTCCTTTACCTAGGGGAAAATCTGATGCAATATGTGTTGGTTGACACTATTGGAATTTATAAATCCCTAAGTCTAGGTCTCTCAAGGGAATGAACTAAAGGTTGGGAAATATTCTTATTTTGGTTACATATCTACATACTTCAATGTCTTCTAGACTTTCAATTTCAATTTGTTTTGTTTTCTAAGAGGATAATAGTGTTGACTAATTTATGAAATTGGAGTTACATGTTCTGTCTTAAATAAGCTTGTGTGCATCGTGGAAATTGATTTGAGTTTTTAATATTGTTTTAATGTTTTTTATTTTTTTATATTTATAAATTTTCAATTTTTTTATGTTTATATATATATATATATATATATATATATTTAACTTGGTAAGATATTGATTCCCAAAAAACAATGCTAAAATTTAATTGCAATTGCATTTAACTCATGAAAATTTATCTATATAACCTACATAACCTATTACCATGGTAAGAAGGGTCAAACCACAAAGAAGGCTTAATGATTGTGTAGAGAAAAATGAAACTAAAAATTTTTTTTTTCAAAAACTAAAAGTTAATAATGAAAAGGTGAAAATGATGGTGAAATAGTATAGTACTGTTGGAAAATGATTAGAGTAATAGAAAATTAGAAGTTGAGTTAGGGGAACTGAACCAGAATTGACTAATTAAAATGTCACTGCTTTTGAATAGATCCAATCATAAAGGTATTGAGTATGTCTACATATGATTTAAATGTATAACCATCATTAGATAATTCATCATGTTCATTGATCTCTCTTGGGAATATTATTTCTAACATTGCTCAAGAAAATTACGCTTCCTCATATAGAAGATATTACCATGACCTTTTCTAGTTTATTAATTTTTTTAGACACTAAAGAAAAGGATATTTTACCCTTTACTTCTTCATAATTTGCGTAGAGTGATTGAATTTAGATGAGGAAGTGAAATAGGAGTTCCCAGGATGGTACACATCACCCAAAAATTATCAATCCAAATAAAATAATATTTGAAATGAAAGTAACTCAGTCCATCCAATCCAAACCCCTAAACTACATTTTAATTCATAAAATATTTACTAAAAATAGAAAATTCACTAAAAAATCTCAGTAAACTTAAGAATTGAATAAGAAAAAGGAAGAATAATCCTTCCAAGATTGATAAACATCTTCATCTAACACAAAATCAACTTTACCATTTCTCTGAGGGTGATATATTCTCAATCATAGTCCCCTCAATGTTCCGTAAAAATGGATGGTGAATGATCTTCTAGTTCTCAATGGGGTCTCTCTAGAATGGGTCTGGAATGGACGAATCCAGGTGATGGTTCTAGAATTTATTGAATGCCCCATGGATTGGATGGTTTTGTGGTGGTGAGATCGACACATGGTTATTTGACCAAGGTAGCACATAGTGAATGTTCAATTCATATTTAGTGGGTTTGGATTTGTTCAGATATGGAAAATTTTGTTTTTGGTTTTTTATTCTTAATGTGGGGGCCAATGAATTTCATGGGTACTTTTGGTTTTATGAGATTGGTTCAAGAGACCTATGGTTCCTTGGATTCTATTAGAGGCAGTACTACAGAGGGTTGATGATACTATCATTGGTGGATCATTGGATCGATTCTTGGGTGGAGCCATTAGACGGTGCCACTATTAGATGATGGGATTGTCAAATCTAGGTACAATTGTTTGCACCAGAGTGGTGGAAGACACAGAATGTGTTGGTGGTAGCACTATTGGATGGCTAGCGAAATAAAAATGTGAAAATGGGTAAAGGATATGGGACTAGACAATGTTATAAGGTGCTACCATTTAGTGGAGGGAAATTGTGGATAGATGTCCAGAGGAATCACAATTGTGTTATCTAGACAAAGTCTACAGTGGGGGGCCATGGATACTCTGTTCTTAGGGGAAGAACCATTTGTTGTGCTGTTATAGAAGAAGAATCATTAGGTGTTGGTGGTGGATGAGCTGCAGCGACAACAACATATGAAAAAAAACAAATTAAAATTACAAAATAATGTAATACGAAAAATTAAAATTAAACAACAGTCAATTTACAGAATTTATTTTTATATTAAAATGAAAAAAATAATTTAATTAAGAAATTAAATGATTGAAATAAAAAAACAAAAAATTACATGAACAATGATATAAATGAAATAGTTAAATAAAAAGAAAAAATAACCATATTAAGATTAATTAAATTGAAATAAAAATTAATAATGAATTAATCAAAGGAGAGAGTGAATTAAAGAAAATAAATTTATTATTTTTTAACTTAAAAATTAAATAATTAATGAATTAAAATAATCAAAATGAGAAAATAGTTTTTATTTAAAATAATTAAATTGGAATTTAAAAATATAATTAATTTAAATTTATTTAAAATTATTTAAAATTACAAAATTAAGCACTACAATACATGATTTTAACACCAAATGGAATTATTAACAATTGATTATAAAAAATGAAAATCATTTTCAGTTATAAAAAATAACAAATTTTTTTAAAAAAAATACAATAAATGATGGGAAAAAAAGAGATTAAAAATGTCACATCAGTAGTCAATACAATGACACTATTTAAACCTTTTTTCTAAAAATCATGCCTTATAGGGGATGAATTTTCCTTCTAGGTCTAATTTCTTCTTAAACATCATTTTAAAATCAACAAGATTTAAATATTCTATAAGATCAATAAAAATTTAGAAATAGTTGTTGTATATAGAATGTAATTCAGAATTCAAGGATTCCTTCCATTTATAAAATATATTCTACATAATACTTATTTATATGTTATAGGGTAATTATTAACAAATAATAATGATTCACTACCACTGTTGACCAAATAACCTTATTGTTTGGGTTCTCTAACCTATATAGTACCCCATTGCATTCGTTTTATCTTTAGAACAACTTCTTCATCACTAAGGCGTTATGAGATATTTCCTAATTCCATCTCTTGTGTACCATGAGCCTCATCTTCATCAATATCTATCTCTCTCCCACTATATACTTTGGACATTCACTACCTCTCAGGGAATATGGAATGTCCTTCCACAACTACCATTTTTTACGAGGGGTCATACATTTTATAAACCCTTATTTATTTAGAGTATACGATTAAGGTACACTTTGTGACCCATGTTTCATTTTTGTTACCCGAAGAGCCCTAAAAATGAATTACAATTCCATACATGTATTTTTTTAGAAACATAGGTTTGTTTCAATTCAAACATTGGTTTGGTATACCATATAATACCTTATTTTTCACTTGGTTTTGTATTCTTACACCTATTTGTAACATGTATACCCAAAAGGATAATGGAATATTTACATGAGTCATCATTGATCTTAATATAAAAACAATTTGTGGTTCCTCCATTGACTTACACTATTCCATTAAGGTGTATAAGGGGTAGTGTTTTGAGATATAATCCAAAACATAGTTAGATAATAAAATAAATATTTATTAAGGTATTCTATAACATGGTCTGATTAGAGTTTCTTAATCTTCTTACCATGAATGTTCTCAAATTGATTATTCTATTCCTTGAATCTTTCAATGGAACATGAATTATGCCACATCAATTACAAAAATCCATATCTACTAAAATCATTAGTACAAGTTATGGAGTATGAGTAATCACACCTTACGTAAACATTAAATGGTTCACACATATCAGTATGATCTAATTAAAGATTCTCAATGACACTTTCACAGTTTCCAATAAATTTAGATTTAGTTATTTTTTATTGTAAACATGTGGGTCATAAACCACATGGTTTTAGATCAAAATAAAATAAATATCCATCTTTGTGTAATTTAGTCATGGATTTTATGGTTACATGACCAAGCTAGTGATACCAATGTTGGGAGTGGTATGAATCATGTGGAGTAGTTTCATTATCAATTTCTCTTACTTTTTTTGTGTAATCCAAAACATAAATACCATTATTTAAATGTTCCTCGTCATAAAAAATCGTTTTTTTAATTAGAAACATTTATTTTATAACATGAAAATAAAAACATCTGTATCAATAATGGATATAGAAATAAATTTTTTAAGAGATGACAAAATAAAAATTATTCAAAACCAATATCATTTCTTTTGTCAATGTGGGGTGGTAGTCACCAATAGCCACAATAATAATTTTAGCACTATTATATTCTCGTAAGTCTACCTCCACTTCACCAATTATTATAAATATACTTCATTAATGTATTTGAATAAATAATAGAGTATCGTAGGTTGTATCTAATACACAATTTGTAGAAACATATATCTTAGTCACAATAATAAATAAAACTGAAGCATCACATTGATTCTATAGACGAGTGTATTTTTTTCTTCTAGTGGCCCTTATTGCTACATGAAAAACATATTGTATCCCACTCCCTACAATTCTCCATGATCATCCTATTCATGGAATGGAAATATGAAGATGTTTTGGAAAAGGAGATATTCTATTAACCTTTCCATTTTCATAACATAAGAATGGAAGGATTTTCCTACTTTATATCCATATGTACTTGTGAAAGATGAGTAATCAGGTCATTAAGATACTTTTAAATGATGTCAATATAAAAATTAATAGAAAATATGGAGACGCTCTATGGGAGTGATGCATTAATGAGATTTTTGTCTTGTTCATTAGTGAGTTTAAACCCTAGAACCTCAAGAAACTCAATATATAAAATGACCAGGACTACGAGAGTCCCAACTAGGGTACCCTAACAAAACAATCTCTAAAAAATATCCTTGGAGATCTCAAACCACATAGGTTTGTCTCTCTATGAATATAGACCATGGAGACTTTTGAGATTTCTATAAAAATCAATGTTTTCATGTGACATAATTAGTTCACTAGACATAGATGATCAAATAAAACATTTAAAATCAAATATGTTACTAAAATGTTTATCATGGACAATGAAATATTCATCACTTGCCTTTTTAGAAGGTGGATTATATATTGAGGATTTTGGCATGTGTGATTTCAGTTAATGGTGCAGCAAAACCCTAAGGCATCTGAACAAATCCACGAAGTTACTATAATTGAAGAGACATTAATTCTCTAATATAGATCATAGGGATAATGTGAATTACGAAATTTACATTTTCTATAATTATTAGAGACGATTACTAGTACTTTTATTGATTAAAAATTATGTGGGAAATAATAAAATAACTGATTTTATTAATTATATCACTATTTTTTCATGTCTCAATATCCCTGAAAAATAAAATCAGAATGTATTATTTCTTGGATATTATTATGGTAAGGATCCATATACCACATTTAATAGCTCCAACAATTGTTGGCAAAGATACTTGATTGTATTTTGGTTCGCAGGCCTTTACCACCTCTAGGCATGTAGCTCATTGAACTATTTAGTGGACTCCCCAATCTTAAAATCCATTCATGTATTTTCTCAATGGTTTCATCCATGATACATCTAGTCTATCATGGGATACTTCTCTTGATGTAGGATAGTTATGTCAACCCATATCATTTATAATAAATCCATGATAAAAGGTTGTTTCCCAATTAGGGTTGGTTAAACGCATAGTTTTAAGACATCCATTCCTAATCATGTAATGGAAGGGCATGTCTAACATAATATGTAGTTGATGGATTTAAATTTCTTATTCATAAAATTAAGATTTTTTTGCCTCTACAAGTCGTATTTAATATTAAGTTTATTTTACATAATTAATTAACTATGTTGGATAAAACATGTACACATAATCCATTTTTTTATATTTCATATTTACACATTAATTCTTTGATTTAATAAATTATAGTATTTTATCTAGAAAAAATAATTTGTAGATAGAAATAAATAAATGAAATGATCAAGATAACATCTAACAGTTGATTTAATGAGTGGATAATAAATCGACATATGAACTATGTAAATAACTATATGTGTCGGTCTTGGCATTACTTGTATCATTCCAATAGTCCACCTTTTTATCACTAGGGTTGGAATTATTTTGGTTATGTCTTTAACCAAATCCATGAAACTTGGGATTATCCATTAAGTACATGTATTTATAACTCACATGCATGTGAGGGTAACCAAAGGATTGGTTATTAGCGATTACATAAATAACTTTCAACAGGTTGGTCCAACATAATAATGGAGGGGGTGATGAATCGCAAGCCATCATTTTAATTTAAAAATTAACCATTTAAAAACCATGAAATAAATTAAATTAAATAAAGTTAACTAATACATAGTTCTTGTTCATACACATGAATGGTCTTACACATGCATGGAATACTCAATAGTAAAACAAGTTAACATCAATTTATTTATTCTTTATTACTAAGACAAATTCAGTTTTAATAAATAATTAATTGAGTAATTAGGTAATTAATTAATTAATTCCATTTCATGTTAATGACCTTATGGAATCTCTTGGAGGTACTCATTATAAATAGATTCTTGAAAAATAAATTATAGAACCAATAATTATAGATTATTTCAATAAATAACTTGAGCACAAAACATTCATTAAGACTATCATTAGATTTTCAAAAAATAAATAAATAAAAAATTGTTTTAATGATACAATTAGCAATTTAATTAAATTTAAATTATTTTATTTATTGGGATACTACAAAATGTGTACTTTCAAACTACATTCAATGTACATTAGTTTTTGTGTACCTATGGTACCCACGTAGGGATTGAGTGTGTTTCTCGGTCAGACTACATTGCATGTACTACCATGATTCACAACTTGTCTTCTGACTGCCTTGTGTCTACACATGCATCACAAAAACACAATGGGTTCAATACTACATGTAGTGTTCAATCCGGATACAAGCCATGCATATCACATTCCACTTGTATACATTACTTTCTAATAAACTAAGAATGTATTTTAGATGTGGAAATAGTGAAATACATACAATTTATTCTATCTACATGTTAGGTACTTCATTAATGCTCTAGGCTATCTGTATCATGCAGTTTTTACTTTTTATTTGAGCACATGGTTTACACAGATATCCTGTTTAAATTGTATGGACTATATTATGTGTACTTCAACTATACATCATGTAATCCCACATGATTTGTGCTAGGTTGGATTGGTCTACACACGATGTGCAATAAATTCACCACATGTTATTACTTCCCTTTGTTTTTTGTATCCCAAAACACTTCCAGGAAAAATACGCTTGGTTACACTATGTGTACTATGCCTACAAGATATGTAGTCCCATTCTATCAGGCCAAATTTCATGCCACTTCATGATGGAATCTCTATTCATTCATTATTTATTCTTGGAATTAAAAAATTTTGAATTTTGGAAGAAGCAATTAAAATTTCAAAGTGATGCTTATTTAAATAATAATATTAATAAAGAATAATTATTTAAATGAAATTTCAACCACTGTAGCTCATATATATTAACAATAAAATAAATAAATATTTGTAAATTTGAAATGTGACTGCTTTGATACAACTTGTAGGTTCCAAGTGTATAGGAACACCTTTGGCGGGAGTGAAATTAAATTTTATTTTAATTTATAGTTACATGAAACCCTACTAGAGGATCTTGTATGTTAAATATATAATTTATTTATTGAGATCTGATGAAATTTTTACATTATGTTATTATCATTTATTTGATGACAGTGATGATGCTCTAAAAAACCCAATTATATTACCTTCATTTCTTATAAGTATTCAAGAGAAGAATCCATGTAGGGATGACTGTATTTTCTCCTTTAATCTCTAAGCAATGCCAATTGATTTTTAGATTCTATCATGCTAAAACAATTTTCTTACATTTCTCATGTGGATCAATCACCCATCAATCATAAATGAATATCCCATGTTATTATTATTCTTGAGAGGGACATAGAAAGAGGATTTCAAGAGGGAAATATGTTTTGTGCAATGATTCCCTATTTATGGATTAACCCTTCACAAGATACAAAACCATATATTAATAGAGATATGGCTCAGGATATAATATTATTTAGTTATATATCAGCCATTAAATAATATATAACTCTTTATTAAACACTATTCAAAATATAATAATTATATTATTATTATTTTATGGTGTTCTATAACTTCCATAAAAACAAATATTAGTTAACCAACTTGTGACTAAATATTTTCACTAGATGCGATCTTGGTTGATTAAAAGTCCATTACATTTATTGAATTCCTAAACAAATATTGAATTTAATATTTCATCTAAAAATTAATATTTATGATCAATAAATGAAAAATAATACTATTATTTAGAATTCATAATAATACTTATTCCAATTATTTAAATTCAAATATAATTTAATTGAGATCAAAAGAATCATTTATTATATGATCCTCTATGATTCATTCTCATTGGAATTATATGGGAATTCATAAGTCTAGGATTAATATTTTACAAGAGGTCATGCCACCTAATATAAACAAGGTAAAGATGCAATCTTGATAACCACAGACGAGCGTTTGTCATGTAATACAATCCCTTTATCACAATATATCATCATAATGGTTTCACACCCATGTCATCAATGAATAAGCATGATACATCATTTATTGACTATATTGAATAAACTTTTAATTTCACCAAGGTCATTAAATATAATATGATATTTCTATTTCAATCCAAGATTTGAGATATCAACATCCATTAATATAGAGTAGAAAAATCAATTCTCAATTTATTCCTTAATAACATGTCATTCATGATACTCCCAATGCACTCTACTTCCCGCAAACATATTTTAAAGTGATTATGACCAGAATATAAAATTTTATTATTCCTAATATGCGCCAATAATAATAAAAATCTCTATAGACCATTATACACACTCGTAGATAGGAATACTTAATGATATTGAACATGTAGAATTCAGACTAGTAAGTATTTTCTCATAATCATTCGTATTGAATATTACCGAGTTCCAAAATCATGGGATGAAGTCTCAAAATCATATGATTAATCACAATTGAAAATAAACATACTATGTTCCCCCTCATCAAATGTTACCCGACTATAGAAATAGGTTTAATTATATCATTTGCAAATTTCAGGGTTCTCATCCTGAAGGTGAAAATCCATGACCAATTCAATCTAATAGATACATAAGGACATTATTAAATTAATTCCATGAATAAATAAAAACAATATGTAAAAATATGTTTAAATTAATCACTTTTGTTAATATAAAAGGTTCTAGGAATCAAACTCCAATATAACCATCAGAGCTAAATTCTTCATCCCATGGACCGTTGTGTCGGTGTTTCATCAATTGATGCCTGATGGTTTTCAATAATTCGTCTGTAGTGATAAATCTCCAATTTTATAGTGAATAATTATAGGTCTTATGATCCTCACAACTGACAAATCAACGTGGTATGGATGACCCATATTATGATCTTTTTAGGGATTTCTCTTATTATTCTAGGGTAATAATCACCTCAAATAAAACTTTTTGTGAACAATGATTGTACCACATTCACAATTCCTTCACTGCCTATAAAATAACATTCCCCATATACAATTATACCCATCTATCTGCGTCACTCCTTCTTATGTAACATTATTATTTACACCAAATGAAAATGTTAAATGAACCTCTTATACTCTCCTTAACATAGATGCACCATTATATTGTTTCCACCAAGAAGTTGTCTACTCTATTTTTGAAGTTCTAGGTGCAATGAATGTGATGATAGTGGTTGATAAACTAAATGGTTTTATTCGATCTGATGGATCATTAAAAATATTTTCAATGATGTAAATTCCATGTCAAATGAATTTTTTTCCAATCCAATATTTACATTAGAACATCCAAGAACCTTGAGAGGATCTTTTCAAATTAAATTTATAATTAATTTATTTATAATGGGTGAAAAATTTATCCTCATTGTAGGAACATTATTTGATGATGATGTTGATCTTGCAAGCAACCGTTCTCAGATTACCATCACTATATTCAGAGGATCTAGGTGTAGAATCTATCCAGTGGTGATGCACATGTTTTTATTTGATATCCATATGACACTGATTTATTTCTGTCACGACCCATCCCAGTGGGGCCTGAGTCGCAACTCCCCAAGCCTGCCTCCAATAGGCCAGGGGCTGGTGACTAGCACTGAGTAGGCATGATACTAACATGGGAGGCATTGCCTATAAACCTATACACCCGCACACACACATCTCCAAGCCTACAAAGATGAAAAGTAAAAACTACTAAAAATGGAAACGTATGCATACACTAAAAATCCCAACCAACAGAGTACGACTGGAAAGTAAAGTACAGTAAGTGTAAAACCCTGGGCCAAAAGTACAAGCCCACCAAATTAATGTCTGTAACAAAGTCCAACCTATAAAGAAAGGTACTGGGACTACAATCTATAGACTTAGGAACACACCTCATCCCGCCTGATCTCACTGAGCACCGTCCGGTCCTGGTCCACCTAGAATCATGTCAAAGGCTCGCTCGTCTGCACAAGACATGACACGTGTGTGTAAAGCCCGAGCGTGGGTGAGTATAACAATACCCAGTTGGACACCCCAAAACCACAAAGAAAATACAACAAGGGAAATTCCATAAATGAAAGATACAGTCAGTTCCACACAGTATATGTCTATAGAACATATAGCAAGAAAATCCATATATAATCATACACAAACGACCATCGTGATATCGCCACTAGGATCTAGCTCGAAGATTGCACTAAGCATGAAACAAGGAGAACACACTCCTAGTTTTGGATAGAGATACACGAAGTACTCATTCTGGGAGAACACACTCCACAAGTACTATGAGAACATGATGCTCAGATGAGGATCACGACCAAGTCATGGGGAGATTCTGACAACTCAGTCTGAGCTAATCCACTAAGAAGAGGATCGGCGCCCGGGTAAAGTTGGTCACGTCGATACCAAGTACTCTACCTAGGGTTCCAGGAATGAATAGAGGATCCGACTCTAAGTCTCACAGAGGGGATTCCAATAACTCTATTCAGGAAGTCCTGCTGAAGGGATCATACTTCTGTATAAAGGAAATGATACCAGAACCTTCAGGGAAAAGACCAAGGGTACGAACCTTAAGAAAACTAGTCCATGTCACAGAATAAAAGTGGATCAAGCCATAAATAATTGGTTACATGAAATGTAGTATGGTTACACGCCGTGTTCCTTGACCCCGGGTACTGCCTGTGTAAATGGACCGTGTCATCCATCAAAGCTGTGTAAAACTAAACTACACGGCGTGTAGAAGAATCACATACCGTGTTCCTTGACTCTGGGTACTGCCCGTGTAAATGGCATGTGTCATTTGGCTTTCTAGATAGAAAGCAACTACACAACATGTAGAAGAGTCACACGTTGTGTCTGAGCACCTAGAGCCCGCCCCGTGTACGCTGGCCATGTGCCCGTACACGGTCTCTGTCAGTGTCTGTGTCGCCTTCCTGTGTACCAGAACATGGGGTATCACATGTATCTGGCCGGTTCTGGCTGGGGAAGGGTATACACGCCATGTCCTTGGCCGTGTACCCAACCTGTGTCTGTGTCGCCTTCCCGTGTACCAGTACACGGGGTATCCCATGTATCTGGTCGGGTCTGGCCAGGGAAGGGTATACACGTCATGTCCTTGGTTGTGTACCCAACCCGTGTTAGTGTACTCCCGGAGTACACGCCAGGTGGTCCGCCGACGAACACTTGTCGTGTAGCCCATACTACACGGCGTGTAGTTGGGATTTTTCATGAAGCGTAGTCTTCCTCCTCGCGCCGCGGCTGAACCTATGGATCCTTGGTTTCTCATCTGTTCATCCCGATACTCCAGGGATTGGTTAGTTTCATCATACGAACACCATAACTGGTGTTTTCGGCTCTTGAATCGGATCATAATCCTCGAACGATCCATCCGAAGAAAAATTCTTGAAAACTCGTATCTCCTGATCCGTTCCAAATCACCTACCAAAACCGTCATCACCCCTCCATGAAATCGATCCGGGGTTAGATCTACAATCTCATATCATTGCACCAACAAACGAATGCGCAACGATCAATTTCCTCCAAGAACGTGTAGAACGCAATGAAGAACGCGAGGGAGAAAAACACAATAATCAAACAAGAGGGACGAACCTCGATCGTTGTTCGTGACGATCTGGGTTCGTCGCCATTAGATCAAAACCAAAACAACCTCAAAATCCATGCAAAAAACCCGTCCCACAAGAATGATCAATCTTTTGGCTAATTTGTTTGTGGATTAGTCCGTGTTCGTCGTGGAAATTAAAAACAGAGAAGGAAATCAAAAACAAACATCCTACCTGGATCTGCGGCGTTCGTTGGCGATGATCTAGTCACTGTGTTGTCGTCGCTTGGGAAAATCATCCAGGACGTTGTCGTCGCGTCGGTAGGTCTTCTCCAGAGCCTCCAGAGCCGCCAAGGGTTTCAGGGTTACGAGGTTTGTAACCCTGGACCCCTACACAAGCCTTTATTTAAAAAAGGAATAAGAGATATCTATTGCAGCAGATTTAAAAGATTTCACTGCAGAATAAAATATTTTTATTTAAATATTTTATTACTCTTACGTACCAAAAATTGGATTTCACCATCGACCTACGCCGGCCGATGTTAGGCCTCGCCTAAGGTAAAATCGCTGCTTTGAACGCAACGGTGCCTTTGGATTTCTGATCTGAACACCCATTTAGGAGTTATTCCACTTTTTCAGGAGAACCACATGCGTGCGTAATTTAATTATTTAATTAAATTCATTAATTTTTTCCGAGCTCACCGGGCCTCATAACTGCACACCGTCTTAGATCCTGGTCTCGAATTAATTCCCATATAATATTAAAATAATACATGGAAAAATCTGGGATATTACATCACACCCACCTTAGGTATTTTACTTCCCTGAAAATCCAAAACAAAGTCTACTCAAAAAGATGTGGGTACTGCACGCGAATCTGATCCTCCCGCTCCCACGTGCTCTCCTGGAGATTCTTGTGCTGCCACCAGACATGCACTAAGGGAATAGCTCGCCCCCGAAAGATCTTCTCCTGCCGATACTCGATCTCCACTGGGTAATCAGCAAAGGTCGCTCCATCATCGATGTCCAGCTCTCCCCAGTCGATGACATGTGATGGATCATACACGTACCTCCGCAGCTAAGACACATGGAAGATGTTGTGAACCCGGTCCATCTGAGGAGGTGGAGCCAAGCGATACGCCACCTCACTAACTCTACTCAGAATCTGAAAAGGGCCAATGAACCTTGGAGATAGCTTGCCGCCCTGGCCAAATCTCCGAAAGCCCCATCAAGGTGAGACCTGAAGGAACACATGGTCTCCCTCCTCGAACTCCAAGGGCCTCCGCCTCCTGTCGGTATAAGACTTTTTCTGACTCTGTGCAGTCTTCATCCGTTCTTGGATGACTTTCACCTTCTCTGTAGTAGCTCTCACCACCTCTGGGCCCATGAGTGCTGACTCTCCTGGGTCAGTCCAGCAAAGCGTTGACCGGCAAGGTCGCCCTTACAGAGCCTCGAATGGTGCCATACCAATAGTGGAATGATAAATATTATTATATGAAAATTACACCAAAGGTAGGTGATCCTCCCAGCTACGACTAAAGTCAAGTATGCAAGATCGAAGTATATCCTCGAGAACCTAAATGGTCCGCTCCGTCTGACCATCGGTCTGAGGATGGAACGTTGTGCTCAAGCGTAACTGAGTCCCAAAAGCTTCCTGCAATCCCTTCCACAACCAGGATGTGAAACGAGCATCACAATCTGAGATGATCGTGGATGGTACTCCATGAAGTCGAACTATCTCTTGCACATAGAGGCATTCCAAGCTCTCTACTGAACTCTTCTCTCATATGTTTAGGAAGTGGGCCGACTTGGTGAGTCGATCAATAATCACCCAGATGGCATCGTGTCCCCTAGACGTACGTGGTAAACCCATCACGAAGTCCATGGATATCCCATCCCACTTCCACTCTAGAACCTCAAGGGGCTATGTCAAGCCTGCTGGCACCTGGTGCTCAACCGTTACTTGCTGATAAGTAAGGCACCGAGAAACAAACTCTACCACACACTTCTTCATTCCTGGAAACCAGAATTGATGTCGGAGGTCCTGAAACATCTTTTCCATGCTTGGATGCACCACCAAGGGGGATTTATGGAACTCCCTTATAACCTCCTATCGCAACGTCACTGGTACTACTGTACGACCTCTGAAAAGAACAATGTGATCCCCATCTTCTGAATATCCATCAGCCACAACACCTGTGGATATCTGAGCACGTAGAGTCTCATAGCTAGCATCCTCGCGATGTGCTTCCCTGGCTCGTTGTAACAGTGGAGGGGCAACAACCATATACTGAAGGTAATCCACCTCATCTCCATCCTCAAAGGATAAATGTAAAGAGACCAACTGCCTCATCGCCTCATCCAGTAACTGCGAACTGGATTTCCTGCTGAGAGCATCTGCCACTACGTTCCCCTTCCCAAGAGTATAAATGATCTCAAATTCGTAATCCTGGAGGAACTCAAGTCACCTCCTCTGCCTCAAATTCAGATCTTTCTGATAAAAGATATATCTGTGACTCTTGTGATCAGAGTAGATGGTAAACCTCTCACCCATCAGGTAGTGCCGCAACATCTTCAATGTGAATACTACCACTGCCAAATCAAGATCATGGGTCTCATAGTTCTGCTCGTGTGGCCTCAACTGACATGAGCCATAGGCAATCACCTCTTGCCTCGGTATCAGGACACAACCAAGCCTGGCTCTTGATGCATCACAGAACACTACGTACTCAACACCCTCCTCCAGTAATCTCAAGATCAGGGTGCTCGTCAGACTCTGTCTCAACTGCTAGAAAGCCTGCTGGAATCACTCGGTCCACATGAAAGGCTGCCCCTTTCGGGTCAAAGCTGTCATGGGTGCTGAAATCATGGAGAAATCAATAATGAATCTCTAATAGTATCATGCCAACCCAAGGAATCTACGCACCTCCATCACGCTCCGGGGTGGCTCCCATGCTAGTACTGCCGCCACCTTGGTTGTTTCCACTGCTACACCATCTGCTGAGATAACGTGTCCCAGAAAGTGGACCTCCTGTATCCATAACTGGAACATCGAGAGTTTCTCGTACAACCGGTGCTCTCGGACTGTGTGCAAAACCATCCTTAGGTGTCTCGCGTGCTCCTCCTCGTACACAGAGTACACAAGTATATCATCGATGAAGACCAATACAAACCGATCTATGTAGGGATGAAAAATTCGGTTCATGAGTCCCATGAACACTTCCAAGGAATTCATCATGCCGAAGGGCATCACCAAGTACTCATAGTGACCATAGAAGCATCTGAAATCCGTCTTTAGTATATCCTCATCCCATACTCGCAACTGGTGATAGCCTGATCGTAGATTAACCTTCGAGAACCATCATGCCCCTCTCAACTGGTTGAAGAGATCATTGATCCTCAGTAGTGGATATCAGTTCTTCATGGTCACCTGGTTCAAGCGCCGGTAATCCACACATAGCCTCATGCTCCCATCATCCTTCTTGGAAAACAGCACTAGGGCCGCCCAGGGTGAAACACTGGGTCTCCCAAATCCCTTCTTCTACAAGTTGTCCAACTGCACTCTCATCTCACGAAGCTCTGTAGGAGACATCTGATATGCTGATGCTGATATTGGCGTCTTCCCAGGTTACAACTCAATGCAGAAATATATCTCCCTATGGGGAGGTAGCCCGGGTACATCCTCTGGAAAGACGTCCTCGTACTCAGACACTACTGCTGGAAACTAGAAACTCATAAAATCTGTTGTGCCAAGGGCTAGTCTATCCAACTGATAGGATATCGGTTGTGCCTTCCTATGCATGAGTCCATCCTATGCTTCTTGGGTCTCTCTTTCACCGACAAAAGAGAACCTCATTCCATCACTGCGGACAGACCGCACCCTTCGACTAAAATAGTCGATCTGGGCATGAACTGTGGATAAGCAATCCATACAAAGAATGACATCGTAAGGCCTCAACTCTACCTTCAAGAGGTTCCAACCAAAACTCTCACCTCCAAGGGTCAGGTCGTACTATCTACATAGATGTGTGATCTCTGAATCTTCTCCATTCGATGTTTCTAAGCGTAAGGGTCGAGTCAACGGCTCAACTAGAATCTCAAGGTCTTGAACAAGATAAGAAGCCAGAAAGGAATGACTAGCACATGTGTCAATCAGTATGGAAGCCAAAGTAGAAAAGGCACAGATTGTACCTCTAATCATTCCGGGAGTACCTGGGTCATAAGCCTCTGCCGCCTGCAGCTGTCCCTGCCTCTATCCACCGGCTCTCTAAACCTGGTATGGACCTCCTGGGGGTGGTGGTGGTAAAAGTTCAAAACGCCGACCACCTCCAGCTACTCTCCCTGCTCCCCTACCATGTCTGCCACCCCATGGATCTCTCTGCTCCACACATTGCCTCTTCCTCGGTGGTCCATACACTACTCCTGTGTCAGTAGTACAGTGGGTCAGACAATCTCGAGCGAGATATCCCCTGCCATCACATGAGTAGCATCACCTCTCTCGAGGTTGGCTGGATGCGCCCTGCAAACCCTATATGGTAGATCCCCTATCCTCGGATCTCCAATGAAAATGTCTCCCACACCCGGGTCCCTGACGTCCAGCCCCTGCTGCCGAGGCCTCTGCTCCAGCTCGCTCACTACTGACAACTACCGGCTATCTCTACTCTACCAAGAAGCTCTCGACCACCAAAGTCCGCTCGAGCACCCCATTATAAGTAGGAATGATCATAGGGATGTTGCTAGCTATGATACCACTAGCCTAAAAGACGAACTCAAAACACATAACATGGTTGCCCTAAACCAACTCACAGACTCTCGGTCCAAAGGAAGAACTGACCAGCTCTAATACCACTCTGTCACGACCCGTCCCAGTGGGGCCCGAGCTGCAACTCCCCAAGCCTGCCTCCAATAGGCTAGGGGCAGGTGACTAGAACCGAGTAGGCATTCTACTAACATGGGAGGAATTTATTATAAACCTATACACGAGCACACACACATCTCCAAGCCTACAAAGCCGAAATGTAAAAACTACTAAAAATAGAAATGCATGCATATAATAAAAATCCTAACCAATAGAGTACGACAGGAAAGTAAAGTACAGTAAGTGTAAAAACCTAGGCCAAAAGTAAAATCCCACCAAAATAAATTCTGTAAAAAAGTCCAACCTGTAAGGAAAGGTACTGGGACTGTAATCTATAGTCGTAGGAACACACCTCGGCCCGCCTGATCTCACTGAGCACCATCCGGTCCTGGTCCACTGATTAGCCACTAAATGAGGCTAATATTCATTTTTAATATATATAATATTCATGTTATTTATTATTCGTAAATACCATTTTAGTCAATTTTACATTTTGAACATCATTTCACATTATGATTGTAATTCCTTCTTAAAATCCACTATTATGTGGTACATTTTTGAAAATCATTTAAAGTACCCAATGATTCATATAATTTTAAGCAATGTAATTACCCATATTTCAATTGGATATTTTGGGAAATTGATTTAAACTTCAATATGATCATTTTTATTTAGGGATCAATGGAGAATTCATGGAAGAAGATGGGGATATTTTGTGATGAAAGGAAACAATTCTGGAGAATCCAGATTGGACACCAGCCCACTGATGCGAATGTGGGGCCCACCATACAGGACCAATGAATCCCAAATTTAGTGGGATTATATAATAAATGTAGAGGAACAAATAACTCTTCAGTATAAAATGCTAATTTTGCCTCCATGGTGGTCATCTAGGTGGCCCAAGATAGAGATAAAATTCTGGGCCAGATTCTGCGGCCCATAAAAAGAGCCCACTAATCGAATCCTATTTTCGAATATAAAACTCCAATTGGGCCCACATTTTACAGGCAATTATGAGACATCTGGGTCTCCATTTTCTGATTCTATGGTCCACTCTGATTCGGCCATCTAGAGGGTATTCCAAGTGCGTCTGTTCGGTGGATGAAAGTTGGCTGCCTTTTCAGGTCAAGGGTGGAAAGTCTTCTTTCCACAAACTTTCCACCACCCTAGACCTACCATACTCTAGTGAGATGACTTTTACTGTTGAGGGCTCAACCCAAGGGATCAAAAATTCCTATTTAAGGCAGTGTTGGTGGAGGAGTTTTTCATCTTTTATCTTTCTTTCATTGTAATGTTATGCTGCGGTTTTGTTGTCTCAAATTTGTCTTCTACATGTAAGTTGTTTTAATTCATCCTTGTTTCTTAATAAAAGTTCTTCTTCTCTTATTATTCTGTTATTATCCTTATCACTTTGATACTATTGGTTCAAGGTGTGAAATTTTTCATCCCAAACCTACTGAGATTATCTCACAATGGTGGAGTGATTATTATTTTATTGTGTTTTTTTTACTTCTCCATTTCTTCCCTCATGAGTCTACTTCCCGCTTCCATTGAAACCATAGAATCAATGGAGGGCTAACCCACTTATGGGTTGATCCAAGGGAGTATCAAGGGTCTGGATTTGATGTTATCTATCACCTCATTAATGTATAATCACTTCTTTAATTGAGATTTTTATTTGATGATTTTTAAACTCCATCATCCTTGTTGAATTTAAGGCCACACGCTTGAAGTGCTAATACGAAACTTTACCTCGAAGTGATCAAAACATTGATCCTTCAAGTGTATAACTGATTAGTATTAAAGGGTTTAGGAATTAAACCAGTAAATGATGATGTTGTTTTATCTCCTTAAATGAACCCATCTCAAATATAAGAAATTGAAATCATTGAAAAGGAAATACATCCAATCCACCCTGAGCGATAACTTGGGATCAACTCATTCTTTTAAATTGAATTCACTTAAGTCTCTTAGAGTTCCTTTAAATCCATCTAAAATCAACCCAATTTGGAAACTTCATAGCCAAAAATAGTCCTTAGAATGTGCGTGTCTATAGGTTACTTCTTAGGTCTCTGTGGATTCGACAACCCAAGCTAGACTACAAGGACCGTTCTACCTTCATATCTTGGGTAAATTTGGGCGACACCAAATTTTGGAGCCATTTCCGGGGACCTAAGTAAGTTATCTTAGACATTATCATCTCTTTTTCATCCCTCTTCTCTGTTCTCACCCCCTCACTCATATGGAATTAAATTTTGAACAAGTCCAAACATGGGGAACCTATCCCTACTTTGATCACCCAACCACATGTGTGATGTACAATGACCATCCTAATTTCTACTTATGGGGACATCAACAACCTAATGAACCACAATGTTTTTAATCCTATAATCCAAAAAACATACGAACATATAATGAGTTTCAATCCCCACAAGGCCAATCTGAACACCCTCCTGTGCAATTCTAACAACATAATTGTCCACCTGGAATAGACCATCTTTCTCAACCCCTTGACCATCATGATACACAACCATTACATGAAAATTTCTGTCAACAAATGGAGAAAATGAATTTTGAGGTTTCATCTTTGAGGTTAGAACTAAAAAGCATTAAAACTTATGAGGAACACATCCCCACACAAATTTTCCCTTCCATAACCTTATGTGACATTTCTTGTTTCCCACAAACCCCACATGAATTTATTGAAGAACCAACCTTTGGATTTCTGATAGATGAAGAGGGTCAAGGAATTTTTGAAGGGTCTTTAAATCAGGAGGAAATTAACTTTTTGGATTCAAAAGAGGAGAATTTTACATCATGGATTGAGTCTCCTAAGTATAACTCCCTGGATGAATTTTAAAAAACACCAACTATTGAACCATTGAGAGAAATCACAAAAATTGAGTCCATACCAATTCCTAAAATTGATCTTTCCAATTTTGAGGTTGAATCTTCTATTCAAAAGGAACCAATTATATTGAGAAATTTTGAAAATGAAAATGAGTTTGATTCAAAGTTCCAACCTATGTCTGAAAGTGTTAGCCTACCAGAACATGAACAAAATGACTTTCCATCCACCCTCAAGTTTCCATTCATTCGGGACAGCCAAAAAGTTCCAATTTTCACAATTTCTTATCTTGAAACCAAAAAAGGTGGAATAATCATTAATGTCTTAGGAAAGACTATAGAGGAAACAGGATCAACCATTTCTGATATTCCTTGGATTTTACCACTCTTTTTAGAACATAGGTTTGTGCTTGAAACAAATTATAAAAATAGAATCAATATAAACCTAGTAGAATTGGTGAAACATTTGGTCCTTAAAATATTTAAAGTTGGTATTGGGTATGTTGTGGGGTTCATGTCGAGCTAACGACGTTAAACAAAGCGCTGTATGGGAGGCAACCCATGGTTTTCAAGTTTCCAATCATTTTGTTGTTTTAATAAACTTTATATTTTAAATAGGATTAATTAATCATTTTGATATTTAAAAATAAAAAAATATACTGTTGACATGTTCTTATATTATGAGTATGGATGGGTATGAAATGGGAGCACCATATTCATCTGTGTCACGTGGTGTGATCCTTGAGTAATGCCTTACCCAAAAAATTAAAAAAAAGAAAATGTATCATCAGTTTATTTTATTTTTTATATATA
Organism: Viscum album; assembly: GCA_963277665.1. Classification (NCBI taxonomy): domain Eukaryota; kingdom Viridiplantae; phylum Streptophyta; class Magnoliopsida; order Santalales; family Viscaceae; genus Viscum; species Viscum album. The sequence continues at coordinate 1,162,163,136 of OY728122.1, read as the reverse complement.
ATTCTATTTTACTTATATATATATATATACTGTTTTTTTTCCTTTTTCCACTAGGGAACTCTTCAAGTGACATGGATATCAAAGAATTAAATTGGAGAGACAAGAACTTCAAACTTCAACCACCATGTGACTTCATTCCATGATCCTAATATTTCAGTTTCCTTATTGAACTCCCCTTTTATTCCTATACCCCATTCTAAATTTTCTTTTTACGAAACTAGGGATAGTTTTATTTTATGTTGGGTGGGATGATAAAATGAAAAATTCTTTTATGTCAAAAAAATGAATGATTTGAAAAAAATGTGTAAATGGAAGGAAAAAATCCTTTAACTTTGAACATGGTAATACACATTGCACACTTTGAAACTTAATATCAAATAATTTAGCATGACCGGATTCTGATTTTAATCCTTGTATAATTTCATGAGCATAGATTTTGGAAAGTGTGGCTGTCCAATGTGATATTTCATCGTTTATATTTTCATGCAAATAAAAAAATCACAATGCACGTCCTTTGGATAGTGGGGTATTAGTTTGAGTTCATGGGGTACCCCAAATAAATAGAATAGGTTTGGTGACCAATTTAGATTAATATGAGTATTCAAAAAAAATTAAAAAAAAAATTGCGCGTAGAGTAATGAAATGACCTAATGTGTGGCTTTCGGCACTTGGGGATCGTGAATCCATAGTTGTATGGCCCATAGTTAGTAATTTTATCTCTATTTTTGGTAATTTGAATTTTCTTTTGACTGAGTTAACTTGAGATGATGTCCGAGTATGTGGGCTTCACTTGGTTCCCTAAGGTCTTTGAGCCTGGTAGTCATCGGCAAAGTCTCGCTATAGGGGTTGACTCTTTTGAGTGCAACTTCAATTACCATGGAAAAATTGCAAAAAAAAAACAAAAACAAAAAACAAAAACAAAAAAATACAATAAAAAATTGAATACTCATCTTAATATTGAAATGTGATTCCACCTAGAACTTCCGTCATTTCCCCCCTTGAATAAAGATGAACCCCCATGTCTATTGTGATGTACAACACAACCTCATACATAATTGATATTGGTTGAAATATGGCAATGAATTTGAACAAAGGAATGGGCTTGGGATTGGGATCTTCTTATGAAACTATCTTGTATTAAAATATTTTGATGGGTTTCAAGATTTTTTGGTATAAGGGTTTTTGGTGATCATTGTGTATTAAAATGTCTTTGGAAACGGGAATTTGAATTTCATTTTGATGAGATATATTTTGCTCGGGACTAGGAAAACTCAAGTTAGGGGTGTGATTAGCCACTAAATGAGGCTAATATTCATTGTTAATATATATAATATTCATGTTATTTATTATTAATAAACACCATTTTAGTTCATTTTACATTTTGAACATCATTTCACATTATTATTGTAATTCCTTCTTAAAATGCACTATTATGTGGTAGATTTTTTAACATCATTTAAAGTACCCAATGATTCATCTGATTTTAAGGAATTTAATTACCCATATTTAAATTTGATATTTTGGTAAATTTATCTACACTTCAATATGATCATGTTTGATTTAGGGATCAATGGATAGTTTTCATAGAAGAAGATGGGGATATTTTGTGATGAAAGGAAACAATTCGGGAGAAGCCAGATTGGACACCATCCCACTGATGCGAATGTGGGGCCCAACATACAGGCCCCATGAATCCCAAATTTAGTTTTATTCTAGAATACATGTATATGAACAAATAACTCTTCAGGATCCAATGCAAATTCGGCATCCATTGTGGTCATTTAGGCGGCCCAAGTTAGAGATAAAATTCTGGGCCAGATTCTGTGGCCCAGAAAAACATCCCATTAATCGAATCATATATCCGAATATAAAACTCCAATTGGGCCCAACTTTTATAGTCAGTTAGGAGACATCTGAGGATCCATTTTATAATTTTATGGCTCACTATTATTCGGCCATATAGAGGGTCTTCCAAGCGCGTCTGTTCGGTTGATGAAAGCTGGCTGCCTTTTCGGGTCAAGGGTGGAAAGGATTCTTTCCACAAACTTTCCACCACCCTAGACCTATCATACTCTAGTGAGATGAATTTTAATGTTAGAGGATCTACCCAATGAATAAAAAATTCCTATTTAAGGTAGTTTTGGTGGAGTATTTTTTCATCTTTGAGCTTTCATTCATTGTAATGTTATGCTGCGGTTTTGTTGCCTCAAATTTGTCTTCCACATGTAAGTTGTTTTAATTCATCCTTGTTTCTTAATAAAAGTTCTTCTTCTCTTATTATTATGTTCTTCTCCTTATCACTTTGATACCATTGGTTCAAGGTGTGAACTTTTTCATACCAAACCTTGTGATATTATCACACAACGGCGGAGTGATTGTTATTTTATTGTGTTTTTTTACTTCTCCATTTCTTCCCTCATGAGTATACTTTCTGCTTCCATTGAAACCATAGAATCAATGGAGGGATAACCCACTTATGGGTTAATCCAAGGTAGTAGCAAGGGGCTGTATTGTCTGTTATCTATCACCTCATTAATTTATAATCACTTCTTTAATTGAGATTTTTATTTGATGAGTTTTAAACTCCATTGTCTTTGTTGAATTTAAGGTCACATGCTTCAAGTGCTAATACGAACCTTTACCTTGAAGTGCTCAAAACATTGATCCTTCAAGTGTATAGGTGATTAGTATTAAAGGGTGTAATAATGAAACCAGTAAGTGATGATGTTGTTTTATCTCCTTAAATGAACTCATCTCAAATATAAGAAATTGAAATCATTGAAAAGGAAATACGTCCAATCCACCCCGAGCGATAACATAGGATCAACTCATTATTTTAAATTGAATTCACTTAAGTCTCTTAGAGTTCCTTTAAACCGATATAAAATCAACCCAACTTGGCCACTTCATAGCCAAAAACAATCTTTTGAATGTGTGTGTCTATAGGTTACTTCTTAGGTATTTGTGGATTCGACAACCCAAGCTAGACTAAAAGGACCATTCTACCTTCATATCTTGGGCAAATTTGGGAGAGAATCATCCACCTAGAATCATGTTAAAGGCTCGCTCGTCTGCACAAGACACGATACTTGCGGGAAAAGCCCGTGCAGGGGTGAGTATAACAATACCCAGTAGGACACCCCGAAACCACAAAAGAAATACAACAAGGGAAATACCACAATGGAAAGATATAGTCATCTCTACACAGTATCTATCTACAGAACATATAACAAGAATATCCAGATATACTCATACAGAAATGACCATCACGATACCACCACTAGGATCTAGCTCGAAGATTCCACAAAGAATGCAACAAGGAGAACACACTCCTATGTCTAGAGAGAGATATGCGAAGTACTCGTTCCAGGAGAACACACTCCACAAGTACTATGAGAACATAATGCTCAGATGACGATCACGACCTAGTCATGGGGTGACTCCGGCAAATCAGTCTGAGCTAATCCACTAAGTAGAGGATCGGCGCCCGGGTAAAGTTGGTCATTTCGATACCAAGAACTCTACCTAGGGTTTTGGGAATGAATAGAGGATCCAGCTCTAAGTCTCATAGAGGGGATTCCAACAACTCTATTCAGGAAGTCCTGCTGAAGAGATCATACTCTTGTATAAAGGAAATGATACCAGAACCTTCAGGGAAAAGACCAAGGGTACGAACCCTAAGAAAACTAGTCCAAGTCACTTAAGAAAAGTGGCTCAATCCATGAATAATTCGTTACACGGCGTGTAGTATGGATACACACCGTGTTCGTTGACCCCAGGTACTGCCCTTGTAAATGGACCATGTCATCCGTCCAAGCAGTGTAAAACTAAACTACACAGCGTGTAGAAGAATCACACGCTGTTCTCCTTGACTCCAGGTGCTTCCCATGTAAACGGCGTGTGTCATTTGGCTTGTCGGATAGAAAGCAACTACACGGCGTGTACAAGAGTCACACGTCGTGTCCGTGCACCTGGGGCTCGCCCTGTGTACGCTGGCCATGTGCCCGTACATGGTCTATGTCCGTGTCTGTGTCTCCTGCCCATGTACTTGTACACAGGGTATCCTGTGTATCTATCCGGGTCTGGCTGGGGAAGGGTATACACGTCGTGTCCTTGGTAGTGTACCCAACCTATGTCCGTGTTGCCTGCCCGTGTACCAGTACACGGGGTATCCCGTGTATCTGTCCGGGTCTAGCCGAGGAAGGGTATACACGTCGTGTCCTTGTCCATGTACCCAACATGTGTCCGTGTACTCCCATAGTACATTCCATGTGGTCCGCCGATGATCTCACGTCGTGTAGCCCATACAACACGGCGTGTAGTCGGGATTTTTCCAGAAGCGTCGTCTTCCTCCTCGCGCCGCGGCTGAACCTCCAGATCCTTGGTTTCTCGTCTGTTCGTCCTGATACTCCAGGGATTGGTTCGTTTCATCATATGAACACCGTAACGAGTGTTTTCGGCTCTTAAATCGGATCATAAACCTCAAACAATCCATTCGAAGAAAAAAGACTGAAAACTCGTATCTCCTGATCCGCTCCGAATCACCTGCCAAAGCCATCGTCTCACCTCCGTGACATCACTCCGGGGTATGATCTACAATCTCGGATCGGTGCGCCAACAGACGAATGTGAAACGACCGATTTCCTCCAAGAACGCATAAAACGAAATGAAGAATGCAAGGGAGAAAAACACAAGAATAAAACAAGAGGGATGAACCTCGATCATTGTTCGTGACGATCCAGGTTCATCGTCGTTAAATCAAAACCAAAACAACCTCAAAATCCCCACAAAAAACCCATCCCACAAGAATGATCGATCTGCGGGCTAATCTGTTCATGGATTAGTCCGCGTTCATCATGAAAATAAAAAACGGGGAAGGAAATCAAAAACAAACATCCTACATGGATCCGCGGCATTCATTGGCGAAGATCTGGTCACCGCATCGTCGTCGCTGGTGAAAATCGTCAAGAATGTCATCGTCGCATCGGGAGGTCTTCTCCAAATCCTCCAAATCCGCCAAGGGTTTCAGGGTTACGAGGTTTGTAACCCTGGACCCCTACATAGGCCTTTATTTAAAAAAAAATCAGAGATATCTGTTGCAGAAGATTTAAAATATTTCGCTGCATAATAAAATATTTTTATTAAAATATTTTATTACTCTTACGTCCCAAAAATTGGATTTCACCATCGACCTGAGCCGGCTGATGTTAGGCCTCGCCTAAGGTAAAATCGCTGCTCTGAACGCAATGGTGCCTTCAGATTTCTGATCCGAGCAACCGTTTAGGAGTTATTCCACTTTTTCAGAAAAACCACATGCGTGCGTAATTTAATTATTTAATTAAATTCAAACATTTGTTCCGGGATCACCGGGCCTCAGAACTGCACGCCGTCTCAAATCCTAGTCTCCAATTAATTCCAATATAATATTAAAATAATACATGAAAAAATATGGGACATTAAAATTTCTGAGTTTAATCATAGTGAATCAATACTCATGAATTGTTCTCCATGATATCACCTCCATCAGGATTGAAGGATTCTCACTGGGTCTTCTCATTCATGATCATAAGAGAGGAAAAAGAGTCAATATATAAATTTATAGTGCACAAGGAATATTTTTTCTTGATTATATGTTCAATGATTATCCTAACACAATAGAAATAACCATAAATTTAGTGATATGTTTTAAATTTAAAAATTATTTAATTTCATACTTACCCTTAAATAATATAATAATATTTGTTAAACCCAATTCCAATAATAATAATAATAATATAACTTTCTAATGGGTGTGGTAACTTTCATAATAAAAAATATTATTTACCATCATGTAAATTAGTATTCATTACTTGACACCATATTGAACCATTTGAACTCCTCAAAATTTATTAAATTGAAATATAATTCAATTAAGATCAACTAAAACACATAGTGTGTGACCCTCTACGATTCTTCCTCATTGGAATTAAGTGGGCTTTCCTATAGTCCAGGATTACTATCTACCAATAGGTCAATGCACCCAAGAGATAGAACATAATTTCACAATGATGAAAACAAAGTAATAATGCTCACTACGTAATATGATCCATTTATCATCTGGGTTGGGATCATATAGGTTTAGTCTTGAATAATTTCCACACACCACATGATACTCTAATTACTTAAACTATTTATAACTCACATTTGGGTGGGGGAACTAGGGGATTATTTAAATAGGGTTACATAAATAACCTTGGAAATGAATGTCTAGCATAATAATGGAGGGATGGATGCCACATAGACCATAATTTTAATTTAATTTTTAATAATTGCAAGCCCATGCAATAAATTAAAATTAAGTAAAACCAACACATACACTAGTCTTGGTCAAGCTGTTGAATGGTCATTCACATGCAATGAATATGAAAAATGATACTGACTATCATTCATTTGTATCAATTTTTTAATTAATTGTATTTTATCTTAACGATCCTAAGATTTCCCTCAGTTATATAATTTATAAATGCATTCAGGGAAAATAAACATCTAAAACAATAATGTAATATTTTTATAATAAATTATTTTAGCATTAAATAATTCTATAAAACTATTACTATATTTTCATACACAATATGTGACAATCGTTATAATATGGTTTAAGATTTGATGCTGAAAATATAATGTAATTTTATTCTTACATTTCTTTTAGACTACATAGCGTGTACTACAGAGATACACATCATGTATACATTTTTTGTAGTCAGATTACATGCATGGGGATTTTGTGTGTACCACAGTTGGAATACATAGAGTGTATTATCTAGCTACACATCCTGTATCTGTATTTCCTTGATCCCAAGAGAAAAACATGGGTATTTTGTGTGTATCTTAGTGGATTACATGGTGTGTACTAAATAGTTACACACCATCTAGTTCAAATGTTGTGTGTTTGTATAACAAGATGCAATACACACCATGTTCCTTAGACGCATGACTACACACCATATACAAGCCTGCTATGAACCATATGCCTTGCATGTTTTGTGTCCATGCAACTAGCCAAAGGACCTAGTGTGTTTGTCGGATGTGTGACTACATTACTTGTAAAGTCCAACTACATGCCACATATCTCTCATGTCATGTGGCTACATGTCTTGATGAATTAATAAATGTGTACATCAGAAGTTATAAATGATGAAATAAATGCCATGTACAATGACTACACATCAAGGATTTAATTATTTCCCTAATAAATTAGTATCACATGGTTTTATAGTGTATATGACCACACAGATTGCATGAATTCCATCACTAAATTTGGTAGACTACATGACGGATTTGTCAACTACACATAATCTAATCTGACATGTCATGTTCAATGTTGGCCCATTCTACATGTTGTGTGTAATAAATTCCCCATATGTAATAACTACTTGGAATGTCATTTATCTAGTGAAACGGCCAGGTGTAGTGTACTTGGGAACACAGTGTATCCAATAGCTAGATGACATGTATTCCTAGGCTGTCCGACCCAAATCCTCATCACTTCTGAATAAAACATATAGCTGTTCTTTATTTTTTATAAGACAATTAAGAAAATGAAAAACCAAATAATTATTATTAATATGTTTAAAACATGTTAACAAAAATCTGATTAAATAATGAATGTTGTTGAAATGAAAATCTTCCCACTTTTAAAAATATAGAAAAAAATCCAATAAATGTTTATAAATTTGAAATGTAACCCCTCTGATACAACATGAATGTTGAGGGTGAAACAAATGCACCAATAGTGGCAAATAAACCAAAAGGATTTAGTTGATTTGATGGATCATTCAAGATACTATCAATGATGTAAACTCTATGACTAATTTTTTTTCCAATATGATATTGAATTAAGAAAATCCTGGAACCCAGAGAGGATCCTTGCATGTTAAATTTATAATCAATTTATTTAGATAGAGATAAAAAGGTTACCTAATTTTAAAAACATTCTCTAATGATGATGTTTCACTTCCAAAGAACCCTTATCTAATTACCTTATTTGTGTTAAGATGATCCATGTGTATAATCTCTCTAGAATTGATCCATATGTGGTCCTTTGATCTTTGTATGACATTGATTGATTTTTGGGTGCTAGCGTGGGGAATCAATCATTGTACATTGCTAATATTGATCACTCATACTTCAGTGTTGAAGGATAATATTTATATATTTTTTTTATTTATAGGAAGAGAGGAATACTTTTTGAGAGAGATATCTATTGTGGAAAATGATTTTCTATTCTCTATTTTTTTATTAACAATTATCTCAACAAAATATACATAACCATTTATTTATATAGCTAGGGTTTAGGGTAAAATATTTTGTAATTTCATAATTACCTTTAATTAATATAATAATCTTTAGTAACACCATGCCCATAATAATAATAATAATTTATGGTACACATTCTACCTTGAGAAATAACAAATATTATTTAACAAGCCTGTAAATTAATATTCGCCAATGGACACAATATTGGTTGGTTTGAACTCCTCAATGTCTATTGAATACCTTAATAATTATTTTAATTAAATATTTCAATCATCAATAAATATTTACAATCGATATAACATGTATAAAATTATTCCTCCTTCTTGTGAATAATATTTATTCCATTAAATGAATTCAAATAAAATTTTATCGTAATCATAAAAAACACATATTATGTGACACACTAGGACTCATTCTCATTTCCATTGGGCCTAATTTCCTTAAATCCAATATTATTGTCTAAAAAATAGGTTACGGAACCAATGAAAAGGAATATAATGTCACGATGATGAAAACTATATACAAACTCTCACATTGTAATATAATCTTGTTGCCAAAATATACCATCAAGAAGGTTGCTTGTCTGTATCTTCAACCATATGCCTGATATGTCTTTCTTTGAGTATGTAAAATAAACATTTCTTTACACCATGGCCTCAGAATTTAATGTGATAGTTTTATTCCAATCAAATGGATGAGAAATTAATTTCCATAAAGTAGGAAGAGACAAATCCTTCCTCCGTATATTTATTATTAACACATCACTCATGATGCAGTCGATGTATCCAACTTCACCATGAACTATATTGTCATTTTTATGGAATGAATCTATGTTCTTGAGTAAAAATATGTAATAAAAAAATCTTAAATTCTAAGGACTAACTCATGCACACTCATAGATAGGAATATTCAATAACACCAAAATGTGAAGAATTTATACTACCAGGTCTGTTCTCATAGTCTCCCATTTTGGAAATTACCAATTGTGAACATTATGAGAAGAGTTATCATATACTAATGAGTACTCTCACCAGAAAATATATATACTATGTTTCCTATCATAGTACATTATATGAATAGAAAAATATATTTATGAATATCATCATATCATTTCATGGTTCTCATCATAGCGGGGAACTGCTATGACCATATCAATGATGTAGATACTCTAAGAAATTATTACCTCACTGTCATTAATAACAATGAATAATATTTCACATGATGATTTATTAATATTAAAATCATCGAATATACTTGTAATCAATGAAAAAACTTGGTTGTAGGACACTATCTCCAACCTATTTCACCTACCGGCATCTACTAAGTAACTGACTCAACATCCACTAAACGTTGTCTATTAAGTTGCATCCAGTGTACTATAGAAGCAAGATTTAATATGAACAACCTATAGTTTCTATGAATTTCACCCCTTTGATAAGTGTAACCATTATAGACTTATGATCATAACTTTGCAATGCTTGGACCAAGAAACAATCTTAACCCAAAAAACTAATATTTATTGCCCATGGTTTGGCTAACAATGTTCAAAGGGACCATCTAGAATTTACTACCCATTGTTAGACTGACTGAGAGTCAGGACACCATCTAACATTTACTGTCTATGGTTTAATCAATATAGATCCATAGATTCCATATAAGAATTTAACAACCTTGGTCAAACATGTAGAGTGGTCGAGTTGGCATATGGAAATTATCAGGCATGGTCAAACCCATGGAGAGACTAGGACACCATCTGACATTTTACCATCTATGGTTAGATCGATAGAGAGCCTAGGATGAAATTTGATATTTAGCACAAATTGGTTGATAGGATGTATTGTTGGAATGTCATGTATTTTATACTATCTCATTGGGGGAAAATAGAGTCTATACAAAGGAATTTGACAATGTATGTGTAGTTTGGTGTCGTGGTTTGCTGACCAGCACATAAGGAACTGACATGATTGACCGCTTATCATATGTAACTAGTTTTTTTTTGTTTTTTTTATACTAATACATAGATATTATGACATAAATAAGGGAATTCATTGTTGGTTCACTATTTAGTTTTGTCCTCACACATTACATGGGTACCATGGTACAAATGTTAACCTTGTGCATAGATTTCAAGTTACACACTACTGGAAATCTGGGCTATAGCCACGGACCTATAGCCACGGTTTTATAGAACCGTGGCTATAGATTTTATACAGCTACGGTTTTTTTCCTACCCGTGGCTATATCCCCTCGCCCAGTTTTTTTCTCCCCCATTCCATCGGGCTCCATCCTCGCCCTCGCCCCCAAGCGTCGGGCTCCATCTCCTCGCCCTTGCCATTTCTCCTCCCCGCGGCCTCATCCTCACCGCGGCTTCCTCTTCCACGACGCATCAATGCCGTGCCATCCTCCTCGTCGATGCCCTCCTCTCCATGCTCTCCTCACCGACGCTCTCCTCACTGACGCCCTCCTCGCCGCGACCCTCCTCGCCGCGTCATCCTCCCCGCACCCTCCTCGTCGGCACCCTCCTCGTCGGCGCCTTCCTCGCTGTGACCCTCCTCGCCACGTCATCCTCCCTGCGCCCTCCTCGCCGGCTCCCTCCTCGCCGGCGCCTTCCTCGCCACTCCCTCCTCATCGACGCCCTCGAGGTCGACACCCCCATCGCCCTCAATTTTTTTCTCTCCCGAGTGCTGGTTATCTGCATTTTTTATGCCTCATTTGCACCTTCAATTTCTTTGATTTAGGTAAGCTTTACATGTTTTCCCCTTCGGTTTCATATCCGCTGAGGTTGATGTTTTGAAGACACTGGTATAATTAGTGTTTATTTTTATTGAAGAGGATTATAGATGTTTCTACGTGGTCCATTACAAATCTTGGTATGATTTATGCTCTATCTGCAAGTAACTTGGACACCTAAGTCAGGTCTGTTGATGGTCTTCTTCTAAATGGATTGGAATGGTTGCATCCCAAGGGATCAATACTAGGAATTTGGGTATTAGTAGAATGTTGATTTTGGTAGATGAGTTTGGATCTACATGTTTTCCTATAAAGTATGCAGGATTCACAGGACCTAGGTTGTCATATGAAAATGCATTGTGATCTGACCACAACCATCTAAGGATCCCAGGGGCGAAAGTTGTTCCATTTGTTTCTAGTGCTGAATATGTACCAATATATGAAGAATTAAAATGAAATTGAGAAATTCAATGGATACAAAGATTCCAATATATGAAGAATTAAAATGAGAGCCTTTCTCGGACAACAAGGCTGAATTGAATCCCTATATGGGCCCAAGAAACCCTTTACGACTGTTAATGAAATGTTCAGACCATTGTAGAATACTAAGATGTTACCCCTAATATACTTATTAAGTCTCATAGAACCCTTTTACTTTACATAGGTGATGGGGTCCTTAGATAAGTATATTATAAGTCTACCACTGTATAAATTTTCTAAAACATAAAAATTTATACATGATTACTTCATTAGTAGGAATAACTTACTAGAATCATCATATGTTCACATTAAAAATAAAGCATTATACTTCAATAAAAACCTATTTATAAGAGTTTAATAAAGTCAAATTATATTTAACCAATATTAATGTTTCTATAGATGATGAGGATCAGAAATTAATCCTCTTAATCCCTCTTAACAATAGCTACATCACACTAATTGAGACCATGATATATGGTCGAGATTATTTAACTAAAGAAGATGTTAAATAATCTATTTGGTCTAAGGATTTTCATTCTAAACTTAAGATAAAAGGAGAGGTTGAGTGTTTTTCACAAGGGGAAGACCTAAAACTTAATGTAAAAAAGAAACAGTTCAATAGATACAAAAGTAAGAGTAATAAAGAACCCAAATCCAAAACTAGTTCCTTGGATAGAAAAGTCACATGTTTTCACTATGTGAAACCCATGCACATTAATCCCATGTGTAGGAAACTCATGTGAGAGTTAGAACACAAAAAAACCAACTGACCAGCCTTTTATGGTTGACTCAAGATATTATGCTATTGAATTCCAGAATATATCCATTCATAAACTCAATCATGAGTGGGTCCTCAACTCTAGATATTATTGTAACTTGTGTCTATATATAGAGTCTTTTTTGAATCTATTCAAGAAGTTGGAAGGGTATGTCCTTTAAGGAAACACTACTACAAATTTGGGCTATAGCCACGGACCTATAGCCACGATTTTATAGGTCCGTGGCTATAGGTTTCATAGTGCCACAAATTTTTTTCCAATCTGTGGCTAAATCGCACGATTCCGTTTTTCCCCCAAATCCCTCGGGCTTCCTCCATGCCTCGCGTTTCCTCCTCCCTGAGCCCTCCTCCTCGTCGTGCCCTCCTCCTTCACGACGCCTCCACGCCATGCCCTCCTCCTCCCCGACGCCTCCTCGCCGTGCCCTCCTCACCGCACCCTCCTCCCCGACACCTCCTCGCCGTGACCCTCCTTCCCGACGCTACCCTCACCAGCAACACCTCTCCGACGATTCCCCATGGCGGACAGCCTCCCCTCCCTTGTGCTCCCTCTCCATCTGCGGCCTCCCCTCCCTACGTGCATGCCTCTGGCGCCCCAACTCCCTGCGCGCACACCTCTGGCGAACCTCCTTGTTGGCCAGTCCACCTCCGGTGACCGGACCCCTCCTGGTCGAGCCCTCTTAGCACCGCCAAGATTATGTAAAAGGTACATAGTATTCATGAATTTCTTGGGTACTATAAGTGATTTTTGGCACACATCGCAAGGATTGTGATTCATTTGACCTCTCATATGTGGAATAGGAAGAAGTTTTCCTAGACTAAACAGTACCAAAGATCCATCAAGGGATTGAAGTTCAGCTTAATGAGTGATCATATTTTTAGACTATCTAAGGAGATCATGGAGTACTTAGTTTATGGTTCTGACTCTAGAAAAGTGATTGGTTGGATGTTGATGCAGATATATAATTTTATTATATATGGGTCAAGGAAATTAGTACCCCATGAGTAGAAAAACATGAATTGTGATCTAGATCTAGTATTATTAGTCCTAACTTAGACGATTTGGAAGAATTGTCTTATGCATGATCAAATTGATATTTAATTATACCATCAGAGTCCTGGGGATGTATTCACATATAGGGACATGAACATGAGGAACTGTTTCATGATTTAATTCTTATAGATCAATGAATTTGAGATATTATATACTCATTGAATTTAAAAAATTGTATTATATTCCATTAGAAGGAAGTCCCATGCTCATTTTACTTAGGAGGCATTTGAGAAATTTTCTACCATGACATAAACACTTGTTGGGATTGTGGGTGAATATTTTATTCAGTTGAGGGTGATGACTCCTTTAATTATCCATCATGTGAGATATTCCATTTTCGGTTACACCTACTATGAGTTATTATGGGACTAGATATCCTTCGCAGATTCACGCAAAAGATTTTTTGAATAAGGGAATGGTATCTTAATTTTATAGGGATGGACTGTGGTCCTAGTAATGATGTTAGAGTATGTGATTATAGAGTTTCACACAACCCATTTTCTATACATCCTTAGGTGTGGAATATGTACATAATACTTCATTGGAAATTTTTGTGGGCTATTATGACACAAAACAAGGCTGATTTCATCTCTTGATGCTTCACATGTCAGTAGGTGTAGACTATGATCCAGGTTCGAGTTGATTTTTAACATCCCCTAGTGATCCTAGAGTGGAAATGGAATTGAATTTCCATTTACATTAGTACATGGTGTTAATGTACATCAAGAGCCCATGACCCCATCTATTTTATAATTGACCAACTTCTGGAGATCGTGAAATTCCTTTATATCCTGGAGTAATGTCTACAGGAGTGTTTGGGAAAGTCGTAAAATAGTTGATTGTTTTCCATTATGGGTTACCCTCATATATTCTATCAAACCCTGATATATGGTTCTCATTATGGCTTTGGAGGGGCCTATATGTGATAACTATGAGCTAGATAAATATGAGTACAACCTTCCAACCCTAGACAAATGGGAACACCGAGCTCACTATAGAGGTACTTGATTATATGCTAAGGGATTGTGTAGTAGACTTCATCTACTGCTATGAAAATTGCATTCCCCTGATAGACTTTTTTTAAATAATAGCTTCCATTCTACTATCACTATTTATCATCTTGAGGCCATCTATGAAAGTACCTTCAGGCCACCAATGTTCCCCAAATAGACAGTAAAGAAATCTCTTGTTAGGCCATATATTGTCTAGGAAATGATAGAGAAGTACAAGTTCATCCATGAGTTCATGAAGATATCCCATAATAAGTTGAAATATAATATATATCTATAGAAAAGGCCATTGGATTTTGAGTAGAGAGACCAAAAATTCCTTTATGTCTCCCCACAATGTGGATTGGGGAGATTTTTCTAGGGTTCATGATATCTCTACCGCCACGATTCATATCCCTCTCCATGGATAAATCATAACCCGTTTTTTTCTCTCCCAATTATCATCAGGCGCCTCCTCTACCCTCTCACCGCGCCCTCCTCCTCCCCGACGCCTCCTCGTCGCGCCCTCCTCCTTCCCGACGACTCCTCATCGCGCCCTCCTTCTCCCAGATGCCTCCTCGCCGCGCCCTCCTTGCCGCGCCCTCCTCCCTGACGGCTCCTCGCCGCGACCCTCCTTCCCGACGCGACCCTCCCCCCCAACGCCTCCTCGCAGCGACCCTCCTCCTTGACTCAGCTCTTCCGATGGCTCCTCGCCGCGACCCTCCTCCTCACCGCGACCCTCCTCCCGGACGCCTCCTCCCCGACGCCTCCTCCCCGACTCCCCTCTTCCGACGCCGAGGCAAGTTTTTATGTATCTAAGCATATGAATTACATAATATTCTTCCTAGTTCACGGAGTTGCAGAAATTTTCTCTAACCTTGGGAGGTGATGAGCATTCTATGTATCATTGGTTTGAGTATGGGTTGATAATTCCAAATAAAAAAAGTTGAGGGAGGATCCCCCTATCTCACCCATTAGGGATGACCGAAGTATCTTTTGTGAGACCCATTAATAATGAAAGAGAGTCTTGATTTGTAGATAAGTTATTGAATAAGCTTAATAAATATGGTTGAGAAACCAAAACTATCAAGTACTTAAAAAGTGAAATCCTAGCTAAGAGTGTCAAAATATTTAGAGATGTCAATATTTAAATCAATATTTCTAGGTTTGGATCTCCTCTATAATATATTCACACATTCAGAGTTAATATATAAATAATCTGTCACTTCCATGTATAAGCACCAACTAATACTTCTTCCATATTCAATTATCTAAGAGTTGAATGAGTTTTGCATGTTATTTTAAATCCATACATTGGAAATCGTATCCATGTAGCTTCTCATATATTACAACCAATCACTAGTTGAAAACTCATGTAACATGAGTGTCCTTTTTTGGGAGATCATATTTCTTCTCTTCCTTGTCTAATTCTTATGAAAAGTTAGATGATTCTGTTGTTGCTGATGCATACATTGATCTCTTGACAATTTCATTATCCAATTCCTTGCTTGGTATGGATTCCAATGATCCTCCTAAAACATTGGCAACCATGAAATTTATTGGTTCCATATTTTACAATGTAAGAACTAGCTTTCATAAAAAAACATGATATATGTGCTTTTACATGGAGAAGAAAACTTCTGTTTCATTTGAGCATTGTTACAGATAGCTTCCCGGATGATGATAATGATGGTTGATCATTCATGCCAATGATCCAAATTTCTGAATGGCTGGATGAGTTCTCGTGTCATCTATTTTATTTACTTCTACACTTGGAACCATACAGTTTTATGTAAGTGTTTATGCCTTTTTTTCTGTCCCTTTCTTCAATCATTCATGTATTATTCTAATATTTAGTTATGAATTGTCTAGTTATTAAGTAGTTTATGGTATTTCAGAAGTTAAGGGCTATACTCTTCATCGGTTTTAGGAATGACCCTGATTGAGGATGACCCCTATTATTTTTTCATGCCGAAAATCCTGCTTGGGAAGCTCTCTCAAAGTCTCTATAGTCAGTTATGTCCTGTAATTGAAGGTTGTTCAATCTAGTAGCTTCAAGAATCCATTTTTCTTCATTTTTTAAGATGATTTAATCTTTTTAAAATTTGTATAATTACTTAAATCGTGTAAAATGTGTCCTTTTTTTCTGTCTACAGTTGACACACTGATCACATATATATAAGAAGTTGTTATATCTCATTTCTTTTCCCACTATTTTCTTATAGGTGGTTTCTTATGATAAGACCGGTTCTATCCACCACCATCGAAGACAATGAGTTCAAGATTTGGGTATGGTTTATTCCATTTTTATTCTTTTAGCCACCTATGTTCAATATATGAGTAGTCATTCAATTTGACATTACCGTTTATCTGCTTATAGGGTGCTTCTTCTGGTGAAAGATCCCAAACTACTGACTCAGGTACTATATCAATGTCATCATTGTACCTAACGGTATGTAATAAATTATTCCATCATGCTTTTTGTTTTATGTACTCTGAATTCTTTATTCAAATTACAAAATTGTAAATGTGCTTTTCAAAATATTCTCTTAATGAAAAATGTAATTTTACCTTATGCAATTTAATTTCTCCATGCTTCCAAATATAACATATCATTCTTTATACATTGAACATCATCTATTCTCTATACTTTCAAGGGAGTTATATGATTATTAGCTGCTTTATTGTATTTATTACTCAGCTCGATTGTATTATTATCACATGATCATCAGTAGTTGCATTTTTTTGGTGCTCCAACTCTTGTGTATGTAGATTCATATCATAGTCTTTCAAATTTTCAACTATCGGGTATGTTATACCTAAATCGTCTGATCATAGGGTGTCTACTTAGCGTACAATTTTATTGGACCATCTGATGATCCTCCATTGCATATTGTATTCTCACAGTGCATATTCTTTCCTCTGATTGCAGTGTACTCCATCCGATGATCAATCTGATATTCTCACTCTGCCCATTCGTGTCATTGCACAAACCCTTCATTTGGTTGTTTTACATTAAAATTCTCATACTGTGTCTGGTTATCTTGAACCATTCCATCTATGATTATAACCTTCTAATAGTTACTACATGCGGAAGTATTTCTATATCGCCTCTATCCGAGCAATGGAGTCTTGGTTTATCCGAGCATCTCGGTCGGTGTATCTATGTCTGAACATCCCCCCTGCCCGCAACACCCACCCTACCGCCTTCGAATCAGCCCGCACCATCCCCCCAAAACCTGCAGCCAGCCCCTTTCAACCATCATTCTAGCCTCCTCCCGCTCCCTTCGCTCCTCGTCTGAAGATGTTGCCCCGCGGATGTCGCTGGATTGGGCCAACACGCTGCGGTCACGCCGCGGTCACTCCGCGGTCACGCGACAGTCACGCCGCGGTCACGCCGCGGTCACTCCGCGGTCATGACGCGGTCACGCCGCGGTCACGCTGCGGTCACGCCGTGATTTTGCCATGATCCAGCCACATCCAGCCCACACCAGCCCCCTTCCACCTTCATTTCAGCCCGCTGCCACCAGCATTCCAGCCCGCAACAGCCCCCCCCCCCCCCCACCACCTTCGAATCAGCCCGTACCATCCCCCCAACACCTGAAACCAGCCCCCTTCCACCCGCATTCCAGCCTCCTCCCACTCCCTTCGCTCCTGGACGGAATATGCTGCCCTGCGGATGTCACTGGATCGGGCCAACACGCTGCGGTCACGCCGCGGTCACGCCGCGGTCAGGCTGCGGTCACGCCACGGTCACGCCGTGATTTTGCCCTGCTCCATCCACATCCAGCCCACACCAGCCCCCTTCCACCTTTATTTCAGCCCGCTGCCACCAGAATTCCAGCCCGCAACAGCCCCCCCCCCACCACCTTTGAATCAGCATGCACCATCCCTCCAACACCTACAACCTGCCCCCTTCCACCCACATTCCAGCCTCCTCCCACTCCCTTCGCTCCTAGCCGGAAGATGCTGCCCTGCGGATGTCGCTAGATCTGGCCAACACGTTGCGGTCACGCCGCGGTCACGCTGTGATTTTGCCCTACTCCAGCC
Organism: Viscum album; assembly: GCA_963277665.1. Classification (NCBI taxonomy): domain Eukaryota; kingdom Viridiplantae; phylum Streptophyta; class Magnoliopsida; order Santalales; family Viscaceae; genus Viscum; species Viscum album. The sequence goes on along the minus strand of OY728122.1, from coordinate 1,162,144,763 downwards.
ACATCCATCCCACACCAGCCCCCTTCCACCTTCATTTCAGCCCACTGCCACCAGCATTCCAGCCCGCAACAGCCCCCCCCCCCCCACAACCTTTGAATCAGCCCGCACCATCCCTCCAACACCTGCAATCAGCCCCCTTCCACCCGCATTCCAGCCTCCTCCCACTCCCTTCACTCCTGGCCAGAAGATGCTGCCCTGCGGATGTCGCTGGATCGGGCCAACACGCTGCGGTCATGCCGCAGTCACGCCGCGGTCACGCCGCGGTCACGCCTTGATTTTTCCCTGCTCCAGCCACATCCAGCCCACACCATCCCCCTTCCACCTTCATTTCAGCCCGCTGCCACCAGCATTCCAGCCCGCAACAACCCCCCCCCCCCCCCCCCACCACCTTCGAATCAGCCCACACCATCCCCCCAACACCTGCAACCAGCCCCCTTCCACCCGCATTCTAGCCTCCTCCCACTCCCTTCTCTCCTGGATGGAAGATGCTGCCCTGCGGATGTCACTGGATCGGGCCAACACGCTGTGGTCATGCTGCGGTCACGCCGCGGTCAAGCCGCGGTCACGCAGCGGTCACGCCGTGATTTTTCCCTGCTCCAGCCACATCCATCCCACACCAGCCCCCTTCCACCTTCATTTCAGCCCGCTGCTATCAGCATTCCAGCCCGCAACAGCCCCCCTTCCACCTTCGAATCTGCCCGCACCATCCCCCCAACACATGCAACTAGCCCCCTTCCACCCGCATTCCAGCCTCCTCCCGCTCCCTTCGCTCCTGGGCGGAAGATGCTGCCCTGCGGATTTCGGTGGATCGGGCCAACACGCTGCAGTCACACCGCGGTCACGCCGCGTTCACGTCGCGGTCACGCCGCGGTCACGCCACAGTCACGCCGTAGTCATGCCGTGATTTTGCCCTGCTCCAGCCACATCCATCCCACACCAGCCCCCTTCCACCTTCATTTCAGCCCGCTACCATCGGCATTCCATCCCGCAACAGCCGCCATGTCACTGAATCGGGTCAACACGCTGTGGTCACGCTGCGGTCACGCTGCAGTCACGCCGCGGTCATGCCATGGTATTAATATTTTTCCCTTTCATAGAATCTTTCAACGAAGTATTAATAGAGGATGGCTTGCAGAATTTCCGTACAATTCTGCACTTATCAGTAGCATGGCCTATCATCCTGCAATGCTCATTGTACTTTGGTATGTTTTCTAATACAAAACATACCTCAATGAGATGATCATTTATATCAATAGAAACACATTCCAGGGGGTGTAGAGGGCCAGAGGGAGGGGTGTCCGGCAGGGGGTGTCCTGCAAGGGGGAGGGGTGTCCAGGGGGTGTCCAGTGTGGCTGTCCAGTTGGGGCATGGGGGCTGTCCAGTGGGGTGCAGGGGGCAGGGTGCAGGGGGCAGGGGTGTCCAGCAGGGGGAGGGGCTATCCAAGCAGGGGGTAGGGGTGTCTGGCAGGGGGGGAGGACTGTCCAGGGGGTGTCCAGTGGGGCTATCCAGTTGGGGCATGGGGGCTGTCTAGTGAGGTACAAGGGGGAGCATGGGGGACTAAGGGGGGCATGGGGGTGCAGGGGGGTGTTCAAGGGGGCTGTCCAGGGGGGTGCAAGAGGGCTGTCCAGGAACCTAAGCCCATGCAGGTTATGAATGTCTCTATAGAGAAAATGCAGTGCTGTCCGGATCTGGAAAATATCATAAAACATCCCACAGATACTTCACAGGAACCAGGTATAACTATTTCACCACCTATAGATAGTGAGCACGGTGCTATAAAATCTGGTTACTCTATTTCAAATCATAATTCCAATGTTTTGTTTAATGCAGTACTACATAAAATCTGATGATTTATGTTGATGACATGATTACAATTTGTAAGAACACGAGCCTCATAATTTTGTAAAATCACAAAATAATGGTAAGTTTGAAGTGAAAGACTTAGGCATAGCTAATAAAATCTTAGGCATTGAAATTGTTAGATATAGACCAAATAAATTTTCTTACTTATCTCAAAATGGTTAAATATTAAATATTAAAAATAGACACATGTTTGAATCTCTCAAAATTTCCAATGTACTCCTAGTAAAAAACATTAAATTTTCTTCAACACAAAAACCCATTGCTGATGATGATATTCAATTTAGGTGTAAAATCCATTATGATAATATTTTTGGTAGCATTATGTACTATGATTTCCATGGGACCTAATATTGCCTATGAAATCTACAGTCATAGCAGATTTATGACCACACCTGGTGCAGGTGGGCTGCGAGGGGGGGTGGAGGTGGGCTGGGGGGTGGCAGGGGGCTGGGGGTAGCAGGTGGCTGGGGGGTGGCTGGTGCAGGGGGCTGGGGTTGGGGGCTGGTGCAGGTGGGCTGCGAGGGGTGGGGGGCTGGTGCAGGTGAGCTGGGGTTGCAGGGGGCTGGGGAGGGTGGACAGGTGCAGGTGGGTTGGGGTAGCAGGGGGCTGTGGGGGGGGGGGCTGGTGCAGGTGGGGGCTGTTGCAGGTGGGCTACGGGGGGGGGGGGTGCTGGTGGGCTAGGGGGTGGCAGGGGGCTGGGGGGGGGGGGCTGGTGCAACTAGGGGTTGGGTTTGGGGACTGGTGTAGGTGGGCTGCGGGGGGGGGGGGTGGAGGTGGGCTGGGGGTGGCAGGGGGGCTGGGGTAGCAGGGGGGGATTCTAGATTTAGGATAGTAGGGGGTGTCCAGACAGGGGATGGGGTTGTCCAGATTGGGGGGAGGTGTGTCCAGACAGGGGGGATGTCGCTGGACCGGGCCAACACGTTGTGGCCACGCTGCGGTCATGCCGCGGTCACGCAATGGTCACGCCACGGTCACGCCGCGGTCACGCCGCGGTCACGCCGTGATTTGGCCTTGCTCCAGGACGACACCCTGTGGCGGTTACTCCTCCTTAGAGAAACGTTGAATGGTTAGCTCTATAATTTTTATTATTTCCTCATTCCTAAACTATATCTCCTTTCAACGCTGCCTCTCATCCATCTTTCCACAAAACGTGCATAGCAGGTGGTACAAAGGCTCAATTCAACTGAAAACATTGGTTTGGAATTGCCTGGCATATTTTATTGTACATGTATCACATAATATTTGTTCGGTAATTATTCTTTTTCCTCATCCTCTTCACATGTTTTCCGAACCAGATCATCCTCATCCTCTGCACATGTCGTCTGAACCGGATCAGCCTGTTGTGATGGAAATTCAATGTCTGCTTTTGGTTGTTTTAGATGAAATTCCTTCAATAATTCCCTCATCTCATGTAGCACTCATTGAAGGAGGATGATCACTGCCAAGTTGAGTTTTAAAGGCTGCAAACAATCTGTTTGATGCAATTCCAAAGAGGATGTTCTATTCTGAGGGCCTATTTCATGCTAGAGTTCCCACATTTCCCCCACAAGATGGCAAAGGGAGGTCTGTTTGGGCCTATGCAAACAGGGCTTGTTTGTTATGGACAAAGATGCAACTGGAGACCTAGTTTTCTTGAAGAGTTTCCATGAAGGGTCTTCACTGTAGAGGAGACTAGATCTGGTCTGTATTTGGTAGTTGCTTCCATGATGGTTCCCACAACTGTTTGACTGAATTTCACACCAAACCAAGCCCTGCTAGTGACTCTTTTTCGATGCACTATAAAAATCCCATGGCCAACCCACCAAAATCAAACCAGCTATTCCAGGGCCATTTCCACTCTCACTAAAAAATCCAAACTCAAGCCCTTTTAAAATTCCAAGCTCCTACTTCAATTTAGCCACTATGAACTCCTTTCCAGTCCCCCACCATTTTTCAATCCACCTAGGCAACCCATCCACAACTTGAACACCAATCAGGCCTATCCACCTCTCAACTTCTAAGCCACCAACCCCACATTTTCCACCAGGCATCCCACTTTAAAACCATTCCAAAACTCACCCAATTCTAACCAATTAAACCAGACCCCTTAACATTAGAAGCCCTCATCTAAATTCCTGTTCCAACTCACTTAAGGGGGGTGGGTTGTTCAGCAGGGGGCGGGGCTGTCCAGCAGGGGGGAGGGCTGTCTAGCAGGGGGAGGGCTATCCAGCAGGGGGAGGGTTGTCCAGCATGGACTTAACCGGTTTTTTGGCACCCAAAAATACTGAATGATATTGTCTCATGCATAGTAACCGCTCGTAAAATTGATCAAATGACCTTACATGTTGACTTGGATCTATTCGACAGAGTAATGGTTGAAATAAACCTTGACTCAAAACTTCCCAGCTCAATGAACTTCAATGCCAAAGAATACAAAACTGAAGATATAGTGGAATATGAGCGAAAACCCCCATTTTGGGATCACTATAAAATCATAGGGCATACTATCTTCAACTGTAGGGTGATTAGGAAGCAGGTAATACAACCATCTGAGAATTAATGGAAGGAAATGAGGAGACCTAAAAAAGGCAAAGCCCCCGTGATAGACATGCCTGAAATATCCAAAAAGAAATATGATGTTTGGGTCAAAAAAACTCACACTTTGACTCACATAAGAGATAGTTTAGGAACCAAATGGGTGGATGAAGTGGAGGAAGAAGAAAAATCAATTAATGATAAAAAGCTGTCAATTGAAATTACAAACCTTTTACTAGACACTATTAGAGTATCAACCGAGCAGGAAAAGATTTCTAGCTATCAACATGACCTAGAAAAGCATAATCTCTAGCACCCAATCTTAGATGGAGGGAATTTTTCTACTAATGAACTGAAGAAACTAACCTGTACTCCTAGTACTTCAATCCACAATAATGATGTTTTCACTAAATAAAATGATGTTGCTGACACTCCATACTTAAGCGCCAAGCAGACCCATATTACTTCCACACCTAAATTAGGTATGAAAAAGGAAAATCAGGAAACCCCCTAGTCTTCTAGCTCCATGGTGAAACCTGCCTCCATAGACCTAGAAGCTCCAGCAGGCATGCAAAAGATTCCAGCACCTGTTTTATATGAAAATTCAGTTTCGGTTCTCGTACCCTAACATATGTAGGTTTTTAATGTTCCCCCAGAGCAGAAGTAGAATCTCTCTCAGAACTCTATCGAACAACAATCTGATCTAGATCCTGTTATTCCAGGTACTTCTCCTCCTCTTTCGTATGCTACTAATAACTATTCCATTCTGTCTAAAAAATTGGGTTATGATCAAAATGAATCTTCCTCTGATTTTTTCTCTAAGAATTCTGCTTCTCTACCCTGATTCAACCTGACCACTACTATCCCATCGCATATTGCTAAAAAATACAATGCCTCTTTTATGAACAGTAGCCTGGTTTTAACTACAGGTGACTCCACAATGGGAAAGTAGCATGAGACCAAATCACATGTCCATAATCCTGGGTCTGGGGGGGGGGGGGTCTGTCCTGGGGTGTCCAGAGTCTGGGGGGGAAGGACTGGTAGGGGTGTCCAGGGTCTGGGGGGTCTTTCCTAGGGGGGGGTCTGTCCTGGGGTGTCCAGGGTCAGGGGGCAGGTGACAGGGGTGTCCAGCAGGGGGAGGGGTGTCCAGCAGGGGGAGGGGATGTCCAGGCAGGGGGAGGGGTGTCCAGCATGGGGGAGGGGTGTCCAGGGGGTGGTCCAGGGGTGTCCAGGGTCTGAGGGGGTCTGTCCTGGGGTGTCCAGGGGCAGGGGTATGGGTGTCCAGTAGGGGGAGGGGTGTACAATAGGGGGAGGGGCTGTCCAGGCAGGGGGAGGGGTGTCCAGCATGGGGGAGGGGTGTCCAGGGGGTGGTCCAAGGGTGTCCAGGGTCTGGGGGGGGTCTATCCTGGGGTGGGGCTTGTCCTGGGGTGTCCAGGGTCAGGGGGCAGGGGGCAGGGGGAAGGGGTGTCCAGTAGGGGGAGGGGTGTCCAACAGGGGGAGGGGTGTCCAGCATGGGGGAGGGGTGTCCAGGGGGGTGGTCCAGGGGTGTCCAGGTTCTGGGGGGGGGGGGTCTGTCCAGGGGTGGGGTCTGTCCTTGGGTGTCCAGGGTCAGGGGGCAGGGGGAAGGGGTGTCCAGCAGGGGGAGGGGTGTCCAACAGGGGGATCTAATATAACTCTTGAAATCTCATTCATGTGTTTCCAATGAGTTCATCGATGGATGTAACAGTAGAAAGAATAAACCATTTAACAAAAAGATATCTGACCCTCGTTAAGGAAGGTGCAAGTGATAAGCTTGCAAGTCAGGTTTCATGTCCTCAAAGCACACAAAATTTAGAAAAGTTCTTGAACCGTCCCTACTGTTTTGTTTACATCCACATTGCCCAAAAACTAATTCCCATCTCACCATAATCTTGACAAGGATAAGCTCTCTCTTTTATCCAGTTCTGATACCGCCATCACTAGCTGGTCCATTATGGACACTTAATGAGTAGGTTTTCACGGAAGGTAACCTTACACACTATGCTACAACTCTATTCTGCTATGACAATAATGATAAAGTTTCATTTTCCCAACAGGGGGGGCTGTCCAGCAGGGGGGCTGTCCAGCAGGGGGGGCTGTCCATCTGGGGGGGGCTGTCCAGCAGGGGGGCTATCCATCAGGGGGAGGGGGTCCAGGGGTGGTGTCCAGGGGGTGTCCCGGGGTTTAGGGGGTCCAGGTGGTGTCCAGGTGTGGTTTCTAGGGGTGTCCAGTGGGGGTCCAGGTGGTGGTGTCCAGGGGTGTCCAGTGAGTGGTGTCCAGGGGTGTCTAGTTGGGGCATGGGGGCTGTCCAGTGGGGTGCAGGGGGAAGGGGGCAGGGGGCGAGGGTGTCCAGCAGGGGGAGGGGTGTCCAGCAGGGGGAGGGGCTGTCCAAGCAGGGGGGAGGGGAGTCCGGCAGGGTGGGGAGGGCTGTCCAGGGGGTGCACGGGGTGTCCAGTGGGGCTGTCTAGTGGGGTTGTCCAGTTGGGGCATGGGGGCTGTCCAGTGGGGTGCAGGGGGGGCATGGGGGACTAAGGGGGGCATGGGGGGTACATGGGGTGTTTTGTTTCATGTGGATTTGTGGCCTCACCAGATTGGTTGTTCCATTTTGAGGTACTGTAGTGTAAGGGTAGTGATAACCCCTATGACCCAAGTATCTTAAAAATCTTGATCATTTGTATTTCTCATCCTCTAAGATATTTCTATAGGTTTCCTCTGGTGAAAACCTAGATTTACATTGCTGCTTTGCTTCATCAGAGCTCTTTCCATACCTATCTCTCCTTGAACTCATATCATTTCTTGTTTTATAGTGGAGATGACGTCCTTCCTTCAATGAAGAAGTGAAGACCCTTCTTGGTGATAGTTCCACAAGTGCATAAATGAGAATATGAACTTTTGGATCCTAGTGCAGATGGGCTGCGAGGGGGGGGGCTAGTGCAGGTGGGCTGGGGGGTTGCAGGGGGCAGGGGGGACTGGCAGGGGGTGGCAGGGGGGACTAGCAGGGGGCTGGGGGGTAGGGGGGACTGGCAGGGGGAGGGGGTGGGCTGGTAGGGGGACAAGCAGGGGGTGGCAGGAGGGGTGGCAGGGGGCAGGGGGCAGGGGGGACAAGCAGGGGAGTGGCAGGGGGGACTAGCAGGGGGAAGGGGGCAGGGGGGGCTGGCAGGGAGGTGGCAGGGGGACTAGCAAGGGGCAGAGGGGGACTAGCAAGGGGCAGGGGGGCTGGCAGGGGGACAAGTAGGGGGACAAGCAGGTGGGTGGTAGGGGGCAGGGGGGAATGGCAGGGGGTGGCAGAGGGGGACTAGCAGGGTGTGTGGCAGGGGGCAGGGGGGACTGGCAGGGGGTAGGGGGACAAGCAGGGGGGCTGGCAGGGGGGGTGGCAGGGGGCAGGGGGCAGGGGGGACAAGCAGGGGAGTGGAAGGGGGGACTAGTAGGGGACAGGGGGCAGGGGGCTGGCAGGGGGGTGGTAGGGGGGACTAGAAAGGGGCAGGGGGGACAAGCAGGGGGCAGGGGGCTGGCAGGGGGACAAGCAGGGGGACAAGCAGGTGGGTGGCAGGGGGCAGGGGGGAATTGCAGGGGGTGGCAGAGGGGGACTAGCAGGGGGTGTGGCAGGGGGCAGGGGGGACTGGCAGGGGGGTGTCTGCAAGGCAGTGGGGATGAGGGCAGGGGGGGTCTTCAAGACATAGGGGAGGGGTGAAGGAGGTGTTCAGGGGGGTGTCTAGGGGGTGTCCAGGGGGGTGTCCAGGGGGGTGTCCAGGGGGTGTCCAGGGGGTGTCCAGGGGGGTGTCCAGGGGGTGTCCAAGGGGGTGTCCAGGGGGGTTTCCAGGGGGTGTCCAGGGGGTTGGGGGTATTTTTTTATGTATGTGCACACCCTATAGCCATAGTTTTAAACCGTGGCTATTGGTTTATTACCAAGGTTTTTAACCGTGGCTATAGACCTAACTCCACAGTTTCCAACTGTGGCTATAGATCCTGTCCAGCGTCTAATATAGCCACGGTTGAAACCGTGGAATTAAGTATACAGCCACGGTTCCAAACCGTGGCTCTATACCTAAAGCCACGGTTTAAACCGTGGCTATAGGTCTGGGCCTATAGCCACGCAAAACTTAGCAACGGTTCCTCAAACCGTGGCTATTACCTATAGCCACGGTTTGAGTGCCTATCGCCACGGTTTAGAACCGTGGCGATAGCCCGAATTTACAGTAGTGACAATTTTTATAAGAGATCCAGCTGGGTTGGTTGGATGATGATAAATGATAGGAACAAGGAGGGGCTTAGATTTTTATGGAGACATATCCACATATTTTGTTACATTTTATTAGGTTCTTGATTGGCCCAGTGGGGGATCATAATGATGTGTGTATACATGTTCATAATGGAACCATTATTGTTATAACATGTTGATGTTTATTGTTCATCAATATCTGACACATGATTGTAATTATTTATTCTTACTCAGATGTTGAATGATGATTTCATTATTTATCTGTAATTTCAATTTGATGTTACAAAGATTGCAGTCATTCCATCTTGGTTATAGACTATCTATTCTCAATAATAGTTTCTAGGGTCCAAGGAGGCGTTTACAAGGTCATGTATTTCCATTTTCTCAGTCACAGTTCAGGAAGCACCTAACTTGAGAGTTACATACACCCATACCCAAGACAATATGCACACACTGGCACACCCACACAATACCCACAACCACATGTGTGCACACCCACACTCACTCCCCCCACCCATGCGTACTTGCACACACACAATCACTATCCCCACACACTAATGCATTAGAAATTTCTTTTTTCAACACTAAAAAACACTGATTATTTATGCGACTCTAATAGTCGATATATTTTTTTTGTGCCACAAAGCACTGATAAAGGGATTCTTCATCATCACTGATAAAGTATACATTCATCTCCACTTTTTTAGCAGTGATGAATGGATTCTTTATCAGTGCTAAAAACACTGATAAAACTAGAAAAATATATTTTTTTCAAATTATTTAATTACTATGCTCACACCCCTGATCAACCCCCACAATTAGCACTCACTAGACCCCCCTCATAATCTTGTGCAGTGCTCACACTATAGTTAGTCCCACCCCACCCACCCTCATTGCATTGCCAGCCTCCTTTCCTAATTGTTCATTCCTTGATTTGAACCTGGGACCTTCATGTGTAAAAGGAACGCTCTTAAGACTACTTGTTATAGTTTTCCTCTAAGTATTATTATTGTTATATATATATATATTAACATATATATATATATATATATATATTGCCATTACATAGTTATGAAATTATATATATTTATATAATTATTTTAAAGTAAATTTATACAATATATGTTTTATGTGTGTTTATAAGTGTGTACATGCGTGTGGAGTTTTTAATGGGTTTTATGATTTTTAAAAAATATAAAATGGGATAGGTTTTTTAACATTATAAAAAAAGTGTTCAGAGAAGCCTAAACCCTATTTACACTTCTTCCATCAAAAGGAACAGTGAACATGGTTCATGCTTCCTATATAAAATTTCATAAGAGTGAACATCATTCAGTCATCATATTGGACTTTAAATATATTTAAATATGACATAAATAGTAAATAAAAATTAATAAATGCTAATAAAAATTAATACAAATTAATAAAAAATAATAATAAATATTGATTAAATATCTTTAAATGTCAAGAAATATTAATTAATATTAACTAAAAAATCATCTATTTTAATAAAATATCAATAAATCATAATCAAAAAATTATAAAAAATTATAAATATTAATAAAATTTCAAATCATTAAATATATATTATTAAATATTAATAAATAAAAATAATTAATAAAAAATCCTGATTAAATATTCATAAATATTATATAAGTATTTTTTAAATAGTTGGTGTCAGGGCTTCTTTTTTTAAATATGGGATACTTTTTTCTGTAGCAGGGACCCATTACATGGAATGTACTGCTAAATTGAATCGAAGCCTATTATAGAATGGCCCATAGACCCTTGGGTCTAGAATCCCTCATTCGACGTCGAAAGGACCATTTTTTTGCCTAAAGGCCTCACCAGTGAATAATAATACTACAATACTCATGCTGCTCAAATCCATGCTATAATACCAGTGTTGCTACACTTCATGCTCTAGTGCCTGACATTTATATTATTTCATCAGTGTTATAGTTCTCCCATCACTACATTCCAGCTACAGTTCCCTACTCCCAATGAGTTTTCATCCCCCAACCTTCGTGTATTATTATTGGGGGTTTACGACTCAGCCAAACTGTAAATAAATTATATAATTATTAATAAATATTAATTAAATATTGATAAATATTAAAGAATATAAGTAATTATTTATAAATATAATTAAATTGTAATTAAATATTAATATATATTAATTTAATATTCATCTTTATTAATTAAATGTCCATAAATATTCATAACAATTCTTAAATATGAATAAATATTAGTAAATACTAAATAAATATTAACAAAAGTAAATTAAATATTAAAATCATATATATAAATATTCATAAATATTAGAAAATATTATTCTGTAGAAAATATGTATAAATAAACATCAAATAAGTATTGATTAGATATTAATTAAATATAATGAGATATTATTTCTTTTTTGTATTTTTTATTAGTTATGAATTTTTTTAATGTTTATGAATAACTATTTAATATTTATGAATAAAAAGTAATTTAATTGTATTAAAATATTAATAAATATATATTATATAATACCATATATTAATTAAATAATAATAAATAGTCCTAAATAGTCATAAATATGAAAAAATGGTAAAATATATTAATAAATATTATGTTAATGTTGACAGTCATTAAATAAATATAAATAAACATTAAATAAATTTTATTAAATGTTAAAAAATATTCCCAAATAATTCTAAATATTAGTGAAAATTAATAAATATTACAAAATATCAATTAATTGTTCATAAATATTAATAAATATCAATAATTTATACTAAGTATTAATAAATATTTGTTAGAATTCGTTAATATTGAAAAATATAAATTAATTAAAAAATTTGAGGAAAATATCAATTTCATTGAATCACGTCTTGTAATTTATGGATACCAACCCACCTTTATGTAAAAGAACCATGACATAAAATTAATATAATTTTAATTTCAAAAATAATAATAATACTATTATGTAGGCATTAAGGAGAAGAAAGTAAAGTGAAAATTTTAGATATTGTGGGAGGGAAGTCAACAGAAATGATGTAAACAATTTAAAATGAACCTGAAAAAATGGAAATTAATTTCAATGAAATATTTAATTTTGAAATAAAAAATTATTGTTTCAAAATTAAATAATATTAAGCACTTTATATATAAAATTTAATCCTAATAGATTTGATTTTTAATGTATGTTAAATTTTCTAAATAAAAAAATAAATCATAAATGAAATAAAAGGTTATTCAATAGGAAGAAATACACGTTCATTAAATACCTCAACTAGTAATATAATTATTTTTATTGCACTGATTTATATTCAACGTCTTGTTTGCAACAGTTATTTCATGTTATTTTAGATAAATGTTATAATGTAAAAAATTAATAATAAAATAAATACTATTATGTAAAATATATAAAAAGTCAATATAAAATTTATTATTTATTAAAATAAAAAAATACGATGCAAACAAACTGAACTTTTGGGTCTTGTGTATAATTTCATTATGAATTCCAATAAGTAAAATTATTAATAATTCAATCTGATAAAGTGGGGGAGGGTGGTGGGTGAACAATGACATCTATATTAATATATTCTTAGATTTTTTACCGAGAAGTTAAAACCCGTAAAGGAATTCCTGTAACAAAAATATTATACATTAATAATTAAGAAGTATATATAGTAAATAAATAATTTTAATTAGTAAAAATTATGTATAATTTTAATTAGTAAAAAATTTGAAAAATTTCAATGAATAATGACAATCAGTAATTCCCTACAAGTTCTTTTTGTCAAAGAAAAAAGGTCAAAATGGAAGACGAAGAGATGAAGGTTGTCGGAAAAGAACACGGGAAGGGATCTCACAATATAGTTTCGATGTTCTCCATGCATTCCCATAGTTTCTTTCTACCATTGAAGAATATGGGATTGACCATACCACTATAGTCGGAAAGAGGCGAGGGATTATACACTCGCTCTATAAGACACTTTCTTATGGCCTGTTGGGTTCCCATGGAAGCTTATCTTCTTGGATTTCCATTTCTCTGAGCACTCTAGGAAGGAAGAAGTTGTTGGTGATAGAGAAGATTACAGATGTGAAACTCCTTGACCCTGTATTTTATCTTTCACACAATTATTCATTTAACCATTAAATCTATACTATGAAGTTACACAAGACTAAATGAAAAGGGTTTATATTTTTAGTATTCCTGTGATGTATTGGTGTACCTTATTTTATTTGATCTTATGTATTGTTTTTTCAGTCATGGAATATTTCTCTACGCAACATAAATGATAAACTATTTTCATTTAATATTTTCTCATATTGGTTGTCATTTATTGTAGAGTATCATGACATGAAATGTATTAGAGGTGAAATATTCATATGATTAATGTATACTAGGAAAACCATTTATTAATATATAATAATGCATGAATAAATGCAGTTGAAATTAAGGATCCTTCTTTTTTTCCTATATAATTGAATTCCACGGGATGACAGTGGATATAGATGAATAACATCAGACAATCCTCCCTCAATCCAAAACATTCTTTTATCTTCCCTTTTTCATTAGAGGTACTAGCATACCCTGCAGCGAATATGGATCCCATATGAACGTCAGATGATTCATGTGCACCCATTGGATACACATTGGAGGTGGGATGATTTTTTTTCAACTTAGTGATCTCACTAAAACTCATTTTATGGCGTTTGATGATCATCCACTTCATATTCAGTATAAGGTACACTAGAATAAAAATTGCTCTTTATTTCAGGTTTTATTTCAAATTTCATATTTTCTTTCATGGAGATTCTATATGAAGGTTTATTAATTTCTTTTTATTTTTCTAATAAATGTAATTAGACTCTATCAAAATTATTTTATTCTATTAATAAAGGTAGGAATGGCTCTATTCTCACTCAGTCGGCTCCCACGAGTGGTTTCCTCCTCCCATTGGGTTTCTTTATCTCACAATGTAGTGCCGCCTCTCGGCCCTGTTGACTAATTTCATTATGGAAATTTATTTCACCATTTTTTCCCTCCCCCTTATTGATGGGTCAATGCGGTTTGACCCCATTAAGGCTGCCGCGTGGTTTTAATTACGTTGTAAATATGTCTTGTTTTTTTTCTATATAATGAAATTAATACCTCTCCAGAAAATCATCACAATCGGTGGTGCACAAAACATTATTTGTGTTCAAGTATTTTCCTTCAATCTTCTTTCCATCTTCTCTTGTGTTTTTCGTGTTGATCAGTCGGACATTTCCAACATTTGGTATCAGAGGGAGGCTGTCTTAATCCTCAATGCCAAAATCCGATCCCTCATCGCCCGACTCTCCTAGACATCATCGGAACGTCCCAGACCCCCTGTTGATAGCGGCAACAACCCTCTGGTGGTACATCGAGTGGTGAAGGAGATCGAGGGATCGACGAAGTATCCGATCCTCATGAAGTCAAACTAAAATGACTGGTCCTTGATGATGAAGGTCATGCTTCAAGCACGCGGTCTTTGGGATGTCGTCGACACTGGGGGTGCAGAACTCTAGGAAGATCATATGGCACTGGAGGCCATCCTCCGCGCTATCCCGCCGGAGATGATCTCCATACTTGCCATCAAGGCAACTGCCAAGGAAGCGTGGGACACCGTGAAGACCATGCGCATCGGTATTGATTGTGTTTGCAAGGACAATGCTCAAAAGCTCCACAATGAGTACGAAGGCATTGTTTTTCACAACGGCGAATCGGTGGACGACTTCGCAATGCGGCTCACCGGGATGGTGAACCAACTCATGATCCTCGGCGATCCGGAGCCTCAAGACAAGGTCTTTGAGAAGTATTTGCACGTCGTCCCCTCCAGTTTCTCCCAAATTGTCCTTTCAATTGAAATGCTTCTCGATATTTCGACACTCTCTCTGGAGGAGGTAACAGGGAGACTTAAAGCGGTGGAGGATCGTTTTGAGCTGGCACCCACTGCAAACACTAGAGGGAAGCTACTTCTTACCGAGGAGGAATTAGTTGCACGGATGAAGGAGCGGCAGACGAGGGAGGAATCATTCAACAACTCCAAGTTCGGCAACCGGCATCGCCGAGGACCACGAAAAAAGACTGGCAGCGGTAATAATGAAAATGGAAGGGATGGCTCGGGATATGATGGTGGTCGTGAAGTCTCAAGGGACAAATGCCACAATTGTGGAAAAATGGTTCATTGGGCCAAATATTGTCGCAGCAGACCGAAAAGGCCTAACGTCCTTGTAACCCAAGGTGATGACGATGAGCATGCACTCCTTATGGCAAGGTCATGCACCATAGTGCCCAATTCCCCACCACCGCAATCCGTCACCACCAATACTTTACAACCACAATGCAGCCCTCTACGGCTGATCGAGACGAATGTCTTCGCACAACTAGATCAGGAGGAGGCATGTGATAACAACTTTTGGTACCTCGACACTGGTGCCACAAACCACATGACTGGGTCCCGCGCCGTCTACTCCGAGTTTGACCCTTGGATCCGTGGAACCGTGAAGTTTGGAGATGACTCTATCGTCAACATCGAGGGGTGCGAGACCATCTTTCTCACTCGCAAAACTGGTGAGCACCGCATGCTCACAGGGGTGTAATTCATCCCGAGGCTCACCACAAATATCATTAGCATTAGATAACTTGATGAGAATGGTTTCCATATACTGATCGAGGACAAAATCCTGAGGATCCGTGACCAGAAACGGCGTCTGCTGGCCAAGGTGAAGCGCTTCCCCAGACAGATGTACAAGCTCAAACTCAACATTTCACAACCAATATGCCTTTCTACAAGGGGCTCTGAGAAGGCATGGAGTTTTCATGCGAGGTACGGACACCTGAATTTTCTGGATCTGCGTAAGCTCGCTCAATGCAGTATGGTGCGAGGGCTCCCACAAATTTATCAGGTTGATCAAGTCTGCGACAACTGCCTCATTGGGAAACAATGACGAGTGTCTTTCCCTGAACAAGCGAAGCATTGTGCGGAGAAAGCCCTCAACCTTGTCCATGGTGACCTCTATGGGCCGATCACACCGATGACACCAAGCGGGAGCCGCTACTTTCTACTGTTCGTAGATGACATGAGCCGCTGCATGTGGATCAATCTACTTGGAAGCAAGGACCAGACTCTAACGAAAATCAAACACTTTCAAGCCATAGTGGAGGGGGAGACAGGGTGCAACCAGAAGGTTCTCTGGACGGACCGCAGTGGCGAGTTCACTTCAGTGGAATTTGGTGAATACTGTGCCAAACGTGGCATACAACGATAACTCATGGACCCCTATTCACCACAACAGAATGGGTTCATTGAATGACTCAACCAGATATTGGTTGCCATGCCTCGAAGCATATTGAAGGAAAAAGGCCTTCCTGGGATGTTCTGGGGTGAGGCTGTCTCCACTGCTGTCTTCATCCTCAACTGAGCGCCGACTCGTAGCCTTGACGGGTTGACGCCATATGAGGCCTGGAATGGAAAACTACCGGCGGTGCATTTTTTCCGCACTTTTGGCTGTATTTCTCATGTCAAGAATGTGAAACCTCACCTGATGAAGTTGGAAGACCAGAGTACGCCAATGATCTTCATCGGGTATGAGTTCGGGTCCAAGGCATACCGCGTGTATGACCCCGTCAGCAAGCGTGTGCATGTAACGCGTGATGTCATCTTCGACAAGAAAGAACAGTGGAATTGAAGTGCTCATGATGAACAAGGTGTGTCGAGCAGTGAGGATCCATTCACCGTTGAACACACAACAGAATGTATGCCAGGGACGAAGGAGGCCGACGACACTATCGGAGAACAGGTATTGTCACTCACACCCACTAGCGCACACTCTGCAGACGCTTCAACACCAGACGTGGTCAAGGTGATGCCCATGCCATCAGCTGCAGTGGAGTTCATCTCATCGCCATCCAACAAGGCAGAAGCACTTGAAATCAAGCATGATGATGCCCCACTTCGGTTCCACACTATTGACAACATCATCGGGGCCACAACACCACCTGGGTTTTCATTACGTGAGCTCGACCCTGGTGATCTACATTTCACTATAGCTTATGAGCCAACCTACTTTGGTGAAGTGGAACAACACCAGTGTTGCCACAAGGCGATGCTTGAAGAGATTAGGTCGATCCAGGATAATGAAATGTGGGAGAACGTTGATCTCCCCATTGTCCATCGTCCAATTGGGCTCAAGTGGGTCTTCAAGGTGAAGCGTGATGAATGCGGTGCGGTAGCAAAGAACAAGGTGAGTCTTGTTGCAAAAAGTGTACATCCAAAAGCAGGGGATTGACTATGATGAGGCCTTTGCTCCTGTCGAACACATGGAACCAGTGCATCCCCTCATCGCAGTGGCAGCGCAAGAAGGGTGGGAGGTCCATCACATGGATGTCAAATCGGAATTCCTTAATGGAGACCTCCAATAGGAGGTTTACATTAAGCAACCACCTGGCTTCATCATCAAATACCATGAGCACAAGGTGATCCGACTCCGAAAAGCACTCTATGGCCTCTGCCAAGCACCAAGAGCGTGGAATTCCAAGCTTGATGCCAGTCTTCTGACACTTGGGTTTTACAAGAGCGACTCTGAGCATGCTGTGTATACTCATGGAAATAACACTTCTCATCTGATCATTGGGGTGTATGTAGATGACTTGATCATCACTGAAACTGATGTCACCAACATCAACGTTTTCAAGGTGGAGATGAAGAATCTTTTTCAGATGAGTGACTTGGGATTTCTCTCCTACTACCTTGGCATCAAAGTGAACCAAGGGCCCAATAGAATTTCCCTACGTCAATATGCCTATGAGACCAAATTGTTGTAGAAGAGCGATATGAGAGATTGTAACCCCTGTCAAGTGCCGATGAAGGCCCTCCTAAAGCTAAGCAATTCTAGCACTTGCCCGTTGGTTGATGTCACTCAGTACCGGAGCACCATCGACAGCCTCAGGTACCTGGTGCATACAAGGCCAGACATTGCCTATGTGGTAGGTTACGTAATCCAGTTCATGGAAGAGCCACACGAAGATCACATGGCTATAGTCAAAAATCTATTGCGCTACATCTCCGGGACACACAACTACGATGTCCACTACACAAGGAAGGAAAACGATCGGTCGATCCTGTTGGGCTTTAGCGATAGAGAAATGGCCGATGAAATTGACGACTGTAAGAGCACTACTGAGGTGTTCTTCTACCTTGGAGAGAAGCCCATAACGTGGCAATCACAGAAACAAAAGGTGGTGGCATTGTATTCATGTGAAGCAGAGTACATTGTCGCGACAACTACAATGTACCAGGGATTCTGGTTGGCTCAACTATTTTTGGAATTTCTATACTCAGACTTCAGTGCGCTAGTGCTCAAAGTGGACAACAAGTCCACCATTTCCTTAATCAAGAACCCCATCTTCCATGACCAAATCAAGCACATTGAAACTCGATTACATTCCATTCGAGAGTGCGTTGATGAAGGAAAAATTATTCTTGATCACACTCGCACTGAGGAGCAGCTTTCAGACATTCTCATGAGGTCACTTGGGCATGTCAGGTTTCTGGAGCTATGTGAAAATATTGGCGTCATTGAGATCCAGTGAGTGAGATAGAAATTAGGGGGGTGATTGATGACTAATTTTTTTATGGAAATTTATTTCACCATTTTTTCCTACCCCTTATTCATCAGTCAGCACGGTTTGACCCCATTAAGGCTGCTGCGTGATTTTAATTACGTTGTAAATAAGTCTTGGTTGTTTTTCCTATATAATGAAATGAAAACCTCTCAAGAAAAGCATCCCAATTTGTGGTGCACAAAACATTATTTGTGTTCAAGTATTTTCCGTCAATATTATTTCCATCCTCACTTGTGTTTTCGTGTTGATCAGTCGGACATTTCCAACAGGACCCTACTTTCTCCTTCCATTCTCATGATTCTGTGTCATTTCTGCCATCGGTTCCTCCTTAGACATAATCTTAAGGGGGGATCTATCTCATTCGACATCCCTAGCATTAGGTGTGGTTATTCGACAGTGAGTGGTTGATGGCGCGTTGGCTCTTCCCCAACTACATCTTATGTGCTCTGAACTCGCGGTTAGTTTCTCCCTTCCAGGTCGGACTGGGAGTGTCCGATTCAAGGTTTTTTTGGGCTTCGCAGTTCAATGACTATGGATCTCCAAGTGTCTCCTTCTTCTTTTAGTATTTTGATCCCCTTTCCTCTTCAATATATATTTTCTTATTTTTCTTAGGGTTTTAATCCGCAGTTTAGTTCTGTATTTTGTTCCATGCTTTGATGCGGCATTCAGTCTTTTCGAATGTTTTTGTGTTTTTGCGATGGGTTTGGACCGATTTGCTATTGGTTGTTTACAGTGGGTGTGGGTAATTGATGTGAAGGTTTCAGTGTGAGTTTCTCGGGCGGCTTGCCCGTTATGGATCTCGTTTAGCGTTGGGGTGGGTTTCGATGGTGTCTCAGATGGAACCGGTGTATTGTGGTTTTGACTAATGCGAATGACGCATCAGGGTGTGCTACTCTTGTGGATCATGTTCATATTTTTACGGTCGTCAACAATAGTGGTGTGACGTCTCTTTCAGTGACTTTGTTGTTTCGATGTTGACTATTATAGCGGCGAAGGTATTGGATATCTTCTATGTTGACAATTCCAGTGTTTCTTGTTGTTGTTTTAGCCTGGAATCACACATTTCATTCTCTACTATGGATCCATAATTTCTTTACTATATCTAAGCTTGATCTACAAATAGGAATTCAAGGACCTTTGGGATGTGAGTTTGAGCAGGTGGCATCAGGATGGAGATGGTGAAGATGACTTGTTTCTCGACGGCGTGGATGTGTTCGGCTCCGGGGTTGATGATGGTAGTGGTTGGAAGTGTGTGATCGATGGTGATAGCGGGACGAGGGAAGGATGTGGTCTGAGCATGGTGGTGTTTTATAGGTTTTAATTTTGAGTTTTGGAAATTTTCTCACGGTTTTTTGAAATTTTAATTTTCAGTAGGTGGATCTTACAGTTGTTGAATTTGTAATGTTTGAGTTTTTTTTTGGTTCACACTTACTCTTTAAAAGTGTCTTTTAAAAATAAAAATATTTATTGTAGTGTGGATATCAATAAAGGCACACATAATATGAATGATATATAATATGATGTTTCAATTATTCAGATCTTTATTTATACACGCAATTCTATGTACACATAATTGGTTCTAGGATGCCAACTCCAACTTGACCTTCAAAAGTAATTCCTCCAACCCATAGAATACAAAATAAGTGTTCCATAATCTCATGCATGATGGATGTTAGGAATTCCTCCATAGTGTTGTTGTTTCGCTGTTTATAGTGAAACATAACAGGTCATTTAGTCCTCACAACTGACCGATCATTGCAGTACAAATGCCACCATGCTATCATATTTTCAGAACATCTTTAGGTCAGTCATGTGTGACAACCACCATAAATGGACCTTCTAGTTAACAATGCATACATGACAACAACACATTAATCCCCACCACCAAAACCCAATTTTGCATCTAGATGTTTCCCCTTTAGTCTGCATGACTCATTCCTCTGGAACATCACTGTTTCCAACAAGTGTATGCCTCGAACGAACCTCCTTCGTACTCCCACACTTTGTTTCACTATTATTTTTTTGTCTCTATGAAGTCATACACTCGAATGCACCACCCACCATCCACTAAGATTAATTACACTACATCTGCTAAACATTTTATGTTCAGTTGTGTTTGGTGTACTGCATTCTCTAGACTAAATCTATAATTCCCATGGTGATGATGAATTTTCTCTATTCAATATGTGTATATCTCAGATACTTATGATCTTGTGATTCCAAAAATTTTACTAGAAAAAAAATTTCACCCCAAAACATAAAATTTTCTTCCTGGGGTAATGCTTCCAAAGTTCGAAGACACTATCTAGAATTTATTACCCATGTTTAGACCGATAGTGAGTCCAGAGGCCATATGATAATTTCAATGCATATACTAATAAATAGATAAACATAGACACAATAAAAAATTTCTCTCCCATGGTCAAACTGGTAGTGAACCTTAGATTCCTTTTGGCATTTACCACCCATGGTGAGACCCACATAGAGACTAGATACCCTCTATAATTTTACCACCTATGGTTAGTCCAATACTGATCCAAAGATGAAATTTATCATTTAACACCAATAGTTAGACCAAATGTGTTCTTGGTACATCATGCAGATAACACAATCTCATTCACAGATGATAGATGATGTACATTAGCATTGTCCAAAGTAGGGTTTTTCAGGTGTCATGGTTGTCGGGTTATCCTATGATGACCTAACATGATTTACTACATGTAACATATAACTAATTTATTTAAATATTGTGTATTAATACATATACATGACAACGTATATACAGAACATCAATTATGGATCTCTAATGATTTTTATGCTCATACATTACACAAGAACCTTGGTACATGTGAATTACCTTATGCTTAACATTCAATTGACAGTTTTACCTGAGATTCAGTTTGATTGGATGGATGAGGTCAAGAGACAAGAACGATGTGGGAGTCAGTTTTTTATGGTGATGTCTCCACATATATAATTATTTTAGTTTTCTTTTTTCCTTGATTGTCTTGGTGGGAGATCTTTATGATGTCTTTATACATGTTCAACATGGCACCATTATATGATGAACTGAATATTTATCTATTATATAATGTGATGATAGCATGAGTATAGTCTCTCTTTATTTGTTATAGACACTTGGTGCTCACCAATAGTCTCTAGGGTACATGGAGTCATCCCTAAGGTGACATATTTCCACTAGCTTGGTCATGGTTTTGGAAACCCTAGGTAGAGGAATTTCACTCACCCATACCCACATAGTTATGAACACACTAACACACCCACACCCACACGTGCATGAACCCACACTCACTCACCCATTCCCATGTGTACTTGCACACCGACACTCACCACCCCCACACTAATTCTTTAGAATTTTTTTCTATCCCCAAAAATTAGTAATTATTTATTCGTCTTTAAAAATTGATGGCTATTGTCAATGCTAAGATAGTGCTGATAAGGACAATCTTCATCACCACTTGAAGTGTACACCTTCATTTTCACTTTTTATTTTATTTTATGATTAATGGAGACATTATCAACACTAAAAAACAATGGTAAAACTAAAAGAATAATTATTCAGATTATTTAGGTACAACCCTCCTGCCTCCCTTGCCCACCCATACCCAGAGACATATGCACACATCAACACAACCACACTCACATTCGTGTGCACCCACACTCAATCCCCCCACCCATGTCTTCTTCAACACTCACACTCAACCCACACCCATGCATTAAAAAATTCTTTTCATATATCGAAAAAAGATCTATTGGTTTAGGTATCATTAAAAGGTAATATCTTATGTAAGTGTTAAATAAGTGATGATAAATTCAGTCTTCACGATCACTAGTAAAATATAGATTTCATATTCTATTTTTAGCGTTGATTAAAGGTGTATTTTTTGATACTAAAAAACACTTAATAAATAAGAAAAATATTATTTTCTAACTTGTTTAGGTACTATGATCATGTCCTATAAATAAATTATACCACATGGAATATCATTACTTTTATTGCATCAAGATATACTCAATATCTTGTTTTTAATGGTCATTAAATGTTATTTTAGTAAAATGTTTTAATGTTGAAAATTAATATCTAAATAAAAAATTTTACAGAAAATATAAGAAATAATTATTATAAGTTTTATTATTTATTAAAATAAAATAAATATGATGAAAAAAAACAAACTATTCTGGTTTTGTGTATAATTGTATTATGTCTAAAAATAAATAAAATAATTGAAACCTGTAAATGCATTTATATAATGAAAATCACAGTAAAGATTACAAATCTATATTAACCATCAGACATAGGAATTTACAGCTAGTGAAATAGGTATAGGGTGGTCCGGCTACTGCTTCTTGTTAAATCATCGTCATCGTCCATCATCAACATCTATCTATCCCTATAGGACTATAGTACATTAAATAATCATGTTATCTATTTTTTTCTTGTAATCATTAATTTATTGTATTTTATTCAAATATTTATTTGATTTTAATCATCACATTGGCAATATGTAGTTCAGTATTATTATTTTTTATTATTATACCTCTATTTGGATCACCGTTAAACCTCATAATGTTGTATCAAAACCCTACTCGCTTTATTTTTCGTTTAATTTCAGTTTTTGTTTCATGCTTTTTTTATTTATAGTTCTATTTTATGGTTTTTTCACACTATGATATCATTCTTAAATTTATAATATCTTTCATTATTGTAATTATTTAATTCCACTATCCCATCTATATTTCTCTACATTTTGCATCTTTTCAGAAAAAACATTGTTCACCTAAGATATTGGTTAGTTGTTGGGTGTGTAGGGTTAACTTTTTCCATAAAAAATCAACATCTACTCTGTCGGTAAAAATGTCAATAATGAGATATGAAATTGAAAAATTTGATGGTGAAAATGAAATTAACTTGTGGAAAAATAAGATGAGATCCATAAATTTACAACATGGACTAATTGATTTAAATTGTGGGTATAAGAATCATGTTATTACTATAAATGAAATTGGAGAACCTACTACTAAATATGTATATGTTTCCGTTAATATTTTAGTTGAAGCACATACCTCACTTTTTCATTGCATGGGTGATATTGTCCTTATAGAAGGATCTTATGATTCTAATACTATAATAATTTGGATAAAACTCGATAACATTTACATGAATACTTTATTAGTAGGTGGGATTTATAGAAACACCATAAGTTTACATTAAAAATGAAACTTGGTAGTCTATTCAACCAATAATGATCCAAATAGAGGTAGAATAACAAAAAATAATGATTAGGCCATGATGTATGGATGAGAGTCATTAACCAAATAAGAGGTTAAAATAGCCCATATTTCTAAGTAACTACATTCTAAAATATGCATAAAAGGTGAAAAAAAGATATTATTATCTATGGGTATACCTGAAATTGAAACTAATAAAAAATATTTTAATAAAGATAAGAGAAAATGTAATAATGAACCCAAGACTAGATCCATTTATAGGTATAGAAAGGTCACCTATTTCCATTATGGTTAATTAGGGAACATTTAACCTGAGTGTATGAAATTATAGCATGAGTGAGAGTATAAACAACGCAATGATCAATCCATTCTTGTATAATCTAGTTATTACACTGCTAAAGTCCTTAATGTTTCCTTAAATACACTAAATCAAGATTGGTTACTTGATCTAGGTTTATCTTTCCATATGTTTCCTTCTAGGTAATACATCTTATAGTTCATTTAGAGTGTAGAAGGAGATGTCCTATTAGGTAATTATAAGAGGTGTATGTTTGATGGTGGAGGTTATATTTTATTGGAACTTGATTACCAAACAATCACTGCTTTAGTTTTGGTTAGGTGGGTTCTCAATATTCAATGAAACCGAGATCCCTTTGGGGTCCTAAACCAAAAGGGATTTAACTTTAGGTATGAAACTTGTTTCCTTAAAATCCAAAAAGTATCTAGAACCACACTTAAGGGATATTTAATCAATGTGTTGTATGTCTTGAATAGAAATAACAATTAAAGGACGTTAGGTGGAGTCTATTCAACCAATATTGAAAATAATTTTCATTGGCATGGAATATTAGTGCATGTTAGCTATAATAGGCTTAAGAACTCAAAAAAGAAAGTGATTTTGTGTGAAATCACACCAATAATTGTTACATTTTGTGAATATTTTGTAATGTAAATGTCCATGAGAGTTAGTTTTGGATGTTCTAATTTTGAAGCCACCATTCCAATAAAATATGTCGACATTGATATATGGGTCCATATTGGACGTCCTCCCATAGTGGTGGTTTCCACATTGTTTCATTCATAAGTCTCCAAAAAATTGTGGATTTACATTCATAAAAAAATATGATGTTTTCCAAACATTTAAAAATGGGAAAATATTAGTTGAAAAATAAATAGGGCAGAAAGTTAAAATTCTAAGAACATATAATGGGATAGAGTACCTATCCAATGAGTTCATATTTTTTGTGAATACGATTGTGTTAAAATCTATATAAATGTTAGGGAAACAACCCAAAAAAAAGGATTAGTAGAAATAATTAATAATATAATCCTATAAAGAGTCCAGAGCATGATTACATGCTCAAGGATACCCAAATACTTTTACTAAGGGGATGCTAGAACTATTGTATTAATAATTAACATGTGTCCCACTTATACTAATTAGTTTAAAACATATGAATAATCATGGTATGGTTGAACCCATCCTATTCCAACCCATGAGTCTTTGGTTTTACATCTTATTTTCATGTTAATATTGGAAATTTAGAACCAAGGGATCTAAAATGCATCTCTGTTGGGTGTCCCATGGTTGTAAAGATGTAAAAACACTAGGTAAATAGACATTGTTATCAAAAGTTCATCATAAGTATAGATATTGTATTTCACGAGTCTTACTCTCCTAAAATCAAGACTGCAACATCTGGCAGTAGTGATCCAACCCAAGAATTGGATGATGAAACTAAGATTCCATCCCAGTTTGAGGCTCATGTCTAGCCTTAAAAACCTTATGAACTTCATTTTTCATAGGTTGATTATTCTTCTACATCTGATTCAGATTCTAAATCTAAACCTCCAGCAGTTAATAGGGACTAACAGCTGACCCGAGACAGGGAAAGGAGGGTTCCATGACTATCTTCTAGTTTTATTAAGTATGATATGGAATCTTATGAATTTCATGTTGCCCAAGATATTATATATGATGATCCTAAAACCTATATTCAATCCATAAATGATAAAGAATCATTTCAGTTGGTATTTTCTATGAATGAAGAAATAAACTATTTAAGAAAGAGTTTTACTTGGACTACTCTAACAAACAAACTAATTCAAAAATAATGGGTTTCAAGTGGATCATTAATATAAAATATTACAACACCAAGGGAAATAAAATCAAGTTTAAATAAAGGATAGTTTCTAAGGGATTCCTTTAATGAGTTGGAATTGATTACTCTGTGATATTTTCCTATATTGTTAATAATTCTTTCATTGGGGTCTTATTAGTATTTACTTGATATAATTATATTAATATTGAAAAATAGATCTTAAAACTTATTTTTTACATGGTTATTTGAATGTGAAAATTTATATGAAACCTCATGACGGTTATATTATTGAATTCAAAATGAGTCATGTTTTCCTTTTAAAAAAATCATTTCATGGAAAAAACAATCCTCTAGGAAGTGGTACTTGAGATTTGATTCACTCATTTTAGGTGACCAATTTATTAGGGAAAAATATAATGTTTGTGTTTATTTTAAATAAACCAAAACTACATGCTTTATTTTTTAATATATGTTGATTATGTTCTTATCATTTGAAAAAATATACAACTGAAGTCTTCTTTTAAGGAACAATTAAAAGGAATGTTTGAAATTAAAGACACATTTTCATCTAATAAAATCATAGGTATTGAGATAATTAGGGAAATTCCAAACAAAGTACATTGTTTATCTCATCATGATTATGTTTTAAAAATTCGCCAGAGTTACATGTTTCAATCTCTCAAACTAGTTAGTGTACATGTTGGATAGCATTTTAAATATTCATTGACATAGGTACCCATAGCTACTGATGATGTACACATTATATTTTTAATTCCATATTATAATATTGTGGATAGTGTGATGTATTTCATTATTTTCACTCACCCAGATATTGCCTACGTAATGTGCACATTAAAAATATTCATGGCAACACCTAGGAAGCCAAAATGGAATGACCATAAGTTCATTTTAATATACCTCTCTAGTAGATCTTATATTTCATTATGTTATGGTATAATCCTGGATATTACTGAAATATTTTCTTATTATGTTGATGCTAAATATGATGGAAACATTGACACGTGTTAGTCTTTAACCAATTATGTATTTTCTACTCATATTTGTAATATTTACTAGAAATATAACATACATTCGGTGGTAGGACTTTCAACCATAGAATCTGAGTATATTTTCTAATTTTAGGAAGTAAATTATGCTTTTTTTCATTAAAGGTGTTTCCTCTAACCTTGGACATTATAATTTTTTTATCAAGGAGTATTTTGAGATCTAAAGTGAATTTCACCCATACATAAATCTAGAATTCCATGGTTAATATTAGCATATAGATATTAGGATATATTTGATTAGATATGTTATGGAGTTAGGAATCATGTGTTTCAAGAATATACACATAGATACCAACCTAACTAAAATATTTAATAAATACATGATGTTGTCTAAATTCATGTATTGTTTAGATATATTAAGGTTGGTTTTCATTCCATCACAATAGGTGTAATAACATCACCAATTTCATTTGAAAATGGTTCAGATTTTGGAATTATGTTTTTTCATTTGAACTTGTTTTCATATTGAAATTATGTCGAGTTTTCTACCATTATAGAATGATATGTTTTATTGAATTTAAATTTATTGGAATTATTTTAAATTCTTAAATTAGTATATAAGATAATTTGTGTTTCATCTACTATTTTCCATATGGTCTTCCTTCTCTGGGCCTTAGCCTTCAGCAAACATGTTACCTACACACTCTTATGACAATGTGGATATCCTATTGTTTTGATTCATTTCCATTTATTAGCCTCACCATCTACTATATCATCACTGTCTATCTATCCCAATTGATAATTGATTCATTGTTTTGTCCATTTAGACGCATCTGTGTGTGGGGGGGGGTGTTGGATCAACTTTTTGTTCCGAGGAACTAGATATTTTTAGGTTCATTGATCACACCTAAACCATTTTATTATTGGGATTAATTCTATATTTTATTATCCACTGGTTATCTGGTGATCCTTTCTCTAGTTCCCAAAAACCATAGCCAAATACCATATGATATTTGGTGGTGAACCCCTAGGCCTACAGAACTCCATAGTTCACTAATGGTGTACCTTTCTGGGTGGAGCTTTAATGACATCACTCTTATGCTAGGTTGAGTGCCCTTTGATGATGATCCATGCCATAGAGGTTTTTGAGCTTTGGTATATTTGGAGAGAATCCCAGTTTCTTGATAGACATGAAAAATGTTAAAGAGAGATGGTTGGACGGACCCATTATTATCCAACACTATAAGTTCATGAAGATTTATTTGTAGTTGTTGTATCTTTTGTGCTTCTATTGATGAGTCTTTATTTATGTATACTAAAAATATGTTTCCATTTATTGAGATCTAATTAAACTTGTGTGTGTTTTGTGGTGTTCCTTCTATTCTTGTAGGTCCCCACAGGGATGAAGCACATTAAATCAACTTGTTCTTTACTCTTTTTCTTATAATATTTCATTTCTTATATTCAGTTCAAATGGTTTTGTGATTTTCAAATTCACGGTGAAAATATCTATTTTTACCATATTGATGTTATTCTGCCTCAATTTAGATAAAATTTTAACCTCATAGTATGTATTTTTTCTTTTCACATACTGAGAGTATGGATGCATGTCAATTTCATTATTACCGATGATATTTTTCTTTTCTTCTGCATACCAGGTTTTCCCTTCTATCCTCTCTCTATTCCTGAGGAATTTTTTATAATTTTTTTATTTCTAGATTTTGGGAAAATAATAATCCTTTTTATCATTGGTGATTTCATTAAGCTCATTCCTTTTATTTTAACTACTACTATTCTTGCTCATCATCATAATAAAAAACACACCCATGATAGAATTTTAGAATGGAACAAATAAAATTACAAAAATTTGAAACCATCAATTAGTTCATCAAATAAATTTTTGAATCATTATTTATTTTTGTTTAAATACTCCATTATACTATCTATTACAGAACACCTTATCAATTTTTCTCAATCTTACACTTATTTAACAAATAATTTAATCCAATTATGTTATCTTAAATATATTTATTATATTTTTTTGGTTCTAATTAATTTTTTTTGGTTCTTTGGTTCATATAATATTTTTAGTTTCTATAAAACATCAGATATTCAATTGTTACAAAAACTCAGTTAAAAGGTATAAGTTGACTCTTATTATAGATAGTGTTAGATTTTGGAAAAATTAAAATGTGTTAGTGGCATGTTTTTGATAAAAAATAATTATTTTGAAAATACATATGTAATAGAACATGAGATTCATTATTTAAATTAATTTAAACTATATATATTGGCTTTTATTTTTGTTAAATTTTGGCATTGGTTAATTGTGTCAATAGTTTATTTGAAGATGCTCATTGTTTTATTAGTGTATTATAATCATACATCCTATGTGATGGTATATCTCAATTACCAACATACACTATTAAAAAAATCCTAATTGTAATAGGTTAATTGCAATGGGAACTCTGTGAGTCACAAATAGTACCGAAAAAGAAATTATTTGAGATGGTATATTTTTTATATAAAAAAAAGTTATCATCTTTGATAGGAAAAAAAATTTCATCACAAATACATTGGTAGAGAATTCACACTATCCAGTGGGAAAATTGTGTATGATGACTACTAGCGATGGATATAGAATTCAGTTTCTATATGGCATTATGCTAGAACTTTTTTCTATTAGAAATAATGTTTTTTGCAAAAAACATTGGATGAAAAAGTTTTTGTGATGAATTAAATTCCATCACAATTACAAATCACAATTAATATAAAATTTAAAAGATTGGACTCCCTTATTCCTCTGCCACATTTTTCTTCTCCTAAACCATAAATAGTGTATGATGTCTAGCCTCATCTCACTCCCTCATATATACTACATTTCTATTGAATTTTTTCTGATTTCAGTTCGAATCATATTAGAATAGATTCCTTTTGTATCATATTTTTATTGTTCTTTTATCATTTTATCATTCAAGAATTAGTTTGGGCATACCCTAGGTTAAAAAATATCTAATTTTCATTGTTTATTTGGTATTTTAGGTTTTTATTAATTTATTATTCCCTATTTACATGCTCATCAAGACTTCATGACTTATCTAAATTAATTTTAGGTATTTTTTCATTTTTAAATTTTTAAAATTTAATAGATTTTTCTATTGGGTATTTTACGTCACTATACATATATAATTTTATGCTATTATTATAAATATATTTATTATGAAAATAATTTAGGGACATATGATACTGACAGAGTTTACATAAATATATTTGATTTTTTAATTGTATTTAATGCTAATAGTGATTTTATTTAGGGAGAATTATAATAATAAATTAACTCTTAAAAACATGTCAAATGATGATTGATTGTAATATGATGATTGATTTTTCATTTTATAAAATTCATGTGAATATTTTATTGTATACATTTGGATATATGTATGTGTGTGTATGTATATATATATTAACATGTGAATATATATATATATATAAACATTTCAAAACATTTAATTATATATATATGTGTGTGTGTGTGTGTGTGTGTGCGCGCGCTTGTATGCATGTACGCATGTACGACTGTATGTATGTATAATTGTATGTATATACATATTTGATATGTATATTCGTTCAAAAAAATTCCAATATAT
Organism: Viscum album; assembly: GCA_963277665.1. Lineage (NCBI taxonomy): Eukaryota > Viridiplantae > Streptophyta > Magnoliopsida > Santalales > Viscaceae > Viscum > Viscum album. The sequence goes on along the minus strand of OY728122.1, from coordinate 1,162,114,503 downwards.
TTGATGTATTTATATTAATTAATAAATCTTGAAATATATATATATATTACCTTTTGAATATAAATATATAAATGTTTTAAAAAAAGTGGTAAGGTTTTTTAACATATATATATATTAACAAGCGAACATACAAATATAATTTTTTTAAATAACTTTTATGGATATATATATATATATATTTATATGTATGTATGAATATATAATAACATGTGAATATACATATATGAACATTTAAAAAATCGTATAAGGTTTTTGATATATGTGTGTGTGTGTGTTTCTATTTATATATTGATTTGAATTGTTTATTTGTTTCAAAAGAAACGTAAAAATATATTTGATTAAGTAATAATTTCATATATATATATATATATATATATATATTATCCTATAAATGTGTATATATAAACGTTTAAGAAATGTGTATGGTTATGTTTATATATATAGGTATTTATATTTGATATGTATACTTGCTTAAAAAAGTGTCATAACATATTTGAATAATTTATATTAATTGAGAAATTGTGAAATATTTATAGTAATTATTAAAAATTTAATTATAATTTATTTAGTTAGTAAAAGTATTTAAATAATTTATAGTAATTAATAATTATTCAATCAATATTATTAATAAATAGTATATAATTGGGTTAATTACAAAATATTATTAATAATTTAAAAGTTTTAGGAAATTATGACAATTTATAATCTGTCTTAAAGGAAAAAATATGAAATATTAGTAGTTGTTTAGAATTAGTAATATTTACTAAAATTATATTGTATATAATAAATAATTAGTATTACTATATAAATTATTTTATCAATTAGTAAAAATTAAAAAATATTTTGTAATAAATTTTATATTTCTTGTCATACCATGCAAAAAAATATAAAAAATAATGAAAAGTATTCAAAATTTATTATAATTCATTTTAATTAATTATTAATTGAAATAAATATTATTAAAAACTCATATTAATATTTTAATATATATATATATAATATTAATAAAATATTAAAAAGGTGACACTTGGGTGTGTTGTTCCCAGACACTCGATGTACATAAATGTTATGTCGTGCTTAGGGTAAACGCCTAATCCCTAACCTTACCATGTTATCAGATTTATGATATGATACACTATTATGATGATACATCAGTTTTTGTAAGAAAAATTAATAACATTTTTAAAATGAACAACCATTCTTTGTGGTGTCACCAAATTCCTGAAACACAAAAATATTGATTCATGTCTTTGGTAAACCCAATATCACATACCTAAAAATGGTCTCTAAATTTTCATATGTTATACAACTTTTGGAGATACTTTATCAAAATATTAAATGAATTACCCTTGCGTGACATGTAACCAAACATCCGAATAACACAAATGTTATGTTATGCCTAGGGAAAACCCCATGTCTTAGACATAAATATGGAATCAGATTTCCCATAAGAGGCATCATTTAAGTTATGTTAAATTATTTTTGGAATACATCATGCATGCAATATAATATATTTAATATTATTATTCTAACTAAATTGAGGATATCATGAACCAGAATCGAGTGATAACTCAGTGCCTTACTCTGATCATATTCTACGGAATATTACAAGGTGCTGAAATATAAAAATAATTTTCAATTAATCACTATGTTTAATAGTAATTCTTATTTCTATTATTTTTTTAGTTAACTGTGTAGTCTATAAGTAGACACCATTTTCTATTAAGTCATCATGATTGGATAAATCATCAAAAAAATACCAATGGATGTTGGATAAATCATGATTACATTTATGTTGTTGAAACATTTAAATCATTTTATTTATGAAATTAAATTTTTTTCTAAAGGAAAAATTATATACCCATAGAATAAATGTTATATCAGGAGATTCATAATGTTTCATGATGTTGGAATTCATCGACTATGTTTTTATTTATTGAAAGATTATATTTTTTGGTATCAACATGGTGAACAAAATTCAGTAGATAGTAAATGTTTTTTGGTTTTTTATCCATATTTTTAGAATTTAGTACATGATTCATTTGGACTGTCTATTCAGGAAACAATAACTCAGAATTATATTCAAAATCCTGAATCATAACCTTCTCAATTTTATAATTTTCTAAAATCTAATAAGGATGTCTTATATCCAAGATTCTATATGAGATAACGTGAAGCTGGTATAAAATCTACTGATATTAAATTTGATTTTAGGAATGTAAAACTGTTGATTTGGTCAGATTTTATCATTGAAAAATCATTATTTCCTAATGGAAATAAATTACCCAAATGTTTCTATAAATGTAAGACATTGATCCATAATTTGGGTCATAGTAATTAGAATATTCACCCATGTTAAAATGACTACAACATGTTTTATGGTCGTTATGAATCATTAGTTAATTTTCCAATATGCGGAAAATCATTGTATGAAGAGAAACAATAATTAATGTTAAGATTTTATATGAAAAAATTGAGGTATTTTACAATTACACCCCATTTAAAATTCTTATTTATGTCTCGTAACACAACTACATTGATGACATGGGCTAAATCAAATATTTCCATCAATAAAAGTTTAAATCATCCATGTTATAGTGATTCATAGAAAAATTATGATCAGATGAAGCCTCAACTTTCATCATATCCATGTAATATACATTTGGATCTTTATACTAGTGTTTTTTTTTCATTTAGTGCATATGAAAGTTAAAATTCCTATTGTAATTTTTTTTACTTCATAGAACATACGTCCTCAGATAGTGATGAAGGAACCATATATATACTTGAATTTATTAAATCTAGGACATCTAAATAAGAATATCGATGTTTATTTAAAGACACTAATTGATGAGTTGATTTCATTATTGAACAACTGTGTGGATACATTTGATATTGTTACATATCAAAATTTTACATTCAAGGTTGAATTAATTTATAGAATCATTGACTTTTTCATGTATGGAATTTTATCTGGATGGAGTAAAATTGGTTTAAAATCATTTCCATACTACATGGATGAGAAAAAATTATTTATTCTTTAAAATGGTTGAAATAATAGTTATTTTTATTATCAGCGGTGATTTCATTATGCGAATCACCATTTTCTAATGAATAAATAATTTTATAAAAGGTATAATAAAAACAGATGAACTTCTAGATGTGTTATTCAGTATTCGTATAAAATATATCACCTAGTAATTACCTCATATTACTTTTGGACTAACCATAAATAAATAAAAAATAAATGGTTTACAGAGAGATCATACTTGGATATCGCGGAGTATTTTTTGGTAACTTATATGTTCTAATTTTTTTGGTTAATCACATGATAGATGTAATTCATATTGAAAATAACGTTTTTGATAACATATTTTATACACTTTTTGACCCACCTGGTATAACCAAGGATAATGGTACTGCACTATTAGATCATTTATAGATTTTCATATTATCCTGAACTTGTATTATTTAATGATGAAAGATCAAACCATTTAATGAATCGAAATGAAGCTTACACACATTCTAAATAAAGATGTTTAATATTTTATTAATGGATTAGAAATTTTTTGTTACCATATGGTTATGCATAAAAATTTTATCTTTGTGTAAGAAATGGTCATATTGCCTTGGGAAAAATTCATGACTCCATGGGATAATGGAAATATTATAGCCTATTATTGTTAGATGGTTTTTGAATTTATCAATATCAGACATATTGATTGATATATCATATTTATTCCATGACACTTGTTTGAAAAAAATCATATTATGATGCTTTGAGTATTCATTAAATGATGTTGTTTTAATTTTTGGTAAATTGAAGATAATATTCCCACTAGAATTATTTAAATCAACGAATCATTTATCATTTCATTTTTTTATGAAACTAAATATGGAGGGGTGGTAAAGTTATAATTTATGTTTTCATTTGGGAGATGTATAATAAAATTAAATAAGAAGGTTCATAAAAAACATCAGTTGAAGGGTCAATTATATAAGCTTACTTATAGTAGAAAATTTCAAATTTATACTCTTATTTTTATTCAGTTATAATAACCTTCAAAACATAATCAGATGGGTCTCATTAAGAAAAATGTTAATGATTTCACAGACCCTCATTTTTTTGTTTTTAATCTTCCCAAGCGTGGTTTGGGTTATGATAATGAACTATGGATTTCTAAAGATGAATTACATAGAGCATGTACATATCTTCAGTTGAATTGTAAAGAAAGACATGATTTGTGCCGCATGTAATACTTATTATTATTATTTTATGTTTTTTATAATAGTTTCATTTTTTACATTTTTTTGTAGACTATATGGTGACTATATAAAAAATACTTTATACAAATTACAACTGCTTCTCTTTAATAACATCATCAACAGAAATTTTCATATTGGTATCAATTACTTGAAATATATGTTGTTATCTATGGAGAATTAAATCAATTCTATATTCATATCTATTGTTAATAATTAATTTTTAGTAAATACAGTGTGGAATTCAAATTTATAGTCGAATATGTGTGTTATAAAACCCTGAAATTGAAATTAGTAAAATCATATATTGGTTTTTTGGTTAATGGATTTCAATTCCATTAATGTATATATGATGAATCAATGAAATAAATTATTAGTGAAATTTTTTTGAATGGTTATCATCATAATGAATGTGAATTTTAATTTTATTTTATGTTTGATGTAATAATTTAGTTATTTTATCTGGGACCAATATTTGTAACAATGTTTAATTTTTTGTGGTTTAATTATGATCAAGGGTTGTGAGTTCATCAATGAATTGGGGTTGTTGAAAAATAATTTTGTAATAATATTTTATGAAAGGAACCGTTTATTTTATCACATCAAGAACATCATGATTTTTATGAAAATTAATATGATTTTTTGATATATTTTAATGATTGGTTTAGCATAATAAAAATGAAATCTCATGAAAACTAGTTCCTTGAAAAAGAAAATGGTTCAATGGAAGTAAAATATCTGAAAATTTTCACAAAACATTCCCAAATAAACTTCTTACTTGATGATATATAAATATCAATGATGAAATCTGCTAGTTATGGGAAAATGATATTCATACTATTGATGAGGTAATATGGGATGATAAAACTGAAAGTCATATATAAATTTGATGAAGCTGAAAATGATAATGAATGCATTTTTCTTAGTTAATATGAGGAACGAGATGAATAATTATGCATTGTATTTAGGTATTTATTAGTTTTTATATTTTAAATTTTTATTAAAAATTATTTATATTTAATATTTTTTACTTCAGATGGATAGACCCAACCATCAATTTATTCTTTCACTAATTTCAGTAATTATTAGTTTTTTAAATTTGATATATTCATTAACCATTATTGATGGGTAAGAATACTATATTAGACATGATATTTATTAGTTTTTAATATTTTAATTATATATTAAAAAATATATATGAGTTAGATTATTATGTTTTGGTATTTATTAATATGTAGATGTTATATTATGGTATTTGTTAGTTATTTATATTTGATATATGTATTTTTAATTTATTAGAGATAAAATTATTATATTATCGTATTTTTTCATATTTGATATTTTTTATTAGCTATTTTTCATAGGTAAAATTATTTTTATCAGACAGCTAGAGATACTCTCAATGATATATCTGTTTCTCTCACTAGTGCTAGACTTTCTACTGATGAGCCCAATTCATTTGATCTATAGGATGTTATGCATATTTGGATGGGTAGAGTCTAGCTCAATTATTTATTCCTGACCCTATTATAGATAGATGTACATATCCTAATTTGGATCTTAGTTTATAGAGGAATGTTTAAATATTTAGGATATTTATTTTGTATAATGTTTTTTACTAATTTTTGTACTAATAATCTGATTATTTCTTGTTATTTGCTTAATTTTTTTCATTTAGCTATATCAAGGATGGTTCAATTATATGAAATTATTTATCTAATCCAGGTTCATCAGGGGACTCGGATCCCATCACCATTAATTAGCATATTTTGGACCACTAGATTGTATGTTATTAAATAATATATATTTTTTAAAAAAAATTATTTCATTACTAAAATTGTGTTTTTAATTTTCCAGAGAAATTTATAACCTCTGATTTTAGATATCCCATGATCTGTTAATTAGGAGGCATGAAAAATTTCAATATGTGAATGTATTCATCTATTTTTATACAACATTAGAATGAAATCTATGGATATAGATTCTGTTACTTCTTTTGACCAATCTTGCATCTCTCATTGACCATAAAATATCTCATCTCAGTTATGGGGTGGATTGTTCTCCTATTGGATTGGATAGATTTTTAGGTGGAGTTCATCATCTAGATGTCAGATATGAGGAAGTCAGGTGGTCACACATTGGTCTGGAAGTCTTGAATTTAGAATACATCGATTACATATGGTATGTAATATTACTTTTTAATGTATATATACATTAAATGTAAAAACTTTTTTATATTATAGAAGCTATTACTGACCACTCTATTATGAAGTTTGATGTTTATAATAATATTTTCACTAATCCCCATACATGAGAACATGTAGGTGACTAATAAATCCATATTGTGGTTAGTAATTTTTTTTAAAAGTACACTAATATTAATTTTATGGAAATTCTAATTTCTAATAATATTTGAAGGAAACATATGAGGCCGCAACTTCTAATTCATGATAGATTCAAGCTAAGAGTGAAGTAGATTCTATTAGTGAGTTAGTTTTCATTTATAGGGAAGGGAAACATGTGAAAATTCATGGTGTTAAGAAAGGCTGGGTGATCACTATTGGTTCTCAACTAACTACTATGATTTTTATGGAACTTTTGTGATCTCATCAGCGAGCTCAATGAGAGCTCATAGAGAGTCATCATATTCATCTACTTCATAGTATATAGAGAGGTTGAAATTTCTACATGCGATGATACATCAAATATAGAGAGAGTGTGGGAGGAGCATGAGTAACAGTGTCACGGTGATGTGCACATGATGGATTATATTCGGAGGATTGCATATGGAATTCGTATGAAGTTTCATCCCCTTGATAAATTGAGTGATCCTAATCCATTGGATACCTGTTGATGTTGTATGATTTTTTTATAATTGGTCTATATTTTTGGGCGATAGAGATATTTTGTGTGATAAAATTTATTAATGTTAAGGTTTTTTTTTATTTTTTAAAATATTTTTAATTTTTATAATTTGTTTTATTTTAATTATGTTTTTAATTTTTTTTATCTGAATAAATTCTTAATTGTGATGGATATAATTATCCATCAAAAATGGGTATTTGTGATAGAACCATCAAAATTAAATATTTTACAAAAAAACTCAAATTATTCATGACATATCTATCCACCATTGAAAATAATAAGTATTTTTTACGGGCCTTCATAAATAAAAATAATTCCAATGGTGTTTTCTGTGAAGTATCATTAGAAATAGACTCCCTTCACAATTGAATTTTTGTGACAAGAGTCTATTGTTAATTATCTATTATAAAAAAACCAAATTGTAGTAGTGTTCATCATTAAATTAATCCTCACAAGCATTGTTAATAAAAATTCCACATAAACAATTATCGGTTGAAAAACACCCACACATGATTTATTTATTCCATGACTATACCCTAGCTTCATGGTACATGCCATACATCTTATTTCATTTTATGAAAATAAATATTGACCTATTATTAAATTGTTATTGAAACTTGAATCTAAACCTGTTACACAAATAAACTCTCCTCAGCATAATTACAACAACTTTATGAGAAGATATTATGTTTCACCTAAAATGATAATTTCTCTATAATGTATAGATCAAGACAACCCACCTCCATTAATAGATTTTTCACCAGCTAGTTATTCATTACTACATGATAATTCTTCCTTAAATTACCTATATCTTTATTATTTTAATGATTCATATAACATTTACAATATTTATATTTAAAGAAATATTAATTTATACCCAATGGATGTTTTCTTAGTCATGAAAAACCTCTTTTAATTTTTCTAACCTTGACTTCTGCATCATCTCAATCTTCAATATAAGCTCACTTTTCCTTATAAAGCACTGGTGGGTGGATAAAATCACATGAACTTACAAGGATTCATTAAAGAACACTGAATCATGATGAATGGTGATATAAAATGTTTTCTACTTATTCATTACTAGTGATAGGATCATAAAATATGTTGTATACATCAAAAAACAAAATTTAAACCCAAATTAGTTCATTAGCATTCGGGCTATTTTTTTCTTTAGAGAAGAGAGTGTTTAGGTTGTTTTATTCTTTTTTTTAATGGGTTCGATGCATGAAAAAAATGTTCGGTGTACTTTGATTTTAAATTTAGTTTTGGAATGAAGTGGGCTTACATTGGATATATACTCACTTTTCCTGTTAAATCATTATTCTATGTATTCTCCTATGATATCTCACTTACTAAGTGAAAAATCACTAGATTATCCTGAATAAGAAATTTAAACTTGATTAACAAGATTCAATGCATAATTATTTCAACAACCTCTCATATCTCAGTGACCAGAGATCTCCTATCACCCTTAGGTCCATCCATTACTGATGATAAAATGAAATGGACAGATCTAGAATCCATCTAAAATTTTACCCCATATGTTAAGATTAGTAAGGATTCAAGGAATCCATTTGGAATTTAGAATCAATGGTTAGACGATATGTAATGGGAGGTTCTAAGAGTTTTTATTAGATTCTATAGGTGTATAATAATTAATGTAGGAAATGAATACAGTGTAAATGTACTACACGATATGTAATGTGGGTTCATAGATTGTATAAATGGGTGGATCGTGATTTGTAAAAGGTTAAGGGGTAGTTCATGAAAATTTTAAACATCATGTAAGCGGGATTCAAGATATTTTATAAATTTGGGAGTAAAATCCTTAAAGGAAATGTGTTTTTTTGGGGATGGTTAAATTTTCATAAAAATGAGGATTACACATAGTGTAATGGTTACATGATGTGTAAAGTATATTATCTAGGGTTTTATGTTATTTTACTTATGAGTTTCCATTCATTTGGTTGTACGCATACCCCTATCATTTTTTATGATCCCTAGGAACCCTAAAGTGTTATAAAATCCATCCTTACCCATATTTTTTTGTTGGTTCCATTGGTTGATATTTGGAAATTCATGTTATGTTCTCCTCCCTTTCTTGATTGGTATTCTTCGGTTCTTCTTTCAGGGATTCACTACGGTGATGTTATTTTTTTTGGTTGTGTGTTGTGATATGGTTTAATGATCTTTGGGTGTATTTTAGGTATATCAATGGTTTGTCATCTATAGTAATGGTTTATGAGAATTTCTTATTCTCCATGTGGTGTGAAATGAGTCATAAAATCTTCATTGAGGTAGGGAATACCTGTCACTCATTATTGTGTATATTGCGAGATGGGTTTATTCTAATTAATCTATATGTTATTGTAGTGATTGATTGAAAAAATATAAAGAATTTGTTAACAAATTTTGAAGGGTTGAAAGGGGAAATTACTCACATGTTCTTACATATTTGATGTTATTGATTTGTGGGGGATTATATATTGTTTTTTCCCCCTAAATTTTGTGGTAGTTAGTGGATTTGTTTGACACAGGATGATATGTATTGTGACTTCTATGCCTATTTTTATTATTTTGAAATCACCAAAAAGTTTAAAATTTAGTGACCACTTATATTTCACAAATGAAATTGTTTCCACATGATTTATGGCTTCTGTAATAACACCCAAAAAATGAGGTGAAATATGATAAAATTCAATTTTTAAATATGTAAAATGATCCTTTATGTGTTGTAATGTGTGGTCATGTTTTTTGGGTGGTGATGTGGGGTTGACATGGGTTTGTGGGGTGATTTGTGGTTCTCTAGTTGTGCATTTGGGGTAGGGAGGTGGGGGTGTTTTGACTGTGATTTTGGGGAAGAAGCGAGGTTTTTTTGTCATGCTTTTAGGGTGGGGAGGTGGTTTTTTGGCCATGATACTGGGCTGGTGAGGTGGTTTTTCAGATATTATTTTTGGGCAGTGAGGTGTGTTTTATTGGTCGTTCTTTTAGGATGACAAGGAGATGGTGTGATGGATATGATGAGATGAAGGTGATAGATGGTTGTGTTATACTTGGTGCTTGGGTAGTGATGTAATAAATAACTTGTTTAATAACGTTTGAAATGAAATTGGTTGGTTTGGATAATGGTTTTGAAGTGGATGATGAATAATTAAATAGATGGATATGTGGTAAAACATTTTTTTGATAAGTAATGAAAATAATGGAATGATTAAATGGAATTTATTGGTGATTTGAAATGTGGTTGTGGCTTTTGTGGTGTTCTGTATTTTTAATTGGAAGCGGAAGTGATGATGTTGTGATTTGGTTAGTGATTGGTTTCGAATCGATAGGTTGGGATTATGTGTGTGGATATATGTAAATACTTATATATTCATTGTGATTACAATAAAAACCCCACCCACATTAAGCACTATGTGTCGGCACCCACATAATCATACAATGATGTTTTACCCAAAAATCAGTTTGGAGGATGCATGGTTGGGTACCTTCACATTCTTTCTCATTCATCTAGGTGTGGTAGGTATTGCACAATATGTGGTTGATATAGGTCTGTTTGTGAATTATATAGTGGTTATGATCGACTATGTGTTTTCAGGTGAGATTTGAATGTGCTTGTGGGGTAGTTTCCCTGGTGTTTTCAGGCGAGATGTGTTATACCATTCTTATGGGGAAACATGTAGTGGGGTGGTGCATTGTATGATTAGGGCACAAGGATGATATTATACGAGTTCAAAATACCCTTCTACTCTAGTTATGTAGTGGTTGTGATGTGCTGACCCATGTATCTTTTAGTGAGATGTGATGTGGCCTTGTATGTGGGGTGGGGAGCATAGGTTTCTACTTGAATGATGTGATATGACTGTTTTTGTGGTGCGATGTGGTATATAAAAGATATAGAAGTGCCAAGTCAATGGAATTTGAGTTGTGATAGAAACATCCTAGTGAAAAAGTATTTTGGGTCACCCTTTATCATTATGATTATTAACATTTAGGTTACTTAGATTATTTTATTTGGTGAATGTTACTTTTTTAGGTTGGGATGGATAGTTCGCCTATTTTGGTGATGTTGGTTCTACTATTTTCTCAATAGTGCATTAGTATTATTTTTTCACATCTGCATGAGAATCTTTGGTTTTATTACTATGTATACTTGTCTGCTCAAAATATGTCTATAGACTATTTTTAGGTTTCTAGGAGGACTACATGGACCGTGCCAGAAAATACTAGATCCAACCATGGATAGCTGATGTGTCACTTCATTAGCATTAATTTTTGGTATTTTCCTTAGTGAATTTTATATATATCCATTTTATTAATATTTTGGCTGTGGGATGGTTTTGGTTTCTTTTTTTATTATGTAATGGAGATTCCTATGGATGATTCATATAATTTCTAAATCATATATTATTACATAGCATAATGTCTCCCATATTATGTTATTATTATACCCTCAATGCTTTTCTCCAACCCTAGACCAACTAGAGGAAGGACTAGGGGTCATTATCTCTCTGCCCTCATTACGGTATCTTTTTAGGGAGGGGTTCATGACTGAGTGGTATCAATGTTGATGGTTGAGAGATAGGATGTATTCTGGAGTTAAGAAAAATGAGGACTCTATGGGTTAGTATAGAAACAATTCCACTTAACCTTGGTGTGTGACATAGGTAAGGGAGACTGCCTAGGAAACCTGATTTTAGGGCCCCACATGATCCAATGCATGGTATATGAGCATATTGAATGGCCAATTGTGGTGGACTTACTTGCATATTAGGGACATAGGAGAGGTAAATTGATAATTATTACTTGTATTATTGTTTAAATTTGGGGTTTTTGGGAATTTAAAAAAGAATAAAGTGAATTAAAATTAAATCTTAATAAAATTACTTACTTCCAAGATTAGGATATTCTGGTTTTCTTTTTAGACAAGGCTCTTATTCATCGACCACATGTGGCTGAGGTAGTTGAGGTATAGTGGGCTGATTTGGTTGATTGTCGAAGGGTTGATTTGAAAGATAAGGATGAGGCATGGAAGAGGGAATTTTTTGCTTTCTAGTGGTATGCACTGGGAAATTTTGAGGGTATTGTTTCATATGTGGAGACAGAGAGATTAATGGGGGAGCTAAATGTCAATTTTAGTGTTTTCTAGGCCCAAGTGGGTTATTGGGACCCTTTGGTAGTTTTTCATATTTGGGGATCTGTACCTTAGTAGTGGACACTATATTTGGAATATAATAAGGAAGTATATGTTTCATGGGTCAAAAACCAAAAGGAGTTATAACAATAGTTCCATGAATAGATCATAAAGGCATTGAAGTGGCACGATCTTCCATCTCTTTAGTAGGGGAGTTTTTAGTCTAGGATTTGGGAATCCAGTTCATGAACCTTATTCATTTTCCCAGATATTTTTGTAGATGAGGCATCGCTAGTAACATGTATTGAGGAAGAAATGAATCCTTCAATCAAGTAGAAGTTATTGTTTTATGTTGAAAATGTATCTTGAGGTTTAGAATAAGGAATTGGTGACTGAGTGAATTCACTCACAAGGATGATTATCACAAGTGGGGAATGAGGAAGATTCATTTACGGTTAGAGTTGACAGTGGCAGGTATCATGTGCTAGGACCTTCAAGGTTTTGACATGTGGGGAGTTGACCTCAATAACTACATTTCTTAACTTCTAGGGATAGTGGTTTCCATGATTTCCCTTATGGATTTGTGAATGTTTTTTTGGGTTGTTGGGTACATGACCATCTTCAGTACTATTTTCCTATGTTTCCCTAAGACCAGATTAGTGGAGGTGGAAAAATTCAATGTGAGCCTCAGTAGCAGTTTCCAGTGAGATCATTTCAGTAGGGGTATTAGATTTTTTTTAATTATGTGATACAGAAAAGTTATAGGATGACCATTTGATATTCCTCATGTTTAGGTACCTCCAACTGAGCATGGTCATGGAGATGGTTGTTATTAGAGTGCTAGAAGAGTTGGGCATGGTGTGTTGCATGCAAAGGAGGTGGTAATGCTAGTGGGGCTAGAGAACACCAGAGATACGATTAGTTTGTTTATTACTCATGTTTGTTCCTTTTATGATTCAAGTGATTTTAAATCCTTTTTGTACCCACTCTACTCCAATCTATAGGATTAGACATAGAGAGGATTTCCATGCCCTTGGTGTTGATTATGACAGTCAGAGGCCAGACTATCTTGTTTGATTTGTGCTGGGGATTTAGAATGATGATGGGGCCACATCAGTCCTATGGTGATATTTTCATTCTTTATATGTATCTATATGTTGATATTATATACATTGAATAGTTATATTCAATTCAAGTTGTTTTCTACTACTTCCAAAAGAGAGTATTATTCTCAGATGTGGATGGGTTGTGTGTGTTTTATGATGGAGAGTGGTGTTGTTAGGTGGGTATTAAACCTTTGGATCCCCTTACATACTTGATAGATTACTTTTATGTTGAATTAACATAGAATATGATGGTATTCGTTCATGTGGTAATTAAGAAATTTCTATATGTTTTCCCAGAGGAAGTTATGATGTTACCCCCTCTACTTGATATTTTGTTCGAGATAGACTTACAACATGGTGCTTCACCAATTTATATGGATCCTTATCGGATGAATACTTCAATATCATGAGAATTGAGGTTTTATATAGATGATTTCACGTATAATTATTTTAACGGGACTAGTGTTTTTCAATGGGGTGCACCATTATTGTTCTCCAAGATTGAGGATGGTAGTGTATTGTTGTGCAAAGACTACTCGAGGTTGAGTCAAGTGATAGTCAAAACCCATTACCCTATTCCTAGGATAGAAGACCTTTTTGACCAGTTGAGAGGGGAGATATGGGTTTCTATGATCAATATGTGGTCTGTGTATCACTAGTTGAGGGTGAAGAGAGCAATATCTAGAAAACTACCTTCAGATTCAGGTATGGGGACATATAGGTTGTTGACATGCCATTTGGTGTTATGAACACACCATACATGTTCACTAGGATAATGAACTCCATTTTCTTGGATTTCCTAGACCATTTCATGGTCATATTCATTGATGATATCTTGATATACATTATATCATAGATAGAGCATACCAATCATCTCAGAACTATCTTACAAGTTATTCAGTGCCACCGACATTTTGGAAATTTTTTGAAGTGTAATTAATATACATGAGAGATGAATTTCTTTAGGAATTTCATGTACCAAATGTGTTTGGAAGTGGGATCATCAATTTTAAAGGTAGTTATTTTTTAGGAAGCACCCCATAAAATCGGAGAGGATCAAAATTTACTTGTAAATTTAGGTTATTATCAAAGGTTTGTGACCAACGTCTCTTGAGTTGTAGCCACATTGATATCATTGACCAGGAAATACTAGGATTTTTTGTGGACTGATTAGTTCCAAGAATAATTTCATTACCTAAAGGTTAAGTTGTACATTGATCCAGTGGTTCAAATTCTTGAGGATGGTGTGATGTTTGAGTAGTTTTTTGATGCTTCCCATTTATGTTTGGGATGAGTGTTGATGAAGCAAAGGGAAGTGATCTGTTATGGGTGTAGGTAGTTACTTCCACATAAGATGATCTATGCTAGCCCATATCTAGATATAACAGTGATCATTTTCACATTTTTGTTGTAGAATAATTACCTCATTTAGGAGAGATTTGTGGCCTTAAAATATCACTAGAGTTTGAGGTATATCTTTTCATAGTTTTATATGAACTTGAGAAAGCATAGGTGGATGGAGTTTATTTTGGATTATTATTTTGTGATCTCCTACACCTTAGGTAAACCAATTTTTTTGGATGATTCCATGAGAAAGATGTCGGGAAAAGATGTCGTTTGTGTGTTTGTGGATTCTTGGGGAGTAATGGAGGAGTTATCAGCATTAGACATATATGATAGGGTGAATGGTGGTAGATGTTGTTTTCTTCAGTTAATAGTTTAGTAATATTTGATGCATTAGATGGAGGATTCTCAGTGGGGAGACATAGAGGAAAATGTGATTTCAGATCATGTTGGCCATGGTGATGCTCTATAGGGATAGTCAAAGGATGGTTGGAATGAGTTATTTTTTCATGGGAGGTTGTTTGTTCTAGTAGTGATGAACGAGGGGGTTTATCAAGATTTTCGAAGACCACCTTTGGGGGTACACACTAGAGAATCAAATATATACTGAGGATTGACGGTGTAGTTTTGGAAGCCTGAATTGAAATGGGTGGTGGAAGAGTTTATTCAATAGTACTTGGTTTTCAAGCTAGTAATGTCTAATCATCGACTTCATAGTGATTTATTAAAGATGTTTGATGTTGATAAGTCGAAATTTGATGACATATCCATGGATGTTTTAATAGGGTTACCCTATGCTCTGGATGGTTTGAAGAAATCTAGGTGATCATGGATTAGTTAATGAAATTGGCCCACGACTTAGAGATCAAGGAGTTAGAAATATTTCATGCTTTGGCGAAGGGGTATGTGGTAGAGGTGGTGTGATTTCATGGATTTTGTTGGTCCTTTATCTCAGATTGGATTTCACATTTTACCTTGAGTATCTGGTGGGGATTACAACATAGTTTTGTAACTCAGATACACATAAACAATTCTTTACACACTCAGATAGATGGGAAGATAGAGAAGACTATCTAGATAGTAGAAGATATGTTTTGAGAATGTTTCTTGTACTTTTGAAGACAGAGGTTAAGACCCATTCCCTTGGTTTAGTGTTAATATAATATAATAAATCACTCTTCTATTGGTAGTGATCTATAAGATTTGTAGTATTAGAGACCATGTCGTTCTCTACTGTATTGGAATTGGGTTATGGAAGTAGCTATTACTGGTCTTGATGGGGTGTAGATCATGAAAAAAAAGGTTCATCTTATTCATGAGAGGAAGAAAGAATTGAAGGACTGGCAGAAGGATTATGTCCATCAATGGAGGAGGCCCTTGTAATTTGATTTTGGAAAAATGTTTTCATGATGGTTTCCCCTTGATGTGAGAAGTAGAGGTTTGGAAGGCTGAAAATCATTCTCCCAAGCCTTTTGTCCCCTTTTATGTGTTTTCGTGAGTTGGGGAGGTGGTGTAGCTGTTGGAATTTCAAACACAGTTGGAGAGGATCCATAATGTCTTTTATGTCTCTATTATTTATTAATATCTTCACTATGACTTCCACATTATTTAATAGGGACATTTGAATATCTAGGATGATACGACATGGATGGAGAGGCTAATAGAGATCCAGGATCACCAATAGAAGGTTTTTCATGGACATATCATTTCATTGGTTCATGTGTTTTGGAGGCATGGTGTCATAGACGATATAAATTGGGAACATGATAAAAATATGCATTCCAAGTACCTAAAGTTGATTTTATTTTTTATTTTCTATGTTTTTTATGTGATGTTTGGATCCATCATTTTTATGAGATAGGTTGTTTTACTTTGTTTTAGATGTACGATGCTTGATAAATTTAGTACATATGAAAAGGGTAAGACCATAATCATAATCATGATTAATTAATTATGACGTGATTAATGATATGAGGGATATTAGTTCAACATATAGTAGATAGTTTCTTGACATGAAGGATGGAATCCACAAATTTTTGTGTCGAAGGATGTGTGTTTCATTTTTTGTAGTGGTTGTTGGTTTTGGATACATGGTGGTTGAGATGGTTGCATAGTGTCATTGTAGTAGTGATATGGCTAGGTGTTTATGAGGTTGTGCAAGATATATTGTGGCTATTTGGTTCAGTGTTTTGGGATATTGGTAGCATTTGAGGTAGGAAGAGATCCTTGAGCAGAATCTTATGTTGTGGTTTTTAGAACCCTATCCTTGTGGGATTAGATTTGGATTCTCTAGAGAGATAAATATTTTATTGGTGTCTGGTGTAATAGTTTGTGGCCTTTCGATGTGATACTTCATCGTTTTTGGGTGTTGGGGTGTTTGGGGGAGGTTCCAAGAGTTTTCGGTGGAGGATAGAGGTGTAGTAGAGTTTCTAAAATAAATAAAAACTAGGTAAATGTATTACATTAAATGTAATGTTGGTTCATAGATTGTGTAGCTAGGTGGTTCATGGATTCAATGCAGTTAAGGGTAGCCTTTGAGAAGTGTAAACATCATGTAATTGTAATTAATGACCTGTAATAAATTTAGGTGCTCTTTGAAGTAACATGTTTTGGGATGAAAGTTGATATTTTCAGAAACCTGAGGAGTACACACAGTATATTGGTTACACAACATGTAAACTGTGGGATCTAGGGTTGTAGGTTACATTCGTACTGAATTTTTATTCATTATAATGTACCCATATACCACTCATTTTGGATGATCCCTAGGTTCCCTAAGGAGTTCTTCTAGACCTCCTTCCTCCTATTTTGATTTGTTGGTTCTGGTGGTTGTTCCTTGGAAATCCTAGGAAGGTCATCCTCTCTTTTTGTTTAGTTTTATTCCATTAATCTCCAGTATATTTTCAATGGTGATGTTGTTTTATTATGGGGAGTGTGTTGGGAATTGGTTTGATGATATTTGGGTGTGGTGTAGTTTGATCAGTTTTTTCCCATGTCTGGTTGTGGTTCTCAGGTGTTAATTCTTCTCTGTGGTGAAAATAGAGTTGACAATGCTTATTTGGAGAAGGGAAACCATTTTTTCTCTTTATCATGTATCATGAAGGAAAAATTTTTTACTATTAATTTATGGATTTTATATGATCTCGCTTAATTTATGATAATTAATTGATTAATTTAAAATTAGGGGGGGAATTGGAATAATTCACATGTTTTTAGATCTTTGATATTATTCTTATGTGATGGATTGTACAGGCTTTATTCTCCCACTAAAAATTATGGCCATTGGGGGATTTATTTGCACCAGATGTTATGTATTGTGACTACCATTCCTATTTTGAATGTTGTGATATCACCATAAAATGAAAAATTGAATAACCACTTATATTTGGTTAATTAAATGGTTATCCCAAGTCTTATGTATTGCACCAATAAAATTATGTGAAATGCGACACAATCCCTTTTAAAAACTATAAAATGACCCTTTATGTGATATGATCTATGGTCATTTTTATGGGGTGGTTATGTCTGGTTGTGATGGGGTGATATGTGGTTGTTTGGCCATGCGTTTTTCGGCGGTGAGGTGGTCGTTGTTTAGTCATTATTTTTGGACAGTGAGGTGGTTTGTTGGTCGTGCTCTTGGGGATAAGAGATGGTTTATTTTTTGTGCCTTTTGGTGTTGAGATTATTTATTCTCCATCCTTTTGGGGAAATTAGTAAATGGTATGACACAGATGGTGGCATTATTTTGTTATGTGGTTGTGTTTTTCAAGATTCCAGGGTAGTGATGGAATAAATAACATGTTTAATAATGCACTGAAATTAAATGGGTTGGTTTATTAATGGGTAATATGTTGATGATGAATGATTAAATAGTTAGTTGTGTGGTAAAATATGATTTTTGATAAATATTGAAAATAGTGGTATGATAAAAATTAATTGTTTCTTTTTGTGACTTTTGGTTGTGGCTTGTGTGGTTTTCAACAATTAGAGGTGGTATAAAAATTGAAGATGTTTTGAATTGGTTAGTTTTTCGTTTTGAAACCATAGGTTTAGATTTTGTGTTTTTCTATATGTATATAGTAGTATATTAATTGTTATTTATATCGGCATCCCACCCATGTCGAGCACAGTGTGCCAACACTAACACAGTTATTAAGTGGGTTGTTTTTATCGACATTCGATGAGTAGGATGAAAGCCATTATACCCACACATTCTGGTTATCTCTTTTAGGAAATGTTGGTATTACAGAGGCTATTGCGGATGAAGTTATGTGAGTGAATTAGATGTTTGTTGTATATCCCAAGTGTTTTTTGGATGATATGTGACCATTCTTGTGGGGAGGTGTGCCAAGTGTTTTCAAGAGAGATATTTTATGACATAGCTTGAGGAATGACTTTGGGGGGGCATGTATGGTTGCAGGAGGGCAGGAAGACGATTTCCTAGTTGTTCATGATACCCTATAACTCTTGTTATGTAAGTGGTTGTGATGTGATGGACCATGTGTCTCTGAGAAATATGTGATGTGGTCATTCATGTGGGGCGATGATCCCAGGCGTATGCGGGTGTGGTTTGATGTGACCATGCTTTGGGGTGGTGTGGTATAAGAAATTTAAATATCTATATGTACTATAATCGCATTAAAGTTGGTTATATAATAAATAAAGGATAATACTAAATTGAATCATCTTTTATTAATGAATATTATATATGAATAAATTATTTATTAGTTATACATTCATCATATGAATATTTACCCTCCAATACATTTCATCTCATGAAATGATAAAAATTAAAGAAAATATTGGAAAATAATAAATGATAATCATTTATAGAATATTTTGAATGGAATGATATATGATTAATGAAAATGAAATGTAGAAGATATTATTTAATATCATACACAAATACAATACACACACAAACAAAATATCAACACTATAAATTTAAGAATGTGTTAATTTATAGCATAGCCTTGGTGGTTAAGGGTAAATTGTTTTGATAGATAATACCATGGGGCTAGAAGTTTTACATTTATAACATTATCCATCACTTACAAGATCTCATTGCCTATATTGCTCCGAGATTTTATCGAAAACAAGGCTCCCATTAGATGATTCAGAATACAATCCATCCTTGAGAGAGAATTTGACCCTTCCATTATCATTATTATAATGAATTTGATTTGTAAGATTAATACAATTATGATAGGAGTGACATGAAACATTATTTTTATAAGGTGGTGAATTGGTCTTCTTAAGATTATCCTATAGATTCCCAACAACTCTCAGGCATTCTTCATTAACCAAATCATTGGAGAAAAAAATTCGATTATCAGACACCACAAGAGCCTTCAATGAAAGAGCAACACAAGAAGAAAAGATTTAATGGTAACCCATTAAGAAATATGAATGTGTATTATAGAGAAATATTATAATCTCTCGCTTCCTACCCTCTGGGGTTGCTAGTTAAATACTATATCTTACAATGGTAGGAACCACCTTCGATCATTCACGGTGAACAATGAATGATCCTGTACATGAAGCAACCAATTATTTTTAAAAAAGTCCACTAGTTTAAACATTTGAAGAGAACCAAAAACAATAATGTATACTACAATAAACAATTAAAGAAGACATTAGGGATGCCAAACTATTCATCTCATTGTCTTTTGTTCTAATATTTTTTTATTGACTCTAACACAATGTAATATAAATAATTATATTCCAAGAATTGGAATTTAATAATGGATTATTTTGTGATATTGATTGACTTTTAGTTACATTTACGATTAATTTCATTATTTAGAAAATTTAATGTAATTTCAAAATAATATATGTTATGATTAGTTTTTAGATATAATGGTATTAATATGATTTAATTTCAATGTCAAAATTTTTTATTTTAAAATTTAATTTTTTTATTGAAATAAATTTCAATTTTTTATTGTCCATTTTGTATTTTTTTACTTCAGATCCGATGACATCCCTCTATTAATATCTATGATTTTTAACTTTGATTTCCTCTCCTCAATTCCAAAAAAGTATTCTTATTATTTCTTTTGTAATTATATTTAGTATAATTTTATGTTGGAGAATGTTATTTCTTAAGAGTTGGTTGATAACCATAAATTACTAGATATTGATTTATTGAAATTGATAGTTATTTAAAAAAACTCATTAATGAATATTTATGAACATTTATGATTATTTATTAGTATTTTGTAAGATTTTTTTATCCTTATTAATATTTATTAACATTTTTATAGGCATTTTGAAGTATTCATTAATTTTGATTAACATTTTCTAATATTTAGTATTATGTACTATTATTTCAAAACATTAATTTGACATTTTTTAGTATTTATGAATATTTAAAACTATTTATAACTATTTACGTATATTTATTTAATATTTATGAAAATATAATTAATAATTTTTAATATTTTATTACAATTTATTTGTTATTTATTCATATATATTAAATATATATTCATAAATACTCATAAATATTCCTAAATAATGATAAATATTCACAATTAATCATAAATAAAAATATTATTAATATATTTAATATTTAATAAATATTTATTAATATTTATTAATATTTAATTAAGATTAAATAATGTTTAATTAATATTTAATTAAACTTTATTTAATATTTATTAACATTTTATAGTATTTATAAATATTTATGGAAATGTATCAATATTTAATTTATATTTATTAATATTTATTTAATATTTATTAGTATTTTTTATTATTCAAGAATATTTATGAATATTTAATTAATACACAAGAATATTTAATCAATATTTATTATTATGTAAAAACTGCTTATTTATATGTATTACTAATTATTAATATTTTCTATATTCATTAATATTTATCAAAATTTATTTTATATTTATGAATATTTATCTAATGTTTTTTTGGTTTTTCATAGTGGTAAGAAACCTATAAAACTACATCAAGGTTGGGGGGTTCAAACCCCATTGGGAGCATGTTCCTGGAGCAGCACTACAGTGGTGATATAGTGGCGGCGAAACTATAGCACTGGCCAAACTATATCGACGACAGGTACAACAAGAGTAAATATAGCAGTGACAACACTATAGAAGACTATGTATTGTAGAAGTATTACTTACATTAGGGTATTTGGGCAAAAAAAGGTGGGGATTTGGGCCTAAAATTAGGGCTTTCAAGCCCCAGGGCCTATGAGCCCTTCTGTATTGAGCATTAATTCTCTTTAGGTGTAAGGATAATTTAATTGGTCTCCCCTACCAAAATAAGATGTCATTTGTTTCAATTAAAAAAGAGGCTTCATCCACAACATTAAAAAAATTATTTATCTAATTTTTATGAATATTTAATAAATATTCATTAATATTTACTTGATTTTATTAATGTTTATTTAATATTTATTAGTAATTATTCAAATTAATAAATACTAAATCAAGAATTATTTATATTGTATTAATATTGATGAATTTTTAATTAATATTTGTTATTTTTTTATTGTTTAATGAAATTTCATTATTATTTATTAGTATTTATGAATATTTAATTCATTATGATTATTATTTTTTATTTATTTAATATTTACATAATATATATTTATATTTTAAATCTCGTAGGAACAGTAAAGAATGTTCAATATTCCTTAAAAAAAATTTACATTTAAAACATGAAACCCATCCACTATTCCTGGTGAAGGTATAATGCTTGAACAAAGTTAGCGCTTATCTAGAGACATTTTTTTGATATTCAAAAATCTATCAAATTTTTTAGTTTTTTAATCATAAAACCCTGTAAAAAACTCTACAAGCATACACAGACAACACGTATATTTTATAATTGTATTTGAAAATAATTTTGTAAATATATATAAATATATGAAAAAATAATTTAAAAAGGTGTGTAAATAAATAAATAAATATATATATCATAGAATTTAGAAGAAAACAATAGAGTAGTGGTAAGAGAGTTTGTTTTACACATGGAGGTATCATGTTCGAATCAATGCACTACCATCTCGGCATGGAGGGTACAATGACGATGGGGGTGGGGGTGAAGATGATGCCTTAACGGTAAGGAAGGAAGAGAGAAGGCAGACTATCTCTCTCTAAAAATCATGGATGAACAGGGTCTCCACGAATCGGATTCACAATTCTTGAACTTATGGCCTCTTCATTTTTGGCTCTCGGGCGTTTCAATTCTCATTGCTTCTCTAGTTTTGGGGACGAAAGGGGCGAGGAGCGGAAGGAAGAGATCTGGTTGAAGGAAAAACCAAAACCGGTCTCCTTTCTAGAGGCATTGAAAGGCACAGATCTGTGCAATACCATCTCGAGGAAATCATCCTTCTGCAAGAAATTGGATGATGGCTGACTCGCGGTGGAGGCAGACCCGGAAGCACTGAAGCAGCGTTCTCAAATCTGTACGTTCTCGGTATTGGGACGCATATCATACTTAAAGGGTGACACCCCATGGTCGGCTTCGGAACTCAAACTGAGGATCTCGCACATATGGGGCTTTCTCGACTGGAAGCATGTTCCGATCGGGCGTGGGTAATTTCATAACCTTTTAAGCTCACAGGAGGAGCTAGATCATGTCTTGTTGATTGGCAATATTCAGTTGAAACGAGGGATGCTGTGAATTTCAGAATGGGATTTCTCCTTCAATCCTCATACACATCGAAATACGACGGCTCAGATCTGGGTATGACTCCATGGATTAAATTTCTTCTTTTGGAATCCCAAGATTTTAAATGGGATCTTCTCTTGCATCGAATCTCCGTTGAAGATAGATCATCAGACGAGCAATGCGGAAATTGGCTTGTATGTGAGGTTCTTGGTGGAAGTTGATCTCGGGCACAAACCACCAGAGTCGATTGCTTTCAGTGTAAATGATTACAAAACCAATATTCATTTGGAATATGAGCGCAGACCTCCTTTTTGCGATCTGTGTAAGATTGTTGGACACTCCCTTATGAACTATCATGTGATGAAGAACCAGGTGAAGTCAAGGGATGAGCAACCAAAGGAAGATGGATGGACTCAGGTAAAACAAAAGCAGAAGGCTCAATCCGCTATTTCTGGAAAGCATGTAAATAACCAGATAAAAGTTGATAAATGGGTTAAAAAATCTCATGCAAGGGAGTCATCTGGTGTTAAATGGTCCGATTTGGTTGAGGAGGAGGGGACTGAGGGTGTTGTTGCTGCACATTTGGAAGAGGAAGTGAACACGATGCAGAACAAAACCGATAATCCTGCGGGCTCATCTGATTCTAGTTCAGGTGAGCAAATCTTGAAGGAGGTTAACACTCATGCCTCGGGTAGGATACAAGACGAGAATCTGGTGCACCCTCCTGAAGATACAGATGCTGATCACAGCCTACGGGAGGAAATTGAACATATGGTGAGAGGTATCCTTGAACACCCATGGGAGGAATGCCAACATAATTCCTGGGGTGATGGCCTTCAAGCCGTGACTCAGGTGGAGGGACATGAGGCTGCAAGTATGCTGATAAAGGATACGGTTACAAGTACCTCTTCACCCTCTATTTGCAATGCTGATAAGAATATCATAATTGCAGTGGGTTCACATCCCAATACAAATATTGATCATTTAAATGGTACCAATAATCAACCTGACCAGCATGCAACTCTCTCAATAGAGACTCATATGGATCTGAATTCAGGCATTATTTATGACAAAAACAGTATTGAAAATTCAGACCTGGTGCAGGTAGATAATGAAAATCTTTACACCCTTGAGGTGGTAGGTTCCAGTGAGCAGACAGTGGCAGTAGGTACTATGGATACTGTGACTGCCTCCTTAGGTATTTCAAATGCTCGCATCCCTGTTTCAGCATCAATAGATTTCCTAGCAACTCTGATTGTGTCTCCAATCTCATTGAATATAAATAAAGATAAATGTGATATTAAAATGGATTCGAATATCTCTATTGTCTCTTCCAAGAAAAATCAGGGGAAACAATCCAACCTATCTTCCTCTAATGATCCTAGAAGGCCAGAAAGGAACAAGGGTTCGGGTGGATCAAAAAAAGGGAGCTCTAGCTCCAAACGCAGGTTCAAATGAATTGCTTATTTTGGAATTGTTAGGGTGTAGCTAACTATGACACCTTTATTGTGCTCAAGATATTTATTTTGACTCATAAACCAATTTTATTTTCTATTGTTGAGCCTAAAGTTATTTTTTCTCCAAAATATTTACACTTGTTCTATTTTGGTTATTATTTTTTAGGTGCTTGTAAAGAGGGCTCCTCTATTGAAACTCTATGCATTTTTCATCACTCATCTTTGCAGTCTGTTAATATTGTTAAAATTTCCGACCAAATGTTTAAATGTGATTTCTCTTGCACTGGCATTTGTACGGTCTGCACTATGATATATGCTAAAAATAGGTATCAAGATCGTAGATCCCTCTGGATTGACCTCCTTTCCCTGTGTTCCTCTGTTCAAGGTCCCTGGATGGTGATCTGTGATTTCAATGCTATTATTCTCCCAAGTGAAAAGATTGTCCCATCACACTCTCCCATATACACTAGAGAATTTAAATCCTCTATTGAGGATAGTGACCTTTGTGAAATCAATCTTACTGGTGCCAAGTACACATGGTATAGAAAGTCCCTCAATAGCATTGTTGCTAGAAAACTTGATCGAGCTTTCACTAATACTGCTGCTCTAGACAATTGGGATTCCATATCCAGCATTACTTTACCCAAGATCAACTCTGATCATCATCCCATTCTTGTTAGCTTCGTCTCTAGGGTCTCAAAATCTCCTCTTCCATTTAAATTTAACAACGCTTGGACTGCGGTCCCAGAATGTTTCAACATGATTAAAGAATTATAGGATGTATTGAAGCATCAAAGTGACTATTTTTCTTGCGCTGCCAAATTAAAGCTTCTGAAACAACATCTCAAGGGGTGGTGTTTCTCTAAAATAAATCAGATCAATGCGGACATATCCTCTTTGGAGAATGATCTTATTCGTATCCAAATCTCCAATACCGGTTCTGATTTCTCTCTTGACCCTCAAGCTGAGGTTTCTATCACTTCGAAGCTTAGCTCTCTTCTTAAGCAAAAAAGATAACATGTGAAAGAAAATCTTCAAAACTAAATGGCTATTGGATGGTGACCAGAATACGAAATTCTATAATGCTCTTCAAAGAATCAGGAAAATCAGTAAGCCACTTGCCCTTCTTAAAGTTGATGATACTCTTCTTGACATTGAAGATAGCATTGCTAATCACATTTTTCATTAATTCCATAATCTGTTTAATGGTCTAGAGGTTAATAAGGATCTCCTCCCTGACATCATTCCCAATATGGTCACTGCTGAGGACAATGATCATCTTTTAAGCTTTCCTATGGACCATGAAATCAAGGACACTGTTTTCAGCCTTAACCCTGACTGTGCCCCGGGACCAGATGGGATCAACAATGGTTTCTTTAAGAAATACTGGGATCTTATTCATAAGGATGTTTGCAAACTGGTTAAATCCTTTTTCTCCAATGGTGTACTACCGCATGGGATAAATTCCCAATTCCTTACTCTCATACCTAAAGTGGATAATGCTGATGAAATTCATCTTTTCCGTCCCATTGCTCTCATCAACACTCTCTATAAGGTTATTACAAAACTTTTTTCTAATCGTCTCACCTACATCACAAACAAAATTGTTTCTTGGAACCAATTTGGATTTATTAAAGGAAGAACTATTCAAGATTGTATCTCTCTTGCCTCGGAATGTGCTAATATGCTGAATAAAGTCACTAGAGGAGGTAGTGTGGCCATTAAATTAGACATTAGGAAAGCCTTTGACACTATGGACTGGAATTTTATTTTTATGGTTCTTAGGAACTTTGGGTTCAATGACTCTTTTATTTCCATGATATGCACCTTATTTAATTCAGCTTCCATCTCTGTGCTGGTCAATGGCTCCCCTAAAGGTTTTTTCAAATGTACCAAGGGGGTATGACAAGGTGATCCCCTCTCTTCCATTATTTTCGCTATTGCCGAGGATTATTTAAGTAGGCTCATCACGAGTATTGTGAATCAAAATAAAGTCATCCCTATTCAAGCTGCTAGAAATTTAAATGTTCCTACTCATATCTTATACGCTGATGATATAATTTTATTCATTAAGGGAGATATATGGAACATTAAAAATCTCAAAAGTTCCCTGGCACATTACGAAGACATTTCGGGTCAAATGATTAGTTGGAACAAATCCTTTGTCTTCTTTGGGAAACACTTCCCCCCCAGCAGAAAAAACCACATCACTGATTACTTAGGAATCAAAGAAGGCTCCTACCCATTTACTTACATAGGTGTCCCTATCTTTTGGGGTAAGCCAAAATCAAGATACTTTCACAACATTTTGGATCAAATGATCAATCAACTCTCTTATTGGAAAGGTAAATCTCTTTATATGGCTGGAAGGGTTTGTCTTGTCAAGTCTACCATTGTTTCCAAGATGGTTTACTCAATGATGGTTTACAAGTGGCCCACCAGTATTCTTAGAAGAATCAAAACTTGCATTAAATTTTTTTTCTAGACTGGTAGTACGATTGAAAGAAAACTTGTCACCATACCTTGGGTCACTTATTGTAAACCCCTGGATAGGGGTGGTCTTTGTATTAAGAACCTTAAGCTTTTTAATGAAGCTCTTCAAGCTATAATGACCTGTAATATTATTCATAGTAACTCTGATTCCTTGGATTTTCTTAGTAAAAGATTTGTTAATAAGCTTCAGAATGGTAATTTTGGTTACATTACTTCTTCCATCTAGCCTTCCGTTAGACATTATTTCCTTTCTATCATGAACAATGCTAGATGGATGGTTAGCACTGATTCCTCTTTGAACTTCTGGCTGGACAATTGGATTGGTACCCCTTGAATATCTATGCTTACGTCGATCACTAGTTCTGAGAACACCACTTCCACTATTCGTGATGTTGTTAACTCCCATGACATCATCCTTCCAGACCACATCAGTCACATCGTTGACAATTATCATTTTTCTGATACTGATGACTTCCTTATTTGGGAACCTACCTTTAATGGTGTCCTAGATTCTAAAAGTTTCTACAATAATAACTTCAGTAACTCTAATTCGAACTTTGTATGGTTGAAAACCTTTAACAAACCTTGGATCAAACCCTCAAGATTTACTCTAATTTTGTGTCTTGATCGTAATAGGATCCCCACTGATGTGTGTCTCCAATATTTTGGGATTACTCAATGCTCTAGATGTCATCTTCGTAACCAAAATCGTGAAGATCCTAACCATTTTTTCTTATCTTGTTCTATAACTGCTACTCTTTGGAATTACATTTCTGACATTTTTGGTTGCAGATGGTCTCCTATTGATTCTATTAGCTCTCATCTTAAACTTTGTGTGATTTCGGATTCTTCTAAGCAAATCAGGAATCTTTTTCTGGTTGCGGTCGCTGAGCTCCTGCATGTGATCTGGTATGATAGAAATAATTTTATTCATAATAACTGCTCGTTCAATCTCAATGAAGGTAAAATGCATATTCTCATTTCTATAAAGGATGCTGCCTATCTTTAGAAGGATCATTGTGACATCTTTGTTGGTGATTTTGAGATCCTTCATCGGCTTCGAATTGCTGGCTCTTATAGGCTACCCTGTCGCACCTTAGAGGTCTTCTGGCAAGCCCCGCTGCCAGGATGGATTAAATTGAATGTTGAAGGCACTTCTAGAGGTAATCCGGGTCTGGCAGGCTGTGGTTCCATCTTCAGAGACTCGCATGGCAGATGCCTTGGCTGCTTCTTTGGTGGTTGTGGCACGTCTGCGGCTCTGGAAGCGGAAATGTTGGGAGTCATTCATGCGGTGGACTTTGCCATGTAGAGGGGTTGGAACAACCTGTGGATTGAATGTTATTCAACCACTGTTGTTCAAGCTATCTGGAAGGGTGTGGTGCACCTTGCTTGGCTGCTCACTTCTCGATGGATGAAATGTCTTACATCGCTCAGGAATCACAAATACATTTCCACTCATGTGTTCCGCGAAGAGAACATGGTTGCCGATAGTCTCGCCAACAAGGGGGTATATCAGGCCATTACATGGTTGGATCTTTTTCCTGATGATTTTCTCCCTTTCTTTAATAAGGATTGTAATAAGATTCCGTCTTTCAGACTTTTGTAACTCCTTTACGTTTATGCAATAAATTGTACCTCGGCCTTTGACCGAGGCACCGGCTCTTAAAAAAATGATGGGGGTAGGGGAGTAGCATGACCAATGAGTCTACCCACCCCTTGCTTTAATAGGAAATGGTCTACAAAAATCAGTATGAACTAATTCAACAACCTCTTTATCCCTTTCACATTTCTCCTAAATAGGGATTTGGTAATTTTCCCTTTTAAATATGTCTGGCCTAAACCAAATGGTTATTGATGAAGAGAATCTAAATATCCATCTTGATGTAATATATTCAAGTTCTTTTCATTTACATGACCTAGCTGGTGATTCTGAAGTTGGGTATAGTATGAGTCACCAGATGTATCTTCTTTATCAATTTCCTGTTTGTGTTTTTGGTAATGCAACACATAAGGAACATTATTTTAATGTGAATTAACATAAAATGTTGTCTTTATAGAAGAAGTAATATTTATTCCAAAATATGAAAATAAATCCATAATTTTCAAGACTAAATATGAAAATATTGTTTTTTGGTACCTAAAGAAAGCTAATAACAACCTTTTAAAATCAAGATCATTTTGCTTGGAAATGTGAGGTATATGTACCTGATAGCTACAATATCAATTTTATCTCCATTGGATGCAGGTAGATCTACCTCCCCTCAGTCAATATTTTTTAATCTACTTGGATCCTATATTTGAATACATATGTGAGCACTACAACCAATATCTAATTAATTTTTTTAGAAATAGATAAATTGAACTCAATAACAAATGCACCAGAAGCTCACCCTTACTTCTTTGGATAGGTGTAATTTTTCTTTCAGTGTACCTTTTTGACACAAGTGAAATAGAGAGCATCATATTCCCTTGATTTCCCCTTGATCATCCTCTTATTGGATGGACATAACGAAGATTTGTTCGTAATGATCTTCTCTTGGACTTTCTGTTTTCTCACCATAAGGGAAAAAGGTTTTTTCATGCTTCATATATTTATCTACTTGTTGAACAAGAGTAGGATAATATGTCAGAGACTTCTCTATATTTTTCATATTAAAATTCATAATAAATCTGGGGAAGCTATGAGGGAGTGATTCCAGAACGAGGTAGGTTCATAGTTCAATAGTGAGTTTAAACCCTAAAACCTCTAAGATCTCAATGTATCCAATGATCTTGACTACATGAGGCCCAATTCGGAAACCCTCTCCTATAATTCTCTAAAATAGTGCCTTGGAAATATCAAACCATTCTTGTCTAGCTATCTCCAAGTCAAGACCACAAAGGTGCTCATGAATGCTATATGCATAAATGTTTTTTTTTTGAGAATTCAACAGTTCACTTGACATCGATGAAGGCATAAAATATTTAACATTAACAGCATTTCTAAAATGTTTTTCATATACAATAAACAATTCGTCACTCACCTCTTTAGTAGGTAGATCTAGAATTGAGGATTTTAGCACAGAATAATTTCATACATAGTATAACAACTCCCAAAGGTGTGTAAACCACTCTTGGAAGTTACCGGTAGATAGAAGGTTGTTTTTCACCAATATAGATCTTAAGGATAGTGTGGATGATGAAATAATCATTTTTTTATTGCAAAAATAGATTATATTATCAGTACTTTTCATGATTACAAATTAAGTGGGAAATAATAAATTAAATGTTTTAATTTAATCTCCAACTATTTTATCATTTCCTAATATCCCACACCATTGATCTCAAAATTTATATACTCTTAAAAATTTAGTGGAAAATATCCCTATTAATTTTTTCAATGATCAGGACTTTGGAAATGAAACCCATTTTAATGTTATTAGGTATGTGGTCCTTCCAACTACGGACTTGCATCTGTTTGATCTGTAGAGTGGATTCCCCAATATTGAAATCCTGAATTGTATTTCCTCAATAGATGCCTACAATTTTTTGTGGAACTGACATTGGACATTAAACTAAATAAAATTTCAATTAAGTTAACCCAAAACCCTCATGAGAACTCCCTGATAAATGTAAGTTTCCAGACATTGGCCTTATACTACACTTAGTGTTGTGGTTTCACTCTCAATCAAGTAATGGAAGGCTTAGTAAAAATTAATATTTAATTGATAATAATTAGTTAATTTATGCATAAATATTATCTTATTTTACATTTTAAAGGTCTATTTAAATTTTACTTGATGTTACTTAACTAATTAAAAATGATGAATAAAACATTTACACATAATTCATTTATTTAATTTCTTTGTTTTCAAATTAATTCATTCATTTATTTGACTATAGTCTTGTATTTATAAAATAAATAATGCATAGAAATAAATAAATAAATGATGTAAATCACCCGATCATGAACTTATATAAAATATTATTTAATTAGAATACATTAAATAAACCTGTGACTTTGGGGAATTACTCTAATTTCCTTTAATGGAATGAGTTACAACATTCCATATATATATATCCATGTATCACTATGTTGGAATCATCATGATTCCATCCTGAACCACCACCACGAAACGTGGGATTCTCTATCAATTACAAGTATTTATTACTCACATGTAGGTGACTAGAAACAAAAGATTGGTTAACAGGGATTTAATAAATATCCATAGACACACAGGTCCTAGATAATAAGGGAGAGTGGGATGAATTATTGTCCATTAATTAATTTAATATTATATAATTTCTAACCCATGCAATAAATTAAATTAAATAACTGCTAATGCATACATAGGTCATGGTCAAGCTCATGACCAATCATACATAAAATTAATATGAAAAAGTAGCTACCCAACATTAATTTTCTTATTCGTTATTTTATTATTAAGTTAAGAGAACTTCAATTAATAAATTAGTAAATTAAATAATTAATTCCATTTCATCTTAATGATCATATGATATTAATTGAATATTACAATCATTTATGAAACTCATGGAAAATAAATTAAAGAACCAACAATGACATATTAATTACCAAAAATTAAATGACCATTTAAAATTAATTAAGACAATTATTAATTTGTCTAAAAAACAATGATTCTCTAATAAAAAATGTGTTTTTAGTGAAGTAATTATGAAATTTAATGTAATTTTAATTTTTTTCATTAATGGGACACTACACGATCTGTACATTCATCTACATGGCAGGTACCTCAGTTTCCATCTATCCGAGTTACACGCATGGGGATTTAGTGTGTTAAGTCAACCAGACTACATGGCATGTCCATGACAGCAATAGTCACTATATTCCCTTATTGTGTGCTAGGTTGTCCTAGTAAACATGTGGTGTGTAATAAAATAACTATATGTAATTAATTACTTAGTGTATGTAGATATAGTACGCTTGAGTATACATCATGTGCTCTGGCTACACACCATGTAACACTACTTTACCATCCAAAAAATTGGCACTTCCCGATGTCATATCCATTCATTCTGAATTTTTTATTAAACCTTTAAGAAAATGAAACACTAAAAAAACATGATTAATATGTTAAAACATGTTAATTCAAATCGAATTAAAGAATTAATAACATCGAATGAAAACTTTAACCACAATTTCTCATATATCAAAAATAAAATAAATAAATATTATTTTATATGTAACCTATCTTTAAAACAACTTTATGGTTCCAGGTGTATAATAAGTTTGTGGTGGTGGGAGATATATTAAACTTTGTACAAATAATTGTCTCCCAAAACCATGAGCGAGGATCTTCCACTTCAAATTTATAAGTAATTTGTTTTATTTATAAAGAAATAAATACATGGGATTTGGAAAAGTCGTTACTGATGATTTTTGATGGTCCGAAATAGATCATTTCAGATTTATGTCATTACTTAATAAGGATCAGTGGATATAATCCCGCCAGTGGTGATCCACACGTGCTCCAATGATCTCTGAGAAACCCTATGTGATCTCTAGGTGCTAGTGCGGTGAATCGAATGTCTTGCATTGTTCATTATTGATCACTCATTCTCTAGTATTGAAGAAATATCTCTTGTGATTCTCATTCTTGAGAGGTAGAGTGAAGAATGAGTCGATAGATAATTCTTCATGCGTGACAATTTATTTATTAAAATTTTTTGGATAAACTACACAATAGACATAGACTCGTATTTTTAGACTGAGGATTTATGTAAAAATATTATTTAATTAAATACCATACATTAAATAAAATTTATTACATTTAATAACAACCATTCCACAAAATAATAATTTTATTATTATTATTTTGGGTCATGCTCCAACTTTTGCAATAACAAATATAATGTAATTGTCTTGTAAATTAATATTTTCCACTATAATCGACCATGGTCCATTAAAACATGTCTAGTATTTATTGAACAACCAAATAAATATTATATTCATAAATAAATATTTTATTCACAATCTAGAGAGAAAATATTTATATAAATATTTAATAGTTAAAATAAATATTTTATTCAAAATTTAGAAAATAAATATTTATTTAACTTATGCAATCAATATAACCTAAATATAATTATTCCTCGGATGTGAGAATAATATTTATTCCATTAATGAAACTCAAATATAATTTAAACAAAATAAAAAAAACATATTTTGTGACCCTCTATGATTATTTCTTATCCGCATTAAGAGGACATGCCTAAAGTAAAATATTATTATCTTGCAATACATCAAGTCACCGAAGAGAAAGAAATTAATTTCAAAATTTTGACAATCACATAGGAATTATCACAATGTAATATAATCCCTTTATTATAATATTACAATAAGTAGGTTTCACATTCATGTTTGAAATTTACATGCTCAATATGTATTTCTTTTACTCTCTGAAATAAACATGTTGTCTAACCATAACCATTGAATTAATTTCGACGGTTCTGTTTCAATCATTTTGCTGAGATATTAGACTCCATAAATATGGAAGGGAAAAATGCTTACTCAACTTATTCATTAATGAAATGTCAATCATCATGCACCCAATGTATCTAACATTTCTGTGAACTGTAATCATCATATTTTGAAGAATAAAATTGGAAAATACGGAACATAATAATGTGTAAAAACTCAAAAAATAAAATGTGTCGCCGAAAACAATTGATTCCCTTAAAACAACCTATGAAAATAAAGATGATGTGTAGTGAGAGAATAATATTTGTGGAGAAAATAAAACTCAACACTAGAAATTTTAATGTGGAAAATGAAAAAGTGAAAAACCATGAAACTTAGTCTATAAAACTAGATCCACTAATAATAAATAGTACAAAGCAGAGACTCCCAAAGATGAGTGGGATCAAAAAAATCATACTTAGATAAAATACTAGATCAATGTAAAAAAAGTAAAATGTAGTCCAAATCCATATTGAAATAAAGAACACTAGCATGAAACTAAGAACACATCTTGATAAATAAACTCTAATAGATTTGATCATGTTCTCATGTATTCTCTGTCAGAATAAAATGTGGAGATGAAAAACCACCAGCATGGGATCAAAGAACACCATTGATGAAAGCCATCTGACCAGTAATGTTTCAATGATTACAAATATGAAAACTACCAGGTAAAAAATTAATTTCAATGCACAAAATATTATGAAGATACCTGTACGTATCAGTTGTAGAGACATCCAAATATCTCAATCCCTTAAACAGGGACGTTTTTTTCATCGTCAAGTCGCATGGGCAACCGAAAATGTTGACACCCATTCTTGGTTCTCTCTTGATGTCTAAATTGTGTTGGAACAACTGTTAAAATATGTTACCACATCCTCTTATATTGACCCGAGGTCTATATATCCAATTAATTTAGTCAAAATTAAAATTTAAATCCATTAATATTGAGAATTAAATCTCCATTAATGATAATAGAAACCCCCAATTAATGTAGAGAAAAATATCTCCACCAATTAATTTCTCTATCCTTAATAAATTTGATGAATCACAATAATCCCCCCCTCCATCACATCAAAGGAGGTAAAACATCCAACAGTTTTAGTTGGAATGAAAATAGGTTGGTATTGAACCTACCATCATTACCTATAAAAAATATAACAATCCAGTTTTTTCAATTATAACATATAACTATAATCTCCCCATAAAAAATGAGGTAGAAACTCTAATTATCACCAATAGTGAAACAAGCATTATGAATATAGTTAGTCAATATGAATTTCTATATCCTACAAACACCAATGGTACCACTTTTTTCTTCCAGTAACATCCTTTGAGTCATTCCTAAATAGCTCCAATAGATGCCTTCCACTATGTTCTATAACTAAACACTTCAAACAATATCTTTGATACCATATGTTGGGAGATATAGAAAGATATGAATGCACAAACAACAGAAAATTTAATGCACAGTGGAATAACAATTATTTCCTTTCAAACAAGATTTGAAATTAAAGGTGATGTGCATTGAGAAAATAATATTTTTGTCGAAAATAAACAGTGATAAGAAATGTTTACATGGAAATCAAAAAAGGAAAAACCCATAGGACCAAGTCCAGAAAGTGGTATCCACAAATAATCAAGATTATAAATTAGAGACTCTAAAATATGAGTGGGAACACAAAAATAATACTTGGATAAAATAGTGGATCAATGTGGAAAGCATATGCAGTTTGAAGCTAACAGGAAATGAAGAATGTAGACTGATAATGAAACCCAAAAGATCTGATTGTTTATGAAGGTGTTAGCAGTCTGAATAAAAGATATAGATGAAAATGCACTAGGATTGGATCAAAGGCCACCTCAATTAAAAGTTAATTAGACTAAGAGAGTTTCAATTATTTCATATCTAAAAACCGTCAAGTAAAACCTTAACTGCACAGTGCCAATGATTGTGAGGAGAACCACACATCTGGGGTGGATATACTACCACACATACCAATACCTAAAAGGGACATTCTCATCATCATTAAGTCAAATGTGCCACTATAAACATGAAAACCCCTTCCCAGTTCTCTCGTGATAGCTACATCGTGTAAGTACACCATTGAAAATATGTTACCACATCATCTTATATAGACACCATGTCCAAATATCTTATTATTTCTGTTAGGATTAAATTGTCCATTCATTAATACTATGAATTAAAACTCAATTAATATTGGGAGAAGCACCCCTATTAATTTAGTGAAAAATATATCCATTAATTAATTTCTCTCTCTTCAATAAATGTGATGAATCCCTATGTATCCAACATCTCCATGAACTGTTATCATCACATTTTAAATAATATATCTACATAATAGAGTTGTAACATTCATTAATAATAATCTTAAAGTCAAAGGGCCATCATACATTCTCATTGGTAGGAGTATATGATGACACCAAAACATGAGGAATTCCTACCAGTGGGTATGTTTTTATAATCTCATATCTTGGAGATTACCAAGTGATAATATCATGAGAAGAAGCATAATATTCTTACAAGTATCCACACCTAACATTCTATGTGCTATGTGTCTCATTTAAGTATATTAATCGAAAATAGAAAATTATTTATGAATATCATGATATTACATCAGGGTTCTCATTATAGTGGGGAACTATTATGAATTTATCAATATGATGTATAATCTAGGTAATTATTATATTAGAGACATATGTAATAACTAATAATACAAAATAAGTTGTTCTATTAACATTCAATACATTGAATATACATGTAATCAATGTAGAGAAATTTTTTCCCATAACACAAAATCCAATAGGTTCTCTATTGCGTTTTATGCTCATAAAATGAATGAGTATGGTGGTGTGCTTGCCGAAAAATATATTTTTATTCAGGTTAAATCTTATACATGTGATATAGTTTGGTTGGATGGATGATAATGAGACATTGGACTATGGAGGGAGTCAGATTTTTATGGTGATGTCTCAACTTATATTTTATATTTTTGTTTTATTTGGTCCTTGATTTACCTAGTGGGTGATATTTCTGATTCATGTATAGATTTTCAATATGGGACTATGATTTTTATAGAATTTTGATGTTAATTTTTCAATAATGTTCAACTCTTGGATGTTATTATTTTTTTCTTACTATAATGTTGTATGACTGAATGGCCTGAAGGATGAATTTTTTATCAATTTTTTGGATAAACCCCCTTTTAAAGATAAAGTGGGAAACCTCACATGACCTCAAAGACATAGATACTATAACATAACCCGAATTTCAAAAGGTATACAATAATCATAGAAAAATACTATAGAAATACCCCTCCCCTGCATAAAAACATTATGGAAAGCCTCCACCAATGCATGGCTACTCAGTGAGATGTCCCATGAAAAAATGCATGGGCCTGGTACCGATGGATGGTCCAGAGCCTCTCAATCTTCTGAAACCAAATAGACATGAACAGTCCAAGAAACCTTCAATGAACCATCATCTAGATCATTTTATTTTAGAATGTCTGGTAAAAGACATCATCCAAAATATAAAACCCCAAACCAACTGATTCACGCACCCAAAAACAATTCCACATTCACGAAGCCAGAGAACAATATCAAACCTTCGCAACTTACAACTCCACAGCTTGTTGCATCTCAAACTCAATCTCAACATCAAATGATTTTAGGTCCACCGAAAGCTATATCTCAATCACAACATCCACCATCGTATCTTTCCAATCCCATCAGATGAACCCTGCTGCTATCTGTGAGATCTCCTCCAACCACACAGTCATGGAAGAAACCGAAGAGGTAGGAAATACTAGGAAGTGAATCCAAACCTCCTTCACCCAGGAATGGGAGGCCCAACACCGAACTGAGATTGCATCGCTGACGAAGACATCCAATCCGATCTAACCCAGAAACTATGCTTTGGGCATGGATATAGTAAAATATAAATCATGGAAGGATCAATGTTGAATTCAAAGACACTCCAACCATGGGGGGAGGAAGAAACCATTAAGGTGGGGTAGAGGAGAATCGAAGACAATATCTCTACACAAACACCCACCGAACACCCAAAATCAAAGAAATAGAGCCATTCACCTATGATGCAAAAACCTCCGAAACCAAACCTGCTAGAGGAAAAAACGGGAAATAGGGGTAGAAGGAAGGGGAGGCATCACCGAGGCTTCCAGAACAATGTTGACCCCGTGAAACTTCCCCCACTAGATTGGAGCCGAGAGGAACCCCTAGAAAGCAAGTGGGGAGAGAGAGCCGCCATGCATATTTTTTCGTCTATTTCAAATATTTCATTCAAGATATAACTTATGAACTACTATGATGTTGTATGATTGTTAAACTATTTAAATTTTATTCTATGTGATGATACGAGTAGTATAGTCTCTCTTTGATGACTATAGATTGTTGGTGATCACAAACAGTCTCTAGGGCAAAGTGAGGCATTCCTAATGGAACATTTTCCTCTATATTGGTCATGGTTTTGGATGCCCTGGGATGGGGAATTACACACACCAATTCCCACACACATACGCACACATAGACACACCCATACCCACACACAGACACACACACAAGTATACCCATACCCACACACATGCACACACACTAGAACACCCACACCCACATGCATATACAACCAGACTCACTCCCCCTACACCCATATGTACTTAAACAGCCACACTCACTCCCCCCACAACAATGTTTTGGAAATTACTTTTTTCATCACTAAAAAAACTAATGTTTTAGGTGTATTTAAAATAAAATAGCTTTTTTCAATGCTAAGAAAGTGATCAAAAGGATAGTCTTCATCATCACTGGTAAATTATTCACTCATCTAGGATTTTATTAGCCTTTGATGAATGGTGACATTATCAATGCTAAAAAATGTTATAAATCTATTAGAATAAAAATTAAACCTATTTAGGTACTGTGCACACACCCCTAAAAGTGCCCCCTCCCCCACACCCATACCCAGATACATACACACGCACCGAAACTCCCACACCCACATGCACGTGCACCCACACTCACTACCCCCACACCCATGTCTACTTTATCACCCACACCCACCCCCAATCCCTTGAATTAGAAAGTTCTTTTTTCATCGAAAAAAAGTGCTAATGATTTAGGAATCTTTAAAATCCGACTTGTTTCATTAGTAGAAAAATTGACTCTATAAACCATCAAAAGACATCTCTAAAGGCCTATAGTGGAATACTATCATATGCCCAATGGTGGATGCTTTAGGATTTTCATTATTGGAAACAACGTCCTCTATTTACCAGATTTTATAGAGATGGTTCAGGTCACCTGTAGAGACCACCAAATGATGGTATATATAGACCAGGTTGGGATCATCTACAGCGACCACCTTTTTTTTCCGCTATAGACTCACTTGGGGTCACCTCTAGAAACTAGAAAATATTGGTCTCTATGTCCCAATGCGTCCAGCCCTATATCAGCCACCATATGCTGATTTCTATATGTCCACTTGGTCTAACTTATAGTGACCTCCAAAAGGCGGGGTCTATAATTTTTTTAATTTTTTTTTTAAAAAAGCATAGATATATTACAAAAATAACCAAAATTTATGAATACAAAAATTATTTCCAAAATATATAAAACCAAAGGCCCATAAATCTCCTTGCATCATCATATACCATGCTCCACACACACCATCAAATATAACTACCCAAAAAAATTTAATAAAATAACCAGTAAAGTAAAAAATATCACAAATAATAATTGAAATGAAAAAAATATATTTCAATTAAAAATTATTACAATCCACCAATGTTATCTGATTTTGAAAATATATTAATAATTTCTAAACATTTTTTAAAAAAAATTAAACAAGTTATTCTATAATTCCAAATATACCATGCATGTTATTGATGATTCCACTGCTTGTACATGTCATGAATAATGGTAAAATGGTTTTCCTGTGACTTCATGTAATTTCATGATAATCCACTACATTTTGGACAATTAAACACACATTTTGGTGTTTTATTATAGTAATAGTACGTTTTTTGTCACCACAACAAATCAGAAACAGTGATTAACATACCATCTACTAGTCCAATTCAAAATTATTTCTATATTTTTATTCATATAATTTCATAGAATTCGGGGTTTGTTCAGTTGGTTTTGAACCCCAGTGTGTTTTTAAAGTGCGTTTAACCATTAAAAACCACATATTTGATCATTTCAAGAAGAATTCATGACTGATTGACTTTTCATATACTCATATATTTAGGAATAAGAATAATATGGTTGTCATATTATTTCATGTGGTTCATAGGTCGTGACTAAAAGTGTGTTTCTGATCTTACTAGGAAAAAATCAAGTGCATATTGACATTCCATCTGCTAGAAAATTTCAAAATTCACTCTTTGGTTGTTTTTATCTGATTTTCTGGAATTTGAATTTCATTAGGTTGTTTTTGATCCCCAAAATTACCTTTTTAAAGGGATTTAAACCATTAAAATGATCATATAATATCATTTCTAGATGAACACACATAATATTGATGTTTTACATGATTATAGACATCAGTAATAATAATAAGTTGGTTTTATTGTGATTTTAAGGCATTACGACGTCATTTTCAATGTATCTAATCATTAAACACATGTTTTTGTATTTTAGAAAACAAAAATATTATTTTCCATCATCCTGAACAAAAAACACCTCTGATTGACATACTTATTACTTGAACATTTCAAAATTATCTCTACGGTTTTTTTTTCTAATTTCATATCATTTGAATGTCCTTTGGTTAGTTTCGACCCCCCACCCCCTCTAATTTTCTAAAGGGCATCAATCCTTTAAAAATTGCATATTTGATCATTTCTGGAAGGCATCACATCTGATTGACATGTAGTCTCCTCATACAAGTCAATAATAATAATTAAATTGTCCTATGATTTCATGACATTCCATGGTGGTTTTATATAAATCTAACCATTAAACATGAATTTTGGTGTTTTATGACATAAAAGTTCCTTTTTATTCTCCGAGGATAAATTACAATATTGATTAGCGTTTTGTATCTTCAACCATTTCAGAATTAAATGGTTTTTTTCTAATTTCAGGGAAATTCAGAAGTTTTGTTAGTTGTTTTTAAACCCCACATGTAGTTTTTTAATGGGCGTCAAACAATTAAAAACTTCCTAGTTAATCATTCCAAGAAGACTGCTCATATAATTGATGTCTCATCTACTCATACACTTCATCAATTATAATAATACAATTTTCATATTATTTTCGGTAATTATAAGGTTATTTGAGAGATATATTACCATTAAACACACATATTGGTGTTTATGATACTGAAAGTGTATTTTCTATCATCCTGGATAAAAAGAACCTCTAATGGATGCATCGTATGCTTGACCATTTAAAAATTCATTCTCCTGTTTTTTTCTAATTTCATGACATTTAGAGGCCATTAGATTGGATTTGACCCCAACATGTTTTTAAAGGGAGTCAAACTTTTAAAATCATCCTATTTAGTTATTATGGTTAGACTGACCGTCCAATTGACATGTTGCATCCTCTAACATATTAATAATAATAATGTTGTTTTATAGTGATTTCACGTAATTCTGAGGTTATTTCCCATATATCGGGTTATTAAATGGCAGTTTTAGTGTTTTATGACACTAAAAGTGCATTTTTTGGTTCTCATAGAGAAACACAAGCTTGGATTCACATTATATATTCTCAAACATTAGAATATTAACTCTATGGTTTTCTTCATCTAATTTTATGACATTCAAATGTATTTGGTTGTACATTACCCATGGATGCCCCTTTTTAATGGGTGTCAACCCTTAAAAAACAATATATTCGGTTTTTCTGGGTAGAATGATCTTCCAATTAACCAATCGTCTAATTTTATAAGTCATAAAAAATAATAAAACAATTTACCTATAATTTTAAGTCATTATGAAATCATTGGATATTTCTTTTCTCGTCAAATGCATGTTTCGGTGTATTATGACACAAAAAATGATTTTTCCTTCATCTCAAGAATGTGTCACCTTCAATTAACATATTGTCATATTTACTATATCAATATTTACTTTATTGTTTTTTTCTAGTTTCACAATATTCATAGGGTGTTCCGTTGTTTTTTACCCCCCACATATTTTTAATGGACGTCAAATCCTTAAAAATTGTATATTTGGTCATTTTGGGAATGATGAATTTCTGATGGACATGCTGTCTCCCCTTAGACATCAATATAATAATAAGAAACTTTTTTATGATTTTAAGTCATTTTTAGTTATTTTTCTATGGATTTTACCATTAAACACACATTTTTTTGTTTCATGACACTGAAAGAACATTTTTAGTCCACCCAGAAAAACCAAATCTCAGAATGAAAGTATGTCTACTTGACCATTTCAAAATTCACTCTGTGGTTGTTGCCATCTGATTTCATGATATTCACTTGTCATTTGGTTTTTTGACCCCTATACGCACCTTTTTAAAGAGCATCAAACTATTAAAAATTTCTTATTCTATCTTTCTGGGTAGACCACATGTTTGATTGACATGTAATATTTTTTTACATATCATGAATAATAATAATATGGGTTTCATGTTATTTCAAGTAATTAATAGGTTGTTTGGAATATATTTGGCCTTTAAAACCCACGTTTTGGTGTTTTAGGACATTAAAAGTGTGTTTTCCATCATACTAGAAAAACAGAATCTCCGATTTTTTTAAAATATACTATAACATTTTAAAATTTACCCTATGGTTTTTTCATCTAATTTGACAACATTTTATGGTTGTTTGGGTAGTTTTGATCTGTCGTGTGTTTTTAATATGGCCATACTTTAAAAAAATGCATATTCAGTCATTCTAGGAAGACCACATGTTTGATTTATGTGTCGTCACCTTATACAAATAAAAACTAATAGTAATATTGGTTTTCTATGTCTCAATTCATTATAAGGTATCATGCTATTTATATGATTGTTAAATGTGCATTTGGATTTTTATTCCACTAAAAGTGTGTTTTTGGTTCTCCTGAACAAAAACTAATTTGTATTGATAATCATTCAACCTGATCCTTTCACAATTTACACTGCAATTGTTTTTTCTAATTTAACAGCATTCAGATTAATTTGATTGGTTTGGTCCCATGGAAAATCTTTTTTAAGGGTGTCAAACCTTTAAAAACTACAAATTCAGTCCTTCCATCTAGACTAATCATCCCATTAATGTTTTTCCAACTCATACACATCACGAATAATAATAAGACTATTTCCTCTAATTTCAAGTCATTACATGGTATTTTTATATAGATCATACCATTATCCCCCATTTTTGTGTTTTGTGACTCTGAAAGTGTGTTTTCCATTATCACGAGAAAAAAAATCTTCGATAGGCATACTATCTACTCGACCATTTCAAAAGTGACTCTATGGTTCTTTTCATCCAATTAAATTGCATTCATAGTTTACTTTTTTGTTCTTGACCCCACACATGTTTTTAAAGGTAATCAATCCTTTAAAAACATTATATTTTGTCTCTCCTGGAAGATCGCATGTCCCATTGATGTTTTATCTCCTCGTATATGTAAAAAAATATCAAGATGCAATTTTTATGATCTTAAGTCATTTGGAGGTTGTTTTCTATAGAATAGATCCTTACATCCATGTTTTGATGTTTTATGACACTAAAAGTTCATTTCCCTGCAGGAAAACACAATATTAAACCGAAATTACTTCAATTTTATTATTTCACAATTCAAAATATTGTTGTTTTCATCTCATTTAATGGAATTTAGACGTAGTTCAGTTGGTTTTGACCCCTAGACGCACCATTTCAATGGGCGTTAAACCAAAAAAAACCACATATTCAATAACTCCAGGCATACTATTCATTTGATTAATATGTAATCTACTTTTACACATCATGAATAAGAATAATATAACTTTCCTTTGATTTCAATTCCTTATGAGGTCGTTTTATATAGATCTGACTGTTAAACACATGTTTTGCTGTTTTATGACACAAAAAATGTGTTTTCTATTAGCCGATGAA
Organism: Viscum album; assembly: GCA_963277665.1. Classification (NCBI taxonomy): domain Eukaryota; kingdom Viridiplantae; phylum Streptophyta; class Magnoliopsida; order Santalales; family Viscaceae; genus Viscum; species Viscum album. The sequence continues at coordinate 1,162,070,627 of OY728122.1, read as the reverse complement.
AATGGAAACTATATTAGTCATACTTTCTGATCACCCATTTCAAAATTCCCATGATTGTTGTTTTCTTCTACTTTCACAGTGTTCATAAGACATATGATTTGTTTTGACCCCCCCCCCCCCCGAGTAATTTTAATGGATGTTAAACCATTTAAAAACTATATATTTGTTCGTTCCAGGAAAACTGCATGTCTAATTGATTTATTTTATCCATGTACATGTAAAAAAATAAAAATAATAAAATTTTAATATGATTTAAAGTCACTACAAGGTTATTTTCTAGGTATATGACTTTTAAATGTGTATTTTGTGGTTTTTTTACACTAAAAGTACATTTTCTATCTTCTAAGAGAAACACCAGATCATATTGACATTTTTATACTAAACTATTTTAAAAATAACTATATAGTAAAATTCATCTAGTTTCAGGACTTTTGGATTTCGTTCCAATGGTTTTGACCCACCAGTCATGTAAAATCCCAGGTAAATGAAGAATAAGACATATTTCATATTAATTAATATTTCTGAATTAAATATTAATTTTACTTTAAAGGGGTTTCTATGTTCAATAACGTACCTGATACGCAACAACAGGTTTCTTTGGAAGCTTATATTGCACACTAATAATATAATATTATTATTTTAAATGGTAGTTAACTTCGAGCTGTTGTATTGGTATGAATGAATGAAACTAACTACAATATGATTATACATATTTTTTAAATGAATTTACATTTATCCTATAAAATTTAGAGGCTTAAAATGTGAATGAATCTAATTTTAAGCATAATTTACATTAAAAGGCCGATTTATAGCCTTTTAATGGAGAACCCTATTTAAAAATAGTTTCTGTCAGTTTAATACATTAAAATTGACCAAATAAAATCCTTCTTTACAATGGGGACATCAAATTTTTCTTTCGGTAATTTTTTGGTATTTTTCTGATAAACTTCATTTTTTAATGAATAGTGAAAAATATTGTATTTTAATTCAAAAGTGCCTTTTAATCTAATTTATTTATATGGTTAGATTATATTTTTAATTGGATTTAAAGTTAAATTAAAATATATTTTTACAATTTAATCCAATTTTGGTCATTGGAATTAAATTCACATTGAAATTGGACATAAACAAGTATCAATCTTTTGATAGTTATTATTTCTTAAAAACACACTATTTTTTTTGATAACGGGGATTAATTTTAAAATTAATTAATGCCACTTATATGTTTCAAATTTTTCAAAATAGACATCATTTTTGAATTTGGAATATCAAATATAGCTTAGGCTGAATTTTTGGTATTTTTCTGAAAAACTTCAATTTTTGATGAATAGTGACACCACTTAGTGGTAGGTAAAAAAACTGACTCTTTCATTTAAATAAAATTTTACCACTTCTGTCAATTGAATTGTGAAAATCCGACATACATGGTTATTATCAAGAAGTAAAATGTGGTTCAATAAGATGAAAATAATTTTTGGTGAATAGTAACTTTTGACTTTTATTTACCGCGGTTAAAGGTAAATAATGCAATTCAAGGTAAAAATAATATTATAATAATTCAAAATTACCTTAAAACTTGTCCAAACCTTATTTTCCGAGTCATTAACAACCATGGACATCATTGGGTTTTTTTGGGACCCCATTGAGCCACTTGGGAGTGATAATGACAATTTAGATTAATTAATTTAATGTGAAGACAAAATTGACACTAACAAATATCTTTTAGTAATTAATTTTTATATGGTGTTATATAAGTCCTATTTTAAACTATAAATAAAAATTGTAAATCTAAAAATATTTCCTACAAGATAGTATTTTTTTATAATTTTTTATAAATCGAATAAATTAAATTATTTATGACACAATAATGATGCAGTATTTACCTTATTAATAAATGATTAAAATAAATAAGATTATAATGATTAAAATATTATCCAAAACATGTCCAATTATGATTGGATGATTTTATTTCGATTATGATTCATCTTATATTCGACCTTAATTATTTTTGGACCATTAGAAACTGAATATCATTACATAATAAAATAATGTTTTCACACTTTCCTAAAGAGCCCCTCCTCTCCCTAATAAAAGGAGACCATTTCTATCCAATTCCTCACACCTCTAAAGCCATTTGGCTCTTCCAAAATCTGAAAAATTAATCTCACTACATCCCTCTCCTACTCCTAGAAGCCTTAACTTAGGCAGAAGGAATTTCAAGAAGTACTTTGGTTCAAACCAAAGAGAGTTACCCAAATTAAAGGTAATGGTTTCTCTTAAATTGTTTTCTTTTTTTTTACTTCTCCAACCCCTAAAATCTTTTTATTTATTTTATTTTGTAACAAAACTAGTATCCTCAATATAATAGGATGTTGTTATGAGAATGATTCAAACTACACTTACACACACCTCCATATAATGGATGAAGAAAATAATGTTTCCGTGGATGGCAAACTAAGGCCTCACGAAACGATGATTGTTCAATTACATCTTACCACCTCTCATGGTGGCCATTATGATGGAACTGTATTTATATATGATATATGGCATGTTTATTATTTATTTATGCTTTTTTACTTCCCAATCATATCAAAACTTTATGGTTTCCACAGTGGGTAAATACGATAATCTCATTTGAGGAAGTGCGGACTGTCGCCCCCTCAATGTGACGTGACTCGTTAATGCCTTATGTGGGATTTATAAAGTATAGATTTAATGATATTATATATTATATTATACTGTAATTATAATATACCTATGTATCATTATGTTTTAATTCCATTAAAATAATAAATAGAAATGAAAGTAGCATTCATGCGTACGTACGGCTTACCGTCTCCATGAACGGTGCATTTCATTTCATACCTCCAAATGTTATCTAATATTATAAATATGTGTATATACTGGATTTATATGATATATATGATATCTAAATAATGAATATCATTATGGATATATTGGAATATTGACCACATGGACAACTTGTAAATATAAGGTGTTCATTTTTTATTCAAGTACCAAATATCGACAAAATGAAAGTTATTAACTTAAATGATTACATAACGTTTATAATATGGAAATAAGTTATATAAAAGGAATAATAAAATTGAAAAAGGTTCTTAATAAAGTATAAATTTACTTTAGTTTATTATTCAGGAGACTAAAGAACGATCGAGTCTAGTCGGACGCGAGGTAGGGGACTTCGTCTCAATCTCCTTTCATTGAGGCATATTTTGTTTTAATACACGACTTTCTTTTATATGTTGTATAAAAACCCTTTACTTTTCAAAGGGAATCTATTTCTATGAAGCATTTTACTAAACGACAAAAAATTATGTTTCTTTTTAATGTAAGCGGTGACAAAGACCTTTTTTTGCCACCGCGAGTATTATTTGATCTTTGTATTCCTCAACAAGTCGTAATGTTTTTAAATGAAAATAAATACCATATAATATTTTATGTATTTTGGTATTGAAAATGGTTTTGATAATGGATTTGTTATGTCAATATATTTAAGTTATATATTGTGAATGAAATGCGGAAACGTTTTCTTTCCATTATAATTGTTTTATATGTTCTGATTTTATAATGGTACTTGGATATTTGACGGGTGGTTACGTGATAAACCAAATGATGGGTGGTTTCGTGAATACCTGGATGGGTGGTTACGTTATAACCACCAATTCATTGGGTATGGAAGTCGGCCGTATGGCTATTCCATTTAGTGATATGTGTGGAAGTCGACCGTATGGTTATTCCATTTAAGTATGTTTATGTCCCAAGATACCTTTATATGTTATGTGTTCATTATATGAGTTTTATGGTAATATTTTGGTTACAAAACGGTAAGTGATGATATTTTTTTTCTGTGAAGAGTATTTAATTCTTCAAAAAAGGTGAAAAATATTACTTATTATTAAGTATTCATGGTTTATTTGTTTTTTTGAAAATCCAATAGTTTTCCTTCTTTGTGTATCCCTTACTGAGCTTTTTATGCTCATCCCAAGTTTTTGAAATGTTTTTCAAAGGACATAATGTGGAATAGGGTCAAGGATGTGATCAAGGAAAAGTCATGCTATCTTAAACATGGAATTAGACATGAATCTTTTTTTCAAGAGTTTTTATTTTATGAAAAAAATGGAAACTGTGTAGAAGTGTCAGCCTTGTAATCTTTTGAGATGTAATATTTATGGCCTAACTCCCTAAAACTCTAAACCTGAAAAGATCCTCAATGTGAATTATTCATTTAATTCAAATTATGTAATGTTTTAAGGACGGGTCCTTACAGTTGGTATCAGATGTCGGTTTAGATAACATTAGGAGTTAGGGTATTGTTAAATTAATATCCATAGAGTAATTTATGTTAATATTGAAATGATATAGCATTTACAGATTACCATGTTTCTTTGCCTAGGATATTTCTGTGTTAAGAATGTTTTTTCATTGAGGAAACAGAGTAGCTTTTCTGGGAAGGCTTATAGAGGGAAATTACCATTCAAATCAGTATCCTGATATGGTCAAAATCAGAACTAAACAGTTTTTTGCAGTGGTGGATTAGTTAAATTAGGTGATAAATGGTGGTTGTGTTTTTTTTATGATATTTTGGTTTATTCAAAAAGTAAGAAGGAACATGAAATTCATTTAAGGGTTTTCTTGAAAACCTTAAAATAAAAGAAACTTTATGGGAAATTCAGAAAGTGTGAGTATTGGCTACAAAAAATTTCTTTCCTTGGTCACATTGTTTAAAAAAATGGCATAATTGTTGATCCTGCTAAAACCAAGGTTGTTGAAGAATGGGCAAGACCAACAAAGATAACCGAGATTCGTAGTTTTCTTGGTTCGGTAGGTTATTACTGAAGGTTTGTTGAAAATTTTTCACGGTTATCTAGTACAATGACTAAGTTAACTCGAAAAGGTGTTAAGTTCATCTGGACAAAAGAATGTGATGATTGGTTTCAGGAATTGAAAAGAAGAATGGTGAATTCTCTTGTTTTGGCACTGCCTTCCAGAAATGGTGAGTTTGTTATCTATAGTGATGCTTCGTTGAAAGGACTGGGTTGTGTCCTAATGAAGAATGATCAGGTAATTGCGTATGCTTCACGTCAGTTGAAACTTCACTAGTTAAATTACCCTACACATGATTTGGAATTAGCTGTTGTTTGTTTTGATTTAAAAAAATGGAGGCATAATTTTTATGGAGTGAAGTGTGAAATATATACTGATCACAAATGTTTGAAGTATATATTCACTCAGAAATAATTTAACATGAGGAAGAGGAGATGGTTGGAATTAATCAAGGATTATGATTGCATGATCTGTTATCATCCGAGTAAATCAAATAAAGTGGTCGATGCTTTGAGTCGGAAAAGTAATGTCTAATTAGCCATGCTATGTTTGGAACACGATCCTTTGGTTTTTTATTTGATGAAATTTGGCATAGAAGTTGTTGGTGCAGGAAATTCTTCTATTTTGTTTCAGGTGTTAATGAGATCATCTCTATCAGACAGAATAAAGAAAGCACAGAAGGAAGATAGTGAGTTGCAGAAAAATGTAGAGTTGGTTCAGAAGGGTAATTTTCCTGAATTTAACATTCATAATGATTGTGTTTTGAGGTTTTGAAAGATATTATGTGTGCCTTTTGATTCGCAATTGAAGAATGATTTGTTATGTGAAGCTCATAGTTCTCCGTTTTTAGTTCATCCTTGAAGTACTAAGATGAACAGAGATATTCAGGAGTATTACTGGTGGGATGGAATGAAAATAGATATTGCTGATTTTACTATGAAGTGTTTGACTTTTCAGCAGGTCAATGAAGAGCGACTGTTACCAAAAGGAATGCTTCAGCCTTTACCGGTGCTAGAATGGAAATGAGAAAATATATCCATGGACTTCGTTGTGGGATTACCAAATACATATTGAGGTAATATTGAAATCTGGGTTATAGTTGACCGATTCACTAAATCTGCTCATTTCATTCCTATTAAGATACTTTGTCTCTAGATCAACTCACTCAGTTGTATGTTAAAGAGATAGTCAGGTAGCATGGTGTTCCCCTCTCCATTGTATCTGATCGTGATCACGGTTTTACTTCTAACCTTTGGAAAGGCCTTCAGAAGTCGTTGGGTACTGAATTAAATTTTAGTACAGATTTTCACCCTCAATCAGATGGGCAATAAGAATGAACAATTCCGACATTGGAGGATATGTTACATGCTTTCTCAATGGATTATCAGGGAAGTTGGGACCAATATCTTTCTTTGGTTGAATTTTCTTATAATAACAGTTTTCATTCCAGTATACAGATGGCTCCATTTGAGACATTATATGGAAAGTGTTGTCGAACTCTGGATTTTGGGGATGAAGTAGGTGAAAGGAAGCTGATGGGACCAGAATTGGTAGAAGAGATGGCAGAGAAATTTCAGTTGATTCAGAAGCACATGAGAATAGCTCAGAGCATACAGAAAATTTATGCAGATAACCGGAGGAAGGATCTTTCCTTTGAGGTAGGTGATCATTTCTTTCTCAAAGTTTCTCCATGTAAAAGTGTGATGCGTTTTGGTAAGAAGCGAAAGTTGAGTCCGAGGTTCATTGGACCTTATGAAATTCTAGAAAAAGTTGGATCAGTTGTGTATATAGTGGCTTTACCTCCATGTTTATCCCAGGTACACAATGTTTTTAATGTTTTGATGTTGAGAAAGTATATACCAGATCCATCTCAAGTTTTGAGCCCAGAGGTAGTTCAGTTGGAAGAGAATCTCCCTTATGAAGAACAACCAGTCCAGATTCTTGACCGTAGAGAGAAAGTGTTGCGGAATAAGGTAATTCACCAGGTAAAGGTTTTGTGGAAAAACCATATGGTTGAAGAGGCAATGTGGGAATCTGAAAATGCTATGAGGGATAAATACCCCTATTTATTTTGATAATTGAATAAAAATTGTGAGGACTCAATTCCCAAAAGTGGGGAAGGATGTAACATCCCAGGTAAATGAAGAATAAGACTTATTTCATATTAATTAATATTTGTGAATTAAATATTAATTTTACTTTAAATAGGTTTCTATGTTCGATAGCGTACCCGATACGCAACAACGGGTTTCTTTGGAATCTTACATTGCACACTAATAATATAATATTATTATTTTAAATGGTAGTTAACTCCTAGACGTTATATTGGTAGGAATGAATGAAACTAACTACAATATGATTATACATATTTTTTAAATGAATTTACATTTATCCTATAAAATTTAGAGGCTTAAAATGTGAATGAATCTAATTTTAAGCATAATTTACATTAAAAGGCTGATTTATCGCCTTTTAATGGAAAACCCTATTTAAATATAGTTTTGGTCAGTTTAATACATTCAAATTGATCAAATAAAATCCTTCTTTATAATGGGGACATCAAATTTTACTTTGGGTAATTTTTTGGTATTTTTCAGATAAAGTTCATTTTTTAATGAATAGTGAAAAATATTGTATTTTAATTCAAAAGTGCCTTTTAATCTAATTTATTTATATGGTTAGATTATATTTTTAATTGGTTTTAAAGTGAAATTAAAATATATTTTTACCATTTAATCCAATTTTGGTCATTGGAATTAAATTCACTTTGAAATTGGACATAAACAAGTATCAATCTTTTGATAGTTATTATTTCTTAAAAACACGCTATTTGTTTTGATAACGGAAATTAATTTTAAAATTAATTAATTCCACTTCTATGTTTTGAATTTTTCAAAATAGACATCATTTTTTAATTCGTAATATCAAATATAGCTTGGGCTGAATTTTTGGTATTTTTCTGAAAAACTTAAATTTTTGATGAATAGTGACACCACTAAGTGGTAGTTAAAAAAATTGACTCTTTTATTTAAATAAAATTTTACCACTTATGTGAATTGAATTTCAAAAATCCGACATACATGGTTGTTATCAAGAAGTAAAATTTGGTTCAATAAGATGAAAATAATTTTTGGTGAATAGTAACTTATGACTTTTATTTACCGCGATTAAAGGTAAATAAGGCAATTCAAGGTAAAAAGAATATTATAATAATTCAAAATTACCTTAAAACTTGTCCAAACCATATTTTCAGAGTCATTAACAACCATGGGCATATTTTGGTTGATTTTGGGACCCCATTGAGCCACTTGGGAGTGATAATGACAATTTAGATTAATTAATTTAATGTGAAGACAAAATTGACACTAACAAAAATATTTTAATAATTAATTTTTTTATGGTGTTATATAAGTCCGATTTTCAACTATAAAAAAAATTGGAAATCTAAAATTATTTCCTACAATATTGTATTTTTTTATAATTTTTATAAATCGAATAAATTAAATTATTTATGACACAATAATGATGCAGTATTTACCTCATTAATAAATGATTAAAATAAATAAGATTATAATGATTAAAATATAATCCAAAACATGTCCAATTCTTATTGGATGATTTTATTTTGATTATGAGTCATCTTATATTCGACCTTAATGATTTTTGGACCATTAGAAACCGAATATCATTATATAATAAAATAATGTTTTCACACTTTCCTAAAGAGCCCCTCATCTCCCTTATAAAAGGAGACCATTTCTATCCAATTCCTCACACCTCTCAAACCATTTGGATCATCCAAAATTTGTAAAATTAAGCTAACTACATCCCTCTCCTCCTCCTAGAAGCCTTAACTTAGGCAGAAGGAATTTCAAGAATTCCTTTGGTTCAAACCAAAGAGAGTTACCCAAATTAAAGTTAACGGTTTCTCTTAAATTGTTTTCTTTTATTTTACTTCTCCAACCCCTAAAATATTTTTATTTATTTTATTTTATAACAAAAAAAGTATCCTCAATATTCTAGGAAGTTGTTATGAGAAGTATTCAAACTACACTTACACACACCTCCATCTAATGGATGAAGAACATAATGTTTCTGTGGATGGCAAACTAAGGCCTCACGAAATGATGATTGTTCAATTACATCTTACTGCCTCTCATGGTGGCAATTATGATGGAACTGTATTTATATATGATATATGTTATTTTTATTATTTCTTTATGCTTTTTTACTTCCCAATCATATCAAACCTTTATGGTTTCCATAGTGGGTAAATACGATAATCTCATTTGAGGAAGTGCGGACTACCGCCCCCTCAAAGTGACGTGACTCATTAATAACTTATGTGGGAAGTATAAAGGAGCGAGTTAATGATATTATATATTATATTATACTATAATTATAATATACCTATGTATCATTATGTTTTAATTCCATTAAAATAATAAATATATATGAAAGTAGCATTCATGCGTACGTACGGCTTACCGTCTCCATGAACGGTGCATTTCATTTCTAAACTCCAAATGTTATCTACTATTATAAATACATGTATATACTGGATGTATATGATATATATGATATCTAAATCATGAATATCATTATGGATATATTGGACTATTGACCACATGGACAACTTGTAAATATAAGGTGTTCATTTTTGACTCAAGTACCAAATATCGACAAAACGAAAGATATTAACTTAAATGATTACATAATGTTTATAATATGGTAATAAGTTATATAAAAGGAATAATAAACTTGAAAAAGGTTCTTAATCAAGTAGAAATAAACTTTATTTTATTATTCAGGAGAGTAAAGAACGATCGAGTCTAGTCGGACGCGAGGTAAGGGACTTCGTCTCAATCTCCTTTCATTGAGGAATATTTTGTTTTAATACTCGACTTTATTTTATACGCTGTATAAACTCCCTTGACTTTTCAAAGGGAATCTTTTTCTACAGAGCGTTTTACTAAATGAAAAAAAAGTATGTTTCTTTTTAACCTAATCGGTGACAACGACCTTTTCCGCCGCCGTGAGTATTGTTTGATCTTTGGCTTCCTCAACAAGTCGTAATGTTCTTAAATGAAAATAAATACCAAATACTATTTTATGTATTTTTTTTATTGAAAATGGTATTGATAATAGATCTGTTATGTTAATATATTTAAGTGATATATTGTGAATGAAATGTGGAAACGTATTCTTTCAATTATAATTGTTTTATGTGTTATGATTTTATAATGGTACTTGGACATTTGATGGGTGATTACGTGATAAACCAAATGACGGGTGGTGCCGTGAATACCAGGATGGGTGGTTACGTTATAACCTCCAATGCATTGGGTATGGAAGTCGGCCGTATGGCTATTCCATTTAGTGATATGTGTGGAAGTCGATCGTATGGTTATTCCATTTAAGTATGATTATGTCCCAAGATACCTTTATATGATATGTGTTCTTTATATGAGTTTTATGGTAATATTTTGGTTACAAAAGGGTAAGTAATGATCATTTTTTCAGTGAAGAGTATTTACTTCTTCAAAAAAGGTGAAAAATATTACTTATGATTAAGTATTCATGCCTTATTTGTTTTTTTAAAAATCTAACAGTTTTCCTTCTTTGTGTATCCCTTACTAAGTTTTTTATGCTCATCCCAAGTTTCTAAAATATTTTTCACAGGACATAATGTGGAATATGGTCAAGGATGTGATTAAGGAAAAGTCATGTTATCTTAAACTTGGAAGTAGACATTACTCTTTTTTTAAAGAGTTTTTATTTTATGAAAAAATGGAAACTGTGTAGAAGTGCCTACCTTGTAATCTTATGACATGTAATAGTTATGGCCTAACTCTCTAAAACTCTAAATCTGAAAAGATCTTCAATGTGAATTATTCATTTAATTCAAGATTATGTAATGTTTTAAGGCCGGGTCCTTATAAGTATCACCTTTTAAAACGGTGTTAGGCATTTAAAAACTGCATATTCAGTCGTTATGGGTAGAACAGTCATTTGATTGGGGTTTCATCTTATCTTACATGTTATGAATAAAAATAAGACTGTTTTTCTCTGATTTCAAGTTATTCTAATTTCATTTTCTATATATCTGATCATTAAAGGCATGATTTGTAGTTTTGTGATAGTAAAAGTGAATTTTCAATTTTCCTGGACAAACGGAACCTCCAGTTGATGTACCGTCTTCTATACCATTTCAGAATTCACTCTACTATTGTTTACAAGTGATTTATTGTCATTAAGAGGTCATTTAGTTGGGATTGACCAACCTAATATTTTTAAAGGGCATTGAACAATTAAAAACTGCATATCTAGTTTTTATGCCTATACTACACGTTAAATTGTTGTGTAGTCTCATCAAACATATCAAAAATAATAATGAGATAGTTTTCCTATGATTTCATGTCATTATGAGGTTGTTTGATAAGGATATGACTGTTGAACATGTGTTTTTGTGTTTTATGACACTAAAAGATCATTTTTAGTCATCCTAGACAACCACCATCTCAAATTAAAGTTACTTATACTTGAACATCTCATAATTCACTATATTGTTGTTTTCATTTGATTTCACTAAATTCAGAAGTTATTTATTGGTTTTGACCATGTAATGCCCCTTTTTAAAGGGCATCAAACTTTAAAAAAATATTTGATTATTATGGGAAGACCACTAATCTAATTAACATGTCATCTACCCATAAATTTCACAAAAAATAATAATATGGTTTTTCATTAAATTCAAGATATTTTGAGGTTATTTCACATAGATATGACCATTAAACACATGTTTTGGTGTTTTATGACACTAAAAAGTGTGTTCTCTATCATGTAGGGAAAATGAAATCATATATTTACATATTGTCTACTTAAAAAATTTACAATTCACTATATGCACTACTGGAAATAGGCTCTTTTTCGACGGGTCATTTATGACGGGGGTCCATCGCAAATGGCCCGTTGCGGAAAACGGCGTCACAACTAAATATAGTTGTGATGGGATCGTCGCTAATAATATTATTAGCGACGGGAATTCTTCCCGTCGCTAATACTAGTCGATGTATTTAACAAAATCTTTAAATAATTATTTTCTATGGGACCGTCGCAAATGGTATTTGCGACGGGTTGCTCATCCCATCGAAACTAGGTACAAAAAATAAACATTTGCGATGGGACCGTCGCAAATGCTATTTGTGTCGGGTTCCTCGTACCGTCGCAAATAAGTATAAAAAATATTCATAAAATATATCAATAAGTATTTGCGACGGGCCCGTCGCAATTACCTTTTGCGACGGGCTGACGACCCGTCGCAAATAAGTATAAAAAAAATATTAATATTATTGTAATTCATATTACAAAATATTATAATTAAATTAAAATATTTGAAAATTTTAATATATATAAAAATAATTATTATTCTAAAATATGAATAATATGAATAATATTATTAATATTATAATATTATTTAATAATAATAATAATATAAACAATTCATATTATTATAAATAATTAAAAAATTATAAAAAATAAAAAAAATAAAATATTAATATTATAATAATAATTTTATTATTATAATTAATATTAAAAATTTTATAATTAATATTAAAATTATTATAATTAAATTAAAATATTTTAAAATTTTAATATATATAAAAATATTAACTATTATAAAATATGAATAATATTATTAATCATCTTAATATTATAATATTATATAATAATAATAATATAAAGAATTCATATTATTATAAATAATTAAAAAATTATAATTTTACTTAAAATATTTGAAACTTTTTATGTATTAAAAATATTGAATATAATATTATTAAAATAATTAGAAAATAAAAATATGAAAATTATCAAAATTTGCAAAAAAAATATAAACAAATAATTAAAATACTATGTATAATATTATTATTAATAAAATAAATAATAAAATATTAAAAATAAATATAAATTAAATAATTCAATATATAAGAGAGACATAAACTCTGAATATAAAATATTATATATTTTGAATTCACAAACTTTATAACATCAAAAAAAATCACTGATCTGAAGGAGGAGGGGAAGGGGGAGGGGGAGGATCTGCAGGAGCTGGTGGAGGAAAATCCATCTTTAATGCATGAGTAAGTCCGCGCATGTACTCCATCTGCTCATGATGTTGCTGCTACCACAAACTCATCTGCTCCTCGTGCACCTACTGCTGTCGTTGACGCTTTTCCTCATACTGCTGCTGCTACAGACGCATCTCCTCCTACTCCTTATGGAAACTCTCTATCAACTCAGTCTGAGATCGCAACAGAACCTCATATTGTGGAGCGGACGATGATGCACGAGCTCCTCTCGAGCTGGACGCCGACATCGCAGTAGTGCCATAATAATCTCCGGGAGTCAGTCGACTTCCGATACCAACTACTCGGCCTTTATCGAATCCATACTGGGTCACCTGCATCCAGGCCGCCTCATCAAACTGTTGGCCACTAGCCTGATCAGCTGTCTCAGCCTGACTCTCAGCCTGAGTCTGCGACGATGCGGCCTCATATGAATCCTATAATTGCAATTTAAAATTAAAATTATGAATATATTATATGCAGTTAATTTTCAAATTGAAAAACAAATAATAGCGACCAAAATCTGCCGCTGGCGATCACCTCTCATCTCCCCAGTAGCTGAATCAGTATACATCTTCCAATATACGTCGTACTCCGTAATATCAGGTTGCTCGACAGCCTATAAGAATATAAAATAAATTGTTAATATTTAAAGTTATATAAAATATTTATAAAAAATGTATGTACCAGATGCTGTCTATGAGTACTGAATGTACGAATCCCGGCATGATGAGTCACCTCCTGTCTCCCTTGATTCTGTCTCCCCATCGATGATCTCCTCTGAAAGTCACCACTCAACCAATGTGAACATAATCCATCCCATACGTGGGATGGAATGAACTCTGGTCGGTGCGCTCTACATGAGTCATCAAACACTGACACTCCTGCTTTCTTTATGGTATCCCTTCTTAAGTTGTGCAAAAACTGACAAAAGCGATCACACAAGGCCACCTTCCATGCCTCGTGGATGGGGTCATGCATGGTATCCTCGATCGGATACCATAAACCCTACAAATAATTCAAAATATCAAGTTATAAATGAAATAACTTTCAAAATAAAAAATATTTATTTACGTATTTACCAACCAATGGTCGAACATGGCCTGCTGCACATCAACAGGAATATGCTCCCATGTGGTCCATGGATGAGAAAAATAGTTGCACAAGATAGCGCTGCCCTGTCCAAATGCTATATGCCTAAAACTGTAAAAACAATAAAACATTTATTATGTAAATAGATTAATGAAATAATAGTAAAATGCACAGAATATCATACCTCTGTGTGCGTGCATCAAACCCAAGACGTGGACGTCGCTCGGGGATGGGGTCAGGAATCATTAATCAGGCAAGACCGCTCCCCCTCCGCGTACCTTCTGAAGCGCCTATAGGCTGAGTGTCAGATGACACCAAATCACCCTCATCAAAATCTAGATCAGCCTCCAACAACTGACGAATTATGTCTGAATCCATCTGAAACAGAAAATAAATATTGTTAGAAAATAATTGAAATTTATTATTATATATAAATATATATTAGTTATGATTATATATAACTATCATTGAATTGTATCATTGTTCACCTTCATCATCATCTTTATATCTGACGATGTCATCTTCATATTCCTCCTCAATATCATCGATATCCATTTGACATCTAGTTTCTTCATCTCTTACCATTTCACATTCATTTGTAACATCATTAACATCATCATCATCACCGAATCTTAATTGTAGGGTTTCACGATCGATACTCATGTCTCTTTGTAAAAAAGATTGATTTTGAGTACTCTCTTGAAAAACTTCAACTCCTTGTACTTCTGTGATAGCACATTCACTCTGCCTAAATTGATTGTCTCAAATTTTGATTTTTATTATGTTCCACCAATCAATCAAGTCTCTTGACGTTGCACAGTACTTTGTGTAATAAACTTGATGTGCATTTTGAGAAAGTAAGAATGGTTCATTTAATGCAAGAACACTTTTATATTTAATATCGATGATTCCATGAGTCGGATGAAGACGCACGCCTCTCTCAGTATCCAACCACCGACATTTGAACATCGTTATATAATGTTGTCCTAGATAACAGAGTTCATTAATTTCATCAAGCATGCCATAAAAGTCAACTTCATTTTCTCTATGATGAGATCCTCTCAAGAAAACTCCACTGTTCATTGTATTTTTTGATTCCCCATATGCATGTGTATGAAATCAAAAACCGTTCACCACATATGCATTATAATATTTAACCATTTTGGATGGTGGGTTACTCAATATACACAACTATTTGTCAATTTTATCACCATATCGAGACACATGAAAAATTGTGAAATAATTATCAATATACTAAACTATAAATTGAATGAGATGTTAAAACATTAAGAATTTATGTTACCAGTTTTTGAAACCACTGAGAAAATTTTTTCGGTCGGCGTTCTTCGAGAGCAGCTGTTGTAATTTGTGGAAGTTGTTTCTTGATATGATTATCATATAACCTATGAAAAACAAAGTTATTTATTGTAACATAAATGATAGAATAAGTGATAGAAACACTTACAGTGCAAATGATGTCATCTATTCACAGTTGAGCAGAACATACGTATGAGCTTTGTGATGTTCATCATCTGAAATTCATCATTCATGAACTCCACCGAAACCAAGATCTGGATGGTTAAAAACATATAATTGATTAACGCTTTCATCAACATTCATCTCGTTCCGTCCCATGCATTTTTTTGAGGGATACTCAGATTCAAAATAGTGGGAGATGAAAAAAGATATATATTCTTACAAATAAGCTTCAGTAATAGATCCTTCAATAGATTTTTTGTTACATACTTTCTTTTTCAACTTCTGCATGCATATTTCGAATGGATACATCCATCGAAACTGTACCGGACCTCCAAATTTTGCTTCATATGGAAAATATAATATCAAATGTTCAATTGAGTCAAAGAAAGATGGTGGAAATATTTTTTCCAGTTTATATATAATTACAACAACAACTTATTCAAGTTTGTTTAGAACATCATAATCTGTTGTCGCCGCACAAATGTCCCGAAAAAAATATGATATGTCTGTTATGGAATCCCAAATCACGGAATTCAACATACCTCTTAAATCCAATAGGCAGAATTATTTCCATTAAAACATGACAATCATGAATTTTTAATCCAGTAATATGACCATTCTTTACGCGTCTACCCAAATTGGAAGCACAACCATATGGAAGTATCAAATCTGAAATCTACTGACAAAATAATAAGGGACTTTCATTGGACAGTGTATAAACTACTTTGGGTTTCATTAACCTTTCTGTTCTAACATGCTCAAACAATTCGAGTTCTGGATGCCTGCAAATTTGGGAAAGATCTAATCATGCATTTACATTGTCTTTTCTCTTTCCAGGAGTATCCAGAACTATATGAAACAAATTATCAAAACATTTCTTCTCAATATGCATGACATCCAACATTTGGTGAACCAGCAAATCAGACCAATATGGAAAATCCCAAAATATGCTACGTTTTATCTAATTGTGCTGTTTCCCAAAACCATAAATTTTCTGTTGGTTTACTGTGGGTCCAAATGTAATGGGAGGTAATGAATATACAACTGATTTTAACTCCATAACTGATAGAATTTTTGTAGGTCCATCCCTTTAAATTGTGCCTTTTCTAAAAAGAGATCTGTTTCTGCGAAAAGGATGATCAGCTAGAAGAAATCTGCGATGACAGTAAAAATAGCAAGGTTTTTTTCCATGGACGAGCATAAATGCTTTGTTCTCTCCCATACCGTAAGGACATGATTTCAGACCATGTGTACTCCATCCAGATAACATGCCATAAGCCGGTAAGTCACTCATTGTCCACGTCAATGCTGCTCTTAGTATGAAATTCTGTTTCACAGCAACATCATATGTACGGACACTGGTACTCCACAATAAATTTAATTCATCAATCAATGGTTTCAAATAAACATCAACATTATTCTTCGGATGTCCTGGGATTAGTAAGGTCAAAAATATATAGGGTTATTTCATCAACATCCAGGGTGGTAAATTGTACAGAGTTAAAAAAACATGCCAACATGAGTACTGACTATCATAAGATCCGAACGGACAGAAACCATCCGTAGAAAGACCCAGTCACACATTTCGGGCTTCTAAAGAAAATAATGGATGTACTCTATCAAAATGTTTCCATGAATCACCGTCGGCTGGATGATTCGATATTTTACCAGTTGAAATATTTGTTTTTGTGCCATGAAATTATTGTTGAGGTATTCTTAGACATGAATAAATGCTGAAGTATGGATGTAAGAGGAAAATATCTCAACTATTTTACAGGAATCAATCCAGGCTTCCCATGCTGCGCTTCATTATACCACGGTTTCCCACATGTGGGACAACTATCCAACGACTCATTTTCCCCAGAATATAAAATGAAATCATTTGAACATGCATGAATCTTCTGAAAACTAAGTCCCAAATTCCGAACCAGCCTCTTACTCTCATAGTAATTTGCAGGAAAAAAATTTCCTTTGGGTAACAGTGTTTTAATCAAAGTAAATATCTGATCAAAACAAGTGTTTGACATTCCATTATCTGATTTTATAGCCATAAATTTAGTAAATGCTTCTAATTTTCTTATCTTGCAACCATGATATAATGCATCCTCAGCAGACCTCAACAACTTATAAAATTTAGACTGTGCAAGATCAGGAGTTAAATCAATATCATCCTAAGTTTCTATATGTTGAACAAATGGACCTGCCACATCATGTACTAAATTTTGAAACCGATATGGATCTGGAATCAAGTTAGTATCACCTTCTCTGGAACTGCGTTCACCGTGTTGATATCAAAAAACATAATCTGATTGAAAACCAAAACGCAAAAGATGTCCCCAACTTTTTCAAACGTTTCAAACGTTCTCAATGCAAATTTTTTACAAGGACGTTTTATTGTGTTTTCTAAAACAAATTCTAAATTTGATGCTGCAAATGCTAAGAAAGTCTCCACACCCTCAATATATACTGGAATTAAACTAGAACCGTTTGGATTTCCATGTTGATTTATCCATATGCGGTCATCTAATAATGACTATGGTCGACTTGGTTGTTCCATATTTTTCTATAAAATATAAAAGCATTACTGGTTTTGAATAATTTGATAGAAGAAAAACAATCTCTAAAAGAAAAAACTATAATAATTACCACTACTTACGAGCGACACAATTTTCAATGAAATTATTACTAATTAGTAACATAATTTTTAAATCATGCCTAATAAATTATTAAAATTATCAATATTCGCAACAGACTATTCTTAACATGTTCAAATCTTAAACGGTCGTTAATTTTAAATCATGCTCAATAAGAAGTTTGCGTAAGTCATGTTCGATGTAAACACTATAATTGTCCTTGCTTGGTTGACAAACATGCAAATAAATTTCTAATGAGAGGATCCAATTCATGTCTTTCTCATCTTTAAGAATTATATCACATGACCCTTTACATAGACCATTCTTCCTTAAAAATTTAATCCCTTAAATTTTTAAGAAAGAATGGTCTATGTAAAGGGTCATGTGATATAATTATTATAGATGAGAAAGACATGAGTTGGATCCTATCATTGGAACCCTACTTGTAAGGTGGTCAACCAAGAAAGGAAAATTATAGAGTTTACATGGAACATAGCTTACGCAAACTTCTTATTGAGCATGATTTAAAAATTGATGATCGTTTAACATTTGAACATGTTAATAATAGCTTGTTACGAATATTGATAATCATAATAATTTATAATTTATTTATTATTTTAATAATATTAATATTATTTCTTCATAAATATTAATCATAAAATTAATAACATTATTATATTACGTTACTAATTATATTATAAATTACGTTACTAATTATATTATCAATTATGTTATTCGCTAATTTTTCTGCTTATTCGCTAATTGTTCTTCTTATTTTATTATTAATATTAAAATAATATAATTTTTTATATTATGTTACAATTCTCTTTTCAGTGTTAAAACTTGAAATTATGTCTCCACATGTAATATTTACATTCACTTTCACCTCTCTGTTGGTGAGGAGGTTGATAATTTTGAAAATGAATGCAAATATTACATGTGGAGACAGAATGTGAAATTATTTCTAATTATTTTTTATATTATGTTAAAATTCTCTTTTCAGTGTAGAAACTTGACATTATGTCTCAACATGTAATATTTACATTCACTTTCACCTCTCTGTTGGTGAGGAGGTTGATAATTTTGAAAATTAATGCAAATATTACATGTGGAGATAGAATGTGAAATTATTTCTAATTATTTTTTATATTATGTTACAATTCTCTTTTTAGTGTTGAAACATGACATTATCTCTCCACATGTAATATATATATTCACTTTCACCTCTCTATTGGTGAGGATGTTTAAAATTTTGAAAATGGATGCAAATATTACATGTAGAGACAGAATGTGTAATTTGTCTACTTATCTCGTAATTTGTCTACCTATCTGGTAATTTGTCTACTTATCTGGTTATTTTTTCTAATTATCTGGTAATTTTTTCTATTTACTTGGTAATTTTTTCTAATTATCTGCTAATTATTCTAATTATCTGGTAATTATTCTACTTGTATGGTAATTATTATAATTATCTGGTAATTTTTTCTAATTATATGTTAATTTTTTCTACTTATCTGGTAATTGTTTCTACTTATCTGGAAATTTTTTCTACTTATCTGGTAATTTTTTCTAATTATCTGGTAATTTTTTCTAATTATCTGGTAATTATTATAATTATCCTGAAATTATTATAATTATCTGGTAATTATTATAATTATCTGGTAATTATTATAATTATCTGGTAATTATTCTAAATATCTGATAATTACTAGCTCATTATTTAAATTATTTATTATTTATTATTTATTTTAATTATTAGTTAATTTATAATTAAATTATATTATTACCAAACAAATATCATCCGGGAGTGTCGAACCAAGAGTGCAACAAGGCCCGTTGTCGTGTACTAGGATATCACGGGTCAGGCCCGAGATTCCTTATCAGGACTTTCACCCCTAGGTACAGCTGTGCCATAGCCGCCTCTACTTGTTCGAATCCAGACAAAGATTACTTGATTTATAAAGAATCTAATTATACCAAATTATATTATTTATCTACTAATAATTCCTAATTATCACTAACAAAATCATTTTATTAATAAAACTAAATATGAATAAAAAATTAAATTAAATTAATCTAAATTACCACTAAATAACAAAAAATAAAATGAATATAAAAAATTAAAGGAATATAAAAATAAATAAAAGAAAAATACTTTAAAATTTAGGTTGAACTTTTTGACCCCTTTGAATTCCACTAGAAAACAAAAATTAGAACTATTAAAAATGAAGACTGTAGAGAGAAAGTAAAGAAGAATTGGATGTTCTAAAAAAATGGATGGTGGTATATATAGGTTAGATTATTTGTGACGGTCACATTTGTGATGGGTGTACTGTCGCAATTAGACGTATTTGCGATGGGATCTGTCGCAAATACCTTCAGCACATTAATTACAGCCTGCGGTTAAAAGGATATTTACGACGGGTCCCATCGCAAATACCCCTGTCGCCAGAACTTTTTGCGATGGACAGCGAGACCGTCGCAAATACTATTTACCGCCGCCTGCTATTTTCGATGGTGAGGATACGTACCGTCGCAAATACCGACGGCGCATTAATTACCACCTGCGGTTAAAACGATTATTTGCGACGGGTCCTGTCGCAACTACTCGCACTGTAAAAGGTTATTTGTAACGTGCCCCATCGCAAATACCCCTGCCGCCAGAACTTTTTGCGACGGGAAGCGAGACCGTCGCAAATACTTTTTACCACCGCCTGCTATTTTCGACGGTGAGGATACATACCGTTACAAATATCCCTCCCGCATTTTGGCGTGAAATCCGCGCCAAAACAATTGTGACGGGGCATCTCTTACTGTCGCAAATACCTCATTATTTGCGACGGGAATAAATTCCCATCCCAAATGTGTCTTTAGTCGGACCATTTGAGACGGGAGTATATCCTGTCACAAATTACCTATCTCAATAACACAGTTTTCCCGTAGTGATGGGTTTCTTGTATGGATTCACAAAATTCAGTGGTCGTTTGGTTCATTTTGATCACCTGTGGGTTTTTAAAGTGTGTCAGACCTTTGAAACCACATATTTGGCTGTATTGGGAAGAACACATGTCCTATTGACGTTTTGTATCATAATACATGAAAAAAATAATAATAATTTTTTATAATATGATTTTATGACTTTTCAGGGCCGTTTTTTATAGATTTATCCATTAAACGAGTGTTTTGGTGTTTTATGACACTAAAAAGTGTGTTTTTGGTCTTCTAGAACATATGATACTTTGTATTGAAATCTATATAATCAACCATTTTAAGATTCACATTAAATTTGTTTTTGAAGGATTTCTACGCATTCAGATATCATTTGATTGGTTTTGACCCTCATGTGCATCTTTTGAAAGGGGTTCAAACCTCTAAAAACCATATCTTCAGTCCTTCTGGGAAGACTGCTCAACTGATTGATGCACCTTTGGATAATTGAAAACAAAAATAATAATCAGAAAATTTTCAAGTTATTTTAACTCATTCATAGGTAGATTGATCTAGTTATTACCATTAAATTCTTGTTCTGGTGTTTTATGACACTAAATGTGTGTTTTCCATCATCTTGGAAAAATACAACCTCTGATTGATGTATTGTCCGGTCAATCATTCCAAAATTCACTCTAATTTTTTTCATATGATTTCTTTGAATTAAAAGGGTTTTTCAATTGGTTTTGTCCCCCCATATATTTTTAAAAGGTGTCAATACTTTAAAAACTTCATGTTTGGTCATTCCAGGAAGACTGCATGTTCGGCTATTCCAGTAAGAATACATGTCCAATTAACGTGTCTGCCCATCATTAATGTTATAAAATAGTAATTAGATGGTTTTCCTTTGATTAAATTTCATTTTATGTTGGTTTCTATGTATCAAATCATTAAATTGGTGATTTTCTATTTTATGAAACTAAATGTTTTTTTCAGTACTCTCAAACAAACACCAACTCGGATTGATGTACCATAAACTCGACCATCTCAAAATTCACTCTACTATAGTTATCCTCTTGTTTCATTACATTATAATGATTTTTGATATGTTTTGACACCTGGAAACACTTTTTTAAAGGGGAAAAACTATAAAAAACTGATTTATATTCCATATACTCATACTTATAAATAATAATAATATGGTTTTCCTATAATTTAATGTAAATTTGATTTAATTATATATATATATATAATTGTTAAAAGTATTTTTTGGTGTTTTATTATAGAATAATAGTTGACTAGTTTAAACACATGTTGGATATTATATGTTCTACTTTTGATCATCTTGGGGAGGATCTTCCTCCTATGCCTCATCACTATGTATATGTCATGATTTTCAGGGGGATAAATCTGATGAAATTTACAATAGAAGTGGTAAGCTCTAGATATTTTCTATAGTAAAAGTGTGGAAATGATTGAGAAAACACTCACCACTTAAAGTGGTTATAGAACTACAGTGAGGCATAGTTCCCTTAACATTTTATTTGTTTGTGGGTATTTACCTCTTGAACAATTTAGTGCTACATCGAGAGACATTCAGTAGACACTCACCAGAATCTCTAGTGATATCCAATAGAATAATGATATTATTCCAATGGAATGGTGTAAAGATAAATATTTTTCTACTATTTTTCCAGGTTCTGATGGTTCTCAGATCCTCATTTATAGGTTAGCAGATTCAATTGATGGTAGTCGAACATCTTCAAAAGATTCATCTAGTGGTGTGTTACATTATTTTCATTAAGATATTATTAAATAGAAAAATATATGGTTGTATGCAAAAATACCAAAATTTGAAGTTGTATAGTATTAATGGAATCCCATAGGAATTATTCTTTCTCATCATCTAAATCTAAGGAGAAATATTATTTAGTACTAGAGAATTAATGGTAATATTAAGGGGGAATGATGAATACCCCTTTACCTTCACATCTATGAGTAGAATTCCTATCAGGTAAGACACTCTATCGTCGAATATTTTTTTTTAATTTTGATCAAGTTTCAGAAAAATTATCATGTAGGTGGGGAAACCTTTATACTTATGTTGAGGGGGGATTTTGGGAACTTTTTACCAATAAATTATATCTCTTTACAAAATATCTCTTGTTCAGATTGTGATATATCTCATTCCTCCAATATATAAGTTTATATAAGGGTTGATGACAATTCTAAGTATGGATTAATGGAATTCCCTAATAAAGAATCCATGGAATCCAAAAAAATTTAAGGATTTTTAAGGTATGTTTGGACATGAGTGCATTGGCCAAAAGAATTTATATAATCAATTGACTACAGCATTCCCTTATCCCTCACAATAGACGTGAGAATATATCTATTTAAGATCAATTGAGTTCAATCATTCTTAATGATTATTAGTGACCTATAACTACTGCCACTATTCTTAAATTGTTGTACGCATGGAATTTTCCCATATATGTTATTCTAAGATTCATGTAGTTCCTTCACGTATGCATTATTTTTGCGGTCTCATGGAAGTCCTCCGCTACATTAGGTTGTCCCTCAACAATAGGGGAAAACATTAGGGTGATGTACTATTCCATCATGAGGAGAAACTCTGTGTCGAATGGTATCATATTTTCTACCACTTATGTATGGTTATTTATTAGTGAGGGGACCTACCCAACTACTATTGATAGTGTCAATGGCCCTAATAGTTGATGCAATGCACCAGGGTGTTGATGGGATATCAATCCTTGTCCATAGAATAGGACTCTTTGTGCAGTAGGGAGGATTAAAGGGGATGGATCTCTAGGGGAATGGGATAGAAGATATATTGTATTTTTTTCTCTTAGGAATAAATAGATGAATGCACCTAGTGTGGGAATCACACTAGTAGAACTTCTACATGAAGAGAAGGTGTGAGGTTGAAAAACTCACATTATTTTTGGGAAACCCTATAATTTTTGTGGTTTTGAGCAGTGGGATCCATTATAGTTTACTCTCTCATGGTTGAATTAGATAGAAAAATATAGATATCCCCACCTTCTATATGACTTAGAAAAATGCCATCAATGTTTTCTGAGTAAAGGATACCAAAATGGTAATAATAGGGGGAAGTTATCCATTGTGAGACCACTATCAGTAGTGCTAGTATAGAACAATATCTTCCAAGTCCTCTCAATTAATCAACCTTGTGAGGATTAACCCAGATAACATATAGTATAATACAACTAAATTTATGAACTCCTGCTATAGAATTAAAATGGGAAAATGTCATTAATGATCTTATGACCCATATGAGATGAGACTACTATTCGTTTTTTTTCATGGTCTCATAGAGCTAGGGATATTTCATATCAACACTTTGAATCATGTTGTAACTCATGTTTTAAACAAAATTTAGGAGAAGTATCAAAACATGATATAAATGAAAGCCTATATATTATTTTTATATGAAAATGAAATCTAAAATTTCACATAAAAGGAACCCCAACATGAATTTCCAATACAAAAATATCCATACAATAGAAATAGAAAAACAAAAAATATAAAAAACTATGAACCAATGAATAAATAATTCTAAGACCCCATGAAAGTTATACCTTAGAATAAGATAAACTTGAAACAAAAAAACCCAAATTATCTATATGTGATTCAAAATTATTATATCAAAACCACTACCCTTGGTTAAAATAGAATCTTGGGAAAAAGATGAAATATAATTAGTACCTAAAATATAGATGCATTTATTACCATATATGGGTCCTCTATATTGCAATTATCAAAATAATTCATTACATAAATTTGAAATTATATGAAAATAATATATAAATCAAATGATATAGGGTTCATGGAACATAAATATTTTAGCAAGGAGATATTATCAAGGACAACATGAAGTAAAATGCAAAATGAATTAGAACTCATTTAAATTTTACTCCAAAAATATTTTTGATTTGAATGGGAATAAATTTATAAATATTTGATGAGGTAATCAAACTAGATAAATTACAAGGAAAGATAGGGTTTAATGAAATTATAATAAAATTTAAGTGAATTAAATTGTATAAAAAATGGAATATGAAACATTGTTAGGAAACTACACTAATTGGGTGAAAATATACCATAAGATTTCAATTTTTGAGAAACAGATGGCCTCGAGTGGATATTACATTGACTCTAGAATATTGTGAAATTGGTAGACTCAATTTGAGATATTAAATCTTCCTGATTTTTGAATTTATGATTAATAGAACATAGATATAAAAGACGAGAGACTTTCAACTTAAGGATATGACTAGAATAACATTTTTTTTCAAAAATATATTTAAATAGATTAATTTTAGTGGTATTTTGAAAATACATGAGAGTTTTTTCTTGAGGATAATATTAGAAATATTGTAACTTAGAATTGATTCTACAATAACATAGGAAACATTGAGTATATTGTAAATAACACCTTAAGTAGGGTATTTGTTTCACTTGTAGAGCATTCAGATAAAAAATGAAGTGATAAGGACTCGGAAAAACTATAGAAAAATAGAAAATGGGGAAAATAGAGAACATAAAATAGACTAAAAATATAAAAATGGCTATTGACTATAAGATGAAAAAATAATGTTTTTTTATTCAACATGAAATGTATATGATCAAATTAGAGAATTATATTTTGATTTAACAACTTCAAGATAAAATGTAAAAAACAATCGTGAATCAATTTAATCATTTTTCTCTAATTTCGAACAACAATGGACAAACAAATAGAAAGATAAAAAATAAAACAAGAGTTTGAAATTGATATTGAGAATCAACTTTCAAAAAAATATATTTACCTTCAGTTACTAAAAACTCAAATAACATTTAGACAACTGTTCAATGCAATTAGTTCACTGGTAGGGAAAAAATTGGTTTCTTCATGATGTGTTATAGTTGTTTATATTGTAGACTATCATATAAAAGCATGTCATAAGTCCTATCAGAAGAAAAATGATGGGAATGTATCATGACATGAAGGAATCCCAAAATTCTACTTATTTATATTTGAAATATTAACTAAAAAATATCCAAAAAATGATCCCCATCATTAATTCAAACATTAAGAAAGCTAGGTTTTACAAACATATAACCATAAAATATAAAAAACCTAACACCGGTGAATTAATATTTCTAATACCCTATGAAATTTATGCATTCAAATAAGATAACATGGAAACATATATCCCATGATGATCAATATTTAATTCAAAATTAGTATATATAAAATACTTTCATAGATGAATATAGAATCTAGAGATGAAGATGAAATAGAGTTGGTACCTGAAACACTGATGTAGCGATTCAAAAATATATTGGATTCAAAATGAGATTCGTTAAATAGTTCTTTACAGTAATGAGAAATTATCTGAATAATAATACACAACTTTAATGAGAAAGATGGTTTATAAAACATAGATTATTTAATAAGTATAAAAACATATCAATGTTAACCCAATAAAAAAGTAAAATTTATATGACTTCGTATACAGAGCACTCAATGCACAAACATGATTAGAATGAGAATCAATGTCTCTATATTCAAAGTGGTAATCAAGCCAAATCAAATTCTAAGAAGGAGGGACATATATTAAATTTTAAGAAAACATAAATTTAAATCAAATTTATGGAAAAAATAGAATATGAAACATTATATAGAAACTACACTAGTTGGGTTAAAATTTCTAATGGTGTTTGACTGGTGGCAAACATATACCCTCAAGTGGATATGGCCTCAACTACAAGGGAGAGGAAGGGGCTAATGGAAGGGGGATAGATAGTGGTAAAGGATGGTGGTGGGATGGGGGATTGATGATGGAGAGAGGGTGGAGGAAGAATGGGAGCTTCGTATATGGGGGAGTCGGCATAGTGAAATGAGAATGTTCGGATGGTGTATTATAGAGAGAAGAGGAGGGTTGGATGGGGGATCAACGGCTGGGGTAGGTGGTGCAGTGAGACATGGGGGAAAGATGGTTGAAAAAAGAGGTGGATGTTGGAGGCAGCATAGAGAAACAATATAGATCAATGGCGGATAACAATGACTACTGGGGGAGGTGGTGCAGTGTAGCATGGGTGCTCAACAGTTTATGGTAGTGAGGAGGGGAGAGGTGAGAGGGCTCGGAGTGGGAGGACGGCTGGTTGATGTAAGGGTGGTGGTGGTGGGGGGGGGTGTCCCTAATGAGGGATAGGGAAAACATGGTTGGTGAGTAAACCCCACCTACATCCTCCATTTGGAGGTCACTGATAGGGTCAATAGAATCATCTTTTGGAGCTCTCTCCATTTTATTATCAACAAAATCCCATTTTTCTTGTATTATTTTTTCAGTGCTAAAAATTATTGATAAATACACTCTTCACCATAAATGTTAAAATATACCATAATCATCAATTTTTTATCATTGATAAAAGGGGTCATTATCAACACTATAATACACATAGTAATCTAGAATTTTTTTTCAACTAATTATGGAACTGCGCTCACTCCCTATAATAGTGGCCCCACCTCCCCCTCTTACTGTACTAAAAATTACTAATAAGGAAACTATTCATCATTAAAATTAAAATATTCCATAGTATTTAATTTTTTTAGTATTGATAAATGGTTTTTTAATTAGTACTAAAAAAACATACTATAGTAGAATATTTTTTTTCAACTTGTTTAGGTACTATGCTCGTGCCCTATATCTATGCCCCGAACCTCCCCCTCCCTAAAAATAGATATTATCCTCCCTTTTTCTTACATGTGGCCCTTAAAACCTTTTTCAACACCCCCCATTAGTGATTCCACACTCCATGATCAATAGTACATGCCTGGATTCGATCATGAGACATTCATGTGAAAAGTGAATGTTTATACCACTCCTCTATACCATTTTCTTGTATATTTTATGATATATATATATGTATGTATTTACATACATATTTTGTTATCAATTATTTATTTATATATTGATATAATTCAATACTTATTTTTAAAAACATTTATAAAATTCATGTTTTGTTTTTGTGTTTGTATGTTCATGTGTTTGTCTTTTTATAAACACACACACATTTGTTTTTGTATGTGTATAATATATATATATATCACTAATCAATTACATATATAAGAATATATTAATAAATATAGATCTGTTTGTTAATAAACATGCACATATTCATATATAAATATTATATATATATATATGTATAATTATATAAATATTCATACAATTTTATAAAGTTAATAAAATGGATAATTTTGAATTTTTAAAAAAGAAAAATTAAATTTTTATTTTCATAATGTTTATATATTTAAAAATATTTGATAGATGTGAAAAATTTTAAATATCAATTGCTACAACTAACTTTTAATGTGTAGATATACACAAATATGTATTTATATTGATATTCTTATTTTAGAAAAACACTAATATTGGAAAAATAATAAATTATTAACACCGCGATATCTATATGAATATAATCCTGAAGATGAAATTCAGTATTCATTTAAAACACAAGAATAACTTCTTAAATGAATTTGAAATTCCATAAAATGTTCAAAAATATATGTATCTCCACAGAAAACATAATTTTAGAGGTCTTTCAAACCTTTTATGACTGATAGATGATTGGTATTAAGCCCATATGGTTTCAACAACATAGATCTCCTCGCAAGATTCAATTTTATATCTTGTGGTGCTTAAACAGACACCCTAATCAAACATTTTGGTCATTCAAACATCGATCACTTTTTTTAACTTGGAATGTGATATTAATTATTTTACTAATTTTTTCTATCAAGAAATTTTTGTTGAATTCTTATTACACAACATTAGATATAATATAATTAATTTATATTAGTTTTTTATTATTTAATAAACCATTTTTCAATAGATATGTTATATTAAGTGTAAATACACATTTAGTACTATATAAATAATTTTTAATAATATATATATATAAATACTAACATATTTTCATATTAAAATATGTTATTAATAATATATATATTTTTAATTTTATCAGCGTAAAGAAAACCGTTCGTAAATGTTTAAATTTATTAGCACTAAAAAATTATGATAAAGAGTGGCCTTCATTGATACATAAAAATATTATAATAGGTGACCATTATCATCATTAAAAAAATAACAACAAATTTCACATTTTATCAATGTTTTTTAGTGATGATAAATGTACTATTTATCAATGATTTTAGCTAGCGATGAAAAGAACATCACTGCGAATAAGCATGATTATGTATCAATGACCTATGAATATATTGACAACAATTAAAAAGTTAAATGAATGAGTTTCTTATTCCATAATGATAAGGAATGAATTTTATTCATTGTAGTTGATCATATTAATTAAGAATATATTATATAAAGGGTTCAAGTTACTTCATATTCACTTAAGTTAATTGTTAACTAACTTTCTAAAATAAATTTGATCATAGAAAATTAATTTAAATAATTTGAATTAGAAAAATAATAATGAAATACTATTTTACAATCACTGAGGAGAAGAAATAAGGGTGAAAATTAAAAATATTATGGGAGGAGAAGAGGGGTTGGGCCCTCCAGCAGCAGTAACTTTCTTGTTTCTTCTCTGATATATCTGTTTTCTCTTCATTTTATTCTTATTTGGAATCCCTAGTTCACCATAAGAATTTTTCAATCTAGATGTTATAATAAATCAGTGATTATCTATATCTTTAGGTAAAGCCTGGTTAATTTTCTGTTATACTGAAAAAAAAAAGAATCAATTTCCCGATATACTATTTTGGGAAAGTATTTTACCAATCTATTGTTTTTTTAGGGCAGGATTTTACAGAAGGTTGAGAACCTTGTTGTAAAACTCCTTTTACAAGGTAAATTAAGAGTAGACACATTATTATAAATAACCTTGTCTTTATTATCATAATACAATTATCTCTATGATAAAATTCCTTCAAGAAATAATTCCTTTAGAAGGTGCCTTATTAGAAGGTACCTTATTATTAAATCCATTGAAGAAGGTGATTTATGATAAAGCACCCACACTTCTTTAGTAATTTATTTTAAACTGAACATTTTCCTTATTTTTATTATTATTTGTCAAAATTATTATATATTTCAATATAATATATGTGAGTTTATATTATTATAATTATTACCATAATTATTATAAACTAAAAATGTTATGTTATTAGGAAATAAAGTATGTTTCATGTAAAATCTTTTTTATGTTTAAGAGATTACTTTTAATATAAATTATTTCATATATTTTTAGTCAATGTGTTAAATTTCATTTAAATTGTATTTATAATTTTTAATTTATATGCCTTCAAAGTCACATACATGAAATATAATAAAGTTTCATATCAGTGACTTTGAAAGATATTTAATAATAAAGTACAAATAAAAAGTAAATGAAATTTGGAATAATAGAAAAAATATAAAAATTATTATAAATTACTTTTTTAAGATTTAAGAGCTATATAATTCTTATTAATGTCAAAATGTTATGTTTTTAAATAAAATTGTTTTTATCATCTATATTACTATCGGTTTATTATATTCATGAAGCAAATTTTATTTTTAATTATATTTTATGTTTCTATTATATGTTTTAAATTTATTTTTTATTGTATTTATAGTATATTTTTTATAATCT
Source organism: Viscum album (assembly GCA_963277665.1). Lineage (NCBI taxonomy): Eukaryota > Viridiplantae > Streptophyta > Magnoliopsida > Santalales > Viscaceae > Viscum > Viscum album. The sequence goes on along the minus strand of OY728122.1, from coordinate 1,162,039,837 downwards.
TTCAAAGTCGCCTACCTGAAAAAAAAACACTATTTATATTTCAAGTAGGTAAATTTATAAACCTATAAAATCTAAACTATAATTTCAATATAAATAATACATAAAAAATTGAATAATCATATAAAAATATTTGAAAATAAAAATAATTTCTTTAATATAATATAAAAATACATTTAAATGACATAATCACTGTTGATTAAAATCATAACATTTAAACTTTAAAAAAATTGTGAGTATAAAATATAGTATAAAAAATTACAAATGAGGTTTAAAACATTGACTATAAAATTATAAAATAATTGAAAATAAAATTAGTGTCATAAAAATAATAAACAAAGAGTCTTAATTTACCAAATAAATGTTCACTGAAAAATTATTTATAAGAACACAAGTTAGGTTTTTAAACCATGATTTTTTGTTCCATTGAAATTATTTTTCATCATATTTTAAGAAAATATTTTTATTAACAATTTTTTTTATACTTTCTAAAAGTGTTTCAAATTTTAGCTATACTTTATTTCTACCTTATAATTTATACGCTTTCAAAGTCACACACTTGAAAAATTATTACATTTCATACAGTAGACTTTAGAATCCAATAAAATATAATAATAATTTACAATGTAAATGAAACAAAAAACATGGATCAAATATATAAAAAATAGTTGATGATAAACTTAATTTCAAAAATATAATAACGAATGATTATTTTTTTAGACACTAAATTTATTTATTATAAAAAAAACATTCAAACATTAAAATATTTATGTTCCTAAAGTGTAGAATAAATAAAATATAAATGATATTTAAAACACTGAATGAATAAATAAAAATTAATTTAAAATAAATGTAATATCAAAAATTAAAAAATAATAATTTATATAAAAGTTTTTTCTATAAAAAAAATTACAAGTAAAAATGTTATGTTTTAAAACAAGAAATATTTGTGTTATGTAAATTAGTTTTTGTCTAAAATATTTATAAAATTATTTTTATATTAAATTTTATCATATATTTATTCTGTGTGAAAAATTACATTTGGATTGTCGTCCTATGATTTCACAATAATCTGAGCTCATTTGGTTGGCTTGCACTATATGTTGTACATTTTTAAAGACATTACTTTTCTAAAAACTATTAATTAGTCTGTTCATGAAAATAATATGTTATATTGACATTTTTTATACTCACACAAGTCAAAAATAATTTTATGAAAACTTTTTAATATTTCACATTAATTGGATATCATTTCCAACGGTTTTAACCGTCACACACATGTTCTAGAATTTAAAATTATTGTAATTGTGTTTTTCATCATCTCAGATAAAAGATTACTCAGTTCGACATGATGTCGACTCTAAAATTCATAAATCAATCTATGATTTTTTTCTTATTATTTCACAGTAATCTAGCTAATTTGGATAGCTTGAACTCTGTGGCACATGTTTTTAAGGACCGTCATTTTCAAAAAACTCATTTCTTGGTTTGTTTTAGCACATTTCATCTCAAATGGAAATGGTGCTTTCTAGAACACATCAAAAAATAATTGTAATATATATTTTATAGGATTTTAAGTTAATTATAGAATGTTTTCTATGGTTTTAATCACCAAATTCACATTTTATCATATTAAGTTACTGAAACTACAATTTCAGTCATCTCGAGAGACTGAGACCTTAATATAATGTTCCATGGGATCTAGTTACTAAAAAAATATATAAATTTGTCTTTAGGTGAATTCACAAAAATCTGAGCTCTTTTGGCCATCATTCACTCTGTGGCGCACTTTTTTTAAGACCATCACTTTTGAAGAGATCATAATTTAGTCTTTTCGATCACATTACATGTCAAATTGACACACCATTTACTCACACCTGTCAGAAATAATTATAATAAATTTTTTTTGAGATATATTTTTAATTAAATATTGTATTATATGGTTTTAACCATCAAACACATATTTTATCACTTTAAATCACTAAAATTCTATTTTTGGTCATCTTGGGAAAATAACACCTCAGTTTGATGTTCCATTGGATCATATTTTTTAAAAATAATTCTATGATTGTTTTTTTTTATTTCATTGAAAAATGAGATCATTTTTTGTTTTATTTGAAATCATTTTAAGATCATTTTTTTAGTTCAAACTCAGTGGTACAAATATTTAAAGAATATCATTTTCATAGAACCTCATATTTAGTATGTTAGATCATATCACATGTCAGATTAACAGTCTGTTTACCCATACATATAAAAATACTATAATCCAACTTTTATAAAATTTAACATCAATTGGAGGCCATTTCCTATGGTTTTAACCATAAAATTCAATGTTTATCATTATAAATTTCTGAAACATTGTTTTCTATCATCTTAAGAAAATGAAACCTTGGATTGACACACCATTTGAACCTATAATTTAAAAATTATTCACCAATTGTTTTCATGAAATATCACTATAATTTGATCTCAGTTGACCTATTTTCACTCAGTAGCACAAATTTGAAAATACCATCATTTTCTTAGAATACATTATTTAGTCAGTTCAAGCACATCAGATGTTGGATTAATGCACCGTCTCAGTTCATGTCAAAATTTCTATTTTACACCAAAGTATAATTTATATTATATAAGATTTTATTGTTACCTACTAATTTAAAAGTTTAATTATATGGGAATTTTATCCCATAAAATAAATTATAAATAAAAAATATATGAAATTTAAAACACTGATTGTGAAAATAAATTTAAACTAAAAATAAAAGGTTGGTCAAAAAATAATAAACAAAAAAATTTAATTAACATGAACAAATTTTTGTGTAAAAATAATTTATATATACAAAAGCTTTGTTTTGAAACAATAAAATTTTGTTCAATTGGATATATTTTTCATCAACATTTTTTACAATTTTTTTTATTTTCAATAATTTCTTATATTTTTCATACCTCTTTTATATGTCATTTAGATTAGACTAATAGTTTATATGCATAAAATATAGTATAAATAATATGTATATGAAATTTAAACCACTATCCTTGAAAAAATGGAAAATAAAGTAATGTCAAAAAAATAATAAAAAAATAATTTATGAAATAAATATTGTAGTAAATATAATTTATAATTACTAATGTAATGTTTTGAAACAATAATATTTTGTTTCATTGAAATTAATTTTCATCACCATTTTTTTCATTTTTTTATTTTTGACTGTTTCAAATACTTTTAATCCATATTTTTTGTTTCATTTAGATGGGTCTTATAGTTTATATTATTTAGGCTTTCAAAGACTTCTAATTGAAACATTATTATGTTTCATATACGTGACTTTGGAAGCCTATAAAATATAAACTATTAGAACAATCAAAATGAAACCTAAAACCTGGATCAAACATATAAGAAATATTTGAAAATATTAAAAATTTAATAAATATAACAAATTGAAAGTAATTTACATAGAACAAACATTATTGATTAAATACACAACATTTAGACTTAAAAAAAATTTGTGCATAAAACATAGAATCAATTAAATATAAATTAAATTTAAAACATTGACTATGAAAAGAAAAATTTATTTAAAATAAAATGAATCTCAATAAAATAATAATTATTCATTATTAATTATGTAATTATTTTAAAATATTATGAATTGAATTTTAAATAAATAATAATTATATTTTAAAATATTAATGAGAATTACAACTATAATAATGAATATTTATTTAAATAATTTAAATAGTATTATACCGAATAAATTAGTTAATAATTTAATTGAAAATAAACAATAATTAAAAATTTAATATAGAAAATATAATTGTTCATTTTAATGTTATAATCAACAATTTTTAATACAAATATTAATTATTAACAATAACCATAGTTGAAATATATTCAAAATTTTAATATTAAACAAATTAATAAATAATATTTTTAAATAGTTTATATAATCTATTTTTTTTATTTTATATTTCTAATGTATAATATAATTAATAATTTTAGTAATTTTAAATAATAATTATGTCGAAATGATTATATGTTCATAATTATTATTTAATAATAATATTCAATGATAATATAATTGTAATTTATTTTATAATAAAAAACATTAAATATTTTAATAAATAAAAAAATAATTCTTATATTTAATTATAATATTCTAATTTTTATTTTTTAATATTTTTTATATTTAATATTAATAATATTATTATTTTATTTATATTATTTTATTTATATAAATTATAATTATTTTTAAAATTATTATTATTTACTGAAAATGTGATCTTTATATATATATACAAACCATATCTAAAAATATTAAAAACAAATAAAAAATATAGTGGAGGACGCAGTTTGAAACAAAACCCTCTTAAAAGCATTATGAAGAAGTCTATGTTTGAGATAACACCTTCTACAAAAAATTTATGAAGATGGCGTTGGCTAAGAAAACACCTTCTTTAGAAAAATTGTAAAGAAGGCACTATCTCAGATAGGGCCATCTTCATAGACATTTTAAAGAGGAAGTTATTTCCAACAACTCCAACCCATCTACCGTATTACCCCCAATTTCATCATTTGTTTTGGAATATGTTACCTAAAAACATATTTTATAAATTGCTTTAAAATTTCAATTATATTTGGATGTTTTCTAGTCAAACCTACACATCCTCTCTTTTAATTGATTCTTTTATTTTACCTTGCTGTTATTTCCATATTTTAGAAGGTATAGACTAGCACGAATTTTTTTAAAATAGTTTGCCTCAACCCCCTTCTTGTGTTTACTCAAGGATCCATGGGAAGGTATCTCACCTCTATACCAATGGTGTCGAAAAATCTAGATAATGATTCTAAGAGACTAAAATTCTCTATTAAGTTTATCATATCACACTTTAAAGGCTTGGATTCAGAACACATTACTCAGTTTCTTTCCCATATTTCATAGGTTGTAGAATCTTGCTCTTCATCCAGAGATTCAGCTATTCTGCTCTACACGGAGATTTCTTTGGTTAATGGTGTTAACATTGTCCTTCATATCTAAAACTTCTCGGCCTTTATTAGAAAAACTGTATGTTTGAGTACTAAATCTTTTTTATGTTCACCAAAAATTCTTATAGGTGGTTCCTTCCAGTACAAGATATGGGATTGACCCAACAACCTCATAGGGTAGAAAGATAGAGATTATAATCTAACTCAGTAATCCTTTTTCATATTTCCAGTTTCGTTCCCAATAAAGGATGTCTTATCGATTTTGGTAGAGGTTTTAAAAATTAAATTTCCTGAGTTATTTTTTTTTGACTGAGTGATAACAAAAAAATGGAAATTTTGAAGAAAAAAATGTGTTTTTTTTAAAAATGGGGTAGTTTAAAACACTCTATAAAAGGAAGTATGATTTCAACAATTATTTGTTGAGAGATAGAAACATGTAGGCACTTTGAGAGGGAATGAAGGGGTTTCTACATTTGAATTTCCCAAAAAGTGATAAAGTTGTACAAAGAAAGTTGAATACAATAATGTGTGGTGATGACAAGAGAATTGTCAATGACATCATGAGAATAGATACATGATGGAGATCTATGTATCTAAAGTCATCTTGTTTGAATTAATAGATAATTATGTTTCGGTTGGGATGATTAGCTATAAAATGAAATATTATTTCTATGTGTGGGTGAAAAATGCCCTTACGTGAGAGAAAATTCCTCTAAGTGTTGAGAGAAAAATATTCTGGGTGCATTTTAAATTTCCTTCATGTGAGGAAAAATATAACATTGGAGTAAAACATCCTTCTGGTAAATTTTATGGATCCTTTTGAGATATTTTATTGTGACTTCGAGCTCCATCCCAAAAAATGTTATCAAAGGAGGTTCACAGTTCCAAGATAAGAAAATAAAGATGTTGCAATGGAGTCACATTGAGGAGTTCTTCGTGGATCTTCAAAGATGATACATGTAAAGGATGTGACGAATCATTCTAGTGTTAACAAAGAAGATCCAATGCAGATGTATATCCAACTATGGTGGAGTTGATGTGATTGATTTGATCATGGAGGATGGTAACAACTAGGTCCTAATGACAGAACAGAGACCCCGCCTTAACATGGTCATTGGGTCTCAGCCCACCATATACCACCAGTTTACCCTCAGACACATTTTCTCCACCCTGGGGTCCACCCACATGTCTGAATGGGTCATCTGACTAATTACAATCCCTTCATTCCAACACATGTCCATTCTAGTGTTATTTGTCCTCACTTGCACACACCATGGGAAACATCCCAAAAGGTCACTCATTCGGATCACTACTCTAGGACAAGCACGCTTAACTATGGAGTTCTAATCCGGTAGTCTCCTGAAAAGGAAGGTTCACCTTATTGACATGAGTCATATCATTTAGTCATTTAACCCATTATCATTCTAGGGTGTTACATTCCGCACCCCCCCCCCCTTTATAGCATAATGTCCTCGTTGTGGGACCTATATATCAACCCAGGTAGTGTACTGCACTCAAGGTAGGGTACCACCACTAATACCAAATGTAACAACTGGGGACCCAGTGAAAGCACAGACACCCCACCTTAACATGGTTGTCGTGTCTTGGCACGCTAGGTACCACTAGTTACCCTGAATCCACATGGTCCCCACTATAGGGCCCACCCACATGGTCGAAAGGGTCATCTAACTAATTACAGTCCCCACATGCTAACACATGTCATTTCCAGTGTGCTTGTCCTAAATCACACACGTCCAGGGAAGCATCCAAGAAGGTCACCCATCAAGATCACTACTCTAGTCCAACAACGCTTAAATATGGAGTTCTAATCAGGTAGACTCCCCAAAAGGAAGGTTCATCTTTCTAACATGAGTCATATCATTTATTCATTTAACCATTTATCATTCTATGCTGGTATAAGTAGTCAATGATGGTTGATCCAACAATCACAAAGATGATAGTGGGGAAGATGATAATTGAATATTCATGTTTTAAATCATGGTATAGATTTTTGGGAGTTATTTTAAAATGTGAATTGCTTTGTATATTTTTTTACTAATTGAGTCACAATGTAATAATATAGTTTTATGAAAAACCCAATGTTCTTTTTTAAAAAATGAGGAAGCATCAAACCATTTATTAAATTATGGTGGATTGAAACAATGATGGTGAGTGAATTTTTGAAGACTTCATGTGAATATATCCATGATGGAGATCCACATATGAAAATTACTCTTGGTTTTGGAGATCATGTGGCATATCCCAATGGTGATGATCAAATGTACTACAAAATATTATGTCAATGTGTGGGTGAAAAATGAATTTGGGTGAGAGAATGATTCATCAAGGTGTTGAGAGAAAAATATTTTAGGTGCATAGTAAACATCCATTGAGTAATATGAAAAATTAATTCAATTGGGAAAATCATTTGAATGAATTTTGTGGTGATTTGATACTTATTTGACAAGCAACGTCAGACTCCACACCAACACTGGTGCTTACCTATCTCTGAATTCTCTTGTATACTGTTGAATAAACTAGCTTCTTCCAATGAGATGCTAAATTAGGTTTTCTTGAGAGTTTTTGTGACTATATAGGGTAATTCTATGTAGGCTAATTCACCCATTAGCCGTATTATAGAAATTTATGATTATAATAGTTTTATTGTTGATCCTTATGAAATGTGTTTGATGTGATATGGATTGAAAATGTTGAATATAGGTGTATAGGAGAGAAATTATCATAAATTCTTCTCATCCATTCATAAAGTGATTTTCTTGGTGGAAACATTAGATCCCTAGATCATTTCATTTGATCTACTAAAAATTGTTAGTGAGATGGAGAATTTTCTATCTAATCAGATATCTTATGTTAGGTGGGGCACTTAGAAGCCTTGCAAACTATAAGGAAGATGGTATGAGAGAATCTTATCAAGGATACATGTTCAAAAATACTGAGGAGAAATCAGTGGAGTGGTAGGAATAGATCTTCTGGGCATTCATCACCAATGTCACCGATAATTGCTTACTTTGAATATGAGTCACCGGGTATGTCACAACATTCCAAAAAACTTGTTTTTTATTTCTCAAATCAAAATATAAATAATAAGGTCAATCAAATGATTTAGAAGAATGAGAATTGATGGGTCAAAATATCTATAAAAGATTGATTATATTATACAATATCAATTGGGTTCTTTATTTCTGATACATTCTCTAAGAACACTAGGTAAAAAGATGTTGATGGTGATGGATAACTTTAAAAAACCTCATCCCATTACCCTAGGTGTTGTTTTCACAAAATATTTCATTGCACCATTATGTATGTGCAATTTAGTAACATAATACTGAATGCAAAGTGTAATTCAATCCGGTCTAGGTGAGTACCTCTATAAGCACATGGATCCTTAGTGAGTATGATATTTTAGTACAATACTCTAATGAAGCCTTTAAGAGACCAGGAGATCCAGACATCCTTACATCAGATGTTGTATGTTCATCATGTTGGTCTTGATTCTCAATTCATTAGTAGCATCATTGTTCTTATTTTGACCATTATTTACTCTTATATTCTTTAAATTCGTTTCTTATTGGAATATTTTATAAAAACATATATGTGGGTCATGTTCTTACCTAGAACACATGTCTTAGTGGGACTGAAGCACAAAAATCATTGTGTTCATTATTAACTAATTGATTATTATGTCTTATATGTTATACTCTATTGATTTTTTTACTTTTGTGAGAAAAATACCCAATTAGGTCCTTTTGGTTTTTGTGTTTTTTAATCATTGCACACATCCCCTCAAAATATCAACACTTTTCGTTAAGTATTATGTTACTACATTGCACAGACATAATGGTGCAATGAAAAATTGTGTGAAAACAACACCTAGGGTGATGAGATGAGGTTTTTTAAAGTTCTCCATCAAAACCAGCATCTTCCTACCTGGTGTTATCAGGGAATGTATTAGAAATAAAGAACCCAATTGATATTCTATAATATAATCCATACTTTAGAGATAATTTGACCCATACATTCTCATGATTCTAAATCATTTGATTAACATGCTAATTTAAATTCTGATCGGAGAAAAAAACAATATTTTTGGAATGTTGTGACTTACCCGGTGACTCATATTGAAAGTAATCAATAATTTGTGGCATTGGCGATGAACACACAGAAGATCTCTTCCCACCACTCCATTGATTTCTCCTCTGTATTTCTGAACTTGTATCCTTGAAACTATTCTCTTATACCATCTTCCTCATAGTTTTCAACGCTTCGAAGTGCCCCACCCAACATAAGACATCTGATTAGATGGAAAATTCTCCATCTCACTAATAATTTTTAGGAGATCAAATTTGATGATATAGGGACAATGATTTTTGTGCTTCAATCCCACTAGGACATATGTTCTAGGTAAGAACATGACCCACAAATTTGTTTTATCAAATATCCCAATAAGAAACAAATTTATTGAATATAAGAGTAAATAATGGTCAAAATACGAACAATGATTCTACTAATGAATTGAGAATCAAGAAAAACATGATGAACTTATAGTGTTGGATGTAAAAAAGGTCTGGATCTTCTTGTCTCTTGAAGTCTTCATCGGAGTGTTGTAATAAAATATCATACTCACTAAGGATCCATGCTCTTATAGAGGTACTCACCTGGACTAGATTGACTTCAACTTGGTTATCACAACAATGAACTGGAATCATTAGGTTAGGTTTCATGTAATAGAACTAGGAGTGAAAGAATACCATAGATCCAATAGTATGATATAGAAATGAATATCAAAGATAAGAGGGAGAAGGGGGTGTTTAATCCTGCCTCAAACCCAAAGAGTCTAGAAATTGAAAGGATGATCCTGGAGGTCCATGACAAGGAGTCAAACAGTAACCAGGTGGTGTGAATGAATGCACCTTACTAGGGAGATGACATAGATGCATTAGGCCGAAGAACAGATCAATTTCATGTACACATAGAAGGACTTTCCCACATTATAGGTCTAAGAACCAAAAATTGGCCCCAAAAATTAAATTTGAGTAGATAAAAAGTAATTCTTATAACCATAATATTTCATACACATAAAACTAATAATATAAATGGAAGATAAATGACTAGGGCATTTCAATAAAAAAATTGAATACCATATTTCAAAAAACTCAACAATTTTCAATTGGAATTGGATATTTTCTTGTACCTAAAGATATAAAATTGGATGAAAATTCATTTTATATTGGAAAAACATGAATTTAGGAAACACAATAGATTTAGTAAAACTATCAGTTAGGTTATCATTTGTGTGTGTCTTGTTGACACAAATATTTCCAAATTCTATAACATCTCTAATAAAATGTATCCTAAGATCTATGAGTTTGGATTTACCATGGTATCTTAAATTCTTGTTTAATTTTACTGTGTATTGATTATAATTATAAACATTTACAACAAAATTATAAAGGTTGAGTTTAGAAGAAAATAATTTATGCTATAATGCCTCTTTAATTTTATCAAGGCTATGTAGTCAGATTTTGTAGTTGAAAGAGAATTCAAAGACTGCATGTTACACTTCCTAGAAATAGGTCGTCCAAAATAAATGAAGCTATTTTAGGGCATGAAAATGTGGATTTCTTGGAGTTTCCATCAAATTTATAAGGGTGAAGATAGAAAAATAGATTTAAATCCTATTGAAAATCATAGAATAAAATAAACTACCAACTATATTAGTTTGAGATATTTTATACATAAACTGAATATCATCAATAATAGTGGGCACTTATGTCAAAGATAATGTAATGTGTTGTCCAAAAGGTACATTAATAGTTTTGGGAGATGTAAAAGTTATCACTTTAGAATATATATAATATGATATTTTTATAAAAAATAGAGCTGTTTATTTGGTCTATCCCTGATTATTTCAACACCTATATTTTACTTAGGTGCAACTAAGTATTTCTTTTCAAAACTGTCATTTAATTGATATTTTATAGCAGTAATAAGTCACATTTTTTTCACAAAATGATCATATAACCAATATAAAAAACAAAATAATTTTTTTATATTTTAATTGATTTTAAATAAACACAAGCATTATATTGACATCTTGTAAATTGGTTATCATGAATAAAATTATTTATTTTTTAACCATTTACATGAAGCTTATTCTAATATATATAAGGATTTATTCAAATGTAAATCTTGGTCAGATTTTAATTCTCATGATTAACCATTGAGAGGCCTTATGAAAATTATCTCATTTAAATAACCATATATAAAAGTAGTTTTACCATCAAGTTGTTCAATATAATTTTTATTATAAGAGAAAAAAGAAAGTAGTATCCTAATTTTAAAAATTACTAAAAATAATGGGAACATTTTCATAATAGTATTTTCATTTTCATTAAATGAATCCTTTTGAAACCAGTCTTTCTTTGAACATAATACTGTTTCGTGTAGAGTTATCTTCTTTCCTTTTATAAATAAACTTAGAATCAATTACATTAGCATTGGATTATTTATTCACAATATACCAATGTTGATTTATTCTTAAGTATTAGATTTCTTTATTCATGGAAAAGACCCACTACTTAGAGTCTTTAACATTAAGGGAATGCGTATAATTACGAGTCTCATCACCATATTGATCCTCAGGGACATAAAAAGAATAAGAGGACATATAATTTTTTTGAACCATTAAGGAGGTCTAGGAACTATCCAAACTCTATTTTTGGACAATTTATAGTATAAAATATTGTGAGGAGGTTATGTTTCCGAATTTGAACCAGAACATGAGTCAAAATCATCTCAGGTTTTGGGATGATGAGCAGGTGGAGTGGGATGGATACTAGATTAAAAATGGATTGGAGGTTCAGTTTCCTAAGTATTTTTTAACGTTATATCACTACTGTCAGGTGTGACATTCTTGAATTTGGGAGAGCAATACCCATGAAACACCACATCCCTACTAATGATTCATTTTTGTTAATCAGTTTTATCAACTTAAATTTTGTAACATTTAACACCCTCGGGATACCATAGAAAGATGAATTTTAGGGCTCCAAGTTAAAGTTTTTTAGTCTTAACATGGGTATATGTAGTGAAGATGAAGACTCATAAGTAGCTATAATAATGTGGATTACCATTCAATAATTATTCTAGGTTTATAAACTAATAGGTAGAATAAGGGAACCTTTTTATTAGGTAAACTTCAATACTAGAAGCCTCTTACAAAACATATTTAGGGAGAACTGAGCTTGTAATCATGCTTTAGGCTCATTCTAAAATAGTTCTACTCATTATATATTCAAGACCTTTTTTAGGTATTCCCTAATAGTTTGGTTTCTTTTAATACCTTCAAATTCATATAATTTACTAACCTCATTGGATAGGTACTCTAAGACATTATGTGATCCCATGGTTATAATTTATCTCGAACCTAATTTTCAACAAAAAAATTCTATGTTTTAAAGGACTGGAAAAAACATATTTATTTCTCAGAATATAAATCCCAACTTTTTAGGAGAATTCATCAAAAAGCTGAAAAAATAAGAACCTCAACCATGTGATGTAGTCCTAGATAACCCCGTAGGTTAAAATTTATGTATCATAAGGGGCTGTAAGCATTAAAATTGAACCTATTAATGTTGAATCTCTTTTCGTTTCCCATCACATAATATTCAAAAAATGGATGATTTATTGGTATGATGACAATAAACTACAAATTTTTGTGGATTTATTCTAGACCCTTGGATATTACATTCCAACAACTCTTATGCCATAGATAACTATTATCCGTATTAGCTTTATAGACACTACATACCTATATTGAATAGTTCATTCAATTCAAAACATACCTCCTATTAATGATTGTTCCATTAATGATTATTGAAGAGGAATTGGAGATATTTAGATTTTCTATTTTAGACCTAAAGGTGAACCTTTTTTTTAGAACCCATAAGGAAGTAAAGTTTCTTTGAATATTGGAAACCCACCTGACATCAAGAAAAGTTATGATGGAATGGTCATTTAGTTCTATTCAAACTGATCTTCTTCCATTTACCTTACACATATTATTATTTCCTAATATGAAATATCCTTATAATTTCTCTATTAAATCTAGGAATGACAGTATTATGGTACACATGTGAAAGGATAACCCAAATTCAATGACCGATTCATGATTGAGAGAATGGCCTCGAAGAATTAACACTTTAGTTGTTTCATAACTGGAGTCCAATAAAAGGGACTACTTAGTGGGTTGTTTATTTGTATGTCCTTGTTTAAGCTTCCTATGCTCGAGCATAGTGTTCTAGGGAATACCACAATGAAAGAAAGAAAATTTTATTTCCCAAAAATTAGACATAGGGTTTGTTTTCTTATTATTCTTTCTTTTATTTTTATTATTCTATTTATTTTTACATTTATACAATGGTCCACCCCTAGTAAAACTTCTATCTTCCACATATTTTTTCCTCAGTTTAGAATGTAATTATATGAAGATAATGGAATATGTAACCTCAATAAGGGTTAAGGAGTCGTGAAAATACATCATCGTTTTCCCTAAGGTGTTATAGGAATTATAAAAATAAATTAGAAGGATCATTTCATGATCTTAATCATCAAAAGTTTCATTTATGTTTTAAAAATCTAATTTAACTTTCTAAAATTCATAAAAATGTGACTTAATTAAACAAGCTGTATTATTTTTAAATGTGAAAATTCACTATTTTTTTATAAACACTTTCAACTAAAGAAGCTATCATGTACAATTTTTTCTTATTTAATTCATATACATGTAGTCTTAGATTTCTAGGAAACTTCCCTAAAATATTTATCTCCTAATTAAATTAGAATAGAACTATGTTCATTAACTAAAACATCAAGGGAAACATATTGATATTCACTGATATTCTTTCTAGTTTGGTTATAGATACAATCAGTTCTATATTCCCACATAGGGCATCAATTAATCATTTTTAAACCAGCATCGATCTCATATTAATTCTCTAAAGATTAATATAATTGTATTTGTCAAAATTTTTTATTTCAAACCAAATTGTTGACATATTTACCCAAATGAGTACATGATGACATATTAAAAAACATGTTATCTGTAAGCCCTGAAAAACTGACTAAACTAAAGTGAAAATAATTATTATCCAACTAGATTCAAAATTATGAGGAATTAAGTGAGGTGAAAATGGATATAAATAAAAAAATATTTTAAATTTGTGATTTTAAAAGATATATAAATGTATAAATTAAATTAGAAATGAATATTGAATTTGAGAAACATGTTTGATAGAAAAAATAGAACTTTTGAGGCTATAATACATGGTTTTTAGGGGAAAAGGTGCACTAATTGGGATAGAAAAATCCAAACCAAAAGAACTGAAATAGAGAATTTTCTCTTAGAAGTCAAAATCAATATAATTGAACATACATGAACCATGAATTAATAAAATAACAAAGAATATAATTATTCACATGATTTGGTCCTAGTAAGACCAATGTTCATGGAAATAACACCACACACACATGTTTTTTATTCACATTGGAAAAAAGAAATGGACTTATAAAATATTAGAGTAAAGAAACATCAACATAGGTATACATATTTTGGTACTATAAAATGATAATAAATGGTTTTTTATGAAATTTCAGTGTTGGACATAATGAGGTATGGTTTTCATGGTCTCATTAAGTATCCATAAAATCACCATACCAAAGCACCATACACAATGAGAATCAATGTCTTCATAGAGGAAATCACCTAGACTGGATCAATTTCTACACAGGTACTCCACCTAGAGTATTCTTGACCAAAGGATCCAATCATACAAGATCCACATAAAGCAGTAAGAAATGAGTGTACCATTGAGTTTTGTTTTCCAAGAGACTAACAACTAAGTAACTAGAAGAAAAGGGATATGTTTTGAGATACATGAATTGGACTAAGAGAATACCATAGTTATGAGAGAATGGTCAAGAAATGAATTCTAAATAGATGAGGGAGAACAGGGTGACCAATTCCCCCAGCCACTAGAAAACCCTCAAAATGGAAAGGTCAAAACCTGAGCACCAAAAAAATAGAGCCAAACATAAACTGAATGGTAAGAATGAATTCACCTATCCAGGCAGATATTGAGGATTCATTGGGTGGAATAAAATTTCAATGGCAAATAAAATAGTCAAAAAAAATTTCTACATAGGCATGAGAATGCAACACATGCCATGTGTACATGCTAAAAGATAAGCCCATGTGGGAGGCCCCAACAACAAACATTGGCCCATCAAGTTAAATTTGAGTAAATGAACAATAAATATTCTAAAAATAATAGTGTAGGCATCTAGAAATAACAATATAAATGGAATAATAATACACTGTAAATTTCAATACAAAAACTAAATTGAATAAAAAAATTCACATATATTTCATGTGTGTGTGTGATCTATTGGTAGGAAATATTTAATATGATCTTTGAAATTATATTTGTACAACATAGGTCATGTCCCCAAATAAATTCTGGTGAATTTAAGATATATAAAACTATGAGGATTATTATTCTCTCCTTGCAGGAACCAGATGATGCTTACTCTACTTCTTATGAGCCAGTAACTAATAGGTTGTTAAATCCTTCACTATCCCAATATGTTTTCTCAATTTATTTCCCTACTAAGTACCATATGGTTATGTTAACATGTTATGTGGTTTCGGAAAAGATCTCAAACCTCGAGATTTTGGTGTCAGAAGGATCTATAGAAAAAATCCACTATTTTTTTCCTTCTTATCGCGTCTTTTGTAGATATTGTGTTTATTCTCTATGGTGATTTTTGGTAGGAAAAAGGACTTCTCCTTATCCACACCTCAATTTTATTTGGGTGAGTTATTAATTTAAATATACTAAGAGAAGGGATTCATTATAGTTACACTTTTATTGATGAAAAGTTTCTTTTCTTATGCATTTCAGTTTCCCCTTCCCTCCTCTCACTCCCTCATGGATTTTTTAGAGTTTTTAATTTATAAATTTTCTGAAAAAGTTACCCATTTTATCATTGGTGTTCTCATTTATTCTATTTACATTTATTTTAGCTACTAATCTTATTGATCATCAGGATAAAATAACACAACAAAAAATTTTCAAATGGAACTAATAAACATCAAAAAAATTAATCCTTCAAAAAGTTCATTAAAAAAATGTTTGAATAACTATTGTGATTATTTGAAATACTCTATTATATTTTCTACTAAAAAATATATTATCAATTTTTATCAAACATACTCTTATCTAAAATATCAATCAATCCAATTATGTTATCATAAAATCGAATTTAATTTATTTTGATGGATGAAATTAATTTTTTCGGGTCATTCATGCATAAAATATATTTACTTGTTATGAAACATCATATGATCAATATTTTAAGAAATTAAATTGAAAGGAATAGTTGGTACCTCATTCTAGATGATGTTATCTTTTGGGGAAATTCCAAGGTGCCAAGGACATGTTCTTGGTGAAAAATATTAATACAGATAATCTATATTTAATATCTCATGAGCTTAATCATTAATTTTTTTAAACTAAATATATTGGAATTTATTTTGAAAATTTTATTTCATCCACTAATCACATAAAGGGTTTATTTTTATTGGATCTTAATGATTTTTTATTAGTGTATTGAAGTCTTACATTAGTGTGATAATAGTAGTAAGATATAAACATCATTATTAAATTATTCCTCACACACAATATTAATGAATATTATATGCTATCAATTATTGGATGAAAAATACCCACGCATGCTTTATTTATTCCATGATTATACACATGTTTCATGGGATCTTCTATCCCAATTATATATTTCATTGAAAATGAAAATGAAATTTATCATGATGGTTACAAACACTAGAATCCACACCTCATCAAAAATCAACACCATCCCCAACAGAATTACAATAATAACCGGAGAATAGATTATGTTTAACTTGTAATGATAAGTTCATTATATTTTGAAGATGAATACAACCCAACTCTATTAAATGATTTTTCTTTAGCTAATTCTTTATAACTCTCAGAAAAATATACCTTATGATACTTATCTCTCAATGATTATCATGGTTTCACAAAACATTCCATGATTTGTATTCATGGATGTATTTTGGGATTATGATTGCATGATTTATTAAAAATGATCACCCTCTTTAACACTATTGAACCTTGACTTTTGTTTCATATAGTTCTTCAATAATGGATAACTTTGTCTTTTAAAGCATTGGGGGTGGGGACAAACACATGAACTTCCAAGGATTAATTAATAAATTTAAAGTCACGATTAATGTTCATATCACATTTCTCCAACTTATGCATTATGAGTGAAAAGATATAACATTGTGTTTCGTACATCAAAAAATAAAATTTGAACATGAATTAGTTCATTAGTAGTGGGACTTAGGTTGTATCCAGATAGAAGAGTGTTTTGGGAGTGTTCTTCTATTTTTAATGGGTTATTAGTGTTAGAATAAAGTTATTTGTATTTTGGTATTAAACATAGTTTTTGAAACAAGTTGAATAAACTTGGACAACCCCACACTTTTCCTATTAAATATTTATTCTAATTACGCTCTCATATTCTCTATCTAACCCTCCTCAATGTGATGTTTCATCATTATTTGAAGGATAT
Organism: Viscum album; assembly: GCA_963277665.1. NCBI lineage: Eukaryota > Viridiplantae > Streptophyta > Magnoliopsida > Santalales > Viscaceae > Viscum > Viscum album. Next base: position 1,162,022,160 of record OY728122.1, on the reverse strand, counting down.
AATGATCAGTGAATTCTCTAACCTCACCTATCTCAGTGATTAGATATATTTAATCACCCTTTGCAAAATAAAATACTCATAATCAAATTCATTGGAGATACATATACACCATATAAAATTTTACCACCTCGGTTCAAATCGATAATGATCCTAGGCTTCCATTTGGAATTTAGCACCATTGGTTAGGCCTTCTGTATGCCTGGTATTCTATGAAGTTCACACGTTTCTTTTATATGATGAGGGATGATGTAAATCATCATTGGACAATGTTATTGGGGTTAGGAATCAAGGTTTCTATTTTAGCACAAGATAAACTAATGTGATTGACTACATGGTGTATATTACTTCTTTATTTTTGATGAATACACACAATAATATGGTGTGGTATATAAGTAAAATGCATGGGGGTTCCCTAATGAGTTTTATTCTGAAATATAGTATGAGTATCTTAGTGTTCATATAGATCCTTATATCGAGCTTTCAAGTAAAACGTTTTACCTGATATTTGGATGGAATTTCTAGTTGATATATAGGACAAAGAAGGGAATCAGTGTAGTGACCCAACTCCAGAAGCCCCAATATTGCATCATATATCAATTTCATTGGAATTATTATGAGGAATAAATCCCCAATGGACCTAAGAGTTTATTATTATTGTTAAAATAGATACATACATGTGTCTTTTATTACAAAATAACACACTAATTAGACCATAATTTTTTTTCTTTATAAATAAATCAATAACTTGTAGGACAACTCTAATCCATCTAGTAAATCCCGGCATATCATTCATAGTATTCTTTTTGGATTCTTGGTTAAGGAAACATAATGAGGGTGAGCTTAAATGATCTGTGAGGGTAAAGTATAGGAGAAGAAATAATGAATCAACAAGAATAATAACTATGGTATAGTAAATAATAGAAGACACATAACATATAATCAAAAAATAGAGAAGGAAGTGTAGGTTACGGGCGCAGCGGAAGCGCGTTAGTGGGTTTAACCAACTTTAATTTTAACGTTAAACAATGTTCAATCCGATATCTGTCACGATATAAAATGCTGAATCTTCATAATAGAATGAAGAACGAAAAGAAAAGAGTCCCGGAACCCTTGAGGAGGATCATCATATATTGATTATAATTAATTTAATTAATGCATAAGAATTACCTCGTTGGAATTCTTTCTTCGTTGATGTGTCCAGTCACGATTCAGTGATCCATCGTTGCGTCGTAGAATCCAAGTGTAGGATTCCTCTAGCAGTGATCCACACGTGTGTCACGTATCTCCGGACGTCGCTGAAGGGATCTCTGAGTGCTAGCGCGGAAGAACCTTCGCTTGCGATATCTGCCTTTGACCGCCTTGATCTGGTGGAGGATCTTGCTCTCGTAACTTGAGGGCGTTCTTGGTGGAAAGAGAATTCTCTCTTGGCTTGAGAGTATTTCCAAATCCGTTGTGCACAACCAATGGCTCTTAAAATGTTGGGGTTGTGAGGATATTTATAATCATGTTTGAGGTTAATAGAGTTATGAAAATAAATAAACGCGTTACGCGTTTTATTTATTTCATTAACTCTTATTGAAACCCCCACCCATGTCGAATTATTAATTCCTTGACATGCGCCCACATTGATTATAATAAATATCATTTAATAAAATAATATTAAATCCTCAAAATACCAACTGGAAAAACTACATGGCGTGTAATAATTAATACACGGCGTGTATATTTAATATACACGGTGTGTACTTTTATTTTCCATTTTTCTCCACCACATTTATTAGACCTTGAGTAATGACTATTTATTTCTTAAATAAATTTAATTGCATTACTCACTAATAAATATATTATTTCGTCCACAATATATTCTCTCAAATAACTAGTGTCAAAATAAATGCGATCAGACATCCTTCAATAATTATTAAACCACAGTCGAGAATAATATTTATTTAACTTGTTAAATTAATATTTAACTGAGATACATGGACACACTTAGTGTGTGACCCTCTAGGCCTCTTTCTCAGTGGCATTAGGCTGAGTCTGCCTAAAGTCCAAGGTTAGCGTCTAGCAACACGCCCAGGCACCCATAGAGAAAGAAGTTAACACCGCAATGACGTGTTACCTCCTACGAATGCTTACCATGTAATATAATCTCTTTGTCTCGATATCTCCAATCAAGCGGGTTGCATGCTAGTGCCATCAACCCCTATTCTTGATTATTCTTTCTTTGACTTCCTAGAATTGAACTTGCCCATACCTTACCATGGCCATGGATTTATTTAGGTTATATCAATTCCATCAAAGGGCCTGAGATATCTACTTCCGTTATGGAACGGAAGGGACAAAACCTTTCTCGCATTATCTATTAATACAATATTACTCGTGACGCACCCAACGTATCCTACCTCACTACGAATAGTGTGTCGTCACAGTTTTCGTCAATACATCTAAGTGTGCGAGTTGTAATACCCATTAATAATAATCTTATATTCTAAGGATCAATACACACGTTCGTGGATAGGAACATCCAATGACACTATGAAATGTGGATTTCCTACTGGCGGGTCTCGTTCTCATAATATCCTCCTGGATATTACCAAGGGAACACACCATGAGAAGGTGCCTCAAAGTTTTATGAGTCCTCACCGCTAATGACATGTATTATCTGTGTCCCTCAAATAATATCATTCGGCCATAGAACATACATTCAAGAACAGTGTTATGGAACTTCCGGGTTCTCATCATAGCAGGGATCCGCTACGACCCTTTAATGCAACAGCTTTCCTTAGGACATTATCACATGACACATCACGCAGAAGAACAACCAAGATGTGATAAGGCTTTTATTTAATGAATAAACTACAAAGTAGTTGGTTCTAGACCACCAACTCCAACAGACTCCCACTTGGACTAGAGCCAACTGCTAACAACCTTTAACCCGCTAGCTCCCACATGATATTCATGCTTCTGCTAAGATAGGCCTTTAGTCATGGGGTCCGCCACGTTCTCTTCCGTGGATACTCTGCTCACTGCAACTTCACCCCTTTGATAGAAATCCCTCAAGAGGTGATACTTCTGGAGTATGTGCTTTGTCCGTTGATGTGACCTTGGTTCTTTTGCAAGATCCACCGCTGCAGTATTATCAGAATACAATGTAATGGGATCTTTACTACTAGGAACCACATCAAGCTCTTGGAAAAAGTTCCGAATCCAAACGGCTTCTATGGCTGCATCATAAGCCGCTATATACTCAGACTCTGCTGTAGAATCGGCGAAAACTGGCTACTTTGAACTCTTCCAGCTCACAGCTCCTCCATTGAGACAGAAAACATATCCAGATTGCGACTTCAGATCATTATGATCTGTTTGAAAACTAGCATCAACATACCCTTTGATGACAAGCTCCTCGTCTCCTCCATATACCAGGAACATATCCTTAGTTCTTCTCTGATACTTAAGGATAGTCTTAACAGCAGTCCAATGTTGTTCTCCTGGATCTGCTTGATATCTGCCTACCATGCTCAGTGCATAGGCAACATCAAGCCTGGTACATAACATGGCATACATGATGGATCCTATAGCCGAATCATATGGGATATTGCTCATCCTATCTTTCTCCTGTTGTGTCTGGGGACACATTTTCTTAGAAAGATGTAAGCCATGTGACACTGGAACCAATCCCCTCTTGGATTTTTCCATACTAAATCTCTTTAGTATCTGGTCAATGTATCTACCCTGACTTAGTCCAAGCAGCCTCTTGGATCTATCACAAATGATCTTGATCCCTAGAATGTAGGTTGCTTCTCCTAAGTCCTTCATGGAGAAACACTTGTTCAACCAGTCCTTAACTGACTGTTAGGTTGGTATGTCGTTTCCAATAAGTAATATGTCATCAACATATACCACTAGGATGATGACCGCATTCCCATTAAACCGCTTATAAACACATGGCTCACATTCGTTCTTAATGAAACCAAATTCCTTTATGGCTTCATCAAATCGAATGTTCCATGACCTGGATGCTTGCTTCAATCCATAAATAGATTTCTGCAACTTGCAAACCTGTTTGGATTCACCTGGTGTCACAAACCCTTCTGGTTGTGTCATATAGACATCATCCTGAAGGTTCCCGTTAAGGAATGTTGTTTTGACATCCATCTGCCAAATCTCGTAGTCATGGTAAGCTGCTATGGCAAGTATGATTCTTATGGATTTAAACATGGAAACTGGTGAGAAGGTTTCATCATAGTCAATTCCTTGACATTGTCTGAATCCTTTAGCCACTATCCTTGCTTTATAGGTGCTAACTTGACCTTCCATGTCTAGCTTTCTTTTGAATACCCATTTGCATCAAACAGGATTTACATCAACTGGCTCATCGACCAGAACCCAAACTTGGTTCTGATACATAGAATCCATCTCAGAATTCATATCTTCTAGCCATCTTGAAGCTTCTGAGATTTTTATTGCTTTCTTGTAGGAGAGAGTTTCATCATTGTCCAACAATAATGATTCACCATCCTTGGTGACTAGGAAACCAAATCTCTCTGGTTCCCTTACCTCTCTTGAGATCCTATGCAATACTTGTGTTTCTAGAACCTCTTCCATGGGGACCTATGGAACTTGTTCCTGTACCAACTCTTGTGTATCTTGAGCATCAACTTCATCAAAGTCAATCTTGCTCCCACTATCCTTATGGAGGATGTGCTCCCTCTCAAGAAAGACGGCTTGTCTGGCGACAGTCACTTTCTTGTCTTGGGGGTTATATAAGTAATATCCTTTCGTTTCATTGGGATATCCTATAAAGATACACTTCGTGCCCCGGGGTGCTAGTTTGTTGCCTGAGAAGGCCTTAACAAACGCCTCGCATCCCCATACACATGTGTGCGAAAAGGTGGGTTTCCTTCCATTCCATAACTCAGATGGAATTCCAATTGCCGCCTTAGTTTTTACTCGGTTTAATGTGTATGCTGCAGTTTGTAATGCATATCCCCAAAAGGATAATAGAAGATCCGCATGACTCATCATCGACCTCACCATGTCCAACAAGGTGTGGTTCCTCCTTTCACTAACACCATTCCATTGTGGTGTATAAGGAGGAGTGAGCTAAGATAGAATCCCAGACTCCCGTAGAAGATCGATGAACTCTTGGTTCAGATATTCTCCACCTCGATCTGATCTAAGCTTCTTTATCTTCTTACCAAGTTGATTCTCTACTTCATTCTTGAATTCCATAAATTTCTCTAAGGACTCTGACTTATACCTCATTAAGTATACATAGCCATATCTACTCAAATCATCAGTAAAAGTAATAAAGTAAGAATATCCACCTCTAGCTTCTACTGGAAATGGTCCACACACATCTGTGTGTACCAATCCTAGAACCTCTGTGGCCCTTTCACCTTTTCCGCCAAAAGGCAGCTTGGTCATTTTTCCTTATAAACAAGCATGACATCTATCAATTGGTTTTAGCTCAGTAGAGTCTAAATAGTCATCTTGGCAGAGCTTTGTCAAGCGCTTCTCGTTCACATGACCAAGGCGGTGATGCCATAACTGGGTGATGTATGAGTCATGTGAGTTTGTTTCGTTATCGATTTCCAACACTTGGTTTTCATAATTTAATACATACAAACCATTATTCAAATGTGCCATACCATAACATACGTTGTTCTTATAAAAGAGACAACCCTTATTTCCAAACTTGAAAATAAATCCATCCATATCCAAAAAAGACACAGAAATTATGTTCTTGGTAACACTAGGCACAAAATAATAGTTTTGTAAAACCAAAATCATGCCAGTTGGCAATGAGAGGTGATAGTCGCCAATAGCCAATGCAGCCAGCCTTGCGCCATTGGCAGCTCGAAGATCCACCTCTCCTCTAGCGATTTTTCTAAATCTACTTGGTTCCTACATTAGAATACAGATGTGAGCCCCACAAGCTGTATCTAATACCCAATGTGTAGAAATATAAAGATTACGCCCGATAATGAACGCACCTTTAGCGTCCCCATGCTTCTGGGTGAAATTCCTCTTCCAATGGCCCTGCTTGCCACATGCAAAACACACTGCCTCCCGTTCCTTGCCCTGCCTCTAGATCTTCCCCTTCTTGGAGGGACGGTGCTCGGGGGCTTCAGACCGTTTATAAGTCTTTGTCCCCATTTCCTTTTCCTTCCTTTTCTTGTTCACCATAAGGACCGCGGGTTTGTCACGCCCCATGTCCTTATCTACCTGGCGAATCAAGGTCAGAATCTCCGATCGACTCTTCTCATTGCCGCTCATGTTATAGTTAACAATGAAGCTAGAGAAGGTCTTGGGCATTGATGATAGGATGAGATCTGTACGCAACTCATCCGAGAATTTAATCCCTAAGATGTCCAAGCGTTCAATGTAGCCAATAAGCATGACTACATGAGGCCCAGCTGGCACAAACTCTCCAACCTTCGTGGTAAACAAAGCATTGGAGATCTCATACCTCTCCTGTCTCACCTTCTCTTGGTAGAGATCTTTAAGGTGAGACATCATGCTATACGCATCCATGTTTTCATGTTGCTTCAAGAGCTCGTTAGACATGGCCGATAGCATGAAACACTGGACATCTGTGGCATCATCCATGTGTTTCATGTAGAGAGATAATTCCTCATCACTAGCCTCTTTCCCAGGTGCAACTGGAATAGGCTCTTCCAGCACATATAATTTCCTTTCGTGGAGAAGGACGACGCATAAATGCCTCTGCCACTCTTGGAAATTGGTGTTGGTGAGAAGGTTTTCTTTCTCGAGTATGGTACGCAATGATATGTTTGAAGTCATTTTATTGATGTTTCTACAAATTAATATGAGCAAAGGTTTAGTACTTTATTATAAAAAACCGAGACAAATAAATTAATACTTATTATTCTCCCACTATTTTTTCGAAATCCAATAGCCCGTCACCATTGACTTCGGAATATTCTGTTGTATGAATATTCTAGTGGCAAGGATCCATATTGCCCTTCGCATTACCCCAACAAGGGTTGGTCGAGCAACTTGAAGGGTTTTAGGTAGGCATTCCAAATTCCAACTGCATTAACTCGCAGTTCCTTTATCCGCTGAGTGGACTCCCCAATCCTAAAATCCTTTTTTTGGATTTCCTCAACCTTTGCCTCTTGGTCACACCAAGTCCTGTTGTGGAAATCAACCCTTGATGCGAACCAAGTCAAGTCAACCCAAAACCTTAAATTATAATTCCCCGATAATTGAAAGCACCCCAACTAGGGTTGGTCAAGCACTTTGAACTATGGTTTGATTCTAACCAAGATTATGGAAGCCTATGCCAACTTAATATTTATCTAGAGGTATTTTATCCTTATACGTAAATTTCAATTTTATTATCTTTGATTACATGCTTGTTAATATTAAGTGGGATATACTTAAGTGATTAACCATGTCTAAGATAATATTTACGTATAAGCCAATTTTATTTTAGTTCCATCTTGCATGCTCGTTTAATTCATTAATTGTGTGATCGTGACAACACACCCACAATAAATAAACCATGCAATTGATAGAAATAAAATAAATGGTATGATCATGAGATTTTCTATTGGTTAGTTTATCTAGTGGTTGATAAACTAACCCAAGACCTAGGGGAGAAACACCTTGAACCTTTCGGGTTCGTGTCTACAGCTTTCCACATGTCCACCTTTGTATCTCCATGGATTGGTTTCACCTTGGCTCCTGACTTGAGCCGCCTCCACTAGCTTGGGAGCTCCATCCATTACATATGCATTTATCTCACACGTAGGTGAGGGGTAAAAAGGGGTTTTTACATAAAATAATCCTTGGGCGCGCATGCCCTACATATTAATGAGGAGATGGCTCGCAGGCCAACAAATTTAATTTAAATAAATTAATTAAAAGAAACCATTCTCATACAAAGGTCTCGGTCTATCTCATGATCATCCATACATGCAACGATATTTACGCATAAATAAAACTAGCATTCAATTCTTTAATCGTTCTTGTTTAAGATAAATCACGCTCGAATCAATTAATTATCTTTAATTAATCAATCCTTTTATCTTAAATCAATTTTCTGAATTTCTTTAAGATTCCCATCCATCATAATTTTAAACAAATTGATTCATTTAAAATTATCCTTGTACATAACTTGTACCTTGGAGGCAACCCAGTGAATTCCCATTTATTACGCAGATGTTAAATTAAACACATATATATTAAACACCTATCACGTGTTGTGCCTCAGCTTTATGCCTGCACCATGGTACACGTCTCAAGGGTTTGTATAATATAATAACAAATTTTAATAAATCTGCGTAATTTGGGTGAGTACACGACATGTTGTTCCGACTACACGGCGTGTACTTTTCTTCACCATCCATCCGAAGTACATGCCCGGGGACAAGGCATGTTAATGTAATTCGTAAATTTTCGGAGTACACGGCGTGTATAGTGGGACACATGCCGTGTATTTTCCGCATTACACGGTTTCCAGCCGGGCAGGCCGTGTACGGAGTACACGACCCAACCCTAACCCGAAGGGACTACACGCTGTGTTCATTGGACCACACGGCGTGTATTCCGGAAACTGTATGCCACCTATTTCTGTTCAACACACGGTGTCTTAAATTCTTAGAAAGAATCCAACACATGGCCTGATTTGGTGGATCAGTCAATGCGTTGAACCTAGACTACATAGTGTGTACTTCCGAATACACGCCGTGTATTCTTGTGTTATACGGCCAGAAACGTTTGGCTCCTCCAGATGAGTTCCTCTATTTTATTTTAATCAAAATTAAAAGAAAAATCAGTTTCTGTGAGGTGAACGAGAAACGAGGGAGGAAGAACAGATCTCGAGATTCAGATTTTCAGAACAATTAAACATGAATTGAAATAACTAAATTATTAAATGCGTAAATCACCAATGAAAAACTAAATAATTATAACCAATGATATGACCCCTCTGATACCACTTTTAGGTTCCGGGCGCAGCGGAAGCACGTTAGTGGGTTTACCCAACATTAATTTTAACGTTAAACAACGTTCAATCCGAGATCCGTCACGATATAAAATGCCAAATCTTCGGAATAGAATGAAGAATGAAAAGAAAAGAGTCCTGGAACCCTTGAGGAGGATCATCATATGTTGATTATAATTAATTTAATTAGTGCATAAGAATTACCTCGTTGGAATTCTTTCTTCGTTGATGTGTCCGGTCACGATTCGGTGATCCGTCGTTGCGTCGCAGAATCCAAGTGTAGGATTCCTCTAACGGCGATCCACACGTGTGTCACATATCTCCGGATGTCGCCGAAGGGATATCTGGGTGCTTGCGCGGAAGAACCTTCTCTTGCGATATCCGCCTTTGACCACCTTGATCTGGTGGAGGATTTTTCTCTCATAACTTGAGGGTGTTCTTGGTGGAAATAGAATTCTCTCTTGGCTTGAGAGTATTTCCAAATCCGTTGTGCACAACCAATGGCTCTTAAAATGTTGGGGTTGTGAGGATATTTATAATCATGTTTGAGGTTAATAGAGTTATGACAATAAATAAATGCGTTACGCGTTTTATTTATTTCATTAACTCTTATTGAAAACCCCCCATGTCGAATTATTAATTCCTTGACATGCACCCACGCTGATTATAATAAATATCATTTAATAAAATAATATCAAATCCACAAAATCCCCACTGGAAAAACTACACGGCATGTAATAATTAATACACGGCGTGTAGTTGTTTTCCATAAAACTACATGGCATGTATATTTAATATACACGGTGTGTACTTTTATTTTCCATTTTTCTCCACCACATTTATTAGATCTTGAGTAATGACTATTTATTTCTTAAATAAATTTAACTGCATTACTCGCTAATAAATATATTATTTCATCCAAAATATATTCTCTCGAATAACTAGTGTCAAAATAAATGCGATCAGACATCCTTAAATAATTATTAAACCACATTCGGGAATAATATTTATTTAACTTGTTAAATTAATATTCAACTGAGATACATGGACACACTTAGTGTGTGACCCTCTAGGCCTCTTTCTCAGTGGCATTAGCCTGAGCCTGCCTAAAGTCCAAGGTTAGCGTCTAGAAACACGCCAAGGCACCCATAGAGAAAGAAGTTAACACCGCAATGACGTGTTACCTCCTACGAACGATTACCGTGTAATATAATCCCTTTGTCTCGATATCTCCAATCAAGCGGGTTGCATGCTAGTGCCATCAACCCATGTGCTTGATTATTCTTTCTTTGACTTCCCGGAATTGAACTTGACCATACCTTACCATGGCCATGGATTTATTTAGGCTATATCAATTCCATCAAAGGGCCTGAGATATCTACTTTCGTTATGGAATGGAAGGGAAAAATCTTTTCTCGCATTATCTATTAATGCAGTATTACTCGTGACGCACCCAACATATCCTACCGCGTTCCGAACAATGTTTTGTCACAGTTTTCATCAATACATCTAAGTGCACGAGTTGTTATACCCATTAATAATAATCTTAAATTCTAAGGATCAATACACATGTTCGTAGATAGGAACATCCAATGAAACTATGAAATGTGGATTTCCTACTGGCGGGTCTCGGTCTCATAATATCCTCCTGGATATTACCATGGGCGCACACAATGAGAAGGTGCCTCAAAGTTTTATGAGTCCTCACACCTAATGACCTGTATTTTTTGTGTCCCTCAAATAATATCATCCGGCCATAGAAAATACATTCAAGAACAGTGTTATGGCACTTTCAGGTTCTCATCATAGAAGGGATCCACTACGACCCTTTAATGCAACAGCTGTCCTTAGGACATTATCACATGACATGTCACGCAGAAGAACAATCAATATGTGATAAGGCTTTTATTTAATGAATAAAGTACAAATTAGTTGGTTCTAGACCACCAACTCCAACAGGAAGTTCTTAAAAATATTTAAAGGTAATAAATGGAAACACATGCGGTTCAAATAACATGATAATAAAAAGTCAATATTGAATGTTTTGAAACAAAAACACATTCCATTTAATAAATGAACTAAAAATGAAATATATCCATAGATATGTCTGTGCAAAATCTCATGGATGAATAATTTCTGAAACTAAATGAGGGAAATTCATAATTATTGGAAGCAATGTTTCATAGGTACATGGTGCCAGTACCCTCAAGACCATTCACAAGATGGTTTAAAACATATAGAGTAAAAACCCATGTAAGTTGGCTAGAAAAATGACTAATCCCATGAGACTACCGTTGCATCAAGGGGATATCAAAAACTGGGCCCCACCCATGTCATACAAGTCCCAAACATTCCTCATACATAGAATAATCAATTTAATAATGTGAATAATAAAATATCTATATGGATTAAGAGATTTGGATTTAAAAATATTTACCCAAATAATCAAAAAAAATTCAAAGTAAAATATTTATAAGAAATTGTATACAATTCAAGAAATAATTATATCTATAAAAATGATATGGATATTTAGGAAAATTCCAATGTAGAATAATCATAAGAAATTTAGTATTTCAATGGAATTAAAAGGAACATAGGAAATGAATTTGAATAATATTCTTGACCAAATAAATCATTAAAAAATCTTGAGGAAGATTAAGGATGGTATAAATACAATATACCCCATGTGTAGTAAAAAAAGGTTTTTTGTCTTTGATGAAAGGAAACATTATAATAATATAAATTAAAATCAATCTTGTGGAAAATATCCTTTGGTTTTGAATAACATTTTCTTTGAAAATCAATTTGGAAAATAATTTCTTTGAAAATAAAATTTTTTAAAATTCAAAGGAAGAGTCAATAAAATGATGGTGGGTAAATTTGTACAACCCATATGAGGTGAAAATAGCATTCATTCTTCATGGTTAATGGTTAGAAAGATTACTTTTTTGGAAAGGGACGAGAATAATCCTTTGAAAACATTGGTGAAATCCAATAAATGTAAAAATTTAATTAACAAATAATTTTAGAAACTATTTTAATAAAACATGGCCCTTAGATTAAAACAAGTTCTCTAAAAAAATAAAGAAACAATGTTTGTCTTTTTGAAGAAAAAAATTCTAAACGATTTTAAGAACCAAAGAGTGAAAAAATGGTACCAGTAAAAGAAAATTGTAATGAATAACCATAGGATATAAAATGAAAGGTTTTATTGAAAAATTGTTATATAATTTCATCAAATGGAAGTATAATTGAATGATCATTAGTGTTATTTTTGGGGAAATTCATCTTTAAAAATTCAAAAGTGTACCATACCACATTGAATTATTTTAGATCATAAATACCATGAAGGAATAACATTATATAAAAGACTATACTACCCAAAAGGTAAAATAATTGTTTATATAATAAAATAAAAGGGGAAGTAGGGAAGTAGATACACCAAACAAAATATATAAGTGGTGAACCTAACATTTATCTCACAGATGTAAAAAGTGAGATGATAATCCCTTACCTTGAGTTTCCTTTTGAGTGAAAGCCATTTAACATTTTTCATAATAAACATATGTTAATTTTATACACGATTTAGAACCCCTTTTCATGTTTTTAATTACTTTTATTTCAGTTATTACCATGTTGTGTACCACTACTTAAACAATTAAATTTACGTCGGGTGTTTTGACCAAATTTAATTTATGTGTCAAAAACAACTTTGGCGTGTTAACTATGGTCAAACGAGTCATTATATAACATCCCCATAATATTAATAATGACATAATTTTCATATTTAAACATCAATTATACTTTTAAAAGAAATAATTTAATATTTTTTTGAAATATTATTCAATTTAACCTTCATGGAAATTTTAGGTCATCCGTACACATTATTAATGTTGTCATTTTTCAATGATCATTTGGTAAAGAAGGTAAATAACATTATATACTTCCATAATGATCAATATATCATAAAAAAATATTATTTAATAATATATATATATAATTAGTGTTATATGAAATGAATCACTTCGTTTTGAGAAAGCGATAGTCCACACATCCACGACCGACATTATAACATCTTAGTTTGTGAATAGAAAATAATGAAAATGATATCTATATGTATATATATGTCCAGAAATATAATTATGCCCTAAAAAACATATAGATGTTGTGTATGTTACATATTTTAATTTATAAACATCATTTATACATTCCTTGTATAGTGTGAACGAATCACATTGTTTTGAGGGGGTGGTAGTCCACACTTCCACAACTGATGTTACAGTTTTTTTAAAAATAGAATGTATCAAAATATGTGTTGTAAAATAATTAAAAAAGACTAAATAAATAATATATATCATATATATCATATAAATAAAATTCTATCATAATGACCAACATGAGAGGCATTAAAGGAAGAATGAGCAATCATTTTTTGATGAGGCAGCAGTACACCGTTCACATAAACGATATGTTCATTACCTAATAAATAGGTGCGTGTGTAAGACTAATTTGAAATAATAATAAAAATACTAGTACATTTTATATTTTTTTGTTATTTAACAATATAATAAGAGGAGTATTGGTAGTGTATAATGGAAATAAAAATAAAATCATGAGAGAAGACGTTACCTCTTAATCAGGTGACTTCTTTTGGTTTATACTAAAAGAAAACATTGGAAAACATTCTTCCCAAAGGGTGGATTAAATATTTAGGGGAGGGATTTGGGGAAGATATTTGGGTGGTTATCAGACCAACATATGTGTTTTGGGAGGTGTGAAGAAGTGGGATAGGTGGTAGTCTTTTATAAGGGAGAAAAAGACTTACTTGTTATTTTGGAAAAGAAGTTAAGTTTACAGATGTTCATACCTATAAAATTCATAAAACCTTATTAAAATCCTTAATGGAAGGTTTATGGCCGAATTATGGAAATCCAATGGGTTTCATATATGATTCGAGGTTATTTTGGTCCTTAAATGTAAGTTTTAGTCTCTTTTTAAGATTTACTTTACCATAATCAGTGTAGTTAATTTTAATCACTTTCACAAATAATTTTAGTAAAAATTTAATTTTTTCAAATTATTATATCTATATTATCATTACTAAACAAAATTTGGTACATTTTTCTAAATTCAATTCACTAAATAGGTAAAATTAATATTAATTTTAATCTCACGGATGATCGAATTAATAGGTTTTAGTAGAAAAATGACTCAAAATACTGATAAGTTTTTATATTCATTTGAAAATTGAAATTTATTATAATAAAATAAATTCTGCTAAAAGTTGTATAATTTATATAATATAAATTTTTTAAAAAAATTAAAATTTATTTTAAAATTAATAATTATTTGTACAAAAATGAGGTTTTTAACTAAATTGTAATATTTTTCATTATTTATCAAAAAATGGTGTCTCTCATAAAAGTAAAAAAGATTCATCCTAATCTAATTTTGACAATATAAATTTAAAAATTAATTTTATTTTACTAAATTTAATTCATAAGTGTGTTAAAATTTATATTTAAAATAAGTTCTCCATTAAAATGTGGTTAAATTACCTTTATAAAAACATAGGTTTTTTATGTGTGAAATTGGATTTGTTATTATCTTATGATAATAAAATAAATTGGATGAATATAAAAATATTTATTTAACATATAACATATATATTTAATTAAAATCATTATCTAATTGTAATTAATAATTTTTACTAATAAAAATCTTCTTTGGAACTATTAAACTAATAATATTTCTTATTTATATCCAATAGGTTCTCATTTTCATTTCTCATTAATTTGTAACCCATTAATTCATTTTATACTTATATAAACCACAAATTTTCATAAGTTAGTTGTTACTATTGTTAAACACTAACATAATGGATATGATATGTTATATTATGATTGATAATAATATTTTAATAATATATTATTGTTTGGTAAAACTCGAATATGCGTGTAACACAAGCCATAAAAGTATGTAGATCTTCTATGTAGAACTTGATAAATAGGTGTGGAATTCATTAAATTCCATATAATATATCTACATTATTTAATATTTTAAATATATTGTAAATTATTGGGTTATTATATTCCTTTTTACACTTGGTGTTTTGTGTCATACATGCTATTGAATACAAGTCTCATACTTTAGAATTTTAGGGTGTTACATTCTCCCCAAATAAATTAAATTGCATCCTAGAAATTTAGAATTGACCTTGGTAATATTTTTTAATAAATCATACATTTAACTACCTCATCAAAATAAGGGATAAAAAAAATCCTCTAGGAAAGTGGTAATGGGGAGTACAAGGGTCACATGGATTACCATGTAACTAGATCTCTAAATAAGAAAACATTAGTGGAATGAAAAAATAAGTACCTCGAGGAAATGGAAAAATATTTATAGGGAGTGAATGATTTCATCAATAGAAAACAATATAATGATCAATAGAGAGTTGGCAGCATCAAATTCACAAATCATTGATGATTTAGAAGACCATCTGTAACACCCCGACCCATTTACCCAGAGTCAGTGCATTATTACATAATATTGGCATGATAAAAAAAGATCAAGTATCGAAAGACCGATTAGTTTAGTAGCCTTGGAATAACTAGATACATTAAATAATAAAATGAAAACTATTAAAACAACATATTGTCTTCATATCCCCTCATACTATCCCTATAGGTCATTCATAAATTACTTCTTCACATCCTGGGAAAAATAAAACATTGAAAGGGGTGAGCTCAGATTCTCAGTAAGGATAACAATATAGCGGAAACTTTCATAAATAAGCATAAACATTTAAGGCAATGTATAACTAAAACAAAATCCTTTTAAACTTGAACTTCAGCATAATATGGAAAATATAAAATGAAATAATACCATTTAATTATTAACATGGATATTCTACTAGTCGAATAATCACATTCAATATCAATAACCACTTTCATAATGATGGAATGCATAATTCCAGACTATCATAACCACATAGTCAAGGCCTCGTGCCAAGACTACAAATAAGATTTTTCAAGACCTCATGCCAAGACACTAGTTTGTATCATCAGAACTACCGATGCATCGAGGAGCAATGGCGGGCTCCACCCGCCACTTATTAAGTCCAATTCATTCCTCATATGAATAGGTTTAAACATAACATAACATTCGTATTAAAACTAGCATACGAAATGTCAATACTTTATCCATAAACCATGAATGGTATAAAAATAACACATCCACAGTCGAACATATCACAAAACCTTCAATAAAATTTGGAATTTTTGTGTCATAATAAATCAACTTCAAATAAGCTTAAAATCTATCAAAGGATGTTGACATAGATGAAATCAAAACTGTTTGGGAGAAATATCACATTTTTTGAAATCATTTAAAAGTCACACATTTACTAAGGAAGTAATTTAAAAGATATTTTTGAATCAAAGTTTCCCATACCACATTGAAACTTCTAAAAAGAAATATCATTTCAAAACATTCATGTCCATATAAATAAATCCTTAAAATCATTTTGAAAACATGGACATTAATTTAAAATATTTAGAAAGATAAATATTTAAAATATTTAAAATTCTGATCTTGATAAAGAGTACCTTTCACAAATTCATAAAATATTCATTTTGAAATAATTTAAAGGTCACATAATTATAAAATAAAACATTTACATTAAAAATATTTTTATAATCTTGTAAGTGAAGCTTCGACGAGTTTATAAAGGTAGAAAATATACGCACCTGCCGTATATTAAAAAAAACATTCTTACCTTAAATTTGTCGAAAATGTCAAAAAGTACCTTGTTTGGAAAATGATGGAAAGATTCCTTTCAAAATACATAAGGGTATAAATGACTTTAACCCATTTTCTAGTAAATAGTAAAAAAATTTTGAAATATATTTTTAAGAAACATGGATGTGGATGATAAAAAGGTCCCAGTAGATAATTACGTATAAACAACCTCGGATAATGAAGGGATTGTGAAATAAACCATTACCTTGTACTTTTCCTTGGTTGAGGGTTGATTAACCTCCTGTATAATGGTGAAATAATTGTTATTAAATTATAAAATAATCATTTAAATTAATATGATATCATATATGATCTTTTAACATTGCTTTGTTAATAATATCTTAGTATTATCGTTGTTTCGAGTGTTAACTTACTCGTTTTCTTTTATTTGTTTTGTTACATAACCCATGTTTTTTATGGATAGGTTGTTTCTTATTCATATCCAGAATGATATCAAGTCATTAAACATTATTTTTAATCATTAAATGAGAATTAGTCTTGAATGGATACGATGGGGAATGAATCTCATCGCGTTCGTGGAGACGGTAGCCTGTACGTACGCACAAGCGACGATATCATTCCTTTGATATTAAAATAATATATAATTGGATGGTATATCATATATAAATAATCATTATCATGTTATATTTATTATTTACATGAATTACACATCATTATTATACCCAACCAAATAATATTTTTTTGAATAACAATTACACCACGATGTGGAGACGGTAAGCCGTACGTACGCACGTATGGTGACATGTCATTAAAAAGATGGATAGAATACTGAATATGGTTGTACCATATTTATAATAACATCAAAGTATATAGAATATACTTTATTTATTATTTTATAAATGAAATAACAAATAAAGAAGAAGTTGAAGAAGAAAGGAACTTGAAAAAAGGTGGTGAAACCATTACCTCTTATTCGGGTTCTTCCTTTTGATTTGATCAAAAGGGCTCCGTAGGTTGACTTTCTGATCAAAATAAGGCCTCTAGGTTAAAGTGAGGGAAGTTTAGAGAGTATTTGGCCAGGCTTGGCCAAACCAAAAGGCTTTGATGGTGTGAATAATTGGTTAGAAGTTGTGTCCTTTTATAAGGGGGGGAGGGGCTCTTTAGGAAAACTTAAAGTATTAATTTATAATAAATTAAAATTCCGGTTTTAATGGATAAAAAGTGGATTATTCAAAGTATAAGGTGGTTATGGGTCGAAATACATTGAACAAATATATTTTAGAGAGGTCTGGGTCATTATATTAACCTTATCTTTTAGTTTTAACTAATAGTTAATTAGTTTGACATTTACCTTGTCACTTTGTATTTTTATATTATATAGTCAATAAACATACTATAAACTGTAAAGAGACCCCCAATTTGTCCATTAATGATACATCTATCATTATATTAGTATCTTTTCCAAACCTTAGATTTTTATGAATAGAATATAAATTAATAATATAATATTTGTTTTAAAAACTCTTTTATGTCAATTTTGACACTATTTGGAATTTGATTTTTATGAAAATCATAAAAGCATGATTACTTCAAAAAAACATAATTAAATCTAGACTAAAATTCCATATTAACCGATAAAATTATTTTAATTCATAAAAAATCTCAAATTACATTTATTTGGGTATTTATATTATCAATTATTTCAATATTTTATTAATTAGGTAATTACTACATCACCATTGTGTCGTAAATAAATTAAATTATTTAATGTCTAAAAATTATAAATAAAATTCCATTATGTAGGAAATATTTTTATATTTCTAATTATTATTTATAATCGAATTTATCTTATGTATAACCCTATATTAAAAATGTTTTAGTTATTAAACTTTGATTTTAACTCTTTTAACTCTTCTTTGAATTAAATAATAATAAATGTCCTAATCTAATCCAATTGGACCTAAATGATAATATTTTATTCCTAAGGTTGTTTTTGGTCTAGATAAACTTGTACAATAGAATTGGGACACGTGTTAGGGTAATATTAATATCATTTTCACCCTTAATTATCCTATTTACTTTTAACCGTGGTAAATAAAAGTAAAAAAGATACTATTCACCAAAAATATTTTTATCTTATTGAACCAAATTTTACTCCTTGATATTAACCGTTTCCCTTGGATTTTCGAAATTCCACTCACAGAAGCGGTAAAATTAAGTTTTATGTGAATTTGCAAATTCTCCTATGAGGTGGGTAAAAGACGGTGAAAAGTTCAATAAAATTTTTATATATCTAAAATTATTATAAACTTTCTCCAATGAATTACGTTGAACATATATAGGTATTATGTATCTATTTTTACATAAAATAAATTTAAATAAAATAAATAATTATTTAAATAAAAATTCGGTTTTAATATATAACTTAGTGTTTTTCACTATTCATCAAAAATTAAAACTTTTCAGAAAAATACAAAAAATTTACCCTAAGATAATTTTTATATTCTGAATTCAATAATGAAGTATATTTTACCAAATAAAAAACATATAAGTTTCATTTATTAATTTAAAATTAATTCCCATTGTCAAAACCAAAAGGCATATTTTTAAGAAATAATAACTACCAAAAGTTTGACACTTGTTTATGTCCAATTTCAATGTGAAATTACATAAAATGACCATCACTGGATTAAATGGTAAAAATATAATCTATTTATACTTCTAAACCATTAAAATTTATAATTTAACAATATAAATTATTTTGATTTAAAAAGTTGTTTTTAGTTAAAATATAGTACTTTTCACTATTCACCCAAATATGAAAGTTATCAGGAAAGCACCAAAACATTATTGAAACTAAATTATTATGTGTAGATTCTAAAGAATAAGTTTATTTTGTCAAATTGAATATATAAAAGTTTCAAATATTGTATTTTAAAAGGCTTCGCCATTAAAAGGCGGTAAAATTGCATTTTTTGAAAAATACTTCTTTTATCTGAAAAAATGAATTCGTCTTTACATTATGTCTAAGAAACTCATAATATGGATTTAAAAATTATAAGGATTATATAATTTTTAAAATTCAGTTAATACTATTCATAACCACTTTTTAACGGCTAGTTTGGTAATCTTGTGGTGCGCTTGAACTCGGTGTTGCGTGTAGTGCAAGTTATTGAATTAATTTGAAGAAATAACATACTATGAAATCTTGGGGTGTTACACCATCAGTTCAACAGAAATTAAGGTATTGGAAAAAAATTTATTTTTAAGTCATTTTCATAGTGTTGAATAATTATTTTACTGCCAATGTCTAATTACATGATATTTTTCTATAAATATATTTTAAACATTTTTTTGTTCTTTGATGAAATTCTAATTCATCCCTTTACACTAAAAAATTAATTACAAATAATGAATTTTTTATGCCTTAATCACTACAGGAAGCCTATAAGGGATCATAAAGCCTATACAAGAGAGAAAAGTCTTACTATTTGTCTTTAAATATCTTCCAAAACCAATATGGTTAATATATTTATATATAATCTTGAAAATGCATACAATAGGTTCATTAATATCATTTATTTGTTAACTCGTTTAACTTAAAACAATGATAAATTAACCAGGACATTGCATAGGTCAGTGGTTTGCGTGAAACCATTATCATCCTTTGGTCATGGGTTAAATAACCATTAATTTTTAGATATTATAGGTTTTCACCTATAATACAGGTTTTCATTTTCAAAAACCATATTAATATAAATTTTTAAATAAATCTAATAGACATGCTTGAAATTGAATCATTAAATATACTCTTAACTATGGGTATCAATACAACCCCAATACATAAATCCTTTATCCATTTATTTCCACATAAGTCTATCTATGGCCTAGGTTTTATCCATAATATCATTTATAGTATTTCTAAATCAAGACACCTTATCTTAAATATAAAACACATTATGTCTAACCTAGGTTATTCACTATCAAATCCATAATAGTGTTTTGTAAATAAAAAATGTATTATCCTAAGCATATCCCATGGGATTGTCAAACTAGATGTGCAGTAAGGCCCTTTTTCATGTACTAGGTTACACCAAGTCATGCTTGGAACACATTTTCTAAGTAATTACTACTAGATACACCTATTCCATATTTACTTCCACTTGTAGTATCTAGACATTCATGTATAGCTAGTAAGACCCACATAATCTCCACCTTACCAAAATATAGGAATCTACTCTATACTTATCCTAAAATTTTACCTTATGGTTATAATATCTAACTTAGATTGTCCTAAATCTAGTTTTGATGGTTGGTACTAAACAACCTTTGATACCAACTATAGTGACTGAACCCCATTAGCCCAGAGCCGGTGTGTGCTATCAATTACATTGGAATGATTTCAAGGAATCAAGCCCCGAAGGACAGAAGTGTTTATTAGTCTTGGTAAATTGGATATGTACATGATACTTTTGTTACAAAATAATACACTAATAACAACATATTTTTTTTCTTTCTAATTAAATAAATAACATCAAGTAAAACTCTAATCCATCAAGTAAATCCCTCCATATCTTTCATAGTAGGCTCCTTGTATTATTGGGAAATGAAACATGATAAGGTTGAAATCAAATTCCCAATAACGGTAGTTTATATAATAAGAAATAATGAATCATTGAGAATAATAATTAGGGAATGGTAAATAATAGAACAGATATGCCATATAGTCTACAAACTAAGAAGGAAGTGCTTAAACAACATAGCAAGGAAATAAATAGAAACACATTCCATTAAAATAAATAGATATGTTAAAGTAAATATAGAATGGTATGAAACTAAAACAAATGATATTTAATCAATGAACTGAAAATGATTTTTATCCATAGATATATCGATGAAAAATCTCATGGATGGTTAATAACTGAAACTAAATGAGGTAAATTCTTAATTATTGGACACCATATTTCCTAGGTACATGGTACCTTTACCAGTAAGACAATTAACTAGATAGTTTACAAAATATAGGGTAAAACCCCAACTAATGTGGATTGAAAAATGAATCATCCCATGAGACTACAAATTCATTGAGGGGATATCAATAATAGGTCCCCACCCATGTCATACCAGTCCAAAACATTCCACATATATCGAATAATCAATTTCACTATGCGTCTTATCATATATCTATATGTAGTAAGAGATACAAAGTTATCAATATTTACACAAATAATAAAATAACATTAAATTTAAATATCATATGAGAAATACTATATGGTTCAGGAGATAATCATATCCATGAAAAATGATATGGATATTTAGGAGAATTCTAATGTCGCATGACAATAGAAAATTGAATATTTCAAGTGTACTAAAATGAATCAAGGAAGTGAATTTATTTATTATCCTTTTACAAATCAATAATAAAACATCTAGAAGAAGATTAATGTTTGTATCAATACAACATACCCCAAGTTGAGTAAAATAAATTTTTATTTTTTATGAATGGAATCATTAAAAAAAGATATTTTAAAAACTTTCTTGAGGAATATATAATTTTTTTTGAAAAAACATTTATAAAACCTTTTCTTTTAAAATAAATTTTTAATATATTTTCATTAAAAAGTAACCATTTTATCATGTATAGGAGGCTCAATGAAATGATGGTTGGTAAATATATACAAGACGTATGAGGTAAAAAAGAACCTTCATTTTGCACAGTTAAAGGTTAGAAATATTCCACGTTCGGAAAGAGACAAGAAGATAAATTTGAAAATTTTGGATAAAGTAAAATGGGTAAAATTTTAATTATAAATTCATTTTAAAAAATTTTAAATTTTTTTTAATAAAATACAATTTTTATATTAAAAAGGTTCTCTATCTAAATAGATAAAAAAAATTCAGGTTTTCTGAAAAACATTTTATAAAACATTTTGAGTAGAAAAGTGCAGGAAAATGGTACTCGTACTTGAAAATGGTTATTAACAATAAGGAGGGAGAGAATGAAAGGTCTTACTGAACAATGGACATATAATATCCTTAAATGGAATCACCATTTAATGATTATTAGAGTTATTATTGAGGAAAATTATCTTCAAACTTTCCAATGTGTCCCATACCACTTGGAAGTATTTTAAATCATAATCCTCATGAAGGAATATAATTATATGGAACATTATAATACCATTAATGTAAATGGATTAATGATATAATATAAAAAAATCACATTTGATACACCACACAAAATATTTTTGTGGTGAACATGACATTTATCCCACAAATGTAAAAAAGTTATAAGAGAATCCCTTACCATGACATCCATTTTGGGTAAAGGTCCTTTAAAATCCTATAAAACAACATTATGTTAATTTTATACTATCTTAAGATCAGTTTTATGTTTATCATTACTTTTATTTCACTTATTACCATTTTGTTTACAACTATTTAAACAATTAAATTTACATTGAGTGTTTTGAAAAAATTCAATTTATGTGACAAAAGAATTGGTAAGTTATCTATGGTCAAAGGGGTCATTATATAACATCTCCAGAAAAAAACTTAAGAAAAAATTATCAAATTTATACATCAATTATAGTTAAAAAAATTAAATATGGTTATGAAAAATGAATCAATGTTACAATCATGGATACGATAGGTCGTACATACAAAAGAGTAACATTATCCTTTTTCAATGGTCATTATGGAAATAAGGTAAGTAGTATTATATATTTCCATAATGATAATTATATCAAAAATACCATATTATTTATTCATATATACTTATATATATATTTATTGTTTTGTAAAAGGAATCACATCATGTTGAGGAGGCATTAGCCCACACATCCATGACCGACATTATCACTTTTTAGTGTGTAAAAACACATTAAGGAAGATAATTTTTTTAAGAGGATGGTTACCTGGCTAGAAAACCAAGGCACAATAATTATAAAAGAATGATTTTAAAAAGTATAAAAGATAGAAACCTTTTATAATCCCTTTTATGAAGGGGAAGTAAATCAGCAGGAAGTTCCTCAGGCCAAGTGATATTTTGGTTGAATCCCTTGATGGAACGCCCATTAGCAACCATGTTTTCCTCACAATATATATGAGTGATGATAAAGTTAATGTCAAAAAACGACTGGGTGAAGTCCATCAAATGGGTGGTGATTAGATACACAAGGTGTATCACACCATTCCATATTGCTTACATGATGGTGGTCAATTCTATCTCAATCTAGAGGTTTCTCATATATGTTTCTTGGAAAGAAAATTAGCATGATTCGTACTCATCATCTCAGCCTCCAGTGAAGAAGTGATACCACCGCTACCATAAAATCAATTGAGGAGTTGACCAAGATGGATCCTAAAGATTTCTCCACAGCCCGATGGTCCTGGATAGCCTTTGGATGCACCATCCACATTGTCCTTAATCATGCTAGGGAAAGGAGAATTCCAAAAAAATCAACTGTATAGTGGGGTTGGAAGAAGTTCCCATTAACATGAAGACATTGTAGTATGATAAAATCATTCACCTTGTTGTTGCAATGGCCTTTTTGGATCGAAGAAACTTCACCTACGGAAATGAGGATCCGCATCTGACCTGAATTATGGCTAAGTGAGTATTTTTTATGAATAATAGAATTTATATCATACTGGATCACATGGAGAAGCTTAGAAATAATAGTAAGGAAATGGTTATTAATTTTCTGAGAGCTAATGATATCCTCACATCTCATTAGTTGAGATTCGACATTGTCATGAGTCAACCATATTCAGTAAAAAATGTCAATAATATAGTTCTAAAGAGAAGAATAAGTGGCACAAGTAATAAAGATATGGTTGGTATCTTCTCGGTGTTGATTATAGAGGCTACATTTATAGTTGAGTTGAGTACCATACAATTGGAGTCGTTTATATGTGGGGATCCTGTTGTGGGAAAGGTGCCAAATGAGAGTAAATTTGGAAGGATTGATCCAAGGCTTGTCAAATATTTTTATCCAACCAAAGTCACTTTCCATGTTGAAAAAAGAATGCTTGTAAAATTTTTTAGAATATAGCATACAATTATGTTTTGGGTCCCAAATTAAGAAAGAATCGGTGTTATAGAATGGATAGTTGTCAATGACATTCATAATAGTCTCAGCGAGTAGATAATTTTGGGAATTTAGAACATATCCGATAAAAAGTTTGGTGTTCATAGGACTTTGGTCAGGAGGAAACAAAGAGATTAAAGGAGTTCCAATCCAGTTATCCAACCATAAGTTAATGGAAGAGTCTCTAGAGACCATCCACCTAGAGTTTTTCATGATGGATGGAAGGGATTGTTTTATGGATGGACAAATATAGGAGGCGCAAAATATTGAGATTCCTTTCTTTAGTTTCTCAATAAATATATTTTTTTAGAAAAGCAATGGAGTCATATTTATTGTGGAGGAGATACAGATTGAACCTGGCTTGAAGATCCTCATTGAAATAATTCATATTTTTTATGCCTATACCTCTTTTATCGATAGGTTTACAACAAGTCGACCAGGGGATCGTCACTAGTTTCCTTTCCACAGTACTACCAGTCCAAAAAAAATATTTTTATTTAGATATTTACTTTATTATTAGACTAACATGCCATTTGTAGATCATCATAGAGTATACCAATTTAGAAACAATAGTATACTTGTAAAGACATATTCTACCCACCATAGAAATAGATTTTCTATTCCAATAGGTTAACTGGTTAATTAATTTGTCGAGAATAGTGGAGAAATGGTAGGATTTTTGTCATCCCAAAATGTTGGGGACACATAGGTTTGAAAAGGAAGATAACCCTCTTTAATACCTAGGTCATTTATAATATTTCACTTTTTATTAGGGGGAATTTTTTTTAAAAAGAAGATAGAATATTGTTTCCTACTAATGGCTTGACCATAAATATGATCATTGTGAGCGAGGGAATTTTTGAGGTGTTAAAGGTTTATTTTATCACCTTGGAGAAAGATAATGATGTCATCAGCATATAACAGGTGGGTGGGATCATTAAAATTATGCGAGACATGAATGGGATTGAGTTTGTTTGGATCAACAAGATAAGTGATAAAATGGCTAAGATAATCCTCTGTAATGAATAAAAGGATGGAAGAATGGGGGTAATCTTGTCTAAGACCTTTGGTGTATTTGATGTATCCCCTGGGGGAGCTATTGATCAGAATGGAAATGTAGGCCTATTTGAACAAAGTTATGATATTAGAGATAAAGGTATCATGAAAACAAAAAGATTGAAGCATCTTGAAGATAAAAATCCAATCTAGGGTATCAAAAGCTTTTTTGATGTCCAGTTTGATGATAATATAACCACCTCTATTAGATTTCTTTAAGGTGTTAATACATTCTAAAGAAAGACAAATGTGGTCAACATCTTGGATAGTAATCAATTTCTTATATTTATTTGGCATAGTTGTTTTATCAAAAATATGATAATTAGTAACTATATGATTGGTAAAATATGGAGGAGATATACTTGAAATATTAGTAGCAGGGTTGACATGTGAAGTACCTGAGTGCAGCATATGTCCAGAACTATCCAGAGTAGTTTTTGCAGTATCCCAAAGATTATGTGACAAGGAAATCTCCTTTGTAGATGCGCTGTCTGAAACAAATGGGGGTTGAGGTATGTTTTAAGTTGTTACACAAGTTTCACTACTTGAGTTTGAACCCATACGAGGGTTGCATTTGATCTGATCTGATTCATATTTCAACACCTTCTTGTTCTGTTCATCTTATGTAACATATATTGTTCCAACCGGTTTTCATGCACAACCTAAAGAATAATAAGGGTGTGAAGATTGATCAATGTCAATATTCATACCATTAAAAATATCACTATAAGTGTGCTATGTATTAATACCTTTATAGGAGTCCAAAGGAGTATCCCCTATAGAAAAATCTGCCAAGGAAGTTTTTTGTTGCAATGTGAAGGCCTCCAAGAAGGGAAGAGCCTATATGAGCTTCTATCTTTGAAGTTAATTACAGATCTTTTTCAAAATGCAATGGTGGTTTTGGGTGGCCTTGCAAGACGGATGAAGCAATCGGCATGGGTTCTATCCCTTTAATGACTAGAACCTCAATTGTATTCCCAACATGTTGGTCTATATCCCTTCTTCCACATCTAATGGTGATTGTATCCACATTATAGTTCAAGAGAAAATTTCCTGTTACAGAAGTGTTAGAGGAAACAGTAATAATGGGGCGAGTAGAGGCCATACCTTCATTCTCCCCAAGTCCAATTTCCTGTTGCTGAATAACATCCATAACCAGGGTCTCAAGCTCATTGAGAAGGTGAAGATCATCATTTTCTTCCTCTTTTATAAGGTCATCCTAGGAGGCATTTGAGTTAATGTTTGAAGAAAATTATTTATTTTGTTTATCACCCATACCTCATTAATTCTTTTAGATTCTTCTTGGATATCATTTTTGTGTGCCTTGATTTTTTCAATTCTTTATTTCTTTCCATTCATTCTCTAATGGTTGGGCCACTTGTTGTTTCTAAATCACCCTAAAATTTTCTATGGTATGGCCAATAAGTTTTAAAACATCATAGTATGGTGATTTTATCTAATACAACATCCTAATTTATATTTTTTAGTCTCTGGAATTAAAATTTATTGAATTAGGAATTTGTGAAGTAAGGTTGACCTCCACCATAACCATCACATAGAGGTCCAATTCATCATTTAGTCTACTCTAGTCAATTTTTAGGGGAAATAAAATACAAGAAACAATGTCATTTAGGATTTTAGGATTCCAAAATTACCAATTCAGACCATTCCATCCAACCCATACTTTTTCCGTTATATTCCTATGAATTTGTGGGTAAAATGTATAGTCCTAGACAGAAATCCTAACTATGTCGGGTTTAAGATGGATGTTACCTATTTTCCATACTCTATCAAGGTTACGTTGAGAATTAAATTTTATATGGAAGTATCTGTGTCCTATGGGTATCAATTTCCAATCTTAAAAGCACAAAAAATGTGCAATTCTGGGTTTTATATAAATTAATGTCTAGGGGAGATCACCTTTCATGTGTGAGATGTGGCCCAAGATAGAGAATTTTCATAATAGTGCATGTTTTTGGAGTGCATATGGATCTACTTCCCCTGAGAATCCACCATCTTCAAGCCCCTTGAAAATATGAGGCTTCATTACTGTAATATCTTTACTTAGATTCATACCTTAAAGGCCATCCCGGAAAGAGATACTTCTAGATCTACTCACAATCATGAGGCTGGGAGTTCCATTGATCGTTGTTACTTCATTGTGCTCAGTATCAGTGCCCCACCTACCATGGTTTTGATTCCTAAAGTGGTGGGTGTCAAATCTTTTAGGTGAAATAAATGTTTTATCCATGAGATAAGGGGATTGAGGGTTAGAGAACCGTAGTCTCTTGCGGGTTTAGAGAGATATGGTCTCCCATCTCTCTAAAATTCCCTCTTAATCATAAGGAAATGATATATAATATTATATCTCTATAAATTTAATTATTATATGAACATAATATAGTTATTTTTATGTCACTTAAGTTTAATTATAATCATCGTTTGTACATTCTGTGTATCATGTCAATGAATCACATCGCCTTGAGGGGGCGGTAGTACACACTTCCACAAACAATGTTATCCATTTTGCACAAAATAAAAACTAAAATATATGTGTTTTAAATAAATTAAATGAGATTTTAGAGGTAATAAATTTAATATATAACATATATAAAAATATTTTACCTCATTTTGATCACCATGTGAGGTGGTGAAGGAATAACAAACAATATTCATTTCGTGATGGAGTAGTTTTCCATTCACTTAAACCGTATGTTCGTTACCCATTAGAAAAAGGTGTGTATAAGTGTAGGTAAAAATAATAACATAAAAATATTCTAGTATATTTATTTTACTTGTGTTGTTATGTAATCATAGTATAATAAGATTATAGGAAATAGATAATTAAAATAAAACTAAATATCTTGAGAGAAAATGATACTTCTTAATCGAGTATCTTCTTTTGGTTTATACAAAAGGCTTACATGGATGAATTTATGCCAAAAGGGAGGAAAAAATGTTGAAGGTAGGTATTTTGGGAATCTATTTTGGAAGATCTAGGAAGATCTTAAGTGGTTTGAGATGTGTGGAGAGTTGGGAGTTTGGGTGGCTTTTATAAGGGAGAAAAAGGATTCACTGGGTATTTTTTAAAAGAAGTTGGGTGTACACCTATTATTACCTAAATAAAGTCATAAAAAACAACAAAAATAATGTATGGAAGTTTTGTAGACGAATTATGGCCATAAATGGTTGTTCAGAAGGTTTTTAGGTCATTTGGCCCTTAAATATAATTTTTAGTCTCATTTTAATATTAATTTTACCTTAATCGTTGTAATCAATTTTAATGAATTTCAATACTCATTTTTATGAAAAATTATGTTTATATTATTATAATTTAAATAATATCCTGATTAAAATTTTTTATGTCTATATTTCTAAATTCTATTACTAGAAGCAAAAAAAATTGTTTGATGCTGAATTAACTGATTTTAAAAGAAAAATGTTTCAAAATATTGTTAATTTTTTATAATAAATTACAAAGTGAAAATGATAATAAAAAAGTAAATTTTAATAATATAAGTATAATTGATCTAATGTTACTTTAAAACAAATTTAAAATATAATTTATCATTAATAATTATTTAAACCAAAATACTGCTTATAAATAAAATGCAGTATTTATCACAATTCATCAAAAAACGATATTTTGGAGAAGAATACCAAAAATTCACCCTAAGTTAATTTTGACATTCTGAATTCAAAAATGAAGTTTATATTTTCAAATTTATTTTATAAATCTTCCAAAATTCATATTTAAAATAGGTTTTCTTTTAAATGGAGGTAAAAATTACATTATAAAAATTAAGGGTTTTATGTGTAAAATTAGATTTGTTCTTATCTTATACTTATCAAATAAATTGGATAAATATAAAAAATATTTTATAGAATATATCAAATATATATTTACTTTAAATCATTAAATAATTGTAATTAATTATGTTCATTAAGTGAAAACTCTCTTGAGATCATAAAAATAACATTTCTTTTTATAACAAATTTGTTCCCATTTTCATTTCTCATTAATTGGTAACCCATGAATTAATTTTATATTTATGTAAATTATAAATTTTCATAATTTAGTTAATAGTATTAATAACCGATAATATAATTTCTAGTTTATATCGTATTATTCAAAAAAATTATATTTTAATAATATATTATTATTCTATAAAACTCGGTCGTGTATTTAATACAAACCGTCAAAGAAGGTCGCTCTTGCATGTAACACATTCTAATGTAATGTGGTGTTCATTTAATCAATAGAATATATCATATTTATTTAATATATTCAATATATTTTCATGTATCAGGTTATTATATTCCTTTTTATACCTGGTGTTGCATGTCTTACACACTCTAGAATACAAGGACCATACTTTATAATTTCAGGGTGTTAAAGTCAAGTTTTTATAGTGATTTCTCCAATTTTATTTTTGTTTTACTTTTCAATTTTTCATTATCAACATAGTGGTTGATCCTTATAACATAAAAATACATGGTCAACATGGGACCATTATTGTTATAGCATGTTGATGTTTCTTTTTCCTTGGTGGATGACTCTTAACTGTAATTATTTATGCCTACTTTTATATTGTATGAGTGTTCAGTTAATTATATTTTATTAGGTGTGATGATACTGAGAGTATATTCTTTTTATATTTCATATAGGATCTCAGAAGTCTGTAATAGTCACTAGGTTATAGTGATCCATGACTAAGGTAATCTATTACTACTTTTTTGGTCATAGTTCTTGCAGCCATGGGTGAGGGTGTCACACTCACCGATACTTACACGAGAACACACAAACACACCCACACACACCCATAACCATATGCATTAACACACACACACTCCCCCAAGCCCATTCATACTTACACACCAACACTCACCCTTAAAAAAATCATTAGAAATTTTTCTTCTGATCACTAAAAACACTAATGATTTTGGAGTCTTTAACAAACTGCAAGATTTCTTTAGTGATGATAAAAAGACTATTCATCATCACAAAAAAATTATACCTTGATATAATCATTATTTTCCTTAAAAAATGTGTAATTATCATTTGTAGTAACATACTAATAAAACTATAAAAATATTTCATTTTATACTTATTTAGGTATTTTGCCCATTCCCCTTATCATCCACCCTCACCCCATCAGAACTTAACCCCTATCCCCCTACCCACATGCCTCACTCACCCCCTTTGTAGTCTGAAATATCCATGTTCCACTTTATCTACTCATCAGGTGGTGCATTTAACTCAAACATCATTTATTAATTACATGATGACCCAAAATCTACATGGATGTCCTGGTGTAATGAACTTGGGTATATAGCATGTGACATAGTAGTACATGTCCTATAACCCTTAATTATCTAGTCATAACTCATGGATTCTCAAAATGGATTATTCTTATTCATTATTCATTAATTATAAATCGATCACTGTTATATAATCACGAAACAAATATTAGAAAAAAGATATTATTGTGAAGGATCAAGAATGAATTAAAACATGAAATGAAATTCAACTT
Organism: Viscum album; assembly: GCA_963277665.1. NCBI lineage: Eukaryota > Viridiplantae > Streptophyta > Magnoliopsida > Santalales > Viscaceae > Viscum > Viscum album. Next base: position 1,161,990,739 of record OY728122.1, on the reverse strand, counting down.
TTAAAATCATAATGAAAAAAAATTAAATTAATAATTTTAAAATGAAGTATAGATACACTGCTATAAACTGATAGTTCTGGGCATAACAAAAGTGCTAATCAGGGCCAATACAAACTGGGTAATTGTTATATTTTAGGGTTCATTCCTATATTTTACAAGACAAACGCATCATGAACCACGAAATATTTCCAATTAATATTTAAAAAGAAGATTATCAAACCCAAGATGATAAGTTTTCACATTAAATTTATAATTAATATAAATAGATCTAAAGAAAGAATAAATTAGTCTTTTGAGATTTATTTAATGAAAATATTGATCTTCTGAATAACATTTAATTAAACCTTTGTTATATTTATAGGATATAAGTATATAAAACCTCTACCAGGGATCCAATAATGTTTATTTAATTTCCAAAAAGATGATGGATTTTTTGGTACTAGGATTACAGATCGATCATCTTGTGGTGTTTTTGTTTATTAATGAGGTGATTCCTTCAGTCTGGAAGAATAATCCCAACTATCTCATTCTAAATATGATATAGGATAATGGGTAATCCATTGAGTATTATTTAGTCTTCAGAGAGAGGTATATATTTTATTGTGCATAATGATTCTCAATTTTGATTGATCTCTATAGAATAGAAATAATCATCTATTTTTTAGATATTTGGATTGGGTTAAAATATTAAATAATACCACATTGACCCTTAAATAATATAATAAAACTTTTAAGACCTCATTCTCTGTAATAATAATAATAATAATAAAATTTTCTCTTGTTTTGCACTTACTGGAACCACAATAAATATTATTTTAAGGGATTGAAAATTATTATTTAGTTCCAAACAAAATATTGGTCCTCTAATCCTGATATACACTCAAAAATAAATTTTATAGATCTACATAATAATTAATTACATTAAGAATAAGTATTTATTTAACTTATGAGATCAATAAATCCAAAGTAATGTTATTCCTTGGAATTGAGGATAATGTTTATTGAAGTTACGTAAATTAAAATATAATTTTATTGAGATAAATAAAATAAATTAGTGTGTGAACCTCTTTGATTCACTCTCATTGGAATTAGATGAACATGCCTAAAGTCTGGGATTATTTTTTAGAAATGTGTTAATGAACTTAGGAGAATTATGATAATTCCACAACATTTATAAACACACATGATTACTTATTGTTTAATATTATTGAGTTGTCACAATATCACATCAAGAAGGTTTAACTCATGTTTTATCAACATATATTCTTGATGAATCATTACTGAAATATCGCAAAAAAATATTTGGTAACACTATGGCCATTAAATAGAATATTATTCTTCCATTTTAATTAAACTGTATAAATATCAACTTCTATTAATGTGAAAGGTACAAATCCTTTCTTGAAAACTTCACTAATAATAAGAAATTCAGGACTCACCCAATGCATCCTACTTCCAAAAAAATATGGAAATATGGTTTTAGTCAGTACATCAATGTATGTGATCCATGATATACACTAATAACAATCATAAAAGCTAATTACCATTACACAGACTCACATATTGGAATATAAAATGACACTAAACTTGTAGAATTCCTACTGGCATGTCTCTTCTCATAATCTCTTATCATGGAGGTTACCGTGTGAGAACTTCATGAGAGGAAGTATTATCAGTTTATGAGTACTCAAACCCAAATATAAACATATTATATTCCCCATTATAGAATTTTATCCAATCATAGAACTAGGATTAAGAATATTGTTAGGGAATTACTAGGTTTCTATCATAATTGGGACCTTTTATGATTTTTTCAATGTGATAGATACATTAGTACACTATTAAATCAAATTCACACAGAAATATGATTAATATGAAATATTATTTTTTATTTATTCAATTATTTTAATATAAATTCAATCTAAAGTAAACATAAATGGTTCTAAGACACCAACACTAACTAAACATTCAATGTTAAAGCATCTGAACCATTTATCACTGAATTCATGTTCCATCAACATAGTGATCTCATTCTTAAATCGCCAATGTCTTTATTGATTGAAATTATCTAATTCCATTGCACATATATATTTCTATTCATATTTATCTCTTTGGACACAAAATTTATTACCTAATAGATTTTTCGGTTGCTGCGCGCATCCACTTAACAGTTTCCACAAGAAATCAACCTCTACTATGTGGGTAAACTTGTCAACAATGAGATATGAAATCGTGAAATTTGAAGGAAAAAAATGAATAATTCTTTTTGAAAATTAGGATGAGATCCCTACATTTAAATCATGGCCTAATTGATGTATTATGTTGGCCTAAGGACCTTATTATTACTGTAAATAATACTAGATAGCCTACTAATGCATTTTTAGATTCTTCCCATAATATGTTAGTTGAAGCACAATTTCCATTTTCATTTACCTAGGTGATATTTTTCATTGACAAGTAGATTATTATTCTAGTGTTGTAGGACTTTGTCTTAAAAATATGAAGGATTACATGATTCCTTCATTAGTAGGTATGATTTTAAAAAGCACCACTTTTTCACATTCAAAATGTTACATGGAATTTCTATTAAAGGACATCTAGATGAGTTTAATAATGGCATGTTAGATTTATCCAACATTAATGATTCTATTAATGATGAGGATCAATAAATGATACCATTAATCACTTTAGATAATTCCAACAACACCCTCATTGATACCATGAAATAAGGTCCAGACACTTTCACCCTTGAAAGTTTAAATAAGCCCTTATTACTATAGAACAACATTCTATACCTAGAGTCAAAGGTGATTCAAGATCATAATCTCTAGGGTGATACCTCAAACTAAAACTAATGAGAAAATTTTTAATAAATATAATAGAAATATCAAAAAATAACCCATTCCTAGATTTTGTTTTTGGGGATAGAAAGGTCCCCACTTTTTATTGTGGAAAACCTGGGCACATTTAGCATTAGTGTAGGAAACTAAACCATGAGTTAGAGTTTAAATAATCTAATGATCAATTCCTTATTGTAGACATTGGTCATGAAAATATTGAGGTCCTTTATGTTTCCAGACATACCAACAATTAAGAGTGGGTCTTTGATTCAAGTAGATCATTCCATGTGTTTTCTTTTAGATAATCCTTTCTAGAATTGGTTGAGAGGGTAGAAGGAGATGAACTCTTGGGTAATTACAAGAGGTTTCAGGTTGATGGTAGAGGTATATTTTTGTTGGAACTTGATGAAGACACTATCATTACATTAGTTGACATTAGCTGGCTTCCCAATATTCAAAGAACCCCAATTTCCTTTGGTATCCTAGACCAAAAGGGATTTATCATTAGGTATGAAACCAGTTTCCTTGAAATACTCAAAGGCTCTAGAACCATAATTAATTGTCATTTAATAAAGGGTTTGTATGTCTTGAATGGAAAGACCCATTCAAGGTATTTGGGTAGATTATATTCAACCAATAATAATAATACTATTCATTATCATAGAATATTATGGCGTATTTGCTTCGTAGGGATTAAGGGACTCAAAAAGAATGGGATTTTGAGTGAAAAAACACAAAGAAATCATACAGTTTGTAAATATTATGTAATGGGAAAGGTCAAGAGGGATAGTTTTTGTAGGTGTAACTTAAAACCCACTAGCCCATTATAATATGACCACTCTAATATGTGGGTCCATCTAGGACTTTCCTACATAGTCTATGTTCCTAATTTTTTACTTTCAAAGATTAATTCTCTAGGAAAGTGTGGATTTATATTCAAAAAAAATATTATGTTTTCGAAACATTTAAATAATATAAAACATTAGTTAAAACCAAATAGAGATAATTTTATAACTCTAATAATTGACAATGGGCTTGAGTACCTATGAACTGAGTTCATCCAATTTTTTTAAACTGAGGGTGTTAAAAGATAAAGAATAGTTATATAAACTTCCCAAAAAAAATAGAATAGTTTAAATAATGAATAGTTCTATCCTAAAAAGAGTTTAGAGCCTAATTTCAAGCTTATGAATCCCCAAATCCTATTGGAAAGATCCTGCTAGCACAGTTGTATGCCTAAATAATATGTGTCTCTCTTCTAATAATTAGTTTAAAACACATGATGAATCATGGAATGGTAAGTAACATTCCTATTCCTACCCAAGAAACATTGTTAATATTTCTTATTCTCATATTAAGACTGACCTGATATAAGAATGATCTCTAAAATGAATCTTTATTGGGTTCCTAGAGGGATTTAAGAGGTATAATATCTAGGTATATAAACATGGTAATAAATAGTGAATTATAAGTAGAGATGTTATCTTAAATGTGTCTTCCTCTCTTAAATCAAATACTATCACATTTGGCAGCATTGATCTATCCGTTGAACAAGATAATGAAACTCATATTCCATCCCAATTTTAGGCTCCTAACTAGCCTTCTCCACAATATTAATAGCCTAATACATAGGTTTATTCTTCTTCTACTTCTAATTTAGATTCTGAATTTGAACCTACAACCATTAATAGGGACTACCAACTAACCCAAGATAAGGAAAAAGGGTTACACTGTCTTCTTCTTGGTGTAGTCAGTATGATATGGAATATTATACCTTTAATATTAACTAGGATATTGTATATGATGACCCTCATTACTATATTCCATCCATAAATGGAAGAGACTCAATGTAGTGGGTCTTTTCCATGAATGAATAAATGAACTATTTAAGAAAGAGCCATACTTGGACAATTTTAAACAAAAAAAACTAATGCTAAAATAATTTGTTCTAACTAGATCATTAAAAGAAAATAAGAAAACACCGAATCAAGTATAAATAAAGGCTAGTTTCTAAGGGTTTCCATTAAAAAGTTGGAATTTATTGATTACTTTGAGATAAATTCCCATGTTGATAAGCATTCTTCCATTAGGCTCTTATTAGATTTTTCTTCCAATAATGATCTACATATTGAAAAATTAGATGATAAAACTTCTTTTTTACATGGTGATTTGAATGAGAAAATTTATATGAAAAATCTTGATGGTTATCCAAATGAATTCAAACTGAATCAGATTTTATGTTTTAAGAAATAATCGTGTGGCCCAAAACAAGCCTCAAGGAAGTGGTACGTGAAATTTTATTCATTCATATTGTCTAACAAGTTTATTTGGAGTCAATTTGATGCACATGTTTATTTTAAATCCACAAAAACCTACACACATTATCTTAAAATATATGTTGATTACATGATTATAATTTTCAAAAATATGAATATTAATTTTTCTATTTAATCACAATTAAATTTTATGTTTGAAATGATATATTTATCTGCATCGAATCAAATATTAAGTATTGAGATAATTATGGACCGACCAAAAAAATTTCTTTATTTATATCATCATTATTATGTCATAAAATATACTCAAGAGATAAATTTGTGAATCTATCAAACCAATCAGTATACCTCTTGGAAAACATTTTAAATAGTGTTTATCATAGGTTCCCACAACTGATGATTATGTACAGGTTATGTCTCAAATACCTTATGCTAATACTATGGGAAGTGTCACGTATTTATTAATTTATACTCACCTAGATATTGCCTATGAAATCATCACTTTAAGAAGATTCATGGGCACACATGGGAAGACACATTGGAATTACCTTATGTGGATTTTTAATATGATTCTCATGTAGCTCTAATATTTCCTTATCTTATGGTAGAAACTTGGATACTGCTAAAATAATTTCAGGTTATGTTAATGTTGACTATACTAAAAACTTGACACTTGTAAGCCTTTAACCAGTTATGTATTTACTGCCTGTGGTGGTCCTATTTCATGGAAATGAAACCTGAAGTCCATGGCTGCACTTTTAACCATGGAATATGAGTATATTTCATTAACTAAGGAAGTTAATGATGAATTGTGGATCAAAGGTGTGTCATATTGAAATGGGATTTATAATTTGGTTATTAAGTTATATTGTGAGATATAATTTGAAATTCGCCAATCCAGAAATTTGTTATACCATAGTTAATTGATAAGTGAATTCATTCATACATTTTATGGTATTTTAATGTGTTAATTTGAGCATTTATGTGAATATCCATGTATTATTTGGAATGAATTAACTTGCTTTATTATTTCTGACAAGAAACAATGAATTTATAAAAGTGGAATGAAAAGGGGTGAATAATTGAGATAAAAAATCTTTGCGCAATGAGATAAGAAAAGTGGAATGACAGTAGATTTTTGAGGATGATAATAGAGCACTAATAAGGCACAAAACTGAATAACCAAGGTGATATGATATCTGGAGAAGAAAAATTAATTACACATCATGAAACACCATTACATGACATAAAGTTACATTTCATAACATAACATAGACCACAAATAAATGTGGTAAAATCTCATTTCATGAAGAAATTACATTATGAGATTTATTATTACACATCGTGAGTTTTAAATACACATCGTGAAAGGTAAAAAATTCAGATATCTAAATGAAATTCAAATAAAATTTACATAGATTCAAAATTTACAGAGGAAAACTTGTATCGAGATTACATGATGTGTAAACACATTACCCATCATTTAAATTTTTTGGATGAATTTTATGTGAGCCCCTATGGTGCCTATAAAAGTAGAGCTAAGCTGTTATTGTGGGGAGATTGAGATCCAGATCTACAAGAGACTAGAACATGGAGCGAGAATTCACACCCTCTCTGAGTTATTCATTCATTTTTTTTATACATTTAATTTAATTTAATCCTTCCCTATTGTTCTCTCAACACTAGGATGAGATGGTAGACACACCATGTTATATTTTATTTTAATTTAATGGGTAAGGTTCATTATATTTATTCCATTTTATTTTATTCATGTATTCTGTTTGATATAATTTAATATTCAACCTAAAATATCATTATTTTTATTTTATCATGAACTTAGATATTTGGATGAAAAAATGAACTTTAAAATTGAAAAACTTATAACTCTAAATAAGGCATGACCATTATCAACTTTTGGGGAAATATGGTTTTAACATTATATCGAGAAATTGGAGGAGAATTTGGTTTAAACACCCCAAATTTCTAGACCAAGGGAAATAGTGTATTGTCGTGTTGAGGAGGAGATACCGTGATCATTGGATCTTCCTCATCTCAACTCCAACACTAATCCTAAAATAATCAACATATTCTCTAAAATCCAATTACACATAAACCATGAAAATATAAAACACTAGTTCACTTTCAAAACTATATTCAAGTAAATCAAACAATATATATTAGTTTAATTATTGTTTCATAAAATCAATAAAAAAAATTTATTTACCTATTTATCTAGTCTAATAATATTAAATCTTTTTGAAAACCTAATCAAAAAAAATTTATTCATCCTTGTGGTTTCTACCATGATCATGCCTAATAATATTTTTTAATTAATTTAGTAGAATTTTTTAAAGTTTTTTGAATAAATTTGTTTTTTCATTGACCCGTAGGGAATTAACGATTCCTTCTAGGTCACTCATAAATCTAAGAACATAAATACTAGGAAATATATTATTTGATATATTTTCGAATTAAAAACCAAATTTTTCAGGAAGATACATACATAAATCAACCTGACTTATATTTTGACTAAATTCATGGTGTTATCTAAATTCATTTTTTGTTGAGGTAGATTGAATTTGGTTCCAATTTCATTACCATAGGTGTAATAAAATCACTAATTTAAATTGAAAATGGTAGAGATTTGAGAATTATGATTCTTCATTTTAACTTGTTTAAATATTTAAATTATGCCATGTTTTCTACTATTATAGATTGATATATTTTCTTGCATTCAAATTGATTGGAATTATTTTAAATTCTAAATTTTTTCTATTAGATATTTTGTGTTTCAACTTCTCATTTTACACATGTTCTTCCTTTAATAGTCCTTGGCCTTTGGGATGCCTATTTCCCTCGTGCTCCTATGACACCATGGAAATCCTATTGTTTTGATTCTTAGTTGTTGATCAGCCTCTCTCCCCACTGTATCATCATCGTTCATCTATCCCGATGAATAAATAATTCACTATTTCATCAGTTCGGCGGTGTGTGTATGGGAGGCATTGGTTTTCCTTTCTGTTTCAAGGCACTGCCTAGTTTCAGGGGCATTGAACACCCCTGCACCCATTCACTTGCAGGGATTCATTCTAGTTTTTCTTCTCCACTGGTTCTCCGGTTCTCCCATCTTAGGTACCCAAAAACCCAATCTAGATGCCATCTGATCTCTAGTGGGGAACCTTTGATCTTATCGAACTTTGTGGTACATTGCTAGTGTGCCACTCCTGGTGGATCCTAGACAACAACACTCTTATGCCAAGCCTAGTACCCAAGGAATATGATCTAACCCAGGTAGGTTTGTGAGATTTTTTTTATTCTACAACCTTCCATATTTCAAGATATATAGGCTAAAACATTGAAGAGATCATGAAGGATGGACCCATTATCATTCAACACTATATGTTCATTATGATTTATTTACAATAGTTGAATATTCTTTGCTTCTATTATTGTTTTTAATTTATGTATACTATAAATATCATTCCTTTTGTTAAGCATTAATAAAACACTTTTGTGGGAGGTGGTGTTTTTGTAGTTCACATAGGTCCCAACAGGACAGAAGCACGTTAAATCTTCATCTTCATTACTATTTTTCTTCTAATATTTCATTTCCTAAATTCCATTCAAAATTTTCTATTATTTTTGTCTTTGCATTGAAAATATCCAATTTAGTCATATAGTAATTTATTATTTTGTGTATTTTGGGTCCACTTTCTACCTCACAGTGTAGATTTTTTCTTTTCACGTACTGAGAGTCATGATGCATGTAAATTTATGTGTTACAGATGAAAATTGTCTTTTAATCAACATACCAGTTTTTCTCTAATATCCTCCCTCTATCCTTCATTACATTTTTAGAATTTTTTATTTCTTTATTTTATTAAAAAAATAATCATTATCATTGGTGTTTTCATTAATATTGTTCAATTTTTTTAGAAACTATTATTTTTGGTTGTCTTTTAAAAAACACACCCATGATTTAATTTTTAAATGGAAGAAATAAAATTTAAAAGTTTTTAAACCATCAATGAGTTATTCAAAGTAATGTTTGAATCATTATTGAAATCGTTTGAAATACTCCATTACACTATATACCACCAAACACCTTATCAATGTTTCTCAAACATACTCTTCTCTAACCACTCAATCAATCCAATTATGTTAGATTAAAATGGATTTCTTTATTTTGATGGCTCTAATTGACTTTTTTGGTTCTTTGGTGCATATCATCTATTTAGTCTCTATGAAACATCGGATGATCAAAAGTTATAGAAATTTACTTGAAAGGCATAGTTTTACCATCATTATAGATTGTGTAACATTTTGGGAAAATTCCAATATGTCAAGTCCACCTTATTTCTCACAAAGAATACATTAGAAAATTCATATTTAATATCTGATGAGATTCATTATTTAAATTTTTTTAAAAAATATATATTGGATTTAATTTTCAAAAAATTATGGATTTCGTTAATCACATCAATGGTTTATTTATAGAATGCCTTTGTTTTGTTAGTGGATTGCAATCATACATCATGTGTGATAATATATCTCAATTACCAACTTAGAATATTAAAAAAAATATATTTGAGATAGGTTAATTGTGATGAGCACTCCACTGGTTGTAAATAGTATGAAAATAAATTATTTCAAACAAACCTTTTTTTATAAAAATGTATCATTTGGAATAGAATGTTTTTCATCACAAATATAGTGGATGTGAATGTCTTCCATCCAATGAGAAAATATTGTGTTAAAGCTAACAGAAAGAGATCTAAAATTTTGTTTCTATTAGTCATGATAAAGGAACTTTTTTCGAAGGGCTATAATTTCTATTGAAAAAACATTTGATGAAACATTTTTTCTAACAGAATAACTTCTGTCACAATTAACACATTGAAATTAATATTAAATAAAAAACATTAACCACAATTCTTCCTCTACATCATGTTTCTTCTCCCAAAAAATCCATGATGAATGGTGTCTGACCTTTCCCTATTTGATATACTGTATTGCACTATATTTTTTATTGATATGAGTTTGAATCATCTTGGTATGTATTCCTCTTGTCTCCTCTTTCTTCATTCCCTTTTTTCATTTTAGAGTACATGAATTAGTTTGGGAAAATCCAAGGTTTTGAAAAATATTCAATTTTCATGGTTAATTTAGTATTTAGGGTTTCTTTAAAATTGTTATTACATATTTTAATGTTTATTAGGTCAACACTACTTATCTTAATTTATTGTATGTATTTTGATTATTTTTTGATTTGTAGATTTAATATACTTTTTTGTTTAGTATTTTACACCAATAAATGCATATTATTTTATTTTATTATTATAAATATTTTTATTATGAAAATTATTTGGGGATATCTGTTGTTGATAGAGTTTGTATGAAAATATTTATTTTTTTTAATTTTATTTCATGATTTTGGTGATATGGTTATTGAGGAATTATGAAAATAATTTAATTTTGTAAAATATTTCTAAAGATGGTTGATTATTATGTTATGATTGATTTTCATTTTTTTATTCATGTGAATATTTCTTTTTAAAATTTTTGATGTGTGTGTTTCTATGTGTATTAACATGAGAATATATATATATATAAGTTTTAAAAAATGTGTAAGATTTTTTATATGTATGTATATTTTTGTGTCTGTGTATGTATATGTATGTATGTATGTATGTATGTATGTATGTATGTATGTATGTGTAATTGTATGTATATATAGATTTTATTTATATATTGGTTTAAGAAAAGTGGCTGAATAAATTTGACGTATTTATATTAATTATGGAATCCTGTAATATATATATATATATATATATATATATATATATATATATATATTACCTAGTCACTATATATATATATATATAAATGTTTTAAAAAAATGTGTACGTCTTTCAATATATATATATATATATATATATATATATATATAACATGTAAAGGTTTAAAATAAATAAATATATATTGTGTATGTATTTATAGTAATGTGTGAATATACATATATAATTTGTTTTAAATGATAAAGGTTATATATATATATATTTATGTATGTACGTATATATATTATAATGTTAATATAAATATATAAACATTTAAAAAAAACGTATATGGTTTTTGGTGTGTATATATATATATATATCGATTTGATATGTATATGTTTTTCAAAAGACATGTATTTTTTTGATTAATGAATCATTTAATATATATTTATATATATACATAGCAACATCTAAATATGTATATAAAAATGTTTAAAAAATAGTTATGGTTTATTATATTTTCATATGTTTATATAGTTATGATATGTATATTTATTTAAAACTGGGTCATAATATAGTTGATATATTTATATTAATTACAAAATCATGACTCATATATAGTAATTATTAAAAATAAAATAATAATTTACATAATTGGTAAAAATCCTTAAATAATTTATAATAGATAATAATTATTTAGTGAATATTTTTAATAAATAGTAAAAATTGGTTTTAATTACAAAATATTAATAATAATTTGAAAATTTGACGAAACTACAATAATTTATAATAAATTTTAAAATAAATAATTTGAAATACTAGTAATTTTTAATAATTAGTAACATTTATTATAAATTCGGTTATATATAATAAATAATTAGTATTACATAATAAATAATTTTATCAATTCATAAAAATTAAAAACAAATTGAAATGAATGATATATTTTGTTTCAAACCATGCCAAAAAATAAAATAAATAATAAAAATTATTTAAAATTCAAATATATCATATAAATGTTCTATGGATTCGAATAAATAGTGTTAGTAATTAATAAATATATATATTAATATATATATATATAATATTTATAAAATATTAAAAAGGTTACCATCACATGCATTATAACCAAAAACTCGATGCGAAAAAATGTTATGTCACATCAAGGGTAAACCCCACATTCTGGACCTCACTGTGTTATCGGATTTTTTAAATGATAATCTTTTTTGAAGGTAATTCAATTTTTTGTCAAAAATTAAAATAAAAATATTAAATGAATCCCCATTGTTCTTGATGTTACCAAATTCCTGACATGTGCAAATGTTATGTAATATCTAGGTTAAACCCTACATCCCTGACCTAATGTTGGTCTCTAATTTTTCATATGATACCCAATTTGTGAGAGACTTAAAGTTTTATAAGAAATTATAGTAATCTAATTAAATGAATTACCCATGTGTGCAATGTAACCAAACACACGACATATGAAATTTTTATATTATGCTAAGGGTAAAATCCTTGTCTCTGGCCTCATGATGGTATCATATTTCCCATATGAGGCATTGTTCATGAGATATTCCATTATTTTTCAAAATATAGCATGCATGTGATACAATATATTTAATATTTTTATTCTATCTACCCTAACCCTCTATGGGAACCAGAATTCAGTTCTAACTGAGTTCCCCACTGTGATCATATTTCAAAAAATATTCCATGGTGAAAAAATATAAAAATAATTTTTCATTAGTCACAATGTGTGATAATTATTCTTATTTATATTGTCTTCCAAATAAATATTGACTTAGAAAGTTGAAACAGTTTCCTATTCCGTGATTGTGATTGGATAAATCATAGAAAAAAACCCAACAGATTTGGTATAAATAATGTCTAAATTGAGGGTGTTGAAACATTTATATCATTTTCATCATTGAATTAAGAATTTATTTCTTAAGGAACAAGTAAATACAGATGTAATAAATGTGATCTTAGGAGCTTCAAAATGTTTGACAATGTAGGACTTCATATACTTCATTTTTTGTTTTTGGAATGATTGAATTTTTTTTGTATCAACATGGTGAAAAAAATTCAATAAAAAATAAATTTTTTTGGATATAGATCTGTCATTTAAAAATTTAGTGCATGAGTATGTTGGCCCATATATTTTGGAAACAATAACTCATAATGATATTAAAAAACCTAAATCAGAACCTTTTCAATTTTATAATTTGTTAAAATCAATGGAGGATTCCATATATCTGGGATGCCAAATGAGAAAATTTAAAGATTGTACAAGATTTATGGATATTAAATCATATTTTGTAAAGTAAAATAGTGGATGTGATCAGATTTTATCATTTTTAAATCAATGTTGTCTGATGAAAATACATTACCAATATGTTTCTATGAATGAAAATGGTTGGTCAAGAATTTGGGTCTTAGTTATCAAAAGACTAATTCTTGGTCAAATGAAAGAAACTTATTTTATGGTGGTTACTAATCATTAGTTAATTGAACAATATGTGGAGAATTTTTGTATAAAGGCACACAACAAGGAATTCCCATATTTTGTTTGAAACAATAGATGTATTTTCTGATTACACCCCATTTAAAATGTTTACTTATACCTCCCAACATTGCTACATTGATTACCTGGAATAAATAAATCTTTTTCATCAATAAAAGATTACATCATCTATATGATGGTGATTCATTGAAAAAAATTGATTAGACGAATCCTTATTTTAATTCATATCCTCCTAACATGTGTTTGGGACTTTTTACTAACAGTTTTTTTGATTTATTTCATATGATAGTATGTATTCTTATTGGACTATTTTTACTAATCCATACAACATACCTCCTTGGATGTTAATGAGGGAACCATACATATATTGTACTAAAATAATTCTAGGAAATCTCAAGAAGAATATTTATGATTATTTGAAGCCACTAATTGATAAGTTAATTTCATTTTGGAACAACGGTCTCATTTTATTTGATATAGTTGCAATTCAAAAAATTTACATTGAAGGTTGCTTTAAAATGGATGATCAGTTACTTTTATATGTATGGTATGTTATCTGGATGGAGTACATATTGTCTAAAATGATGTATATACTTCATGGCTAGGAACAATGAATTTATGATTGGAAATGGGATAAAGACTAATTATTTTGACTATCATTGGAGATTTATTTTGGCAAATTGCCCCTTTTGAATGAAAAGAATAATATTATAAATTTTATAATTTAAAGAGATGAACCTCCAACAGTGTTGTCCAATATTCATATAAAATCTCTCATCCCTGTATTACCACACATTACTATGGGGCCAACAATAAATGAATAGAAAATAAATGGTTTTGGGAGTGATCGGACATGTATAAAGGAGTGTATTTTTTTGGTACCTTCTATACTGGTCTAATTTATTGGTTTTTCACCTGATAGATGTAATTCATATTAAGAATAATTTTTTATAAAACATATTTTATACCATGTTAGATAGACCCACTAGTATGACCAAGGATAATGTTAATACATAGTTAAATCATTCCCATATTTAAAAACATCTTGAACATCAATTATTTAAAGATGAAAAATCACACAATGTAATGAATAAAAAAGAAGATTATATACATTCTATAGAATTATTTTTATTATTTTGGCAATGGATTATAGAATTGTGGTTACCAGATGTTTATGCTTATAATTTTTCTATTTTCATCAGAAATGGGAATATAATTGGGATAAAAATTCATTACTACCATGGGATAATGGAATTATTTCGACCTGTTGTTATTACAGGGTTTTTGAATTCTTCAAATTTATACATTTTTATTGATATATCATATCTCTTCCATGATATTGTTTTGAAAACATCATATTATTATTCATGGAGTTTACTGTATAAGATGTTGATTTAATTTTATGAAAATTGGAGAAATTATTTCAAATGGAATTCTTGGACTCAATAGAACATTTTTTATATAATGAAAAATGTTGAGGGAAAGTACAATTCAAATTTATGTATCCATTTAAGCTATTTATACAAAAATTTATAAAGAAAGATCATTAAAAAGAATCAGTTTAAGGGTCGATTGTATAAGCATACATACAAGAGGAAATTTAAAATTTATACTATTTTTTCAGTCGTAATAACTTTAAAAAGGTAATTACATGAGTCACAATAATGAAAATGTTAATGATGTCACATACCATCATTTTCATTTTTTAATCATCATGAGCTTGGTTTTTTTTATTATAATGAAATAAGGATTTCAATGGAAGAACTACACAGAGCTTAAACATATGGTCTGTTGAATTATGAAGAAAGGCCTAATTTGTGTAGTAAGTACTACTTGTTATTATTATATTTTTTTAATAGATACATTTTTTTAATTTATTTACTTTCGTACTTATGATTACCACATAAAAAATTTATAAAAATTGCAACTCTTGCTCTTAAATAATGTCATTAATATAATTTTTCATATTGGTTACAAAGACATGTTAGTTATGTTGTTTTCTACAGAACATGAAATAAATTCTGTAATGATATCTATTATTAATAATTTTTATTATTTGTAGGAAACACGATGTGGAAGTAAAGTTGATATTCGATTATGTGAGATAAAAAACCCTCCATTTTAATCATTAAAAACTTCTAATGGGTATGTGGTTAAGGGTTTTCGATTGCATACATGAATATATAGAGAATAAAAGAAATCAATAAATAGAGGCATTTTTTTGAAAGGGTATATTCATATTAAAAGTGAAGTTTAATTTTATTTTCTATTGGATTAAATAATTGATACATGTTCTCAAGGACCCAATTATTTAATAATTATTCAATTTTAGTTGTTTGATACTGATCGAGGGTAGCGAGTTCATCCATGAAATGAGTTCAGTAACGTTAAATTTAATAGTAATCTTATATGAAATGAACTATTTTTTTAGAAAACCAGTAACATCAAGTTTTTTATTCAAATTAATATGATGTTTTGAGATATTTTAATGACTAGTGGTGTGTAAAAGAAATGAAATATTATTAAAATTTGTTTGTTGAAAATAAAATTTTTCTATGAATGTGTAACATATTGAATATTTTCATGAAAAATCCCCGAATATTACTCTTATCTAATGATATATAAACATAAATGATAAAACCCCCTAGTTAAGGGTAGATGATATTGATAATTTTGATGAAGTAATAAGTGAGGATAAAATTAAATTTGTATGGAAATTGAATATGCTCAAAATGAAGATAGTTAATTTTCCTCAATTATGATGAGGAAGAAGATGATGAATGATGTTTGATATTCTTTTAGTTATTATATTTTTATATTTTAATTTTTTATTATAAATTATTTATAGGTAATATTGTTTGTTTCATATTTATGGACCCCACCATCTATTTTTTCCTCTACGGATGCCATCAATTATTAGTTTTTTTAAATTTTATATCTACATTAACAATTATTGGCGCGTAAGAATGTTATAGTCTTTATGATATTTAAAATATTTTTTATATTTTATTTCTATATTAACAAATATTTTTTACAATTACATTATTATGTTCAGGTATTTATTAATAGTAAATTATTATATTATTGCATTTATTAGTTTTTTATATTTCATATATGTATTAACAATTTCTTACAAATAAATTTTTTATATTATGTTATATTTTGGTTTTGTATATTTTAAAGTTTAATTAACAATATCCCATAGGTAAGATTATTTATTTCAGATGGATGTAGATTCTCCCATTGAAATATTTTGTTCTCCCACTAATTCCAGACATTCTATTCATGAGCTCAATTCATTTGATCCAAAAGATGTGATTCCTATTAGGAAGGGGCACATTCTTGTTCGATTTATTTTTGTTGAAATTATTCTACAGATATGCACA
Source organism: Viscum album (assembly GCA_963277665.1). Lineage (NCBI taxonomy): Eukaryota > Viridiplantae > Streptophyta > Magnoliopsida > Santalales > Viscaceae > Viscum > Viscum album. Next base: position 1,161,973,933 of record OY728122.1, on the reverse strand, counting down.
TCGTTTGATTTTGATTAACATTTATAGATGTTTTTAAATTTTATAATATATTTTAATATATTATGTTTCAGTGTTAATTTTTGTAATAATTATTTGATTATTTTTTTTATTTTAATAGTTTTTTTCATTTAGTTATATGGAAGGATGGTTCCATTATATTAAATTATTTATCTGGACCATGTTTTCCAGGGGACCAAGATCCCACCACAATTCATCACTATATGGATGACCAAAAAAATTTACGTTACTAAATAATATTTTTTAATATTTATTTAATTTTTGAAATTTTCTTTTTAATTTTCAAGAAGAATTTATTTTCTCTCAATACTAATATTCCAAGATCTTATATCATGGAGGAATGGGTGATTTTTATTTTTCAATGTTTTCATTAGGTTTTACACAACCTCAGAAAGAAATTTATGGATAGATCTTCTGTGACTATTTTCGACTAATCATGCATCTTCCATCAACCTGACTATATCTCAGTTTAGGTATGAGATGGATCATGCCCCTATTATCCTGAAGAGACCTTTAGGAGGAGGTCATCATCCAGATTTTAGAGTCATGGGAGGTAGGAAGTCATACATTTGGAATACATCAATGATATATGATAAGTAATATTAGTTATTAATGTTTATATACTTTAAATGTGAAGTTTTTTTATATTATACAGACTATTACTGGCCACTAAATTGTGGAGTTTGATGTTTATAAGAAGATGTACAATAATCCCCAAACATGAAAACTTTTGGGAGACTGAAAATTCCATATTATGGTCTATATATTTTATATAAAGTTGACTAATATAAATTTAATTATTATTCTAATTAATAATAATATTTGAATGAAACAAATTATGCTCTAACACCTCATTCATGAGAGATTGAAGCCAATAGTTAAGAAGATTCCATTGGTAAGATAGTTTTCATTTAGGGGGCATGGATACACACAGAATTTCATATCATTAAGAAAGGACAAGTGTTCGGTATTATATCCAAATTAATTCCTAAATTTTGTTATGGAACTTCTATGATGTCATTATTGAGCTCGAAACGAGCTCATAGAAATTCTTTGCCTTCATCCACTGCACAGTATAAGTATAGGTCGAGGGCTCTGGATGAGATGATACAAGAAATTTAGAGAGAGTTGGAGGAGGATTGTAAGAAACAATGTCAGAGGTAAGATCACATGATGAAGTATATTTTATGGATTACATGCAGTGTGGGTATGGAGTTTTATCCCCCCGATCCATTGTGTGATCCTCCATTACAAGATACCAGCTGATGTTGTATGATTTTTTATGGATGGTCTATATTTTTGGGTGATAAGGATACTATGTGTGATATAATTTATTATGGTTACAATTTTTTTGAAAATTTTCAAATTACATTCAATTTTTTTAATTTTTTTAATTTTTTTTAATTTTTTAATCAGTAATTTCCATCGATATCTTTATCCATTGAAAATGGGTATTTCTGACCGAACCATCACAATTAAATATTTTAAAATATTACTATAATAATTTTTGATGGATCTATCCACAGTCACAAATAATAAGTATTTGTTATGGGACTTCATAAATAAACATAATTCTGATGTTGTTTTCAATGATGTCTCACTAGAAACAGACTCCTGTCACGAATGACTATTTGTAACAATAATCTATCACTAATGATCCATCGTAAAAACTCCAAACTACAGTAGTTTTCATTAATATATACATCCTAAAACACATTGTTAATAACATTTCCACATTAATAATTATCGGTTGAAAAACACCCACACATGCATTATTTATTCCATGAGTATACACAGTTTCATGGGACCTTCCATCCATCTTATATCATTTTGTGAAAATAAATATTGACCACTACCTAGATTGTTACTAAAACATGAATCTAAACCTATTACACAAATAGACTCTCCTCTGGTGAATTACAACAATTCTAGGAGAATTTATTATGTTTCACTTGTAATTATAAGTTCACTGCAATGTGTAGATAAAGGAAATCCATATCAAATAATATATTTTTCATTGGATAATTTTTCATTACTACATGAAAATTCTACCTTACCTTATATATATCTCAATGATTTTCATAATTCCACAAAAGTTTCCATGATTTATATTCATAGACATATTTAGGGATTCCCAATGGTTGTTTTCATAAACATGAACAATATCTTTAATATTTTTTCACTTTGACTTGTTCATCATCCCAATCTTCAATAAATTCTCACTTCATCTTCTAAAGAATTTGTGGGTGGTGAAAATTTCATGAACTTCCATGGATTCATTATAAAAATACATATCATTATGAATGTCCATATAATTTTTTTCCTACGTATTAATTACTATTGATAGGATCAAAAATTATGTTTCATATATCACCAAATGAAATTTGAACCCAAATTAGTGTATTAATAGTGGCCATCTTGTTTTATCCAGAGAGGATAGTTTATTGGGTGGGTTATTCTATTGTCCAACGGGTTCTATGTGTGAAAACAAAGATTGAAGTTATTTGGTTTTAAATTTAATTTTTTAAGTATGTGGAATAACCATGTATATCCCCTCACATTACCTATTAAAAAATTCTTCTATTTAAGCTCTAATGTTATCACACAAACAAAGTAAAAGCTTAATTAATTATCCTTAATATAATGTTTCATATTGATTAATTAGATGAAATGATCACTACATTCACTAACCTCACCTATCTAGGTTTTCAGATATCTCCTATCACCCTTTGGTCAATCCACTGCTCAGGATCAAAAGAAATGGAGAGATCAAGAAACCATCTGAAATTATACCCCATATAGATTTATAAACAATGATTTCATGATTCCATTTGTCATTTAGCATAAATTGTTAGTCAATATATATCCTTGGGATGTCATATGGTTCACACTATCCCAATAATTGATGATAGACAATGTACAACATCTTTTGACAATGTATATGGGGTAAGGTGTCATGGATTTATGATTAGCATGATATGAATTGATGTGATTGACTACATGTTATATAAAAATTATTTATTTATTTTTTGAGTTTACATACATATATATAATGTTGTATATAAGGAACATAATTGGGGGTTCAAGACATAGTTTTATGCCTACTCAATTCTTGAGTAACATTGTGAACATAAAAATCCTTATTTCTAGATTTTTGGTAATATGTTGTATAGGAAATTTGGTTGGATTTGATGGATGAGGATCAGATACATGACTGAGGATGGACACAAGTTTTTATGGTGATGTCTCAACTTATAATTTTTTATTTTTCTTTTGATCTTTTTTAGAATAGTGAGTATTCATTATGATATATGTATACCTCTTCAACATGTGTCCATTATTGTTATAGCATGTCAGTGTTTCTTTTTCATTAAGGGATGGCTTGTGTATGTAATTCTTTTTTCCAAGTCAAATAATTTATGATGATATGTTTATTTATCTTTTATTTCATGTGATGGTATTGAGAATATAATCTCTCTATGATTCTTATAGACTATCAACAATCACCAATAATATCTACTATACAGGGAGGCATTCATAAGGTAATTTATTTCTATTGGCCTAGTTGTGGTTCTTATAACACGGGGTTGGGGCATTACACACTCCCATTACCAAAAACACACCGACACATAGACAGATAGACACACCCACACAAAATAACACCCACATATGTTCACACCCACACTCACCCCCCTAAACCAACATGTAATTACACACTCACACTCACTCTCACTACACCCCTTTGTGTTATAAATTTCATTTTTCATCTGTAAAAAACCACTAATGATTTATTCATATTTAAAAGATGATATTTGTTTTTTCAGTGCTATAAAATAACTGATAAAGTAATTATTCATCATCACGAATAATGTGTATTGTAACTTTTTCCCCTCCGCATCCATTAATTTTTCTATTTTGTGTTTTGGGTGTGTTTTGGAGAGGTTTTGGGAGTTTTCGGTGGAGGCTAGAGGTGTAGAAGAGTTAATTTTGGAAGTAAATGATGTGTAAATTTATTACACGGCGTGTAATGGTGGTCATAGATTGTATAAAGAAGTGGTTCATGAATTGTATGAAGCTATGGGCTAGCTCATGAAAATTGTACATTTTTTGTAATTGTGATTCATTAAATTTAATAAATTTGGGTGTTAAATCCTCCAAGACAACATGTCTTTCATTGAAAGATGAAATTTTTAGAAACCCAAGGATTGTACACCATCTAATGGTTACACAATGTGTAAACTAATGGATCTAGTTTTTTATGTTATTTTCTATCTTAATTTTCATTAATTTGGTTATACCCATATCCCTATAATATGAGATGGTCCCTAAGAAACCTGAAAATTTATTCAACCCATCTTCCCCCACATTGATATGTTGGTTCTTATGGTTTTTCATTGGAAATTTTTGGTAGGTTATCCTCCCTTTTATGGTTGGTTTTCTTTGGTTCTTCTTTTGAGGATTCATTGTAGTGATGTATTTTTGGTTTCGATGTCTGTTCAGATTTGTTTTAATTATATTGTGGTGTGGTGTAGGTCAATCCATGGTGTCCCGTGTGCAGTTATGGTTTCCAGGAATTTCTTATTCCTTGTGTGTTGCGCAATGAATCACAAAAGATTTATTGAGGTAAGAAATCCCTCATTTCTATTTATTTTGCATCATGGGAGATAGATTTATTCTTATTCGTTATATGTTACGGTTGTGATGTATTAATCAATGATAATTAATTTGGTAATTTAAATTTAAGGGGGGAATAGGGTAAGGATTAACATTTTTTACATTTGATATTATTGTAATGTGATGGGTTGTATGGTCCTCATATCTCGTAGAAAATTGTGGCATTTGGGGCATTTGTTCAACCTGGATGATTTGTGTTATGACTTCTATTCCTATTTTTATTGTCTTGATATCACCCAAAAATGGAAAATTTACTAAAAATTTATATTTCAGAAGTGAAATAGTGTCCCCAATATTTATGTCTTGTCTGATAACACCCCTAAAATGAAGTGAAATGTTATAAGATCCCTTTTTTAAATCACAAAAATGATCCTTCATGTATTTTGATAGGTTTTTCTATTTGTGGGGAACTGATGTGTCATTATCATTGGGTGGAGATCAATATGTGGTTGTTTGGTCATTCATTTGGGTCCGAGATTTTGTGGTTGTTTTTCCGTTCTTTTGGGGAAGTAAGGAGTTTTATTGGTTGTGCTTTTTGGGTGATAAGGTGGTTTTATAGCCACGATTCTAGGGTGGTGAGGTGGTTTGTTGGACGTGCTTTTTGGGTGGTGTGGTGTGGTTTTTTGGCCTTTCTTTAGGGGCAGTGAGGAGACAGTGTGATTGGGATGATGAACTTCTTGTGATATGTGGTTATGTTGCGCTAGATGCCCATGTAATGATGGAATAAATAAATTTTTTAATAATTAATTAAATGATATGGGTTGGGTTTTCTGATGGGTTTTAAGTGGCTGATGAATAATTAAATGGTTTTCTATGGGTTAAAACATTATTTTTTTATAATTAATAAATATTATGGAATGATTAAATGAAATTGGTTGGTGATGTATCCAGTGGTTTTGGATTCTGTGGTGTTATGCATTTAGAGGTGGCATAAAAAGTGATGATGTTGTGATTTGGTTTTTGTTTCGTTGAGAACAAATGGTTTTGAATTATTTGGGAAGCTATATGTAAATAATTGTATATACTTTGTGATTACTATACACTCCCACCAACATCTATCACTATGTTTCGACGTCGTAATAGTCACATAAGGGGTTCTCTTCCCATCATCTGGTGGGGAGGATCGATAGTTGGGTACCTAATCATTCCAACTCTATCTTATAGGTGAGGTATTAATTTCACATGTTGTGATAGTTGTAGGTCTTTTAGTGAATTAGATGGTGGTTTTGATAGCCATTTTATTTTTGGCTGAGATTTGACCGTGCTTGTGGGATGGTGGCATGGGTGTTTTAGAGAGAGATGTGTTATGACCATGCTTGTGTGTGGCTTATGGTGGGGTCATGCATGTTAGGCGGAGGGCGTGAGCTTAATGTCCTACATGTTCACAATACCCTACTACTCTAGTAATGGAAGTAGTTGTGATGTGATTACCCATGTGACTATGAGTGAGATGTGATGTGGCCTTGCTTCTAGGGTGGTGAGCCTAGGTGTCTACATGAAAAATGTGATGAGACCATTCTTGTGGAGAAGTGTGGTATACAGAAGATAACAAAGTGAAGGGACATATAATGTTGGGTTGTGAGGGAATGATACTAGCGAGAAAGTAGTATAGGGAACCCTATATCGATATGCTTCTTGTTATGTTATGTCACTTGGATTGTGTTATTTAGTGAGTGTGCCTTTTTAAGGTTGGGATGGATTGTTAGACTTTTTAGGTGATATTAATTCTGATATTTAAACAATAGTGTAAAAGCATTATTCTTTCACATATGCATGAGAGAAATTGGTTTTCAAACTGATTATACTTGTATGCTCACCCAACATATATATATACTATGTTTAGGTTTCTAGGAGGACTATATTTACCATGATATAAAATAATATCTCAAACATTTGATAGTTGTTGTGTCACTACTTTCACTTTAATTTCTTGTATTTTTTATTAGATACATTTATATTTATCAATTTTATTAATACATGCATTATGGGATGGTTATGGTTTATTTTTATATTATGTAATGGAGTTTCTTGTGGATGATTCATCCAATTTCTCGATATTATAATATTATAGAGTGTAATGCCTCCCATTTTATGAGAATTGTATACCCTCTGTGCTTGTTACTAACCCAAGACATATTGGAGTCAAGACATAGGGGGTCATTATATATCTCCCATCATTACAATATCTTTTTATGGATGGGTTCATGATAGAGTGGTATCAAAATGATATTGTTGAGAGAGAGGATGGATTTTGGAGTTAGGCACCAAGAAGAATGCATGGATTTGTATGGAAACAATGAAAATTGACTATGGTGAATGACATAGGCCAGGGAGGCCACCAAGGACATGGTATTTTAGGGCCCCAAAGGATCATGTACATGGTCTCTGAGGATATTGAATGGCCAAGTAATGTGGACCAACTGGTAGAGTAGATAACTTTGAGAAATAAATGTATCCTGATGAATTGTATTCTTGTTTAAATTTTGTTTCTTTGGGAAGTTCAAAATGAATAATGTGAATTAAAATGTATCCTAATAAAGTTCAATACATTAAAAAAATTACCACTTTAGGTGGGGTTATTTTTTACATTAGAAGGGGTTATAGCCCCTTATTAAGTCATTAGTGGCAGTTGCGAAAAACCGCCACTAATGTTCCCACCTACTGTTATTAAAGGTGGTTGTGAGGAAGCGCTGCTAATTTCATAATGAATTTAGAGGTGGTTACATTATAAGGGGTTTAAACCCCCTCTAATGTTGCCCAAAATTTACCATATTAGAGGCGGTTAAAACAGAAATCGTCTCTAATATAGGGATTTAGAGGTTGTTCAAACCACTCCTAAGGGTGATAACAATAGGGGAAGTTCCAGATAACCACCCCTAACCCCTTGACACCACTAAAGTCGCTAGGACACCCCTGTTGAAAGCCACCCACACACCCCACCTTGACTCCCATGACACCACCCACACACCCCCATGTGGACACCACACCCCTTTTGTCATGTTGACACCCCCACCTCGTGCCCCCGCTTGACACCCACGACAGTGCCCGCGCCCCCTCCCCCAGGCCTTGTCCACCCTTGTCTACGCCCCCACCTTTGTCTGCGCCCCCGCCCCAGGCCCTATCTACCCTTGTCCGTGCCCCCGCCTCCCCCGTATTGCGCCCCTGCTTGACACCCACGACAGCGTCGTGCTCCCGCTTCACACCCACAATAGCGCCTGCCCCGCGCCCCCGCTTGACACCAACGACAGTGCCTGCCCCTGCCCTTGTCCACAACCCCGCCCCGCCTGTTCGCCTGTCCGGCAGCCCCCCACGCTTCTTCGCCACAGAGCCCCCTGCGCTCCCCAGCCCATGTCCAACCATCCTTGTGCTTCATGTCAGTGGCATAAAAACATATCTGCAGGGATTCAAATCAAGGATCGGTTCTATATAGCTCAAACCACAAAACCACTAGGCTAAGCTGGATTATATTTATTTTATCAGTTGCATTCCATTTAAGTATATACCGAAGTCTTATATTAGTGTATATATATATATTTGTGTTTAGAAATATAAATAATATAATATATTTCTCTATAATATAAATATATATTTGAGTATAATATTAATATATAATATGTATTTATGTACAATTATAATCTATTTGTGTATAGTATATGTATATATATGCACATATTTGGGTATATTTAATATATATATAAATACATATTTATACATACATTAATAAATATATTTATATTAATGTGTGTGTGTATTTTTTTATTCATAGATATAATATAATTATAATATATATTATACATATATTATATTAAATACAATTATATTATATATTAATGTATATAATTATATACATTTATATTATATCACCAACACACATATATATACACACAAAATTAAATGCATTCATATAATTGGAAATAAATAATATAATTAAATGATATATATATACTCAATTAATTTATAATTAATATGCTATACTACAATATACATATAATAATTAAATAATACATATAAATTTATTTACAATAAAATATTTATAATATAAAATATAATATAAATAAATAATATATTTATATTTATATTTAATTTTGTATAAATTAAGTAAATTAGTATACATAATCTAATATAAATGTATTTATACATAAGTATACAATACCAATGTATTTATGTACATGTGTGTGTAACAATAATATTATTAATTATTATATGATATATATATATATATGTTCTAAATTAATCTATAATTTAAATGGTAAGATACAATATATTTAAATTAATTATATAATATATATACATTTATATATAATTAAATATGTATAATATATATATATAATATAATTATATAAAATATATATGTATATGTAAATTTATATTTATTGTTGTCTATATTATATATATTTGTATACATAATATAATATAAATGTATTTATACAAAAGTCTATAATAAAAATGTATTTAATATAATATATGTATAATATAAATCCTAATATAAATGTATAGTATTTATAAAACCATATATAAATTTTATAAATTTGAATAAATATATTTATAATTACATTTATATTATATATATCAATATATATATATATATGTATACATTTTTGTTTATATGTATAAGTACTTATTTAAAATATTTATATAATGTCCTTATATATATGTGTTATAATGTATTTAAATACATTTATATAATGTGTTTATTTAATATATATATATACACACACATTCAGACACCCACATATATATTAAAAAAGTTGACTTTATATGAGATTAATTTTAGAAAATAAATAAAAATTTAGATGGAGTTTAAAACCCCCTCTAATCAAAGGTATTTGTAGTGGTTCATAACCCCATCAAATTTCTTGAATTTTAGGGGGTTAACAACTTCCTCTAATGTCATCAATTAAACGGGGCTTCAAACCCCCTATAATGTCATCAATTAGAGTGGGTTAACAACCCCTATAATGTCATCAATTAAAGGGGGTTCAAAACACCATCTAATTTCTTAAATTATAAGGGTTTCAAAACCCCCTTTAATCTAAGGGATTAGTGGTGTTTCATGAACCCCCTCTAATATCTTAAATTAGAGGGGGTTGTGAACCCCCATTATTTCCTTTAAAAAATCAATTATATATCTCTGTGTGTGTGTGTGTGTGTGTCCAAACAAACGTTATATATATAACTCATCTAAAATCCAACAGAATATATAATGCCACTAATTATTAAATTAGAAGTGGTTTTTATATAACTAGATCTAAAATCAAACCAAATATTAAAAAAACATTGCTAAAAAATTTAGAGGGGGTTATGCAAAATCCATCTCTAATTTTTATGGAAAATGAATTTAGAGGGGGTTGTGAAGAGCCTCCTCTAATGTTACAGAAAATGAATTTAGAGGGGGTTGTGCATAACCCCCTCTAAATAACCCCCTCTAATGTACTCTTTTTTTGTAGTGATACTACATGGATTAGGATTTTCTTATTTTCATTTCACATTTTTCTCTTGTTCATCATCTGCATGTGGATCAAGTATGTTGGTCATAGTAGATTACTCAAGAGGTGGGTGAATTAAGAATCTATAAAAATTTATATTTTAAAATATTTCTTAAAATATTTCCCAATAAAATAAATATAGACTAGTTAATCAAAGTAATACGGTTATGAATGTTTGACTATTTAAATTACTTCTCAAAAGATTGATTAATTCTCATTAATATTAATATCATTTATTAATATTACTTTTGAAGTTATTCTAATAAGGTAAAACAATTATAACTTATTTTCAAGATTAACTATCAAAGTAAATTTAGTGATTTCTGAATCATACAGTAAAACAGAGAAAACAAAATCAAATAACACAACAGATATAAAACAAGTGGTTCAGTCTCAAGCCGAGACCTAATCAACTCCACTTGGTGATCAGATGCCACCAAGCCATTTATATTAATAAACTTGATCCACACCCTGGATCAGGGTAAACAACATTACACAGGACTGTCCAGGTCACACGACCTCTTCCACAGTTCTTTGTGGGTATAAACTAATAGGTCTCACAGAGACCTCTTCCACGCTTAACTTTGGTAGTAAAAAAGTGTAAAAAGATATAATAGGAAGGATATCTTGTATATTTTAGTTTAGTGTACAAGACAGTGTGCGTTTTAATACAGACACACCCACATTGCTTGAAAGCTAAAAAAACACAATAGGGAAAAGATGATGAGATAAGGTTAGAAGTGATATGAGTGTTATTCTATGAAACTATGGACATCTCGGATAAAGAAGATGCAAGAATCGAGTCCTCTAGAAAGAAACATAGTATCAAAAATCTGATGATATGGTACACAGTTAGATCAGGATTGTATTCTTTGAGGAGTTGGAATAACGAAGATGTTCTTGAATCTAATATTTGGTTTCTCTGGTTTTGGATTTATGAATTCTTCATGTGTTCTTTAGATGTATCTTGTTTCATGTGTCGGTTCTTTTTGTTCAAGAATACTCGTGGTTCTTCTCTATCTCATATGTTATATTCTAGGCCACACACTTCTTTTTATTCTTGGAGTGCATTTGTTGGAGCCGAAAGGATGCAAGTATTCTGCACCTCATACCTCGTAATGTCAGGTGGCATGTCTACAAAGAAAAATTAATTATTTCAGTTCATTTAAAAGACTAAAATATGACCATTATAAATTAAATTTAAAATGAAAAATCAGATTAAATAATGGTGTCACGATCTGTCTAAAAACATTGTCACTTGGAAACGGTGTATCCATGAAATGGTGTCTCCTTATTTTCCATTGAGTAGTGAGATAGTTATGATGGCCTAATTTTATAAAGATCAGGAACCGGTAGCACTGATGTGGTGTTAGGATCAGGGTGTCTAGTCCTTTACATACTTCTAATAGTGTCTTAGTAAGGAATCAGTGTCACATACATCAAATAGATCTAAAACTGGTTATGGTGTCTGGTTCATGGTGTCTTAGTAACGGTGTCTGGTCACTATCTCTGGGTCACGGTGTCTAGGTCATGGTGCTTGAGTCACGGTGTCTGAGTCCTTTTCCTGAGAAACAGAACTGGTGTCAGACTCAAGGTTTTTCAAACTTAGCCAAATATCTATTTATAGACTTAGGAAGTAATATCTGCATAATTAATTAGACTTAAATCAGTCATCAAAAAATCATTATAGACCAAAGGTAAATATAGATTACAATAATCAAACTTAATTTTTAGAAATTAAGATCTTGGATAGTATTACATAAAGCATAAAGAAACCAACCATCTGTAAACATGATTTGAGACATATTAAACAGGATTAACAATATTTATAGAATGTATAGGATTTTTTATCATTAAAACATGATTAAAACATGAGGAGTCCAACAATCTCCCCATTTTTGATGATCACAAATCATGTGAGTGAGATATCTATTCTTAGTGAATGTGTCTCTCCCTTAGTGTGCAGTTAGAGTGAATGTATCTAACCATTTTGAGATTATCAAAAAGTGTACAAAAGTAAATAATAGAGGAGACAATCCAAGTTCATAGTGAATTATATTGAGAAATAGGTGTCACTAAAATCAGTAAGAAAAAAATATAGAAATATCCCTATCAAAAGAGAGTGTTCCCTTTTCTATAGAACCAGCTGTCTTCTCTTTTACCTTGGCAGCAGCATCGCTAGAAGCCATAGGAGAAGAGGTAGAAGTTGCAGAATGAAGTGAACCAACTGACAAAGAAGGTCAAGGGAGACCTTCAAAAACAAAAGGGGCCAAGGTAGGTGCAGTGGAAGACCAAATAAACTGTTGGTCAAGGATAATAGTTCTGATCTGACTCAGAGCCTGAGAGATAGAAATAAATGTAGAGGCAAGGGTAGTGGATGAGAAGGTAGTAAAACCAGGTCTTGAGGGTGCAGATGCAGGAGCCACAATAGTAGTTCTCTGTACACGAAGATAAGGCCTCAAAATCTTGATGAAGTCAGTAATAATCTCACTGCCATACTGCATCGCTTTCTCAAATTCATCCATGTTCTCCATGAAATTTTATAACAAAGGAGTGAAATCCTTCTTCTTTTGAACTTGAGTTTTGAAAGATTGAGTGATAGGAGGTTTTTTTAGATTCTCTACAAGGTACTTGAAATGTTTCATCATATCATGCTTAGAGAAAAGACTATTGAAGTAAAAAATCTACCTTCTTAGAAATTTCTTCTTGAGAATCATTTGTAATCTTGGAATGAATTCTCACCAGATCAAGAAATCTGGCAATATTCTTGACAACCAAAGATAGAGAATCTTTGTCAAAACCACTGAGCACTAATTTTAGTTCTTCCTTCACTACTGTTCTAATCAGATCACTATCCAAGGAGGGTTGAGATGACTGTCAAGAGGCACTAGAAGTTGTAATAGCTGAATTAAAGAACTTTAGTTGATTTAGAACTTTCTGGAGACAAACATTATACTCATCAGTCAACTTGTTGAGACCAATAACATGATCAATCATCTCTTGAACTATTTGGTTATTTATTTCAGCCACCTTTCCAGCTAAGGAAGTTAAGTTAGTTTGAATCAGGGAGGCAACTTCCTATGGAATTTGACTACCAACATCCTCCACTGGATGAGCAATAAATTCTGGTCTCAATTCCAATACTCTTTAAATATCTTCAACCATATATTTGAGATACTTCACTTCATCACATAGTTGTCTATTCTCAACTATGACCTCTTGAATCTCATGAAGTTTTGTGGTTGAATCTACCAAATGATCTTTTCTAACAACAGGGAAACATCTCTTTCACTCAAGATTTCATAGGAGTAGGTTGAGTATTCATGATGTTTTCAACTCCATCCAACAAATTAGCTTCAAGGGCTTTCAAATCATACTTATTTACTAAGATAGAAGGTTCTTCGGAATTTTCTAGGATAGGAGCTGAGATAGGATCAGGTTTCTTTTCAGAGACAAGATCAGATACTGGTTTTAGTTGAAATAATGTAGAGAGTTCTACACCTTTAATTGAGACTTATTTGGAATCATTCACAACAAAATAGATATGTAATTTATAAAATTTATCCATAGATCTTGGACAATTAGATTAGTAATATCAACAGTTCCCAGATTCAGGTGTTGCTACCCCACAATAGGTGCATCTTTCTCAGGACTAAGTGGTTTAGTTCTTTGATCTACTTCCAGGATTTCATCCCTAATAGATTCACTCATTTCTTTTAAATCCAACTGAAATGATTGCTCTATTCTCTCTTCAGCAGATGGGATAAACTCAGGAATAGCTTATTCTTGTAGGTGTTCCTCAAGATCAGCTTCTTTCTCAAGAGAAATATCTTCTTATAAATGTTCTTCCAGAATAGCCTTTTCCCATTCAACAACAATAGATTCTTCTTTTGAGGCAGGTTATTTTTCTAGATTAACAATTTCTTCAGGAACATGTACTTCCTTCTCAATTAAGACTTGAGGAGTAGATTCATTTCCTTTATAATCTAGGACTGTTTTCTCTGTAGGTGAAACAACCTCTTCTTCTTCTTCTTTATCAAGATATTTAATGATTTCATCTGGTTCCAAACCATGACCATAAATCTCCTTAGATATTGAAGATTGCTCAACCAGGATGAACTTTTCATAGACCCTCTCATTATCCTCTACCCATGCTTTTCTCCATGTATTCCAACTAATATTCATTCTTTCGACTATAACATTTGAAATAAAAAATTCATAGTCCTTAATGACTTGTTCATGTAGTCCAACCAACCTTTTTGCATGAAGCATAGATGATATTAACCTTGAGTAGAATAGAGAGGTTGACTTGGAGGTTTTCTTTATAAACTCACACATATGGAGTATAACATACTTGAATAGGTTAATCTTGTGTCTATTCTTCATAACATGTATCAAAAATACATCTTGATATGTGAGTATAGAAAAATATTCTTTTCATAGACTGATCAGATTTCAAACAAACTTAAACAAAAGTCTGGTTTCACCATCTAGCTTAGAACCTATTACTCTTATTTTTGTTTCATTCCCAGTTAATCTTCCCAAGGCTTCTTCCAAAACAAGTATCTCACTTGGAGGTGTAGGACCTCTATGGTAGTCCTCAAAAATACCCTCATGAGGTATCCTTTGGCATGAAGCCCATAACCTCGAAGAGAAGGTACATATTTGGCAATTGATCGAGCTTCTCAAAACAAAGCCATCTTCTATATCGGAAGATAATTGAACAAACTGATAAAACTATGCAACTAGTTTTGGTTAAATCATTCATTCCGATTTTTTGAACCAATACATCCATCCACTACTGGAAATTCGGGCTATAGCCACGGTTCTAAACCGTGGTTATAGGCCTTGAAACCGTGGCTATAGGTAATAGCGACGGTTCCTCGAACCGTGGCTAAGTTTGGCGTGGCTATAGGCCTACACCTATAGCCACGGTTCCAAATCGTGGCTATACTAAAGGCCGGACAGAATACATTGCCACGGTTTTAAACCGCGGCATTATGTCTATAGCCATGGTTAAAAACCGTGGCAATAAACCAATAGCCACGGTTTAAAACTGTGGCTATAGGGTGTCCAAATCCATAAAAAAATACCCCATGGACACACCCCCTGCCACCCCCTGTCAGTCCCCCCCTGCCACCCCCCTGCCCCCTGCTTGTCCCCCTGTCAGCACCCCCTGCCAGCCCCCCCTGCTTGTCCAGCTGCCAGCCCCCCCCCCCCTGCCCCCTGCTTGTCCCCCTGCCAGCACCCCCCCCCCCCCCGCTTGTTCCCCTGCCAGCCCCCGCCCCCTGCCAGCCCCCCCCCCCACCCCCTACTTGTCCCCATGCCAGCCCCCCTGCCACCCACCCTGCTTGTCCCCCTGCCAGCCCCCCCTGCCCCCTGCTTGTCCCCCTGCCAGCCCCCCCCCCCCAGCCCCCTTCTAGTCCCCCCCCCCCGCCAGCCCCCCCTGCCCCCTACCCCTCCCGTCGGCCTGGACACCCCTCCCCCCTGCCCCCTGCTAGTCCCCTCCCCCCCCACCCTGCCCCCTGCTAGCCCCCCCTGCCCCCTGCCAGCCCCCCCTGCCAGTCCCCCCTGCCCCCTGCTAGTCCCCCCCCCCCCGCCAGCCCCCCCTGCCCCCTACCAGTCCCCCCTGCCTGGACACCCCCCTGCTAGTCCCCTCCCCCCTGCCCCTGCTAGCCCCCCACCTGCCAGCCCCCCCCCCCCCCCTGTCCCCCTGCCAGCCCCCCTGCCCCCTGCTTGTCCACCTGCCAGCCTCCCCCCCCCCGCTTGTTCCCCTGCCAGCCCCCGCCCCCTGCCAGTCCCCCCCTGCCCCCTACTTGTCCCCCTGCCAGCCCCCCCCTGCCCCCTGCTTGTCCCCCTGCCATCCCCCCCCCCCCCACTGCCCCCTGCTAGTCCCCCCTGCCAGCCCCCCCCCCCCCCCGCCCCTACCCCTCCCGGCGGCCTGGACACCCCTCCCCCCTTTCCCCCTGTTAGTCCCCTCCCCCCCCTCCCCTTGCTAGTCCCTCCTCCCCCTGCCCCCTGCTAGCCCCCCCTGCCCCCCGCCAGCCACCCCCCCCCCCCCCCGCCAGCCCCCCCCCCCCCCTGCCCCCTACCAGTCCCCCCTGCCTGGACACCCCCCCTGCCCCCTGCTAGCCCCCCCCCCCCCCCTTCCCCCTGCTAGCCCCCCTGCCAGCCCCCCCTGTCCCCCTGCCAGCCCCCCCCCCCCCCTGTCCCCCTGCCAGCCCCCCCTGTCCCCCTGCCAGCCCCCCCCCCCCCCCCATGCCCCCTGCTAGCCCCCCCTGCCCCCTGCTTGTCCCCCTGCCACCCCCCCTGCCCCCTGCTAGTCCCCCCGCCAGCCCCCCCCCCTGCCCCCTACCAGTCCCCCCTGCCTAGACACCCCTCCCCCCTCCCTGGACACCCCTCCCCCTGCTTGTCCCCCCTTGCCACCCCCCTGCTAGTCCCCCCTGCCCCTGCTGGTCCCCCCTACCCCCTACTAGTCCCCCCCCCTGTCACCCCCCTGCTTGTCTCCCTGCCAGCCCCCCCCCCCCCCCCCTGCCACCCCCTTGCTTGTCCCCCTGCCAGCCCCCCCCCCCCCCTGCCCCTGCCAGCCCCCCCTGCCCCCCTGCTTGCCCCCCTGCCAGCCCCCACCCCCTGGCCCCCTGCTTGTCCCCCTGCCAGCCCCCCCCCCCCCCCCCCCGCCATGCCCCCTGCTTGTACACCTGCCAGCCCCCCCCCCCCCCCCCTTGCCCCCTGCTTGTCCCCCAGCCACCCCCCTGCCCCCTGCCAGCCCCCCCCCCCCCCCCCACCCTGCCCCCTGCTTGTCCCCCTGCCAGATTTTTTCTTTATTGGTTTATTTCTTGAAGCATTCTTAATTGAGTTTGTAATGTTCATGTTATATAGCATCAACGAAATGGTATTTTGGTTAGATAACAGGGATACAGGCTGTTCATAATAGTTCATATTATCTACAGATTTAGCACCAACAAAAGTTAAATTAATAGAATGAAGAGTAGGTGTACCTGGGTCCTTTGAATCATCTATATTCTGCATCTTGATAGCGTCCAGATCTAATGGAAGGGGCCTCTGCCCGATTGGTTCAAAATGTGGCTGCATTAGCGTGGGGTCTTGTACAGAGGTTGTGCTTCCTTTTGTATGTTTTATAGGTTCCAGTGTCAAGGTACCTTGTTTATCAATGTTAGTGTGTTTTTTGTGTGCCTTAGCCTAAAGAGACTTTATACTAATATGAGGATTCCTAATTTTTATAGGACAACCAGTGGTATGAATGATGTTTAGATTAGTGGAGAGTTTTCTGGTTTTTATAGCAGTGCCAGTGGCATCCAGAGTTTTAGAGTCATAGGTGTAGTGAGCAGAGGAAAAAGAACCTAAACCATTTGTCTGATTGTTTGACTCATTTATTATCTCTTGGTTTGGTGTGAAATTTAGTCAAAAGCAGACATTGAATTTCTATCACAACAGGCTGATCCGGTTCAGACGACATGTGCAGAGGATGAGGATGATCTGGTTCGGACAACATGTGAAGAGGATGAGGAAAAAGAAGAATTACCGAACAAATATTATGTGATAGATGTACAATAAAATATGTCAAACAATTCCAAACCAATGTTTTCAGTTGAATTGAGCCTTTGTACCACCTGTTATGCACGTTTTGTGGAAAGATGGATGAGAGGCAGCGCTGAGAGGAGATATAGTTTAGGAATGAGGAAATACGAAAAATTAGATCTAACCATTCAATGTTTCTCTAAGGAGGAGTAACCGCCGCAGGGTGTCATCCTGGAGCAGGGCCAAATCACGGCGTGACCGCGGCGTGACCGCAGCGTGACCACAACGTGTTGGCCCGGTCCAGCGACATCCGCGGGGCAACATCTTCCACTTAGTTTCAAATAGGATGATATGGGTATGTGTACACTACCAGTCCCCTCCCCCATGTCTGGACACCCCCCCTGTCTGGACACCCCCCCCCCCCCCGCCCCCTGCCACTCACCTGCTTGTCCCCCTGCCAGCCCCCCCTTCCCCCTGCTAGTCCCCCCCTGCCACCTGCTAGTCCCCCCCTGCCACCCCACTGCCAGCCCCCCCCCCCCCCCCCGCCCCCTGCCACCCCCCCTGCCAGCCCCCCTGCTTGTCCCCCTGCCAGCCCACCCCCCTGCCCCTGCCAGTCCCCCCCTGCCCCCTACCACACCCCCTACTAGTCCCCCCTGCCAGTCCCCCCTGCAACCCCCTAGCCCACCTGCACCAGCCCCCCCCCCCCCCCCCCCGCAGCCAACCTGCACCAGCCCCCCCCCCCCCCCCCCCGCAGCCCACCTGCACCAGCCCCCCCAGCCCCCAGCTGCACTAGTCCACCCCCAGCCCAGCTGCACCAGTCTCCCCCACCCTCCCATGCACCCCCCCCCCCCCCGCAGCCCACCTGCACCAGCCCCCAACCCCTAGCTGCACCAGCCCCCTATAGGTTAATTTAATTGTAATACCAAAAAATAAATTATTAAATAATTTAATTTAATACTTGAATTGAATTAATTTTCCCATGGGTATTAAAATTATTATTTTTTAAAACACAAATTAATATTTTAATTAATTTAATATAATTCTAAAATTAAATTAATTCATTATATCAATTCGATTAACCTCAGCCCTGAATCTACTGTAGGCCCAATGCGAGTTACGAAGAACCTACACAAACATTTTTTGGATCGTGCAAAGCTCGTACTGAGCTATTTTGGTCTAGCCACCCCATCATTTCCTCGTCCGCTCCTTCATCATGGCCTCCTTCGTGGACGAGGGCACCGACGGGCACGACCTTCTTAGCTGTGAGAACAGAAAAAAAATCTATGTACTTGTCTTCTATTTCCTTTGAACTGTTGATCAGAATGATTTGCGTCGAGCGTTCAATGGTAGAGAGGAAACGTTTTACAGAATCATCAATATCGTGATGGGACGCGGGGTTTTTGGACTTCCAGGATGGAGGGGCGACCCCTCCTAATACTGTGATCAGGCTTTCAGTTATGGTGTCAATGATAGGAGTAACGTGAGTCTGGATCGTGCAAAGTTTAATGAGAGCAGCCAGAAAATGGTGGAGGTGCAGGGGGCCACAGGAGTGCCCTGGACACTGCCCACTCAGCCAATGGTTGCTGCATTTTTTGAGAGGCTAAAAACATACTTGAAGGTTGGGAGTTATTTAGAGGTTGAAGTGGTGGATGGAGGTGGTTTGAGTATGATTTCGACTGGGAATTTTTTTGGAACGGAAGCTGCTGATGCTGAGGTGGTGAGATCGGATGAAGTGGTGGATCTGGTTGGCAGCAGTGAGCAGGATGGAAGCAGTGAGCTAAAAGGGAGGGGGAAAAGGAGTAGGGGATGACTGCTGATCAGGGAGGCATGGCTAGGCCTGGGCATAAGGAGAGCCCCCCTGAAGCAGTCCCTGGGAGGCGTTATAGTGGCATGGAGTAAGGGCAGTGGGCATGCCAACAGTATCTAGAGGCCAGATATGATTGATGTTTCTCTGAACAATAGGTTTGAGGATTTGGCTTTGAGGGAGTTAGTTGGAGATGATTCTATGCAGGTGGGGGGGGGGATGTCCGTGCATGTGGAGGTGGTTGGGAAAGAGGAGACTGATTGGACCTCACAAGAGATGATCTTGGTTGGACAGCCTCTAAAATTAACCATGTCTAGGAGCATCATTACAGACCTCACCCTATAGGTTACACATGACATATACTAATAGGGCTGCCACATTTTACTCTACCTGTTGTTACACCTATTCATGCTCGTTCTCAGCTAGACATTCCTCAAGGGCAGCCCCTCCCCCTGCCTGGACACCCCTCCCCCTGCCTGGACAGCCCTCCCCCCTACTGGACAGCCCCTCCCCCTGCCTGGACACCCCTCCCCCTGCTGGACAGCCCCTCCCCCTACCTGGACACCCTTCCCCCCTGCCTGGACACCCCTCCCCCCTGCTGGACAGCCCTCCCCCTGCTGGACAGCCCTCCCCCCGTGCTAGACAGCCCTCCCCCCGTGCTGGACAGCCCTCCCCCCCTGCGGGATAGCCCTCCCCCCTGCCGGACAGCCCTCCCCCATGCCGGACACCCATCCCCCATGCCGGACACCCCGCCCCCCTGAATGTTTCTCTGAGGAGGAGTAACCGCCGCAGGGTGTCGTCCTGGAGCAGGGCCAAATCACGGCGTGACCGCGGCGCGACCGCGGCGTGACCGCAGCGTGACCCCAGCGTGACCGCAGCGTGACCACAACGTGTTGGCCCGGTCCAGCGACATCCGCGGGGCAACATCTTCTACTTAGTTTCAAATAGGATGATATGGATGGCATGAGAGGATGTTTTCTCAGAAGATTTGAAGAAATTAATGCTAATCTGTGATGACTAGAGGATTGGATGACCCCTGATATACCTAATTCGCTAAGGTTTGGAGATCTAGAAATGTGTAGGAATACCTAGAGGAATAAAATATGTCAGACAATTCCAAACCAATGTTTTCAGTTGAATTGAGCCTTTGTACCACCTGCTATGCACATTTTGTGGAAAGATGGATGAGAGGCAACGCTGATAGGAGATATAGTTTAGGAATGAGGAAATACGAAAAATTATAGAGCTAACCATTCAATGTTTCTCTAAGGAGGAGTAACCGCCGCAGGGTGTCGTCCTGGAGCAGGGCCAAATCACGGCGTGACCGCAGCGTGACCGCGGCGTGACCGCGGCGTGACCGCGGCGTGACCGCGGCGTGACCGCGGTGTGACCGCGGCGTGACCGTTGCGTGACCGCAATGTGTTGGCCCGGTCTAGCGACATCCGCGGGGCAACATCTTCCACTTAGTTTCAAATAGGATGATATGGATGGCATGAGAGGATGTTTTCTCAGAAGATTTAAAGAAATGAATGCTAATCTGTGATGAATAGAGGATTGGATGACCCCTGATATACCTAATTCGGTGAGGTTTGGAGATCTAGAAATGTGTAGGAATACCTAGAGGAATAAAATATGCCAGACAATTCCAAACCAAGGTTTTCAGTTGAATTGAGCTTTTGTACCACCTGCTATGCACGTTTTGTGGAAAGATGGATGAGAGGCAGCGCTGAGAGGAGATATAATTTAAGAATGAGGAAATACGAAAAATTATAGAGCTAACCATTCAATGTTTCTCTAAGGAGGAGTAACCACCGCAGGGTGTCGTCCTGGAGCGGGGCCAAATCACGGCGTGACCGTGGCGTGACCGCGGCGTGACCGCGGCGTGACCGCGGCGTGACCGCGGCGTGAATGTGGCGTGACCGCGGCGTGACCACGGCGTGACCGCGGCGTGATCGCGGCGTGACCGCGGCGTGACCGCGGCGTGACCGCAGCGTGACCGCGGCGTGACCGCAGCGTGACCGCAGCGTGTTGGCCCGGTCCAGCGACATCCGCGGGGCAACATCTTCCACTTAGTTTCAAATAAGATGATATGGATGACATGAGAGGATGTTTTCTCAGAAGATTTAAAGAAATGAATGCTAATCTGTGATGAATAGAGGATTGGATGACCCCTGATATACCTAATTCGGTGAGGTTTGGAGATCTAGAAATGTGTAGGAATACCTAGCGGAATAAAATATTCCAGACAATTCCAAACCAATGTTTTCAGTTGAATTGAGCTTTTGTACCACCTGCTATGCACGTTTTGTGGAAAGATGGATGAGAGGCAGCGCTGAGAGGGGATATAGTTTAGGAATGAGGAAATACGAAAAATTATAGAGCTAACCATTCAATGTTTCTCTAAGGAGGAGTAACCGCCGCAGGGTGTCGTCCTGGAGCAGGGCCAAATCACGGCGTGACTGCGGCGTGACCGCGATGTGACCGCGGCGTGACCACGGCGTGACCGCGGCGTGACCACAACGTGTTGGCCCAGTCCAGCGACATCCGCGGGGCAACATCTTCCACTTAGTTTCAAATAGGATGATATGGATGGCATGGGAGGATGTTTTCTCAGAAGAGTTAAAGAAATGAATGCTAATCTGTGAATTATATGTGGACATGTATATAATGAATGTGGACATGTATATAATGATTCTAGAAGAAGTAGTCTTAACTAACTAGATGAATGTATAGACTTTCTGATCCAATATGAAAGGAAACCATAGTTCTACATGAATTATATGTTTTTTCCATCATTCTCCAGAATGTAATAGGGACAAGGAGTGTTCTTTTTACAATATGAAGGGGAATGATGTCTCTAACTATGAAAGTTGGAACGGTAAGATGAATATTCCAATCTATGACTTGGAGAGAAAATACACTATTTTCCCTTATAATGTGGATAAGATAGGGGTTATATCAGTGTAGAAGGATACTGGGAAAACTATAGACTTAATCACTTCAACATCACCTTAGGATGGTCCTTCTAATGAAAAAAACATGGATTATTCTCAGTGTGTTGTATTTACTCTAGAGGGCCCACCCCCGGAAAAATCCTTGAATGAGGACAATGTACCCCTTCCTGATAGAGAGATAAACATTGGATAGAACATCCAGTTCGAGGGGCATGTATTTTGGGGGCTCCTTTCCCTGATTAAATTTTTATTTTATGTTTGTAAAACTACATGGGAACAAAATAATATGTTAATATCACTCTAATCAAAACCAATAACTGAGAAGTGAAGTTCACATAGATGCCCATTACCAAGAATGGATGTTCCCTATTGCTTTTCGGTTGCATGCCAACGTGCCCGCATTTGAACCAACACCAACAACCTCGTCCTATGGTAGAAATGATTAATTAGATATATGCATAAATTTGTAACAATAAATAATTTTTTTATCTAATTACAAACAAAGCATATAACTAATATATTAAAAACAAAAGAAATGAAGAACATAGAGTTCAAACAATCACACAAAATGCATGAATGATACCCACTAGTTACTATATTAACAACTTCAACACATATTCATGGATTTTAATGTAGATGCATGTTAACATTTGAAGTTCAAAAATGATTTTTAGTAAAACATTAAAATAAGCGTACACACCAGAATTTCAATACAAAAAGGTAGTAAAAAAGGAAGAAACAACCAACAGTTTTAACAAGATGATTTCAGCATACAAAATTTATTAAAAGGCAACTTCCAACCATTTATTTCAACTAAAAAAAAGAAGTGAATTTTCAAGTTTAAGTAGAAAAATCACAGAATTTAAACTATTACTCCCATGGTGTAGATGCTCTATTCATTTGAGATCATTGGAAAAAAATTCCCTTCTTTTCTTGTTGAATAAATACCTTTGGTTTCCAAAATTTCATCTCCTATAAGTGTAAACATATACATTAATTTATAAAATTTAAAGTTCAGAACAGAACAAAACTAGAGTAAAAACTAAGGTAGATTGGTTCAAAGTTACTATGAAATATAACTTCTCTAGATCTATAAAAATCGTTGAATCTATACTTTAATAGGATGTGAAATTATGCTCACATCTGCACCCCTCCACCCTCCCCCCTGCCCCCTCCCCCCTGCCCCCTGCCCCCCTCCAACCTACCCCCCTTCCCCCCTGCAACGTGCCCCCTACCCCCTGCAACCTGCCCCCTGCCCCCTGCCCCCTGCCCCCTGCCCCCCTCCAACCTGCCCCCCTGCAACCTGCCCCCCTGCCCCCCTTCAACCTGCCCCCCTGCCCCCCTGCAACGTGCCCCCTGCCCCCCTGCAACCTGCCCCCCTGCCCACTGCCCCCTGCCCCCTGCCCCCCTCCAACCTGCCCCCCTGCCCCCCTCCAACCTTCCCCCCTCCAACCTGCCCCCTGCCCCCCTACCCCCTTCCCCCCTCCAACCTGCCCCCCTGCCCCCCTGAAACTTTCCCCCTGCCCCCCTCCAACCTACCCCCTGCCCCACTCCAACCTGCCCCCCTGCCCCCTGCAACCTGCCCCCCTGAAACTACTTATTTTGTTATGCGAGGACATCTAAGGCATGGAAGCACCATGCTGAAATTTTTATGGAATTATACTACTTGTTGAATAATATTTATCTAGTAAAATTATTCTCATAGAGCATAATTTGATGTCTCGACAATTGTTGTTAGCTCGAAGGGATTGAGAATGACCCTCAAGCCTTTCCACAGGCCGACTTGGGTGCTCGGATCAGGGGTAATCCAATTTAGTTTGTGGAAAACGGTGTTTATAAATTATGTTTGGTAAAATTAAAACTTCAAGGGTGGAATGGATGTTCAAGTTTTAAAAGTTCCAAAATACCCTCCTCTTCCTCCTCAACCCCCACATCTTCTTCTTACCCAACCCCATGTCCCAAATCTTGACAGCACCCCTCACCATAGATGAACCAGTTTCTAATCCTAGTTCTATGAGCATACCGTAATTTGAGAACCTGGTGAGCTTCATTGAAAGGATGGCGATGGCCTAAAAAACACATCCTGTATAAAATTGATCTCCATCCTTCATCACTTTGGAGCAACCTGAACATTAACACTCTCAATTAGTTATCAAGAACAAATCATTAGAACACTGTTGCTCAAAAATATGAGGTGCATTGAAGGATGTTAAATTACCAATGGTTTAATTATTACCAACTGAAAAAATTAGGAAACAATATAAATTCATCACCCACATCTAATAATTTTATTATTAAATGAATTTAGTTGTGGTACTCTACCTCAATAACATGCACTACTATGATATCTCTAACCTATGGATTGTACCTATAACCAGTTTATTCACCTATATAAACTGATTTAATGTGAATCTAGTTGGATAGTGTAAGATCCTCTAGTGTCCAATGAATAAAGTACCTATTAAAAAATTGGATGAGGAGTTCCATATCGATTATTGATAACATTAAGCATTATCTTTTACAACTGTCAGTTTTGATTTCTTCCATTTTAGGAAATACATTGTTCATTTATGGGACTTCCTTGGAATGATCCCTTGTAACCCATCTAACCCAAAAAAAACAGAGGTAATAGAAAATTGATTATAATATCATAGTCGGATGCTCCTCAATATATAGAATAGATACTCCCCTATAGATAAGAGTTTCCTCGCAATAGTTTTTACAGTGTAGAAATTTTGATATTATATATAGAATCATGATACTCCCCTGAATGTTGATTTCCCAAATGAGGCTACCCTCTTAGTGGATCATGTCAAAGAGTATTAGAAAACATATTTTGATGGTGATTTTCAAAGATCGTCTGAAATAATGCTTAATAATTCCAATCTTAATTGAGTAGGACAGGTGGTTGTCTTTATCACACCAACACAAGACGTCCAATCATACTTTTTCCTATTTTTATAAGGTTTCACTGATGATGAGGAAAATTATTAGGCTCTCATTACTGGTCATAAGTTATCAGATGATATTTATTTCCCCCAAATGGATATGAAGGGAGATTCCAAGTTAGCCCTCAAATATATTAATGGTGATCGCGGCGTGACCGCGGCGTGACAGCCCCCCCTAAACCCCGGACACCCCTGCCAGTCCCCCCAGACCCTGGACACCCCTCCCCCCTGGCTGGACAGCCCCTCCCCCTGTTGGACACCCCTCCCCCTACTAGACACCCCTGCCCTTTGCCCCCTGCCCCCTGCCCCCCTGCCCCCTGCCCCCTGCCCCCTGCCCCCTGCCCCCTGTCTGGTTTAAGGAATCCACTATGAGAGAACCTCAAGGAGATCACAAATGAATTCCTTCAAAATTAATGGAACTAACAGATGGGGGAGGGGTCTCTCATAGTGGATTCCTTAAACCAAACAGGTTCTAAGAGATCATAAATCAATTCTTTGAAAATTGATGGAACTGATTGAGAGAGAGGGAGTGATTCTCTCATAGTGGATTCCTTGAACCAAAGAGGGTCTAAGATATCACAAATGATTTTCTTGAAAATTAATGGAACTGGAAGGGGGGAGAGAGTTACCAAAACACCGGGTAAATGAGAGGTCTTTTCACGTATCTCTGCACTTATTTCTTGAAGGTCGAAAAGAGTCCTCCCACAAGACGGGCACGAAACATACTCCTGCCACAGTAGTAAAATTCCACACATCAAAATTATCAAAACTACATGATCAACCCAATCATCTTATTATCTAAAACCACATCACGTACCGTCTTTGTATTTCGCATCCTGCAACCTTGCAGTAAGTTGAATGATGTATCCCTCAAGAAATCAATGTCCTAATCCAGCGCTTCAATTAGAATCCCGTCCCCAAGCCCATCCACAAGAAGTGCCCCGGCATTAGTGCCAGCTTTGATCACCAACTCATCCCTGAAACCAAGCTACTTGACTCACACCCAATTGAAGAAACCCAGATGAGTTGCAGGTCATGGTATTGTTCTGTAATTACCTATGGATCCTGTTGGGGAATTGAAGATGATGGATTGCAGCGAAGTTCAGAGCATTGCCTTCCAAAAATTCAAAAACACCAGCATGAAAAGAGGGTATACGGTTATTGAAAACCAACTCATTCCTTACTTTCAAAATAAATGATAACAAGCTAACAGAAGCACACATCATAAGGGCACGAACCTGTTTACTGCACTGGAATCGGCAAATGGAGAGAAGCAGTGCCTCAATTCCCTACAGGTCCAGACAGCAGCAGAAAACCATCTGTACATACTCCCATAGTCTGATTGTGAAGGTGCAATGCACGAAAAGATGAGATAGGGATTCATCCGCATGAAGGCAGAAAAAGAAAAATGGAGGAATGGAACGTGATAATAAAATTAGAGAAGATGCTTTACCTCAAATGGGTAGATTTGAATCCTCCCCCTATAAACATTAGGAACCCAACATTTCAATTTGTAATGGCATAGGAAAACTGTAGAAACATTTGATTCATTTCGTCTCTCATTATGACACAAAGATGGGGAAACCTAAAAAATAGGTTGCAGTGAAACTGAAGTGATAAAAAATGGAATGATAAAGATATCGGCAATGAGGTCGTCGGGAGGAGGAGAGTTCATCGGAGGAGGAGATTCCGTCGGGAGTAGGGGAGTTGCGGTCGTCCGGAGGAGGGGAGTCCGTCGGGGGAGGAGGGGAGTCCGTCGGGGGAGGCGTGGTCGTCTGGGGAGGAGAGGTCATTGGGAGGAGGGGAGTGCACCGGGGGAGGAGGGGATTCCGTCGGCGTCGGGGGAGGCGCTGTCGTCCGAGGATGGGGGAGGCGCGGTCGTCCGGGGAGGGGAGTGCATCGGGGGAGGGGAGTGAGTCGGGGAGGGTTCCGTAGGAGTGAGTCCGGGGAGGGGGGAGGCGCGGCGAGGAGGGCGCGGCGGCGAGGAGGGTGCGGCGCGGAGGAGGTGTCGGCCTGGAGGCGTCGGGGAGGGGGAGGGCGCTGTGAGGAATCGCGAGGAGGAGGAGAAGAGCCCGATGTGTTTGGGAAAAAAAAATGGAGCAGCTGGATATAGCCACAGATAGAATATTAACCGTGGCAGTATAAAAGATATAGCCACGGACCTATAAAACCGTGGCTATAGGTCCGTGTCTATAGCTCAGATTTGTAGTAGTGATCCTTGATCTTTTAGTACTTTTAATACTAAAGACTTACTTGACAGAAGCCACTTAGGGAAAATTTCCTTTTTAGGTACCACTATTTCGTTCACCAGGTTCGTATTCAAAGGACCTTCAGGCGCTATCTTTGGTGCTATTTTCATCTTCTTCTTTGAATTGTGCTTCTCAGGAGTTGATGAGGATGGAAGTTTCATTTTGGTCATTTAACAAAGGTTTGAGATAGATATAAAGGTTGAAGGAGGGGTTACAGTTTGAGAGAAGAGAGCTCAGGTGAAGAAAGTAGTGAAACTTCTTTCATTTTTATCATTTAGAGATATCAGGCATCAAAAAATCAAAATCTCAAGAAATTATAAGAATAAAATAATTATTTACCATGATACAAGTTATAATATGTAAATAAAATGAAAAAGTGTCTCTATGGTGACACCGAAACAGACTTTCACGGTGATACCATAACAGGTTTTCACAGTGAGACTGTAATGGACTTTCACGGTGAGACCGTAACAGGTTTTCATGGTGAGATTTTTACTATGTGATTTCTAAATTGTGCTACCATATGGTTTGAAGCAGAAACTTTTAAGACAATAAAACTATAGAACTGTTAGAGTTAGAGAGTAATCTTAAGATAGTAACTTGAGAAATCGTAAACCGTTAAACAGTACACTTACTACTTAATATTTATCATTCCCAACTCATGTATGATGTAATCAATTCTTTCAAAATTTAATGGTTTGGTGAATATATCAGCGAGATGATATATAGTTCCATTGAATTACAAAGTGATATCACCTTTTTGATAACGGCCTCTCAAAAAGTGAGGTCTAACATCAATATGTATTTTCTTAGAGTGTGAAACATGATTTTTTGAGAGGTTAATAGCACTTGTATTGTCAAAATTTATAGGTACGCGCCTGAATTGATATCCATAAGGTAGTAATGTGTGTTTCATCCACAAAATTTGTGTACAATAACTACAAGCAGCTATGTACTCAACTTCAGTAGTAGATAATGAAATAGATTTTTGTTTCTTACTACACCATGATACTAGTGACTTGCCTAAAAATGACATGTTCAAGAGGTTCTTTTTCTAACTTTGAACCACCAAAGTCAGCAACATAATAACTAACTAACTCAGATGATTGTCCTATGGAATAGAACAAACCTATATTGGGTGTATGCTTGAGGTATTTGAAAATTATCTTAAAATCATTTAAATGATATTCCTTAGGGTTTTCTTGAAAATGAGAACTCATACATACACTAAACATATTGTTAGGTCGGCTAGCAGTTAGGTAGAGTATGCTTCCAATAATTCCTTAGTAAGTGGTTTGATCAACAAATTTTTCATCTTCATCAAGATCCAACTTACAAGTAGTACTCATTGTAGTGTCACAAGTTTTATTGATATCTAGACCAAAACGTTTTAGAATATATCTAGTATATTTTTCTTTGATTTAAGATAATACCATCATTGTTTTGAAAGATTTGAAATCCAAGAAATAATTTTAGTTCACCCATTAAACACATTTATAATTCATTTTTCATCATTTTAAAAAACTTATTACATAAATAATTTTTGAAGATCTAAAGATAATGTCATATACATAAATTTAAACTCCTAAAACATCATTGGAAATTCATTTTATAAAAAGGGTAGGATCAGAAATTATTTTGTGAAACCTTTGGAAATAATAAAAGTACTTAATCTATTATACCAAGCTCTTGGAGCTTGTTTTAAACCATATAAAGCTTTTGATAATTTAAAAATATGATTTGGAAAATGAGGATTTGTAAATCTAGTGGGTTTCTCAACAAAGTCATCCTCATCTATATACCGATTTAGGAATGCACTCTTAACATCCATTTGCTATAGTTTGAAATTTAGATGTGCATCATAAGCAAGAAGAATTATGATAGCTTCAAGTCTAGCTACTGGTAAAAATGTTTCCTCATAGTCAATTCCTTCTTCTTTACTATAGTTGTTTTCAACCAATCTAGCCTTGTTTCTAACTATGTTACCAACTTCATCTACCTTATTTCTATACACCCAATTAGTTCTTATGGTAAATGTTTCTTTAGGTCTGTCAAAAAGTTTCCAATATTTGTTCCTTTCAAACTGATTAAGTTCTTCTTTCATAGACATCTCCCAAAATTCATCATTGATATCATCATTAATGATTTTATGTTCAACTTTTGACAAGAATACTTGATGTTCAACTTGATTTCTATGAGAGGCTCTAGTTTGAGTTCCTTTATCTAAATCTCCTACAACATCATATAAAGGTTGGTTCTTAAGAGTTCTAATAGCTCTAGAAAAATAAGGACTATTGATTTTAGTTTCTTCAACAGGTTCAGGTTCATTATGACTTAAATTTGAATAATTTCCAGAACTAGAAGTTTTCACAAATTCCATTATAGGATGTTCAGAGGATTTTGAATTGATTTCCAGATTTGACACATTATCCTCCAGGTTCTCTAGAGTGGTCTTAGGCTCATGTGGATCTGTTTCATCAAATTTGACATGGATAGATTCTTCCACACATTTAGTTCTTTTGTTAAAAACTCTATAGGATTTACTAGATATTTAATATCCTAGAAAAATCCTGTCATCACTCTTGGATGAAAATTTATCAAGATTGTTCTTAGTATTAAGGATAAAGAATTTGAAACCAACATCTTAGAAGTAGCTTAATTTGGGTTTTCTATTGTTCCATAACTCATATGGAGTTCTTTTAAGAATGGGTCTAATAAACACTCTATTAATAATATATCATTATGTATTTAGAGCTTCATCCCCAAAATAAATAGTTAAGTCATATTCACTAAGCATAGTTCAAGCAATATCTTGCAAGGTTCTATTTCTTCTTTCTAAAACTTCATTCTGTTGAGGTGTTCTAGGGGTAGAGAAAGTATGATTATAGCCATTTTTGTAAACAAAAAGATTCAAACTCTTGATTTTCAAACTCACGGTCGTGGTCAATTCTTAAGGATTTAATTCCAATTACACTAAATATTTACTATAGTTTTGGAATATTTGGTAAGATGTGAGGAGGATTCACTTTTGTGAGCCAGAAAGAAAGTCCAAGTATATCTAGAAAATTTATCTACAAGTACATAAACATAGTTCTTCCCATTTAAACTAGAAACTCTAGATGGTCCAAACAAATCCATGTGAACCAATTCAATAGGTTTAGAAGTTGCCACTTCTTTATTTGGTTTCAAGGAACTTTTGTGTTGTTTTCCATTTTGACAAGGATTACACACTTTATCAGTTCAAAACTCAATTTTTGGTAGATCATTCACTAAGATTTTTCTTGTTATCCTTATAAGAGAGTGAATATTATAGTGTCTTAGTCTCATCTTCCAAATCCATGACTCTTTCTGAAATACACTTAAACATGAATCATTTTGAGAAACTAATGACTCTAAGTTAACAAAGTGTACATTTTCATTTATTAATGAAGAAAAGACTAATTAATTTTTAGAACTGAAAACATTGCAAGAGTCATTTTTAAATTTAACATGGAATCCATCATCACATAGTTGTGAAATACTAAGCAGATTATATTTCAATCCATCAAAAAAATGCACTTTGGAAATTAAAACTGAGTTAGAGTTACCGATTTGGCCAAGGCCAATGATCTTTCCTTTGGCATTGTCACAAAAAATGACATGTCAACAATCAATTTTTATTAAATTCTTGAAGCATGAATAGTCTCCTATCATGTGTCTTGAACACCCACTGTCCAAGTACCATGAAATTTTATAGGATCTTTTTAAGGCGATTTCCTACAAAATAATCTAATAAAAACATACTATGGTACCCATATTTTTTTGGTTCCAGTAATATTAGTGACTAGTGCTTTAGGAACCCACATATGCCTCATAGGTTTCCTATAAGCATTATGTAAAGTTCATGAAAGATAAACTCTATTTGGTCCAGAAAATCTTGAAATAGTAGAGAGTGTATCATAAGTTGAACTAGCTGAATGTTTTCTTGAACTATGAGAAATGTTGTTTGACATATACATAGAAACAAAATTATTTCTTCAAAAATTTCTTTAACTAGGTTGATAGACAATACCAGTATTATATTTAGGGGCAATCTGTTTACCTATAATTTTTACCAAAGTATCTTTACCATTAGTAAACCATTCAAGTTATTTTTTTAAATTACTTATTATACAGCTTTAGTTCATTATTTTCTTTGAGTAATTGAGCATTTTTCTCCCTTTATATAGTAAGTTCTTATTTAATGGTTTTAGTAAGAGAATTAGGTTTCTTTAAAGACTTGTATTTATCTTTTAGTTCATTACATGTCTCTTTAAGAATATTATAATACTCAAACATATCTTCATTAGGCATATTTTTAGAATCACTTTCATCTCCAAAATAATAGGAATTGTTTACAGGATATTTCAGTGTTACCTTAGATGTGTTTTTCATAAAACACACATTGGCTTTTTTGGCCTGTTCATCCTGTGAAGATTCTTAGTTACTTGAACTATCCTCAGAGGCACTCCACGTTGAATTCATTGCCTTTTTATACTTTCCATATTTGTCCTCATATTTATTTTTGTACTTTATATTGGGAGAATCAGCCTTTACATGTCCCTTTCACTTACTTTAATAGAATACCACCTCATCAAACTTGTCACTTCTCTTCTAATCTTTCTTCCAACTTCCTTTTTGTTCATATCTTCCCTGGAAGTTAGGCTTTCTTAAAAATTTCTTTTTCCTATAAAATCTCTGAAACCTTATGGATAATTGAGCCATATCCTCTTCACTGTAAGGAGATAATTGTTCACTCTTGGAAATTTCTACAGAGACTTCCAATTTCCCTTTCTCATTGTGTTTAGAGGTGGTGGTCTTAAATGCAACAAATTTTATTTTGGTTTCATCCTCCTCTTACTTATTGACTTTCAACTCTTCTTCATACACCATTAGTTTCCCAATGACTTCTTTTATAGGTAAATTACAGATATCTCATGACTATCTAATAGAGAGAGAGGTTCTTCTCCCTCTGTCAGGTAGGAATATGAGAATCCTCATAATTTGTTATTTGGCAGTAACTTCTCTTCCAAGAGAAATCATTATGTTGAAAATTTTGTTGGACCTGAGATACATGTCAAAAATAGGCTCATTAGGTTTAATTTTAAAGTTATCATACTTAATAATATAATTATTAAGTCTTATTTCATTCCCACTAGATGTTCCTTCATTTGAAACAAACAAATTATCCCAAATTTCATGGGCATTTTTACATGCAAAAATTATGTTAAATTACTCATCTCTTAAAGAGAAATACAAACCAATCATGGAATTGAAATTGTTATTGTAGGTAGTCTTGGTTTGGCTATCCCAAGTGATTCTATCAGTAGAAGGAATCTTATAATCATCTATAACTGAAGACCAAATTTTAAAACCCATAATTTCTAAATGCACTTTCATTTTAATTTCCCATTGGTCATTATTGGTTCCATTAAAGAATGGTTGTCTGTTTGTGGTAGAACCTTCCAGTCTATTGTCCCTAATAAAGAAATACTTTGAAAGAGCTAGAAATTTTGAATTGACAGAAATTTACATATATTTAAAGTAAAACTAAAATCACATTTGAATAGTTTCAAAAATAAAGGATTAATAGGAATAACAAAATCCTTTGATAGAGAATGTTGTTCAGAGTATAGTACTCAAGAGGGGGGTGAATTGAGTATCTATTAAAATATCTATTTGAAATGTTTTCTTAAAATATTTCCCAATAAAATAAATATAGCCCATTTAATCAAAGTAATATGGTTATGAATGTTTTACGATTTAAATAACTTCTCAGAAGATTGATTAATTCTTAGTAAACTTAATATCAATTATTAATATTACTTTTTAAGTTATTATAATAAGGTAAAACAATTATAAATTCTTTCCAAGATTAACTATCAAAGTAAATTTAGTGATTTCTGAATTATACAGAAAAATAGAGAAAAATAAATCAAACAACACATCGAATATAAAACAAGTGGTTCAGTCTCAAGACAAGACCTAATCCACTCCACTTGGTGATCACCTACCACCAAGCAGTTTATATTAATGTACTTGATCCACACAATGTATTGGGGTAAACAATAGTACATAAGACTGTCCAGGTCACATGAAATCTTCCATAGTTCTTCATGGGTATAAACTAATAGGTCACACATGGACCTCTTCCACACTTATCCATGGGAGTAAACAAGTGTAAAAATATATGAGAGGAAGGATCTCTTATATCCTTCAATTTAGTTTCGGAGATAGTGTGTGTTTTAATACAAACACACACACACTGCTGGAAATCTAAAAACAATACACAACAGAGAAAAGATGATGAGATAAGGTTAGAAGTGATCTGAGTGTTATTCTATGAAACTTTGGACTTCTCAGATAAAGAAGATTTTATAATCAAGTCCTCTTTCAAGAAACAGAGTATCATAAGTCTGATGGTCTGGTTCCCAGTTTGATCTAGCTCATATTCTTTGTGGATTTGGAATTGTGAATATGTTCTTGACTTTGATCTTTGGTATCTCAGCTTTTGTATTCTTGAATGCTTTGTGTGTTTTTCCGATATATCTTGTTTAATGTGTTGGATCTTTTTCTTCAAGAATGCTTGTGCTTCATCACTATCTTGCTTCTTAGTTTCTGGGCCATGATGTTTTTTTTATTCTTGGAGTGCATGTGTTAGAGATGAAAGGATGCAAGTATTATGCACCTCATACCTCGCACTATAAAGTGACATGTATAAAAAGAAATATTAATTATGTCAGTGCATTTAAAAAACTCAAAAATGACTGTTAGAAATTAAATTGAAAACGACACAACAGATTAAAGAATAGTGTCACAGTCTATCTGGAAATGGTGTCACTTGGAAATGGTGTGTCAATGAAACAGTGTCTCCTTATTTTCCTTTGAGAAGTGAGAAAGTTATGATTTAATATTTGTATAGTTATTAGGAACAGGTAGAACTAATGTTGTGTTA
This sequence comes from Viscum album, assembly GCA_963277665.1. NCBI lineage: Eukaryota > Viridiplantae > Streptophyta > Magnoliopsida > Santalales > Viscaceae > Viscum > Viscum album. Next base: position 1,161,939,288 of record OY728122.1, on the reverse strand, counting down.
GGATCACATTGTATAGCCCTTTTACAAACTTTGAACGGTGTCTTAGTAAGGAACCGGAGTCATGGACTTCAAACAGATCTAAAACTGATTATGGTTTCTGGTCATGGTGTATGTTTGATGGATTCTAGGTCATGGTTTTTGGTCACAGTGTCTAGGTTACAGTGTATGGGACACGGTGTGTGAGTCGTGGTGTTTGAGTCCTTTTCTAGAGAAATAGAACTGGTGGTTGACTCACGGTTTCTCATACTTTGCCAAATATCTGTATATATATTTAAGCAATAATACCCCTAGACTAAATTAGACTTAATAATTTATAAAATAAATCATTATAGACCAAAGGTAAATATATTTTACAATAATCACACTTAATACGTAGTAATTAAGATCTTGGATGAGTTTATTTAAAGCATAAAGAAACCAACCATCTGTACACATGATTTGAGACAGATTAAATAGGATTAACAAGATTTATAGAATTTATAAGATTTGTGATCATTAAAACATGATTAACACATTATGATTCCAACAATGTAGTTGTGGTATGACAAGCTATTCTAGATGATCATTAGAGGGTTGATCTGATAGTGTAGGATAAGGCCTTTCATAAGCTGATGCATTCTTCCTAGTAGTAGGCTTTGGGAAAGATTGAGGGCAGTGTTTCATATGTGGAGATAGAGATCTAGATGGAGGATCTTGATGTCACTTTCAGTTTGATCTTGTCCGATGTGGGTTATTATCTATCTTTGGTATTTAATCATATGTAGGGATATTCGGGTCATTGGTGGACATAGTATCTAGAAGTGAAAAAGAAGGTATATGTTTCATGCGTAGAATTCCAAAATGATTTTGAAGAATAATTCCATTCATCAACCATGAAGTTAGTGGAGAGGCAGGAGATTCCTTCTCATTAGTAAAAGAGTATGTTAATGTGGGTGTTGGGAAAAAATTTCAATAACATTCATCATATTTTCCCATATCGTTGTCCAGATGAGGTGTCTCCAATGACACACAATGAGGAAGCACTTAGTCCATCTATCTAGAATACTATTACTCATTTTACATTTCCGGTGTAACATAAGGATTAGAAGAAGTACATGGTGATCTAGAAGATTGACTGACAAGGAGGATTATCATGATAGGGGAACCAGTATGGTGCCTCAAGTGGTACAGTTGATAGTGGAAGGTATTAGGTGGTACGACCTTCAAGGTTTCGAAAAATGGAGTGATGACCTCAGTAGATTCTTTTCCAGACTTCCGAGGAAAGTGGATTCTATTATTTTTTTGGGGGATTTGTGAAAATTTATTTTGGTTTTGGGAATCATAGAAATTTTTGGAAACAATGGCTAGTGGTTCCCTGAGCTCAATTTTCTAGAGGTGGACAAGTTCAAATCCAACCTTATAAGTAGTTTCAAGTGAGATAGTTTCAACAATAGGGGAATTAGGGTCAAGCTTCACTTAGAGAAGATGGATAGGTACAGGATAACCTCAAGATGTTCCTCTTTTTTAGGGACCCCAAATAGAACTTTATCATGGAGGTGTTCATCAGTAGAGAGGTAGAGTAGCTTGGCATGGTTAGTTTAATTTAGTAGGGGTGGCAATGCTAGAGGGGCAAGAGATCTTCAGATGTAAAATCAGTTTGTTCAGTACTTTTGTTCGTTGCTTTGTGGATTCATGATATATTTACTCATTTGTTGAACCAAATCTAGTCTATTCTATGGGACTAGACATAGAGAGGATTTCCATTCCCATGGTGTAGACTATGCCAGTCGAATACTATACCATCTCGTTTGATTTTTTCCAAATACTTAGACTAATGATGGAGACATATAATTACTATGGGCATATTTTCTTGATATAAATATATCTATATGATGTTATTCATGGCATTGAAAAGTTATATTCCCATCAAGATATTTTTGATTGCTACTGAAGGGGATTAATGTTCTAAGATATGGGTTTGTAAGGTGGGTAGTCATCCTGTGGATCCCATTCCTTCTTTGATGGCTGAGTTTCTGTGGAATTAGCAATGAATGGGATGGTATATCTTCCCAGAGTCATTGGGGGTGTTCCCAGATGTTATCCTAGAATAGTTTATGATGTTACCCCCTTAACATGATATTGAGTTCAAGATAGACTTGCATCCTATCACTTATTCAATTTTGATGGATTATTATTAGATGAAACCTTCTATATCCTAGGATTCGAGGATTAAAATAGATGATCTGATGTAGAATGGTGTTATCTACCCTAGTGTGTCACCATGGGCTGCACCGGTTGTGTGTTCCATGAAGGCTGATGGAAGTATATGGTTGTGTATAGACTACTAGAAGTTGAATCAAGTTATGGTTAAAAACTATTACCGTTTTTCAAGTATATAAGTCCATTTCTACTATCTTAGAGGTTTTATTTCTTTTCTATGATTGATAGGTGGTCTATATATAACTAGATGAGGGTGAAGGAGAGGGATATCCTAAAGACTGCATTTAGATTCAAGTATGGGAACTTTTAGATAGTATTCAAGAAATTTTGTGTTATGAACACATTATCCATGTTCATGGAGCCTAGGAACTCGATTTTCTATGACTTCCTAAACTATTTCATCATTGTATTAATTGATGTTATCATGATTTAATCGATGTTAATGAAGGAGCATTCTGATCATCTCCAAACTATCATACAGGTTCTTCGGTTCCAATAACCATATTGAAAGTTGTACATGTGAAAATTTTGGACATGATAGGCGCATTTACCCAGGAATGTTGTGTCTCAAAAGGGTGTTGTAGTGGGATCATCGATGTTTGAATTAGTTGTTTCTTAGGAAGAACCAAAGAACATTTCATAGGTTTTCATTTTTCTTGGACTTTCAGGATATTATCGGAGGTTTGTGACTTATTTCTCTAGATTTTCATCCCCATTGATAGAATTTGCTATGGAGGAAAAAGATTTTTTATGGACTGGTCAATTATAGGTAGTTTTCGGTTACCCAAAGGAGATGTCATTTAGTGATCCAGTGCTTCAGTTTCCTAAGGAGGGTGCGATGTTTGGGGTGATTTATGAAGATTACCATCAATTATTGGGATGAGTGTTGATGTAGTAGAGGGATTTGATCTATTATGGGTTCATGTATTTACATCCCCACAATCATAACTATTATATCCATGATCTTGAATTAGATGTGGTCATTTCTATACTGATTTTATGGTAGTATTACCACATTTGGGAGTTCTTTTTGGTCTTCATAGATCATAAGATTTTGAGGTATATATTTTCTCATATTTATTTGAACTTGTAGAGGTAGATATTGATGGAGTTTCATTAAAATTATGATTTTGAGATCTCCTACACATCGAGTAATGGTAATCTTGAGGCTGGTTCCTTGAGTAGGAAGTTAGGAGAGGATATTGTTCGAGAGTTTGGGGATGATTATGATGTAATAAATGAGTTATCATCCTTGAACACAGATATGAGGGTTGATGGTGTAGATGTATTTTCATTATATGAAAATTTGGTATTATTTGACTCATTTTATGGATGATTCTTAGTGTGGATAATTAGATGTAGAGGTGATTTGTGATCATCTTGGGCATGGTGATGCTCTACAGAGATGGTTGGTGGATGGAAAAAACTAGATGTTTTTTCATGGTATGATGTCAGTTCGGGTAGTGATCCAATAGGGTGTTCTTATTGAGTTTCAAATATCACCTTTGGTTGTACACAAAAGAGTTTCCATGATGTATCATGTCCTAAAGGTGTAGTTTCGATAACCCAAATTGAAATGGGAGGTGGCTGAGTTTGTGGAAGAGTTCTTGATTTTCCAACTGGTAAAGTATAATAATCATCTACCTATTGGTTTATTGTAGTAATTATAAGTTACCATGTGTAAATGGGATTAAATATTGATGTATTTCATCCTAGGGTTACCCTGAACTCTGGATAGTTTTGAATAAATTTAGGTCATCACAGATCGGTTGATGAAATTGGTCCACTTATTAGCAATCATGGAGTCAGGCATAAGGGATTCTATGGATAATAGGTATGTGGTTTAGGTGGTGCGTTTTCATGGTTTTATTACATCCATTGCATTTTATTTGGATGAATATTTTACCTCATGATCATGGAGGGTATTTGAACATGGTTATGGAACACAGTTATGCCTCAACACTACTTTCCAACCTCAGATATATGGGACGATGGAGTGAACTATCCAGAAAATAGAGGATATGTTGTGAGATTCTGTGTTGAACTTCTATTGATATAGGTTATAAAAAATATCCTTATTTGAGTTTATTTTATAATAATATCTATCACTCTTCCATTGGTATGACTCTAATTAAGGAATTATAGGGGAGATAGTTTTGTTCCCTATTGTGTTGTACATTGGTAGGGTAGGAAACTCTTCTTGGACTCGATGTGGGGTAGAGCATGATAGAAATGATTTAGCATGGTCATTAGAGGATTAAATTAGTGAAAGGGCTACAAAAGTCTTATTCCAATCATAGTAGGATCCCTTAGAGTTTTATGTTTGTAAAAACGTGTTCATGAAGGTTTCCCCTTAATATGGGAAGTACTAGTCTATAAGGGGGCGTAAGATTTCTCCCAGGTTTGTTTTTCCCTTTTAGGTGTTGGGGAGGGGGGGAGTTGGTGAGGTGTCATATCGATTAGAGTTTCCACCAATGTTTTAGAGGATCTACAATTTCATCCATGTCTCTTAGCTTAATCGATATCATCACGATGACTCCCATGTCATTGACTAGGGAGAGTTGGATATTGATGATGATAAGATGTGTGTGGAGAGACTAGTAGAGAACCATTATCACGAAGAGAAGTATTTTCATGGATAGACCCTTCCTTTAGTTCATGTGTTGTGGAGTCATGGTGTCCTGTAGGAGAATACTTGGGAACACTATATGTAGATGTGTTCCTATTACTCAAAGTTATTTTGAGTTTTTATTATCTTTGTTTTTATTTTTAATGTTATGTTTGTATACCTCTATTTTATGAGACAAGCTATTTTCCTTTATTTGTAATTTATGATGTCTAATAAATTTCTTACATATGAAAAGAGGAGGACATGAATAATAATAAATAAGCATTAACTATGATGTGATTAAACAGGCGAGGGTGAGTCATTTCTTCCTAGAGATGAAAGTATCCCGGCATGGAGGATGTAATTACTTAATTTTTGTGATCAGGGAGGTGTGGTTAATTGGTTTCAATGGAGGTTAGTTTGGGATACATGGTAGTTTAGATGGTTTTATGGCAGTATGGTTGCATTTTTGTGCATGGGTGGTGATGATGTTGTGAAAGATGTCCTTTTCCCATTTGGTTTGGTGTGTTTGGCTAGTTGTAGAGTTTGAGGTATGAAAATGTCCTTGAGAGGAATCTTGTGGAGTGGATGTTCTAACCCCTATCCTTATGGGATTGGGTTTGGATTATTGAGGGAGAGAATAATTGTATATATACCTCTAATGTAATGTTATGTTCCCTCCTAATCTTTTACTTTGACAGTTTAGTGTTTTTGGTGTGTTCAGAAGAGGTTCTAGGATATTTCTATGGATGCTAGATGTTTAGTAGAGTTTCTATAGAAAATAACACTATGTAAATGTATTACATGTTGTGTAATGGTGGTTTATAGATTGCGTAGCTAGGTGGTTCATGTATTGTATATAGTTAAGGGGTTTCCAGTGATAAGTGTACTCATGGTGTAATTTTGATTCATGGCCTATAATAAATTTGGGCATTAAATTCTGTTAATCAACAAGTTTTTGGGAGAATGTTGAAATTTTTTGAAAGACGAGGATTACACACTGTGTAATGGTTACATGACATGTAAACTATGGGATCCAGTGTTTTATGTTTTTTTTCTAACTGAATTTTCATTCATTAGATCGTACCCGTTTCCCACTCATTTCGAATGATCCATAGGAATCCTAAGGAGTTCTTCAAGCCCTACTTCCTCCAACACTGACCCATTTTCTCATGTGGCTATTGTTGGATTTGGGTCCCAAGAACCAACTTATTGTGTACATTATGATAACTTATATTCATGGTCTGGAATTTTAATAAACGTTTTATTACATTTTGATTATTCTTCTACATGACATTGTTTGTGATAATGTCCTATGAGTGGCTTTTTCAACAAAAGGTGTTAGCATATCCCAGCTATGATGATAACCTAGAAGTGTTATGACACTATTCTTGAATATATCATCTATGGACGAATGATATAATTTGATGGATACAAATTATATAGGCTATCAAGGGTTTAGACTCATAGGATTTTGAGTCTCCTTCCCATTTTATACACCCTTGGTAATATCTAGGAGAATATTATGATAATGAGACCCACCAATTGGAAATTAGTATTTAAATGTGTCAATGGCTATTCTTATCCACGAATGTGTGTATTGGGCCTTAGAATTTATGATTATTATTAATGAGTATTATGATTTTCACACTTAAATGTATTGATGAAAATTGTGATGACATATGTTCATAGTGAGGTTGGATATGTTGGGTGTGTCATGAGTAATATTGAATTAATGAATAATTTGAGAAAGTATTTATCCCTTATATTCATTAATGGATGTTAATATCTTAGGCCCATTGATAGAAATTAGATAGCCTAAATATATCCATGGGCATGGAGTTCTATAGGCAAGTTATATCTTCGCAAAGCCAATGAAGGAGAAAACTGAGCACATAGATTGATGGCACTAGGATGCAACCTTCATGAATTGAGATACTGGGATAAAGTTATTATATTACATGATAATTTTCATTATGAGGTGACATGTCGTTACTTCATTAAAATCTTTATCTATGGGTTCCTTGGATTATATCTAGACACTAACATTGGACTTTAGGCTACTCCACCTAATGCACTAAGAAAGAGGCCTATAGGGTCACATACTAAGTGTAACCATAATCTCAGTAAAATAATATATTATTTATTATTTAACAAGTTTAATAACTATTATTCCCAGTAGTGGATTAATAATTATTCATGTATACCTGATATCATTTATTCTGTCACTAATTATTCGAGAAAATATATTATTAGTGGAATATTAAATAAATATTTATTTACTATTTATTGAATACAATATTTATTTATATATTAGAGAATAGAATAGTGATATTTAAATAATAAATAAATAGTCATCATTACATGATAGATAAATATTGAGGAGAAGTAGTGTACAAAGTTTAAGGGTCTGGTGATAAATATTATTATTGAATATTATTTTATTAAATAATATTCAATTATAATTTGGAAAGGTAAGAGCGTGTTAAGAAATAATATTATTGTTATTATTATTTGAAATGGGGTTTCACTATGATTAATAAAATAATTAATGGTACTTGGGGAATTATTTTATTTTAACCCTTGCGATATAAATACCCGATTGTGTTATTTTCTCATTAGCCATTCTAAAACCTAATTGGTTTCGCATGATGGATTTGGAGAAAAACTCTCAAGCCTAAAGAGATCTTTATTCTCCAATATCACTCTCAATAACATAGAGTAATCCCCCTCCACTAGATCATATAGTATGCTTTGGAAGTGGTTCTCAACATAATTGAAGGCGGACAACACAAGGGCACGGACCTTCCATGCTGGCACTCGGAGTCTCCTTTAGTGATATTCGAATATTCATAGAACAAGTGTGGATCACTACTAGAGAAAATCATCACATGGTTTCTACAATGTAACGATGGTGAGTTGTTGATCTTATGAAAGACATATCAACAAAGAAAGAATTCCTTCAAGGAAATTCTTATTTAATTAAACTATTTATAAACAATATGTGTTTATATCCTCTCTCTTGGTTCCAACATATTATCCCTTGCTTGTTCTTTCATTCAATTTCATTTATCATGATGTCCATCATTGCATAAATCTCTGATTTAACATTAATTATGGAAGAAAGAAAAGGTGGATACCACCCGATGCATGATTTCACTACGCCCGGTACATACAAGTGGTATCAAAGCAGGAAAATAATTGTTTTCAATTATTTATGTTCATTATTGTATTAAAGAATTGTAATTTAGTTTTTCAATACATTTATAATAATTTTGTTAATCTGAATTGTGATATTTACTTATTCCTCCATCATTTCTCACAGATCTAAGGGTAAATATAAATTTTATGATTAAAATAAAATCATGGAACTCATCTAAAGGTGAAAAGGTTTTATCCATACAACACCATACTACACATCGTTTTGTTATGTTCAATGCATAATGATTGATTCAGATATCAAATCAAGATTATTCATTGATTAAAAATTAATTAAACCATTAATTCACAATGTGTTAACCAATATTAAATGGTGCATGATCATCTGGACTACTCACCATGTGACCTATTGGATAAAGTGTGTAGAACCTTTGGGATAGATATGGGTCGTGTATTCCATACATGGCCTAACCGACCATTGACGGTGTAGAAAAGAGTCTACATGGTGTGTGGCCAATTGGAAATGTTGTGTACTCCAAAATTTATGAGGTACGCTTCAGACACTGAGTCCCTAGGTGTGTACCTCAGTTAGACGGTGAAGGGTGTACATGTTGTGTAGATAAGATCTACATGCATGGTTCTTTCATAGAGTTATGCATATTCAAAATATATTTATTTTACTATGTAGACATTGAGATATGTACTTGCGTGTGGTCATAAATATATGACACACCATGTGATAGATTTTAGTTTATGTAAGTAGTTAAATTGTTAATTAATATATGCTTGATGTTCAAGATCTGCATATCATTAATGAGTTGTATTACGGTTATTTCTATACGTGCATTGATGCATAAAATGTGGCTGAAAATCATGTAATTAGTGTAATTATTTATTTGATACTACATGGCATGCACGTATGTGATATGTCATGTAGGAAAAATTTCATAGAGAATAAAATATATATGAGTAAAACACATGTTGGGTAGATTTCGACGGGTATTCAATGTGTTTCCTCTAATGTACAAGTTATGTTAAAAGTTAATTTTAAATGAATTTATTTAATTTTTTTAAAATTATAATGCATGATAATATCAAAGAAATTCAAATAAGGATTAATATAAAATGATTGAATAATTATAGAAAATAATTAATCGATTCGAGCATGATTTAGCTTAAATATGAATGATTAGGAATTGAATTCTAGTTTTATTAAATAAATAATTTTTATAATGCTAATGGATGATCATGCGATAGACTAGAACTTTTTTATGTGATTGGTTTCATTTAATTACTTTAGTTGTGTCATATTTTCCAGGGAAAGTATTCTAACATCCAGGTCTCCTAGCAACATGTTTCCTTCCAATAAAACCTAACTATGATTGGCAGCACCTTCTCTCCCCCTTTCCTTCATAAGGCTTTCATCACAAGTTCGCAAAACGAAATATTATATTTTTGAAATACGAATTAGAAAAACATCATCATATTTTACTAGGAGAATTATTTTACCATGAAATCCAATTACATCAAATGAATCCAAAACAATTCTCCAAGAATCACCTTGAAACTCAAAGTTATATAACCATTCACATGTTTCATGGAATATCAAGACACAAGGACTTCTTCCCAGATCCATTAAATTTAGAACTGATTCATCATGTTGACTATAATGATATCTTCATATCACATTGAACACTATTGAAAACCAATGAAAATCAGTTGATAATAAATACAATAGATACACAAAGTGGCCTCAACAATCTACCACTTTTTATTTGTGGGTATTACCTTCAATATTCATTCTAAATGATTGTGTCAATATGTGTAACTATTATATTCTCTATCCCCTATACGTTTCTAGAAATACATTTCACTCTCTCTCCCCTTATCTACCATAAATAAAAAGTTAATGGGAATAGTTTGTCAGTCCATACATAAGAAATTTTCCATCAAACATTTCAATCTATGAATTCTTGATCTCTGCTTGGTGTAGAAAATAAAAGGATTTGATTTAGACAACACAACTTTCCATCACCAACTAATCATGATACCTTATAAAATTATAACTCATATACTTTTCTTGAAGGATTACTCACTTTTATTCGAGGTTGAAATTTCAAAATGGGAGATGAATATTTATTAGAAAAATCAACCTGAAACTCTTTCACTAACTTCAACAAATAGATCAAAAAAATTTAATTGAAATAGGTAGGATAAGTAACCTTAAGGAAATTTTATATTTTGTATACCATTGATTAATTAAATTACTCTCCCATTATGAAAAGTATATTATTTTTTATAACCATGGATAAGAGGATAAGAAAGAAATATTGTTTCCAATGACATGATCTTAAAGTAATTTCCATAATAGTCATATTTGATATTAATTGAGATAATAATTCTGGTAGATTCTTCATTTATCTTACCATAAAGGAAAAAATTTATCATTATATTCATAATGTTGGATCTCATCATTAATGTATTTCATAATATTTCATTATTTAGAATACACTAGAATGGGTTTTCAACTTGTGATAGCCTATATTTAGGAACTTTCATTGCATTACCAAGGATGATCTTCCATAACATTTTTTCTTCATAATCCTATGAAGTAAGATCAAATGAAGATGGAATATTATTTATCCTGGCTATCCAGAATAGTATATCACACTCTTCAACATCATTAATTATTATCCACCATCAAATTTAAATATCAGTTAAAAAATCATTAAAGGATACTGATTTTTAAGCTTATCTATCATGACTTGACATCCATAATTTCTTCTCAAATCCTCCCCTGGAGATCTTAATTCAAATTCAATTTCTTTCATTATAATCCCAAATACAATTCATTAATTTTTAAATAAATAAGGTGGATCCTTATTTATTCATTAATATGAAAATAAAGGTTGAGATCTTTTTCTCAGCCATATTACCTCATTTGATCCACTATTCATTCTTGCACATTTGAACATCTATTCTGATTTATGTTTAGGAAACATGGACTATTGACAACTTATTCTAATTTGTGTGGAGAATTTTTCTTCTTAATAGGCTTTATGGATATTACGTTATTACTTATCTTGGGGACTGCTTCTTGTTTTGGAAGTAATGATAAAGAAACATTTACAATGTGACGACATTTCTTGCTTCTCTCACACACAATATATTTAAAAAAAGGGTTTAATTTTCTTGAAAAAACCTCATGAAAGTTATCTTAATCATGTGAAATATTTTCTTGACATTTGGCACTAGCTTTATCTTGTTCATCTTCTATATTCATCATTCTTTCCCAATATTTAAGCCAGATAACTAAAATGTCATTAGAAACTATGGGTGAAAGTATGGTTATAACACATGGGTTCTTCTGAGTGTCATTCCTCTTAATAGTTCATTTGGATGCACAACCGTTCAATTTCATGGATTTAGAATCGATAGTTGTCTCACCATTATACTTTTGTACATTCTTGGGAGAATCTCTATTCACAACGTTTTTCTGATATCTTCCCAATTTTTCTTCTTCATTTAAGATAGATTTTTTGATTTTTTTTCCTTATTCTCTTTGGATACATGTTGAGATGAGCATGTACCAGCCTTATGATCACTACCATTGTAGACATCATAGATGTATTTAAGAATTCCAAATCTATTTACAGTATACAGATTCTTTTGGTCCCATGGATATTGCTTCTTTGTCTCTGGATTTCTCTCCCTTATTATATGATTATTTTATTGTTTGAAATTTGGAATATTTTACCATCAATCTAATGCACAATGCCCAAATTTTTAGTAGAACCAACATTGACACATAAATCTTGATTCCCAAATATCTTCTATATTATATTGTTGGGTCTTCTTCTTGGAATTTTTCAATCTTTATGGGGAACCATCTTCCACATTATTTTTTTACCAACCTAGACATGGTGTTCTATATCTTATCACCTTTATTTATCCATACATGTTTAGTGTTTTTTTTTGAACATGCACAGTATGTGAAAATAGATTTAGAAACTTTGGTTGAAGATAGTATGGAACGTACCTAATTCATCTTATCTTCTTATGATAGATAATTGAAATATTTTGTGATCTTATTATCATATGTTAAAGTTATTTAAAGATTAGAATACTCCAGTAAGCATTGAGTACTAGTAGAAATTGTTCCCTTATTTCATGAAGTTTCAATATGTGCCTTTTCAAGATTGACCAACAGAAATTCCAAATCTAGAAATTTCATATAGAAGATGATTTTCTGATTTTTAATCATAATAATTTTCTCATCACAAGCATTCTTAATTATTTTAACATAATCTTCATGCATCTTAAGAGTCAGGTACCTTGATCTTCATGTATATTTATTCCATTTGTAAACCCTTGACATCAATGATATTTTTATATTTCTATTCATGTTTATGGATCTTTACATTAATATTCTTCTTCCCTCCATATTTATATTCATATTATTTGATCCATCTTGAGGAACTTATTTCATGTTTCTTCTTTATTTCATAAAATGTCCCAACATGTCTTTTGAGCTTTAGAAATTCATGAATATTTTCTTGCAATCACTTCTTAGAAATCATCAGTTTCTACTTCCATCTGGGTGATCTCTTCTTACATGCATTGAAAGACTCCACAAAAAATTTATGCACTTTATTTAGGAATACCATGCAGAATAAATATTGATCTTGCAATTAATAATTCTAGAGAAGTTATTGATTTATCATCAATTACACTTGTTCTGGAATTTTCATCTTGAGAAATATTTTTTAATTTACTGACACATACCTCATGATATCTAAAGGTAGGAAGGTTATCCATCTTCATAGTGGAAACTTTATTCACCTTCTCATTACAATATAAGCCTGATATTTATTCATTGTAAGCAAGGACTATAGAAACAGATACTTCCCCTTCTTTAGATAAGAGGAAATTCTTCATCAATTTTCTCTTCACTTTCTTTTTATTGTTTCTCTTGATCATGGTATATATAGACTTCTTCTCAGAGGTAAATAAATATTCACCAAAACTACACTTTTTTGTTGATTCAGGAAAGAAAACCATCTATTAAAAAGAGAATATCTTTCACTATAGAGAATCAAATAGCGGAGAAAATCTCATCTAATACCAATTGTAAGGACCAGTTTAGGATAGGTCTAACCTTGAGAGGGGGGTGAATAAGTGTTCAAGACTTTTTAATCAATTTTCATCTTTTTATCCTTGTACCTTTTTGTCATGTTAGGATCTTTATTATCTTATTCAATTTTCCCTAATGCATGCAAGTATAAAAATTACTAATGAAGTCACATGATATTTTACAAGGATAACTACTCAATAAGAGTAGCTACATCCTTGATGTGGTTTGAAAAAAATCCAATGCAACACAATCCACTAGAAAACAATCCTTTTATGTAAAATAAAATGAGTAGGATATGCCCTTACACTTATTTAGCACATTGAAAACAATCCAATACTGTGTTCATGTAGCACTAGTTAAATAATCCAATAGTGCATGTTTTACATCACTTGGATGGATCTTCATATTGCCTCTCAAGATAGTCTCATTTTCTATAAAGGTCTAAAACATAATGAGTGTATTCCACCTATTGATATTTTTTTGATGTCATGGTTCTTATTTATTCTCTCAAACCATCTGCTTACTTTGTCAATTTCTTAGTAGCATGCTAGTAACACTTATTACCTCTTCAAAACAGCAAACTAAATGCTTCACAATATCATTATTCTATAATTGACAATGATAAGTGTATAGTAGACTGATGGACTCAATTCTCCTGGACCCAAATTATGATCAACTGATATCAATTTGGACAATCACTTCCTCTTATCCCTTTGATATGTGACACCCAAATATATGAACTACTGTATAATATTTTTTCGGTCTCTCTTTCATCTTCAGTGTGAAACCAACTGCATTGAGATCCCTTCTTACACTTCTTGCTAGAATATGAATCTTCCGTCATGATTATTAAATGAATGAAGATCGGATCATCTTAGTATCATCATAGTTAATCTTCCTTGAATAAGAATCAATAATTAAATATAGAACGGTCTATTCTTCTTTGGACACACACCTTCTTGGGTATTTTAAATCATACACATGACTGCATGTGATTCACGCATGCACACTGTAACACCCGAGATTTTTTATGAGAAATATTTTGTTTTTATGTTATATAAATCATCAAAGGAATCTTTCACTACACACAACACAATCTTGGCTTGCTTTACACACAATCACGACCTTCCTTGATAGCTTGCGTTGTACGCAATACCGAGTTTCACTAAACAACGATATGCTATTAAAATATTATTAAAACTAGCCATTATGAATAGTAATACCCACTTTTTGAAATTTAATAAATATTATATTTCAAAATGGATTTCAGTTTTGGATTCAGAATATTGAAATTAGCCTAGGGTGAATTTTTGGTATTTTTCTGAAAACTTTCAATTTTTGATGAATAGTGAAAACACTAGGTTACTATTTAAAAACCAACTTTTTATTTAAATAATTATTTATTTTATTTAAATTTATTTTAGGTCAAAATTGATACATAATACCTATGTAAGTTCAAAGTAATTCATTAGAGTCATTTTATAATAATTTTAGATATATAAAAATATTTATTGAACTTTTCACCGTCTTTTACCCACCTCCTAGGAGAGTTTGAAAATTTACATAAAACATAATTTTACCGCTTCTGTGAGTGGAATTTCAAAAATCTGAGAGACACGGTTAATATCAAGGAGTAAAATGTTGTTCAATAAGATAAAAATAATTTTTGGTGAATAGTAACTTTTTACTTTTTTTACCACGGTTAAAAGTAAATAGGGTAATTAAGGGTAAAAATGATATATTTATTACCCTAAAACATGTCCTAATTCTATTGGATAAGATTAATTCTACCTAAAACAACCTTAGGAATAAAATATGACCATTTAGGTCCACTTGGATTAAATTAGGATATTTATTATTATTTTATTAAAGAAGAGTTAAAAAGTTAAAATCAATGTTTAATAACTAAAAAATTTTTAATATAGGGTTATACATAAGATAAGTTCGAATATAAATATTCATTAGAAAGATAAAACGATTTCCTACATAATGGTATTTTATTTATAATTTTTAGACATTACATAATTTAATTTATTTATGACACAATGATGATGTTGTAATTACCTTATTAATGAAATATTAACATAATTAATATTATAAATACCCCCAATAAATGTAATTTGAGACTTTTTATGAATTAAACTAATTTTATAGGTTAATATGACATCTTATTATTTATTTAATTAACTTTATTCTAACTAATCATGCTGTTATTGTTTTCACAAAAACCAAATACCAAATAGTGTCAAAAAGTGACATAAAATAGTTTTTAAAACAAATATTATATTATTAATTGTTATTTTATTCCTAAAAATCGAAGGATCTAAAAAATGACTTAGATAAGGTTATATATATTAATAATTAACAACTTGGGGTTCTTTTGGATTGTTATAGTTAGTTTATTAACCATATAGTGTAAGTGAACAAGAAGACACGATAAAAGTTAAATTATTTAACTTAGAATTAAATCTAAATTATAAGGATAAAATAGTAACCTAAACTGATCTAAAATATATTGGTTGAGATTATTTCTACCCATCCCCACCTTATCTTAGAAATAAATCAATTTGGAGCTATTAAAACCCGAATATGACTTTATAAAAAAATAATATTTTAAGTTTTTTCTAAGGTGCCCCTCTCCTCCCTTATAAAAGGGAACCTCTTCCCTCTCCTCTTCACACCACTTTGAGCCTTCATGCTCGGCCAAAACCTGGCCATTTCACTTCTCAACTTCCCAAGAAACATACTATAGGTCCGGGTCTTCTTCAAAGACAAATTTTAGTGCCCTAATAGGAGGTTTCAAAGAGGCGTGTCGAAGAAGAGGTAAAATCCATTACTGATTATTCCAAATTTATTTATTCTTCTACTTACTCTTTTTTAATTGTTTAATTATGAATTAATAACATAAGTATCACTCATATAATGATATGTTATTATAAATATGAAACAAACCTATTTCACCTTCTATCCATCCTACGGAAAACGAAATCACCAAGCATGCGTACGTACGGAATACCGTCTCCACGCTGTGGTGTAATTTGTTTTCCACCACCACCTTACTTGGATGGGTATAATTGTGTAAAGAATAATTATATATGATTATTGTAAAGTGATATTGATTCTGAAATAGTATACATACACTCCAATACAATTCCACGATCATGGGAATGATATCATCGCTCGTGCGTACGTACGACCTACCGTCTCCACGATGTGATGCGACTCATTCTACAAGATCTTCATTTCATAATGACTATATAAATGAATTGGATGTATAAATATGATATATATTACACTAATACCATTCTGGAAATGAGGTATCTATAACCTAAAAACAAGAATAATAATTTATTCAACAGAACACGAATAAGAACAAAATGCAATAAACACCCGAATAACAAGTAGCAATGAAATATTACTAATAAGAAGCTAATAATATGACCATATATGATATCATAACAATGATTATTATTCTAGAATAAGTCAATGACATTATTTAAATCATTATACATGAGTTTTGGACACGTACTAAGAAAATCGGACCTAAGGTAAGGGAAAATCTCCCAATCTCATTTTTATCCAAGATTTTTTATACTTTAGAATTTACTGGGGCATATTTATCATCCACATCCATGATTCCTCAATATGTAATATTATTTCCATATACCTAAAATTGTTTAAATCCAATTTTACCCATTTGTGAGTTTTTAGTAAAAGATATGAAAGGAATCTTTTGTCATTTTTAGTACGAGGAACTTTATGACTTTTCCGACCAAAGTACAAGAAGAATATTTTTTTAACTTATATGCCCTGAATGGAATTTTATAACATTATTTCCATTAAGATTAATTTACAATTTTTCAAGTTTATTTTTAATCATCTTCTTTTAGTTTTAACTTGCATGACATTTTAAGAAAGGAAAAATGTTTTTGAAGAAGAAACGATATTTTCCTCAAGAATGGAGTTCAAGCGTTTTATCAAAATTATTTTCCATCTAAGATAATATAGGGTTCTGTTTCTATCCCTATGTTTACAATAATTTGATTATTTTATGATGGAATTATTTTTATGGAGTCCTTTTATCTTATATGGATTATGTTATGATGGCACGATGTTTAAGAATCCCATTTTTATGACATGGGTTATGCTATGATGTATGAGTTATGATCTTGTGGAACACATAAGAATGGTTTAATTATGAGATGGGTGGGACCTATATCTCCCTACAATGCATTTGGTAAATATTTATATCTCATGAGATAGACATGGCTGGAACGGCAGGTTAATCTGGTTCAGTGATACAGGACTGAAAGGAAGAGTGAACTCGGTTCAGAAATGGACTTTGTTTACTAAGATAGTCTTGGAAATGAGTCTTGAATACTAAGAAATGATTCTCTATGATTATGTGTGTATGACACAAAGTTTCATTATATGATTATTGGGATTACATTTCACTACTATGATTTATCCCGTGTTATGAAATTATGATCTCTTTTGCAGGTTAAGATTTCCAAAATGTTATGTTCTTATGAATATGATCTGATTGATATTTCCTTCGTTTACCCTTAATGAGCATTTGAGATCACCCTTTTGTATGTTTTCTTTCCCTAGTTCAGGAAGAAGGTTATTAAGTAGGATATTCCAAAAGGGACTCTAGATATGATAAAATAAACACGAGACAATGCAGATGCTTTATGAACTAGTTGTTTATGTATCCCAGTTTCTAAAGACAATATACTTATACGTTCCTACCATGGTTTTTTTATATGTTGTAATAAGTATGCTTCAATTCTGAAGTAGTAACAATGTATGTAAAGTGTGGGTCGCTATAGTTGGTATTAGAGGAAGGGTATAGTCAACCTTTGGAAACTAGGATGTGAAAGCCTTAGTAAGAACCCTTAGGATATATCTAAGCATAAAACACAATCTTAGTGTTTTAGAAATGGCCATGAACAACCTATTACAAGACCTTAAGTGTGAAATTTTATTCTTGATTATGTGGTTTTCCTATTATAATTAGTGTTGCTCACACTATTCTTCTTGGTTTTATTCAATGGCTGGAACCCGAAGGAACCGTGTTAATGCGGAATGCGACAGGCAATGCAATGATTTTCCCCCTGAACAACCAAACATTATTGGAGATGGAATGAAAAATATTGTAGCCATGATCACACAAATTTCTCAAGATATGAATCATGCAGGACTTCCAAACGAGCAAAGGAAGGAGAAACAGTCTGTTGAATCCTTCATGAGGCAGCATCCACCCTCATTCAGCGGGTCTACTAATCCATTAGTTGCTGAACAATGGATCAGTACTAATGAAAAGATATTTTCAGTTCTTCAATGTTTTGAACATGATAAAGTCTTCTTAGCAGTATATCGTTTGGAAGGTGAAGCTGATCAATGGTGGAATCTTATCAAGAATACGAGGAAAAGGGATGAAATTGAATCCATGGAATAGGACGAGTTCAAGAACTTATTTTTCAATAAGTACTTCCATCGTATTCTTCAAACAAATATGGATAATGAGTTTCTTGAATTAAAGAAAAATAATGATGAATCAGTTGTTACCTACGAAGAAAATTATACAAGACTTCCAAGGTACGCTTCAGGGATTATTATCCAACCTGAGAGTAAGATTGATCGATTCTTTAGTGGCTTAAAACCAAGTCTTTGAAGGGTGTTAGGAATAAGGGACTTCAATATCTACGAGGAAATCATTCGATGTGCTCTCAAGTTTGAGATGGAGATTGGAGTAACCCATCAGTCATATGGGTTTGATAAGAAGAGGAAAATGGATTTCAAATGAAAATATAAAGAGCACACTGAAAAGAAGATGAGTTTTCCCTTATGATCAAAGTGTGGAAAGAAACATTGAGGGAGTTGTCTTAAAGGGACAAGTAAATGTTTCAAATGTGGAAAAGAAGGTCATCGGGCATTTCAATGCCACAATGATGGGAAGAAGATGTCTAGTGATGAGAACAAAGAAAAGGATACACAGATTGCACCTCCTACACTTCAATGTTACAAGTGCAAGGAAATGGGGAATTATGCTAGTCAATGCCCTAATCTAAGGGTTTCTGATGATGATCGACATCAAAAAACTATTAAGTCTAAAGATAAAGGAAACTCACATCCAATTTATATCAGTGATGTGGAGTATGATAACGAAGTGGTAAAAGGTACACTTACCATCCACTCTGAAGTAGCAAATGTTTTATTTGATTCTAGATCCACCCACTCTTTTATTTCTGAAGAATTTTCTAAGGGTATCACCGTATTACCTCAACAATTAGATGTTGAGTTAGCTGTGACAACCCCTAATGGCACAATAGTCACATCAAAAGTTTACAATTCTTCTCCGATTTAAGTTTGTGGGAAAGTGCTTCCTGCAAATCTTGTGATCCTTCCTATAGTGGAATTTGATGTGATTATTGGCATGGATTGGCTTTATTTATATGGATTTCATATCAATTTCCAAAGAAGGGAAGTCACATTTCATATTCCAGATCAATCTATGATCGTCTATCGATGCAAGGATGAACATAACCTTCCAGTCGAAATTTCTTCCATCTTATGGGTCTTAATTGCACTAAATGAAGGTTATTTATCTCAAATGGTTGGAGAGAACCTCATGATTAATAATACACCCATTGTACGGGAGTTTGATGATGTCTTTCCAGAGGAATTGCTAGGTCTTCCACCAAATCGTGAAGTTGAGTTTTCAATAGAACTCATACCAGGTGATATGCCCACTTCAAAGACACCTTATAGAATGGCCCCAATTGAGTTGCAGGAATTGAAGAAGAAACTCCAAGAGAATCTTGATAAATGATTCATACACCATAGTGAGTCACCTTGGGGAGCACCTGTTCTGTTTGTTAAGAAGAAATATGGATCAATGAGACTATGCATTGATTATTGAGAACTTAACAAGATCACAATAAAGAACAAATATCCTCTCCCACGCATTGATGACTTATTTGACCAACTACGTGGAGCTCAATACTTTTCCAAGATTGATCTTCATTCAGGGTATCATCAATTAAGGGTCAAAAGGGAGGATATACCAAATACGGCTTTCCATACAAGGTATGGACACTATAAATTTATAGTGATGCCATTTGGTCTTACTAATTCCCATGCTATATTCATGGATCTAATGAATAGAGTCTTTAGTGACTATCTTGATTAGTTTATGGTAGTCTTTATAGTAGATATTCTTGTCTATTCAAAGAGCAAGGAATAACATGAAGATCACTTGAGAATTGTATTGAAGACCCTGAGAAAGGATAAGCTTTAGGCCAAATTTACCAAGTGTGAATTATGGCTTCAAAAAGTTTCATTTTTTGGGTCAAATAATCTCAAAATAGGGGATATCTATGGATCCAGCAAAGACAGAGGTTATCGAAAGATGGTCGAGACCAACAATAGTAACTGAGATCAGAAGTTTTCTTAGTTTGGCTGGATATTATTGATGTTTTGTGAAATATTTTTCACGATTATCTAATCCAATCACTATGTTAACTCAAAAAGGAGTTAAGTTCGCTTGTATAGAGGAGTTTGAAGAGAATTTCAAGGAGTTAAAAAGATGGTTATCCAGTGCACCTGTGCTCACACTACCTTGTAGTGGAGAAAGGTTTGGGATCTATAGTGATGCATCCAAGAAGGGATTGGGGTGTTTTCTCATGAAAATTTATATGGTGATATCTTATGCCTCACAACTGTTGAAAATCCATGAGAAAAATTACCCAACTCATGATTTGGAGTTAGTTACGGTAATCTTTGAATTAAAAATTTGGAGGCATTATCATTATGGAGAAAGGTTTGATATTTATACTGATCATAAAAGTTTAAAGTATATTTTCACACAAAAGGAGATGATATGCGCCAAAGAAGATTGTTGGAGTTGATTAAATACTACGACTGCTCAATTCATTACCACCCTGGGAAAGCAAACAAGGTGGCATACACATTAAGTCGACAATACCATGCTATCTTATCCATTATGAGGATCACAAAAGATCCAATATTTATGGATTTACAAAGGATGGATCTTGGAATTATAATGGAAGGGGAAAAATCGTATCTTTCTCAAATGAATGTTCAACCATCTATACATGTGAATATTAAAGAGGCACAAAAAGAAGATGTAGAGTTACAAAAGAAGGTGAGAAATGTTCCTGAATTCAACCTTGATTGTGACGAGATAATAAAGTTCAATAATCGGGTTTGTGTTCCTCCCATCCCAGAATTAAATAAGGAGAAGCTGGATGAGGCTCATAGTTCTTCATTCTCTATTCATCCTAGAAGCACGAAGATTTATAGGGACCTGAAACTGTACTTCTGGTGGGATGGCATGAAAAGAGATGTTGCTGAATACATCTCTCGATGCTTGGTTTGTCAGCAAGTTAAAGCTGAGAGACAGAAGTTTAAGGGGATGTTACAACTATTACCCATACCTGAATGGAAATGGGAAAACATCACTTTGGACTTTGTCACCAGACTTCCTAAAACATCCAAAGGCAGTAATTCTATATGGGTCATAGTTGATCGTCTTACGAAGTCGGCACACTTCATTGCTATTAGAGAATATTTCTCTCTCGATCAGCTTTCCAGGATATATGTAAAGGAAATGGTAAGATTGCATGGAGTACCACTTTCCATTATATCTGATCGGGATCCGAGGTTTACCTCAAAGTTTTGGCAAAGTCTTCAGCATACTCTGGATATAGAGTTGAGTTTCAACACTTCTTATCATCCTCAGACAGACGGTCAGTCTGAGAGAACAATTGAAACTCTAGAAGATATGTTAAGAGCTTGCTCTATGGATTTCAAAGGTGGTTGGAATCAACACCTACCTTTGGTGGAATTTTATTATAATAATATCTTTCACTCCAGTATTCAGATGGCTCCTTATGAAGCACTCTATGGAAAGAAATGCAGGACTCCAACTTGCTGGTATGAAGTTGGGGAAAGAAAGCTATTAAGACCTGATCTTGTTGATGAGATGGCAGAAAAGTTCAGATCTATTCAACAACAGATAAGAGCAGCTCAGAGTCGACAGAAAAGTTATGCCGATAACCAAAGAAAAGACCTAGAGTTTTAAGTGGGTGATAAAGTGTTCTTATGAATATCTCCTTGGAAGAGAGTAATGAGATTTGGAAAGAAGAGAAAGCTGAGCCCTAAGTATATCGGTCCTTTCGAAATACTGGATCATGTTGGGAATGTAGCTTACTGATTGGCGCTTCCACCGAATCTCTCTTAAGTTCATGATGTGTTCCATGTATCACTCCTGAGAAAGTACATACCCGATCCTTTACATGTACTCAGCTCAGAAGTTGTACCGCTGGAGCAAGATCTTTCTTATGAAGAACAGCCGATAGAGATTCTTGATCATAGCGAAAAATTCCTACGGAAAAATACCACTCATTTGGTGAAAGTTTTATGGAGGAACCACCAATTATAATAATCTACATGGGATCTTGAGGATATGATGAGGGAGAGGTATCCTCATCTGTTTGTTACAAAGTGACAAATTTTGAGGGCAAAATTCATTTTAAGGGGGTAGAATGTAACACCTGAGAGTTTTTATGAGAAATATTTTGTTTTTATGTTATATACGTCATAAAATGAATCTTTCACTACACACAACACTAGCTTGAATTTCTTTACACGCAATCACGAACTTCCTCGATAGCTTGCATTGTACGCAATACCGAGTTTCACTAAACAATGATATGCTATTAAAATATTATTAAAAATAGCTATTATGAATAGTAATTACCACTTTTTGAAATTTTATAAATTTTATCTTTCAAAATGGACTTTATTTTTGGATTCGGAATATCAAAATTATCCTAGGGTGAATTTTTGGTATTTTTCTGAAAAATTTCAATTTTTGATGAATAGTGAAAACACTGGGTTACTATTTAAAAACCGACTTTTTATTTAAATAATTATTTATTTTATTTAAATTTATTTTAGGACAAAATTGATACATAATACCTATATAAGTTCAATGGAATTCATTGGAGTCGGTTTGTAATAATTTTAGATATATAAAAAAATTTATTGAACTTTTCACCGTCTTTTACCCACCTCCTAGGAGAGTTTGAAAATTTACATAAAACTTAATTTTACTGCTTCTATGAGTGGAATTTCTAAAATCCGAGAGACACAGTTAATATCATGGAGTAAAATGTGGTTCAATAAGATAAAAATAATTTTTGGTGAATAGTAACTTTTTACTTTTTTTACCACGGTTAAAAGTAAATAGGTTAATTAAGGGTAAAAATGATATTATTATTACCCTAAAACATGTCCTAATTCTATTGGATAAGATTAATTCTACCAAAAACAACCTTAGTAATAAAATATGACCATTTAGGTCCACTTGGATTAGATTAGGACATGTATTATTATTTTATTTAAAGAAGAGTTAAAAAAGTTAAAATCAAAGTTTAATAAATAAATTTTTTTTAATATAGGGTTATACAAAAGATAATTTCGACTATAAATATTAATTATAAATATAAAAATATTTCCTACATAATGGTATTTTATTTATAATTTTTATACATTAATTAATTTAATTTATTTATGACACAATGATGATGCAGTAATTAACCTATTAATGAAATATTAACATAATTGATATTATAAATACCCAAATAAATGTAATTTGAGACTTTTTATGAATTAAACTAATTTTATAGGTTAATATGACATGTTATTATTGATTTAATTAGTTTTTTCGAACTAATCATGTTGTCATAAGTTTCACAAAAATCAAATACCAAATAGTGTCAAAACGTGACATAAAATAGTTTTGAAAACAAATATTATATTATTAATTGTTATTTTATTCCTAAAAATCTAAGGTTAGGCCAAATGAATTAGATAAGGTTATATATATTAATAATGAACAACTTGGGGTTATTTGGATTTTTATAGTAAGTTTATTAACCATATAGTGTAAGAAAACAAGAAGACACGGTAAAAGTTAAATTATTTAACTTAGAGTTAAATCTCAATGATAAGGTTAAAATAGTAACTTAACTTGTCTAAAATCTATTGGTTGAGAGTATTCCGACCCATCCCAACCTTATATTCTAAATAAATCAATTTGGAGCTATTAAAAAACGAATATGACTTTACAATAAAATAATATCTTATGTTTTTCCTAAGGTGCCCCTCTCCTCCCTTATAAAAGGGAACCTCCTCCCTCTCCTCCTCACACCACTTTGAGCCTTCAAGATCGGCCAACCCCTGCCCATTTCACTTCTCAACTTCCCTAGAAACATCCTAGAGGTCCTTTTATTCTTCAAAGACCAATTTTAGTCCCCAAAGAGGAGGTTTCAAAGAGGCGTGTCGAAGAAGAGGTAAAATCCGTTACCGATTCTTCCAAATTAATTTCTTCTTCTACTTCCTATTATTTAGTTGTTCCATTATGAAGTAATAACATCATTATCACTCATATATTGATATGTTATTATAAATATTAAACAACCCTATTTCATCTTCTATCCATCCAACAAAAAATAAAATCACCGCGCGTGCGTAAGTACGGAATACCGTCTCCACGCCGTGGTGTAATCTATTTTCCAACACCACCTTACTTGGATTGGTATAATGGTGTAAATAATAACTATATATGATTATTTTAAAGTTATACTGATTCTGAAATAGTATACATACACTCCAATACAATTCCATGATCATGGGAATGATATCATCGCTCGTGCGTACGTACGGCCTACCGTCTCCACGATGTGATGCGACTCGTTCTACATGATATTCATTGCATAATGACTATATAAATGAATTGAATGAATAAATATGATATATATTACACTAATACCATTCTGGAAATGATTTATCTATAACCTAAAAAGAATAATAAGAATTTATTCGACAAAACACGCATAAGAACAAAAAAGCAATAAACACCCGAATAACAAGTAGCAATGAAATATAACTAATAAGAAGCTAAAAATATGACCATATATGATATCATAAGAATCAGTATGATTCTGGAATAAGTCAATAACATTATTTAAATCATTATATAGGAGGTTTGGACACGTACGAAGCAAATCAGACCTAAGGTAAGGGAAAATCTAACAATCTCATTTTTATCCGAGATTGTTTATACTTCAGAATTTACTGGGGTATATTTAGCATCCACATTCATGTTTCGTCAATATGTAATATTATTTCCATACACATACAATCTTTTAAATCCAATTTTACCCATTTTTGAGTTTTTAGTAAAAGATATGAAAGGAATCTTTTTTCATTTTTAGTACAAGGTACTTTTTGACTTTTCCGGCCAAAGTACGAAAAGAATGTTTTTTTAACTTATACGGCCTGAATGGAATTTTAGAACATTATTTCGATGAAGATTCCTTTACAAGTTTTCAATTTTATTTTAATAAACTTCTTTTAGTTTAAAATTGTATGACATTTTAAGAAAGTAAAAATGTTTTTGAAGTAGAAAGGATATTTTCCTCCAGAATGGAGTTCAAGCATTTTATAAAAATTATTTTCCATCTAAGATAATATATGGTTCTGTTTCTATCCTTATTTTTACATTGATTTGATTATGTTATGATGGAATTATTTTTATGGAGTCCTTTTATCTTTTTTGGATTATGTTATAATGGCATGATGTTTAAGAATCCCATTTTTATGACATGGGTTATGCTATGATGTATGAGTTATGATCTTGTGGAACACATAAGAATGGTTTAATTATGAGATGGGTGGGACCTATATCTCCCTCCAATTCATTAGTTAAAGATTTATATCTCATGATATAGACATGGCTGGAACAGCAGGTTAATATGGTTCAGTGATACAGGACTAAAACGAGGAGTGAACTCGGTTCAGAAATGGACTTTGTCCGCTAAGATAGTCTTGGCAATGAGTCTTGACTACTAAGAAATGATTATCTATGATTATGTGTGTATGAAAAAAAGTTTCATGTTATGATTATTGGGATTACATTTCACTACTATGATTTATCCCGTGTTATGAAATTACGATCTCTTTTGGAGGTTAAGATTTCCAAAATGTTATGTTCTTATGAATATGATGTGATTGATATTTCCTTTATTTACCCTTACTGAGCATTTGAGCTCAACATTTTGTATGTTTTCTTTCCCCAAGTTAGGAATAAGGTAATTAATTAGGATATTCTATATGGGACTCTAGATATGATGAAATAAATGGGAGACAATATAGATGCTTTATGAACCAGTGGTTTATGTTTTCTAGTTTCTAAAGACACTATACCTATACGGTCCTACCACGGTTTTGTTATATATTGTAATAAGTATGCTTAAATTATAATGTAATAACAATGTATGTAAAGTGTGGGTTGTTATACACACAGTACCCAATTTCTTCAATATTTCTTCCTCTTTAAAAAAAACACTCTTATATACAATGATATTATTCATCATGTAAATGGAAGACTGATTAGCTTGTGAATCCTTTGTGCAAGCTAAGTTCTCTGTCGAACATTTTCTTCACAAATTTCATTGTGGCCACCATGAATTGTCTTGTATCCTACGTGAACTAGCCAGTATCCTCTATGAAATACATTGAACCATGTGGAATGATTGCTTTGTGGATGCCTTTTTTTATAGACCAACCTAACTTTGTAGCTGACATTTCTTTCAATGGATTGTAGACACCTCATAGACTATTTATGCTTCGTGGATAACCTCTTTTCTCTGTAAACTGCCTTTATTCCAAGGACATACTTCACTTGATATAAAACTCTCATCTATGAGCCTTACCCTTTTTAGAGCTACAGTTCCTCACAAAACTCCTTCCATGAACTGAATTTGTGGAATGCCTCATTCTATTTCATGGAATTTTTTCCCCGATAACTCTTCTATTTCGCAAAATTCTCCCTAGAAAACTACTTCGTACATCACCAAATTATTACTATAGTGATGATCTTTTCTTATGAATTTTTCTCTATCATATGATGTGATTCTGGGTCTTTATATTGGAAAATAAGATCTATAAAACCCACTAATCAGATCTACCCATAACTTCAAAGCAGTATAACCTTTACAAAAAAATGCTATATGATCCACATATAATCATTCTCCTTTATGGTGGCTTATATATTTAGTAAAACACTCCATTTTTGGTAGCCATATTCATCACTTCATTACACAAACGACTGGCCTCCTACAAATTGGTAAATTGCACCACCTTAAAATCTGATTTGGCAAAACCGACCATATTGTTTCACGTTCATCTGTAAATTGTAAACACAAATTGATACATAGTTGAAACTCCAACCATATTCTACCATAATTCACTTAATTCCAAAACCACTCAATTTCTTTCATCACAAACCCCATCTGTTATGATTTTCATCCTTTGATCAATCATCTTTAGAATCATCCCATTTTTTAGGGAAATTATTGTAACTTCCCTATCTTCATGCAACATATTTCATTCCAATCAACCCTAAATATTATTGGAAACACCTTTTCTCCCCTAATTACATCATAAGTATTGTATTAAAAGTTATACAAACAACTTATGATATTTTTGAAATACCAATCCGAAATGAATTTCAATATTTTACTAGGATAATTATTCAACCATGACATCCAATATCATCAAATGAATCCATAATAATTCTCTTGGTGTCACCTTGAAACTCAATGTCTTAAAACCATTCACATGTTTCTTCGAATATCATTACATGATGACTTCATCCAATCTCCATTAACATTATAACTACATCATTATATTGACAACAATAAGATCTTCTTATATCATAGAACACCATTTATAACCAATGAAAATCAGTTGTAAACAAATAAAAACCATACACAAAGTGGGATATTCATTAAGTCTACCTTCCCTTCGTGAATTCTTCCTAATTTACTTGTTTTTTGTATTTGAATACATATGTGATCAGTGAAATATTTATATATTACCCAATTTATAGAAATAAATAAATATAACTCAATAACAGATACACCTAAAGCTTCATCTTTCTTCATTGGATGGGGGTATTTATTTCTTCCAATGTCCCTTATTTACACCAAAATAAATGTCATCCAACTTCCTAGGAGGACCCTTCATCTTCCACTTCTTGTAATAGAATTGAAAACATGTTTTGGATATAAACATTATCTCTTTGACTTTTCATTTGTTTACTATATGTATGGAAGGATTTTTACACTTCGTCACCATATATACTTATTGACTCAATGTAAGAAGATCTGGTAGATACTTCTCAATGTTTTTCATATTAAAATTAACAAAACTTATTGGGAATATCTGAGGAAGTGATGAAAGAATGACATCGGTTCTTGGTTCTTCCGGGATTTTAGACCCAAGAACCTCTAGATGCTCAATTTAGACAATGATATTGGCTACATGAGGCCCATATTGGGAATCATATACAATATTTCTTCAGAGAAGAGCCTTGGAAACCTCAAACTACTAATTTATATATCTCTTATGATATAGACCATAGTGAATCTCAATCATGCTATAATAATCCCTATTTTTTTGTGTATTCACGAGTTCAATAATCACAGATGATAACATAAAATATCTAATGTCAAACACATCACTCAAACGTTTTTCCCAAATAATGGAATATTGATCACTCACCTCTTTATCATGTGAATAGAGAAGTGAGGATTCTAGCATGTAAGATTATAAGTTCATAGTTTAGCACAACCTGAATGCAAGTGAACCAGTCTCGCAAGTTACTTCTAGTGAGGAGATGGTATTTCTCAAATATAGATCTTTCGAAGACTGTGTATAATTAAATTTATATTTTCAAAAATTATAAGATCAAATTATTAGTAGATTCCCTATTACAGATTATTTGATAAATAATAAATTAGTTGTTTTTATTAAATATACCACTATTTTATCAAGTCTTAATAGGCCTCACCATTAAACTTGAAATGTCTAGTCGGTAAGAAATTCTTTTAAAAATGAACCATATGGACCTTAAAATAAACCAAATGATGGTTATTCATTCTACTTGATGTTATTTTGGAAGTGAGGTCTTTTCCATCAATAGGCATGAAGATCCTTAATCCATTGAGTGGACTCCCCAATCCAGAAATCCAAATATGGATTTTCTTAACACATGCCTCCAAGTTATATCACGTCTAGTGATGGAGACTTATCTTGACGTAAGATAGTTAATTCAACCCATAACCTTCATAGTAACTTCACATTAAATGTAAGGTTACCAAATAAGGGTTGGTCAAATACTTAGTTCTACATATTTCATTCCAAATAATGTAATAGCAGGACATTATTGACTTAATTTATATTTTAATATTTTTTATCTATTATACAGAAAATTTATATTATTATATCCTTTAATGTATTGTTAAATATTAATTTTATTTTATATAATTAGTAAACTATATTAGAAAAAATATTATCCCATAATCCATTTATTTAAATTCCATAATTTCATATTAAATAATTTATTTTTTTGGATATGGTATTTCATTTATAAAATAAATAATTCATAGGTAAAAATAAATAAATAAATAAATGGCCTGATCATGAGATTATCAAATGGTTTATTTATTGAGTAACAAAAAATTAACCTATAACCTACTTTAATATATCCTTATTCTAGTTTTGGTTTGACTTACAGTATTCAACATGTTAACCTATGTATCACCTAGGTTAGCATCATTATGATTCCATCATGATCTACTTCCACATACCTTAGGATACTCTAATAATTAATGTATTTATAACTAACACACAAGTGAGGGGAATAAAATGATTTTTTAATAGAGATTATATAAATAACTTTGGACATGTTTGAAATACATAATAATGGGGTGAGGGATGAATCAAATTCCATCATTTTAATTTAAAAAATAACCATTGCTAAAACATGTTATAAATTAAATTAGATAAATCCAATACATACATAGGTCTTGGTCAAGATCATGAACAGTCTTACGCATTCAATTAATGCAAAAAAGTAAAACTGGATAACATTAAAAACATATTTGTTCTATATAATAATGCTAAATATTATTATATTAAATAAATATATAATTAGATAATTAATTATCTATTTTCTTAATGTCAATATAAGTTCTCTTGTAGATACCCACATAAATGAATTTGGGGAAAATTAATTACAGAACAAATAATTACATATTATTACAATAAATTTATTGAAAATTTATAATTCCATTAAACCATTTTTATATTATCAATAACCATAAATGAATATAAATATATTATGGTTTTAATGTTGTAATTATAAATTTAATGTAATTTTAATTGTTCACATTATTGCGATACTACCTGACATATATTATCTAGTTGTAGGTTGTGTATCTAGGGTAGATTCATAGGGTGGCAGTACGTCCCTTATAAGGACTACATAGCATGTATTTACAAGCTACATGACATATGAACCTCTTACCATGTGTCTGTGAAACCCACAAAAAAACTCAGCATGTTCAGGACTACACAACATGTACAATCAAACTACACACTATGTGTATCACATTTTGTGTGTATGCATAACTCATCAAGAAAAATTGATTTTATTTCAAACATGTGAATTGATGAATTAATCTTCCTGAACACTAACTACACTTTATGTAATTTTTTAATTCTCTAGGTTTTCATTCTCATATGATTTTTACCATGCATTTAACAACATGGTATGCAAGAATTTCACCACTAAACCATATAGACTACATGATGTATACGCCATCTATACACCATGTAATCTGATATGCTATGTTCCAGGTTGGATTGGTCTAAAATTTGTGTGAAATAATTGCACCACATGTAATTACAAATTAGTGAGTCATGTATCCCCTGACACGGCTAGGTGTAGTGCACTTGGGTACACAATGTGTACTCCAATTATACACCATTTAATCCCATATTATCTAGTTATATTCCTCAAAACTTCCGGATGGAGTATAAATTCTTTCTTTATATGTTCTTATACATATGAAATTATGAATTTTGGGTGATGGAATTTAAATGTTTAATTAATTTCAAATAAAAAAATTAGATTAAGAACAAATGATTCTTGAAATGAAAATCTAACCACTATAGTGAATATAGATCATAAATAAAATAAATAATTAATTATAATTTATAAAAATGACCACTACAATACATCTTATAGGTTTTTGGAGTATTGAAAGCATATTTAGTGTGAATTAAATTAAATTTTATTTTAATTTATACTTTCCCAAACCCCCAATATAGGATTTTTCATGTTAAATTTATAAATAATTTATTTTGATCTGATAAAATGATTACATCATCTAAGGATCCTTTCTTCTACCAAGATGTTGATCTTCAAAAAAACCAATTTAGATTATCGTTATTTCATAGTTAGGATTCATGTTTAGATACCCTGTATTGGTGATCCAAATGTGCTCCATTGATCTCCAAGAAAGATAATTTGGTTTTCAGGTGGTATAACGGTGAATCAATTATCTCATGATATTTGTATTAATCATACTTCATATGATATTGAATTAAACCCTCTTAAGTATACCATTCCTTAAAGGGAGAGAGAAATAGGATTTTTGAGAGAGATTTATGCACAACGATTCCCTATTTCTTGACTAACCCTACGCAATAGGCATTACCATCTATTTATAGAGCTATGGTATATGTGAAAATATAATTTAATTACATGTAAACTATTAAATAACATAATAATCTTCATTAAAATCCATTACAAGAATATAATAATAATATTTTATGGTGTATGTTAGCTAGTGTAATAACCAATATTATTTAACCGTCTTATAAATTAATATTTCTTAGAATAAGTAGTCTTGGCCCATTCAAACTCCTTGAAATTTATTGAATACCCAAATAAATATTTCATTCATCAATAAATCCTAATTAATATTAATAATTGGACTGGAGAATAATATTTATTTCATTTATTTAATTTAAAATATAATTTAATTGAGTTCAATGGAAGCACTTAGTGTGTGACCCTCTATAATTATTTCTCATTGGAATTATATGGGCGTTCCTAACATCTCAGATTACTGTTTAACAATGGGTCGAGACAACTAGGATAAAGAATTGAACTTCACAATGTTGATATCCACATATGATCACTTGTTTTGTAATATAATAAATTTTTCACAATATCTCATCAAGAAGGTTTCGCACTAATGTCATCAGCATACATGCTTTATATGACATTCTTTGACTATCTAAAGTAGACTGATATTTACCAAATTATCATGAAATTTAATGGGAATATTCGATTTCAATCAATGTGTTGAGATATCAACTTTTATTAATATGGAATGGAAAATTTATTCTTGATTTATTCATTAATAACGTGTAATTATAGATGCACCAAATTTACCCTACTTCCTGAAAACATATACAGACATGGTATTGGTCAATATATCAATGTATGAAAGTCATGATATGTATCAATGATACTTATAAAATATAAGGACCATTACAGACACTCATGTATAGTAATATATAAAAACACTAAACATGCAAAATTCCTTCTGGTCAGCATGTTCTCATAATCTTATATCTCAGAGATTACCAAGTATGAATATCCTGGGATTAAGTCTCATCTACCTATGAGTAAATTCACCCAATATTCAACAAACTATGTTCCCAATATTATAATTTTATTTGGACATAGAACATGGTTTAAGAATATTGTCATGGAATTTCATGGTTCTTATCTGATTTTGAACTTCTATGACCTTTTCAATGTGACATATGCAGTAGGAAATTATTACACTAATTTCACACTAAACTGTGAAAGATAATTAATAAGATGTATAATTTATTCAATTATTTTAATATATACTCAATCCAAATCACACATAGTTAGTTCTAGGACACCAACTCCAACATGACCTTTGGTGATAAATCCTCAATCCAATTTATCACTAACATAGTATTTTATAATATGATGCATGAAGGATTTCAGTAACTCCTTCACAATTTTGTATCTATAATGATTATAGTGGAACATAGAAGTTCATTTAGTCCTCATAACCAACTAATATTTTTGGTATGAATACCACAAATATATTATCTTTGGGGGACTTCGTTTGGACGATCAATGGTAATTACCACCTCATTGGACATTTTGGTGGGAAATCTACACACTACATTTTCACTTCCATAACCAATTCAAAAACTATATGCTATATATGGAAGCCTTTTCATCTTTCAGCAACACTCCTTTCTCTTGAACGTGATCATTTCCACCAAGAGCA
This sequence comes from Viscum album, assembly GCA_963277665.1. Classification (NCBI taxonomy): domain Eukaryota; kingdom Viridiplantae; phylum Streptophyta; class Magnoliopsida; order Santalales; family Viscaceae; genus Viscum; species Viscum album. Next base: position 1,161,905,900 of record OY728122.1, on the reverse strand, counting down.
TGTGTTGAATGAACCTCCTCTGCACTCCCAGAGTTGGTCCACCATTTTCTTGTTTGCAACAAGAATTTTTTCATTCAATTATGATGGTTTTGGTACAATTAGAAGTTATATTGTGGGAGATAAACCAAGAGGTTTTATTCTATATGATTGATCATTAAAAATATTTTTAGTGGCATAAAAACCATGTATAATGAAAAAAATTCCAAAAATACATTGACTTATGAAAAACACGGAACCCAAAGGGGATATTTACACGTTAAATTTATAGGTAACATATAAAAATTGGAATAAAATTGGGATATTGTCTTAGGAACTTTCTATGATGATGATTTTGATCTTCCAAATAACACTTCTCATATTACCTTTATTCCATTAGGATGATCCATGCGTATAATTCCTCTTATCGAGATCCACCTGTTCTCCTTTGATATCTAAATAATGAAGATTGATTTTTGTGTATGATCATGGAGAATCAATCAACTTGTGACATTATTCATGATATCTTTTCCATTAGTATTGAAGGATCCCCCCTATATCTTCTTATTCATGAGGGTAATAAGGGAATAAGAGTCAATAGAGAAATTTATTGTGTGCAATGATTCTATATTAACCATTTTGTGATTAATAATTATCCCTATAAAATATATGTAACCATAAATTTATATATCTATGGTTTATGTTAAAATATTATTTAATTTCATACCTGAAATTAAATAATATAATATTACTTATTAAACCCCATGCCAAAAAATAAAAAATATATATTATTTTATGGTGTGTAGGATTACTTGAACAATTAAAAATATTATTTAATGAACTTTTAAATTATTATTTTTTTGGAACATGATCATGGTCCATTTGAACTCATCAAAAATTACTAAAAACCTGAATAGATATCTTAAATAAATATTTCATTTATCAATAAATATATTCCATTTATAAAACATGTATAAAATTATTCCTTATTCTAGAGAATAGTATTTATTACATCAATTAAATTCAATTAGAATTTAATTTAGATTGACAGATTTTTTTTTGTGTGAACCTCAAGGATTCATTCTCGATGTCATTACACAAAATTTCCTAATGTCTGAATTTACTCTCTAGCAACGGGTCAAGTCTCCCTAGAGAAAGAAATTAACATCGCAATGACAACAAACATATACGAAAACTCATTGTGTAATGTTATCCCATTGTCATAATATTTCATCAAACAGGTTTCACATCCATGTCATCAACCAATATGACCAATACATCTTTAAATGACTATGTAAAATAAACACCTCATTACACCATGTCCAAGGAATTTAATGTGATGGATCCATTTCAATCAAAGGGATGAGATGTCAACTTCCACAAATATGGAAGGGGAATATCCTTCATCATCTTATTCAAAAATAACAAATCTCTCATGACATGCCCAACATATCCAACTACACCATGAACTGTATTTTCATGGTTTATGAAATTCATCTAATTGTGTGAGTCATAATATTTATTATTAATAATATCATGGTTTAAGGACCCTTACACATTCTCATATATAAGAAAATTTGATGAAAAAATACATATGGAATTCTTACTTGTTTATATATTCTCATAATCTCCCATATTACAGATTACCAACTGAGAACTTCATGAGAAAAATCATCATCTGCTTAGGAATAATTGCACCAGACAATCTATATACTATACATGTCATCATATTATATTATCTATCTACAAAAATAACATTAATAATATCATCATAGAATTTCAATGTTCTCATCATAGAATGGAACCACTATGACCTTATCAATTTGATAGACAATCTTGGACATTATTATGTAAAATTAATGTAGAAAAATGAACAATATATAATATGGTATTTTATTAATATTTAAATCATCAAATATAAAATCAATCAAAGTAAAAAAATTGGTTCTTAGACACCAAATCCAATAATCACCTTCTTATACTAGAACCACTACCTAGGAATCTTGATGCTCTCTAAGTCACATGATCTTAATTTTTCTATTGAGTCAAAGATATACTTAACGTTTCCACCATGTTTTCTTCCATGAAAATAATTCTCATTGCAACCTCACCTCTCTGAGAAAAAATCCATCAAGAGATGATACATCCAAATAATATTTGTTTTCCACTATGTGATCGTTGAACCATGGAATGGGTCAATTATATAGTAGTATCACAATAGAGTGTGATATGATATATTTTTTCTGGGGATCACATCATTATCTTATACATAGTTGTGTATTCTTACATATTATTTATCTTCCACATAATATATAATATACTTAGAATCTACAGTGGAATTTATGACCACATCCTTTTGTAACATCTTCATGCTTAAAAAACCTCCATTTAAAGCAAATATATATCCCATTTTCTATTTCATATCATCTTGATCTATTTGGATGCTAGAATCGGTATATCTTCTGATAACTAGTTCCTCAACTCCTACATATACCAAGAACATTTCCTTAGTATTCCTTGGATACATAAACATAATATTGGCTTCAATCTAATTGTGGTATCTTGGATCTACATGATATATGTCTGACACACTCAATGGGTGGTAAACATCAATCCCTATACATAACATAACATACATGACCAACCTAATAATTTTCATGTATGGAATTCTTGCCATTCTTTTTAATTTCTCATGTGTCTAGGGAAAATCATTCCTGGAAATATGAATATGATGTTACATTGGAAACAATACCCTCTTCGATTGTTTTATACTAATCCTCTTTAGTATTTTCTTAATATATGCACCTTGAGATAGGTCGAGCAGTGTCTTGGATGTTTCATGAGGGATCTTAATCCAAATTGCATATTTTCCTCTTCTATGTCATTCATGGAGAAGCATTTATTCAACGAGGCTTGAAGTGGCTATATGACTTGTATTCTATTTCTAATATGTAATATGTCCTAAAAATACAATATTAATAAAATTAAATCACTCCCACTAAACTTCTTATATGAACTAGTATTACATTCATTCTTTATAAAACAATATTCTATAATTGTATCATCAAATAAAATGTTCCATGACATGATTCTTGTATTAATCTATAATTTTATTCAATATAAAAGTATTTAATGGAAATATTTGGAGTAAAAAACAATTTAGGTTGTGTCATATAGACATCTTTCTAAAGGTTCCCATTAAAGAAGGTTGTTTTCAACCCCATCTTCCAAATCTCAAAGTCATTGATGGAGGCAATGTCAAGTAGAATTATGATGTATTTAAATATTGAAACAATTGAAAAGGATTCATTTTTGTCAATTTATTGATGTTGTTTAATCCCTTTTTCTACAATCCATTATTTATTGGTACTTACATACCCATCCATGTGTATTTTCTTCTTGAATACTTCTTTGAACCCAATAATATTTACATCAAATATAGGTTCTACAAAAATACATAATTGGTATTGGTACATGTAATCCATTTTAAAATTTATAACTTCTTGCCACATGGAAACATTTTTTCCACATAAATCTTCCTTTTAGGTTATAGGATTATTAATATCAACTAATAACAAGTCACTATCCTCAATAACCATAAAACCATAATTTTTTGGTTCTCTAACCTCTCCCGTACTCCTTTATAGTAATTGTGTGTCTAGGAAAACTTCTTCTTCCATGGGAATTTTTGGATGTTTTTCCTATACCAACCCTTGTGTACCATTATCCTCAAAATAATTGATTTCTATAATCCTCCCATTATCTCATTTGGATATATGATCCCTCTCACATAATGTGGGATATTTTTGAACCACTAAATTTTATCTGATGGATTTTATAGGTAATATCCCTTTGTTTCCATAGGATATATTATAAAGATACACTTTTTGTATTAAGGTAAAATCTCATTAGTTGAAGAGGCCTTAAATAATGATTCGAAACACTAGACATTTAAATATGATAACATTGGTTTTTTCAATTCATTTATTTGTTTGGTATACTATATACCACTTTAGATGGAACTTGGTTCAATATGTATGCTACTTTTTTTAATGTGTATCTCTAAAAGGATAATAGAAGTCTCAAATGACTCATCATTGATATCATTATATCCCACAGGGTGTGGTTCCTCTGTTAACTTATACCATTCCAATAAGTTTCATATGGAGGAGTGAGTAGAGATAAAATCCCAAACGTCAGTAAATAATTAATTAAGTTTTGATTAAGATATTCTCCGCCATGATCTAGGTAGAGTTTCTTAATATTTTCACCAAGGTGGGTTTCAATATCAATATTTTATTACTTTAATCTCTAAAATTAATACAATATATACCTAATCATGTATACATATCCATATCTTCTAAAACCATTAATATATGTTAGAAAGTATGAGTATCCACCCCTTACATTAACTAGAAATGGTCTACACAAATTGGTATGATCTTATTCAAGGATAACATCATACCTTTTATATTTTCATGTAAATTTGGATTTTGACATTTTTCAATGTAAAACTTTGTGACATACACAATGTGGTTTTAGTTTAAAAGAATATAAATATCCATATTTTTGTAATTTAGTGAAACTATTTTCGTTTACATGAACTAGTGAGGGTACCAAATTTGGGTGTGGAATGAGTCATGTGAAGTAGTTTCATTACCAATTTAATTTAATTGGTTTGTGTATTACAATACATAATAAACATTATTTAACTATTTTTTACCATAAAAAATTAATCCTTACAAAAGAAGCATCGTTTATTACCAACTTTAACAATAAATCCATCTATATCATGTCTAGACATATAAATAATGTTTTACGTAATATATTGAACATAATAAAAATATTTAAAATCCAATTTTATTATAGTTGAAAATTTGTGTTTTTAGTCTCTAGTATAAATAGATACAAGTTTAGATCTATTGGATACTTGTAGATATACCCACCTATGGTCAATATTTTGTAATATACTTGGTTCTTGTATTTTAAAACATATGTGATAACCACCAAATGTATAAAATATAATTTTTTTAGAAATATATAAATTTAAATAATATAAAATTCACAATAATATTCTCCTTACATATTTTATGGGTGTAATTTTTCATTTATTGGAAATTCTTGCCACATTAGAAACATAAAACATCATGTTCCCAATAATTCCTGTCACACCCAGTTTTTTTTCATTTCATGTCATTGTTTTGATCCGGTTCATTGAAAATACTGAACCTTTTTTTGGGTTTTTGGTGAGATTAATTTTGATTTTATGACTACCATATATGTATAATCACTCTAATTCGGGTTCTCTATTGCTTCTTTAGGGGTTTTTGGAGAAAGGGTGGTTACTTCATGATTTGGCCCAACCGTGAGCCCATTTCCAGATTTAAAAAACATATTTTGTTTCTTTTATAACTCTTTCCTTTATTATCATTTTTGAATAATTCCACTTCCCATGTTTCCTACACTGACATATTAAAAATACCATATCCTTTTTTACCCCTTATAAATTCATAAGAATGGCGAATTGGGGTTACTTATTTAGGTATTGGGCCAGCCCATGGGCCCATTTTCAGTTTTTTTTAAAATCATTTGTTTCTTGTATATCTGATTCAATTGTTTCTATTATTCTTTGTTTACACCTTCCACTATAATAAAATACCACTATACTCACCCCCATTATCTATTTTACCTCTTTCAAGATTATATGAGTTGTGGATTTGGGAACACTTATCAATGTATCTCAAATCATCCAGAATCATGAAGGTAAATTCATTCATCCATAAATCATTCCATTCATGCTATTTTTCCCAAATATCATCTTTACATGGTTATTATAGACCTTATGAGACTCTATAAGAAGTTCCATCCCATTACCAATTCTCTAAGGTTTCAGATATAATGGAATACGAAGATTTTTCTAGTTGAAAAGGTGAGATTCCTTCTCCTTTATCCTCCCTCTTCTTCCTCCTTTCATTATTTCTTGTTTTTATAATCTCCCCTTGTCATGATGTACCTATGGTTCTTTTATAACATGATTTTTAATGTGGGTTTTGTTCGTTTGGGGCTGGTATTTATAGGATTTGGGTTTTCAAACCCTTAGATAGTGATATTGGGTGTGCGTTTCCATTATGCCAAGGATTTGAGGTAGATATCCCTTGCACATGCCTCCTTTAAGATTCATCGTTTTCTTATTTTTTTCATCTGATATATATGTTTATTATTATTTTTCAGCTTTTTGATAATTTTATTTTTGTGAAAAATGGTTGTTTAATTCTTGTTTTGTGAAAGGTAGTGTTGTTTTGTCATAAAAGTGCACATCAAGTGTTTGTTTAAATGTTCCTCTATCATTCAAAACTATTTTTTGTGGTTTAAAACCTATTTTATGGTATTTTTAATATATTAAAATATATTTTATAAAATATGGCATACAATTGGTGTTTTATTCCTTATCAAGTACTTAAAATAAATTGTTTTGTTTGAAATGACATGTCGTATGTTCGATAAATTCCCCAGTTGGCCTTTATGTGTTATATTTGATTTAAAAATTATTTTTTTGGATTTATAAAGTAATTGGAAGAATGATAAATTTTATTTTGGGTCCTCATAAGTATTTCCAATTTGTATTTGGTTTTACAAACAAATGGGTTTTGGTTTTCAACATGTTTTGGCCCGAGTTTTCGGAAAATGGTTTATTTCACATCCTAATGAAAATGGTTGTGTTTTGAATATGTTACCTGAATGTATAAAGGGTTTTATGAATGTGTTTTGATACTTTAAATGGTTTTTATACACATCCTTAATGAAATTAAAATTCATACCTTGGTCAAATGATAGTTTTTAGAAAGGCTTGAAGGCCCGTTTGGCATTTGTTTTTTTTTGTAAAAATGTTTTCCATGTGTATTTCATGTTCTATATTTTGGGTAAATTTTATGTTCCATGAAAATGATTTATTAACAGGTTTTGGGGATTCAAAATATGTTTTTCTATGTTATTTATTGGTTTGTGGCCTTAAAATATCATTTTTGAATGGATTTTATGTGCAAGGCCTCGTTATAGTCCTTGGAATTGTTTTAGGAATCTTTTTAGTGGTTTATTGATTTGTGGAAGAAATATGAAGCATGTTTGTGGGATATTTGTGTGTTTATCATTTGGTAATGTAATTTTGATTTCAAAATTTTATTTGATAATATGTTTAACTTTATTTATCACTTAAGGGAATCCCATGTATCTATGTGGGTGGACGTGTATTGGTATGCTAGTGATTCTGTGGGGTTTGGCCTCTATTTCATGTAGAAAGTTTGACGATGACAACAATAACTAAACTATGATGATGATGATGTTGTAGGACCACTAGGTTATGGGTATTGTCCCTACTATTGGCTCGTTTGCATGATAATGGATATTTATTATGGTTACTTTCATCGAGATACGAGGTATCTGGGGCTCACAACTAACTAGTGCCTAGGGGTGTTCCCATGACTTGTGCTCATTGGCTATTTTGTACTCACCATCGGAATATGGTGTGTTTGGTTGTTAAATTCAGTAGTGTGTGTGATTTATTTTAAATTTTAAATTCTTTAAATCATCCCTCTTGAAAAATATATTCAGTTTTAAGTTTCACCTCTTTGAAAATTGTTACTGGCATTCTTGTTTATAAAACATGCAAGTTTTTGTCTGGTAATTTTTTTATATAGCATGGGACATCATTTAGAAAACATACCTTTATATCATGTATTTAAAACTTTAAATTTAGGTTTCTTTTATTTTAAAGTATGTGCATTGGGAATAGAATATCGGGCTCACCTACTGAGTTTTAATACTCACGCATGTAGTCTTCTTTTATTTTTAGCCCTTGTGAAGGTTTCAGATTGAGTTTGATCGCCTTGGACGATGAGTTATAATTATGTTGGGCAGTGACTAGAAGGGTCACATGGAGTTATTTGGTTATCAGGTTTGGTCATATGAGTTGTTGGTTTAGTTTTACTTTTAGTTTCTTGTACAAATAATGTTTAGTTCAGTTTTTATATAAATGTATTTTTGGCTGTCCATTTGTTTCCTCTATTTAATTGATTGTTTATATATGATAAAAATAAATCTCTTGTGTACTCTATTGTTTCCCTTGGTGCTTGTCTCCATTCCAGGAGGATCAGGAATGCCTCTCAGGACTTTTCTTGGGCTGTCTCTTGTGACTGGTTAAGGGTTGACTCGGGCTGTTTCATGGTAAAATGGTATCAGAGGAGGTTGGATATTAGAAGACCTTTCGTTTTAGAGAACCCTTGTTATTTGGGGTATGTTAAGGTAGATGGAGTTGGACTGTTGGGACTTGAGGGGTAAGTGCAGGAAGATCATCGTGAACTCTTTCTCATTCTGATCATCGAGTTTCCACGGGATGTCCGGTTTTATTTGTTTCCTTTGTTATTATTGATTGTTTTTTGTTAGGATATGACAAGGGGAGTCTGACTAATGGCCTCTATGAGCTCATAGGGCCTGGAAAGCCCTGTAGAACCAGGGCATGGTCCAAATAAGTCTCGCTGTGTTGGTGTAGTGTTTGACAGATGGCCACCAACCAAATGGTCAAGTCACCCACCAACACTAGTTACCTTTTGTGGGTTTCTTGGACCTTTCTTGAATTCTGAAATTTTTTTGTAAAAATATATGTATGATAATTGTAAAAATGGGTTTTAAAGGAAGTATTGTATTTTTAAAAGTGGAAAAAGAGGTCTTCAAAAATTAATTATAAGAATGGTTTTGGAAGGTTTTGTTTTTGGGGAAAAAAGAGGAAGTGGAAATGATTTAAAGGGATTGGATTATCCATAATCTAACCTTATGTTTTGTTGGAATATAAAGATTTGAATATGTGAATCATTTTAAGGTGATTCTGAATCTTTGATTTAAATGGGGTGTTTTGGGATGTTGAAAATTGTTTGAATTTGATGAATTGGTTTTGCAAATTGGTTTTGAGCGGTTGGTGTTTTCTTAGAAAGGGTATTGGCCTCAATGACCATCATATTATGAAAATATACCTTTCTAAATTTTAGAAAACGGTAAGGTGTTTTTTGGGGTATCATGGTTTTTTTAAAAGTTGTTAAATATGAAAAGGGGTATGTTTTTAAGAAAATGGTTCTTAATGAAGTGTGGTTTGTTTTGTGAAATATGAAAAGGTTTTTTTGACATGGTCGTTGTTGTTCCTTTTGAAGGTACATGATTTTTGGAATGATGTTGTTTTGTTTTAGCCTTTGGTGTTTTAATGGGTGCTCACATGCATGGTTTTATTGATATCTAGAAGGATGGACTATATGGCATGGTGTTTGGGTGCCTAGGGTGCCATGGAAATACTCATGAGGGTGAGACATGATGAAACACCATTGGTGAATGTGGAAACCCACCATGTTAGCTTATTTTTCAAAAGAGTTTTGAGCTGAAAAATAGTGTCCTTTGTTTATAAACCAATGGTTATGTTTCTAGTTTTTTCTATGTCTTAGAATAGTTGTTTATTCGTTAATCTTCCTTGTGATCTTGAAGTCATACTCTTTTTGTATCTTGAGATGAGATCTTGTTGGTGGCTTGGTTTTGGAGTAAAGTTCATTGGGTTTCTAAATATGTTCTTGATGTTGTGATGCGACCATGAATAGTTCTCTGTTGAAAATATTTTCTATTGATCAACCTAAGGATTCATTTAAAATGTTAAATCCACATATTAGAATGATACCTCAGTCCGTTTGTTGAAATAGAGAGCTGTTTGGGATCGATTTAAAGTGTCTTCCCTTTATGTTGATTCTCTCGATTGTAGTAGTTGTGCTCCGTGATGTTTAGTGGGTGTTTTTTTGTGTTGTTTTCATTCTTCTCCTTATTCGGAGTGAGATAAAATAGTGTTCTTTTCCTCCATTTTCTTTTTTTGATAAAAATGTATTGTTGAGTAAGTGAGTTTCAAGGTTTCTCTTGATCTATAGTTTCTTCATGGGGGTGTTATATGGTACTCTATGGAACTAAGGGATGGAGTATAAGTTGGGAATTATCAAAGCTTGACTACTAGTCAACAGATGCTTCATCCATCAGCGCTCCAACCATAGGTTTCAGAGTGAAGCTGGTACATAGTTAGGAGTCCTAGGATTGTGCGTAGTATTGCTAAGATCATAGCTCTACCATTTCCGTGAGGTAGTTACTGTCGCGACCCGTCCTCAGGGCCCGTGTCGTGACTACCCCAAGCTTGACTTCCATAGGCCATGGGCTGGCGACTAGCACCAAGGCTTAAATACCGGAAAAAGGGAAGGCATTGCCTTTGAAAAGTAAACAAGCACCACAGAGTAAGCAAGCAGAAAAGTAAACACTATGTAAAAACTGTAACAAGTTGTGCTGAAAGTAAAAGGTGCCGGAAATAAAAGCCCAACTGTAAAGTACAACTGAAAGGGGAAAACGACAACTGAAAAGAAAAGCCACAACGTCGAGCCGTCCTCTGGAAGTCCCACCTGAAGGGTGGCTACAGATAGCCTCCACTGCTCCTCGGGTCCACCTGACCGCTCCGAGTGCGTCCCGCCCAGTGGTCCACCTCCAGGTACCGTCCTGCTCCGCAACCCTCCACCACGATCAGCGATGTCCGTCGTCTGCATCCAACACAACGAAGTGCGGGCATAGCCCGTGCAGCGGTGAGTATAACGATACTATTTGGGGACCCCGAGATCCTCAAGGTCTCACTAAAACCAACAAGGATAACCAAAAAGAAGATCTCAACAGATAACCTCTACTTAGGTATATGCCCATACGTAAACCTAAGTTACCAAGTAACCCATCTCAATCATGAGAAAACACAGGGATTATGAAATCAACGAATAACCACCACCCAGGTATATGCCCATACATATACCCAAGTTATCAAGTAACCCATCTCAATCATGAGGAAACACAAAGATCAAAGACTCAGCTCAAACCAGGATTTTCATTATCGAAACCGCAACTGCCAAAGAACCTCGTCTCTAGAGTGTACAGTGGTCCTGTCACAACTCCGAGGTACTACTCACTAACCTAAGACTGCATTAGTACTCCACCTATTGAGTACTGCGGGTCTGCTGCTACAACCAAGCGCTCTCTCGTGCCGCTACAACCAAGTGCTCTCTCGTGCCACTAAAACCAAGCGCTCCTCCGTCGTGGGTCTGCCGCTACAACCAAGCGCTCCCCTATGTCACTACAACCAAACGCACCTCTGTCGTGGGTCTACCGCTACAACTAAGCGCTCCCCTGTGCCGCTACAACCAATCGCACCTCTGTCGTGGGTCTGCCACTACAACCAAGCGCTCCCACGTGCCGCTACAACCAAGCGCACCTCTGTCGTGGGTCTGCCGCTACAACCAAGTGCTCCCCTGTGCCGCTACAACCAAGCGCACCTCTGTCGTGGGTCTGCCGCTACAACCAAGCCCTCCCCTGTGCCGCTACAACCAAGTGCACCTCTGTCGTGGGTATGTCGCTACAACCAAGCGCTCCCCTGTGCCGCTACAACCAAGTGCACCTCTATCGTGGGTATGCCGCTACAACCAAGCGCTCCCCTGTGCCGCTACAACCAAGCGCACCTCTGTCATGGGTCTGCCGCTACAACCAAGCGCTCCCATGTGCTGCTACAACCAAGCGCACCTCTGTCGTGGGTCTGCCGCTACAACCAAGTGCTCCTCTGTGCTGCTACAACCAAGCGCACCTCTGTCATGGGTTTGCCACTGCAACCAAGCGCTCCCCACTGGGCTTTCTGTAACACACTGAGTCGTTCGATCAGTAGCCGTCAGGTCTCAGTCGGCTACACGGTCTCCGTATTCCGTACGCTCGTCTCTGGGAGGGTCTGCTCCACGAGCTATTGGTCGATACTACAAGTATCACAAGGTTCCACGAAGAAGTATCTCAAGGGACTACCTCATCACAGGGGTCTCAACACAACAGATGGCGCGTCAATTGGATGCCCGGTCTGTGAGTTACTAGCCTTTTCGTCCCAGGGGCCCGTTTGGTTTCATGTGCGAACCAACCCGGCCGTATCTCAACTATACCCCGAACTCCCATAGGGTATACTCAAAGGGACCTTTTCTCAACGAGATCACCAATGACGCTGACGGTTCGTCAAACGGACGTTCGGTCTGAAAGATATCAGCTTTCTGTTCCAGGGGCCCGGTTGGATTTCAGGTACAATCCAACCTGACCATTATCCAACAGAAACCAAAACTCGGGCGAAGTATGCCAAAAGTTCCATCTCTTTAAGAGGAATTCAACGAGACAGACAGTGCATCAATCAGACGCCCAGAGCTCATGATATGAGCATTTCCGCTCCGAGGGCCCAGTTTGTTTCGTGTACGAACCAACCCGGCCGAACCCAAAGTTTTCCGACACCTTGAATGTGATATACCGAAACGACCGTCTCGATCCAAGTATCGCATCACCGCTGACAGCGCGTCGTTCGGAGGCCCGTAGCTCAAGTTACGGCCAAAAGACCGAAAACGGTCTGAAGACGGGGGGTCTAGGCCCGGACCGACCCGGCCCGACTGCCCCTGGGTCGGCCAAACCGTGTCGACCCGACCCGGTCCGACCCGGCTGGACCCGATCCGGTCCGTCCAGGGCTCGGCCCGGCCGGTCGGACCGGCCCGGCTCTGCTCGGCCGAGCGGCCGATCGAGGCAGCCGCGGGGCGCTGCCCCCACGGGTTGGAAGAGTCGTGGTCCCGCGTGGGGCCGCACTAGAGATCAGTGGACATGTCTTTTGACGAATCCCGCGTGAGGGCCGGACTTGCACGGCCGCGGGTCCACTGGCCGTCGCCGGCGACCCGTGCCGCCGGTGGCTTCCGCGGGCCACCGGAGTTGTTCCGGTGGTCCGTTTTCCTTCCCGCCTACGCCGCTGCTCCTCCCGGGACCCATTCTTCTCTGCAGAATCATCAAATTGCCTTTGCGGCACGTTTTGTCGTCGCCCGCCAAATGCGCACAACAATGAAAAATGGTGGAGGGTTGATGGGCCGTGTTTGTTTGGCCCGCACCCTCTGCGTTAGATGATACAAACGAGAAGATAAATAACACATGACAAACGTATCAAAACAATTTTAATAATTTAAAATTGCACTTGATCCAGGTTCTTGTTTTAAAAGAAACAATCACGGGGATATAAATTATTTCACAACAAACCCCTACCTCGTCAAGTCGTTGCACGCACATTCTTCACGGAATTGACTGTCGTGGAACAAGTGGAGCATCGCCTCACGGTATCCGGCGTTGTGTCGACGAACTCCAAGGACCAAGAAACAACAGATTTAATTTTAATAATTAAATCCATATCGAGTTATAATCCACAAAGGAAATTAAAGGACTGCAATCCCCTACCTTGACGTTGTCGATCGAAGGTTGTCGCGGGGTTGGATCGTCGTGGAAGAAGCATCGCGGAGGGAGAATCGTCGGTGTCATGGTACACGGCATCGCGTCGCAGATCTCCACGGGTTTGGCGTTCTTCGTTGGGGGTAAGCGTTCTTCGCGTTCTCTGCGTTCTTCGTGAAGGGGGATGAAGGCACAAAGTTGTCAAACCTCTCAACGAGCATTTTTTCAGAAGTCGTGCGTTGGTCTTATTTTATTATTACGCCAACGGATTGAAAACAGTTTAAGAAACGATTAAATTAATTCATCGAATTAATTCAACGAATAAAACCGCCCAATTAATTCAACGAATAAAACTGCCCAATTAATTGGTGCATTAAGAAATTAAGAAAATGCATTAGTTGACTTTCATAATGACGGGTTTTCGCGTGTGCATTACTTATCGGAAAGAAACGGTGGGGCTTGTGCGGGCCCCACCTCACAAATATCCTACCAAGAGGGTAGGATATTTCTAGATAGGACCCTATCCGCATCAACTCAGCTTAAGCTGCTTTAAGTGGCTTCAAGTGGCTTCCAAGCAGCTTAAGTGAAATAAAATAAAGTTTGTCGTATAATTTATTTTATTTCTTAACTTTAAGCCCAAAAATTAAAAACCACAACCGAGCAAACGCAACTCCGGATGAGGCGTTTCTAAGCAATTACCGGCACTGCGATTCCATCAGTGCCCTCAGAATTCGATTCTGAGCACCGGTTCAAAAGTTAGAAAATCCCGCTCGTCCGTTCACTGAACGTACCCGAGCCAAACTTCGGAAAATTATTCCGGGCACACCGGGCCTCAGAATCAGGTGCCGTCAGAAACTACGGTCTTGAAAAATTCCAAAGACAATTAAGAAAAAAATTTCCTTGAAATTTACGGGTCTTTACAGTTACATTATTTTTTTGGTTTAAATGGCCCAATAATTGGGTCCCCTTACATCCCCTACCTAATTAGTGGGGGTTTGGATTCGTGTTGAGATTGATGGCCTAGTTATTATCGCCTCCATTTGAGAGTAAATGGTTTAAATGTTCATGTTTTTTTCCTCTAAAATTGGGTTGGTAGGTTGTTGCAAGAGTGTTTTGGTGTGCTTGTGTGAGTGAGGCCCAATTCTATCTCATGTTCAATTCATGTTTGTTCGTTGCAAGTTTGGTTCTAATGGTGGGGAGACCCACCATGGGTCTCATTGATTTTTCCTCCTAAGAACTTATCTAGTGCTAGTTTTTTCTCAATGGTGGGGAGTCCATCCCATAATCAACTGGAATTTTGGTTTTAGGGAGTTATCTTTGGTTTGGGTGATTATTGGGTTTATTGGTAAAAGTCCCAACAATCGAGTTCTTGGTTTGGTTGTGGAGGTAGTGACTCGATCTTTCAGTTGATTCTAAAGAAGTGGGTGAGAGTTAGTGTTTTGGTTGAGGTAAGAGGATTAAGTTCCATTAATGGTTGACGGAGTTTCATTGGATTGGTAGGATGGACCATATAGATAATGAATCCTTAGGTTTTGATCAATCAGCTGGAATGTGCTATGTCTTTCTCGGGGTGGAAAGCTTTAATGGTGGGGAGAATTGTCACAACCGGTTTTTTTTCATGTCATGGTTTTGATCTGGTTTATTGAAAATACCGATCCTTTTATTGGGTGTTTGTGAGTTTAATTTTGAGTTTTGAACTACCATATATGTCTAATAAGTCTAATTTGGGTTCTCCATTGCTTGTTTAAAAGTTTTTGGAGAATGGGAGCTTACTTCATGATTTGGGCCAACTGTGATCTCATTTCCAGATTTAAAAACATATTTTGTTTCTATTATAAATCATTCATTTTTTTATCATTTTTGACTCATTACACTTCCCACTTGTCCTAAAATGACATATTAAGACAACCATATCTTTTTTGACCCCTTATAAATTCATAATCATGGTGAATTTGTGTTACTTATTTAGGTATTTGGCCATCCCATGGACCCATTTCCAGTTTTTTTTTAAAAAACATCTTTTATATCTAATTAAATATTTAATATTATTCGGTTATTACACCTCCCACTAGAATCCAATACCACTATCATCACCCCCATTATCTATTTTACCACTTTGGAGATCATATGAGTCACAGAGTAGGGAAAAATTCTCAATGTCTCTCAAATCGTCCAAAATCACAAAGGTAAATTATATCATCCATAAAGCATTCAATTAATTATATTTTTCCAAAAAATCTTATTTAAATGGTTCTTCTAGAACTTAGGAGACTCTCCAAGAATCTCCATCCCATTCCACTTTCTCTATGATTTCATATCTAATATAATATGAAGATTTTTCTAGTTGAAAAGGTGAGGTTCCTTCTCCTTTATCCTCTCTCTTCTTCCTCCGTTCATTATTTCTTGTATTTATAATCCCCCATACTAATGATAGACCTATAATTCTGTTATAACATTATTTTTAATGGGTTTTTTGTTTGTTTGGGGCTGTTCATCATAGGTTTAGGGTTTGCAAACCCTCAGATGGTTATATTGGGTGTGTGTTTCCATTACGACAAGGATTTGAGGTAGGATATCCCTGCCACATGCCTTTATCTTTTAAGATTAATCATTTTATTATTGTTTTCATCTGATATATACGTTTATTATTATTTTTCATCATTTGTATAATTTTTTTCTCTGAAAAATGGTTATTTAATCCTTGTTTTGTTAAAGGTAGTGTTGTTTTGTCATAAAAGTGCACATCAAGTGATTGTTTAAGTGTTCCACTATCTTTTGAAACTATTTTGTGAGGTTTAAACCCTGGTTCATGTTATTTTGAATATATTACATTATCTTGTATATAATATGGCATGAAACTGGTGTTTTATTCCTTGTTAATTGCTAAAAATAAATTGTTTTGTTTAAAAGGGCATGTCATGTGTTCGGTAAATTGCCTGATTGGCCTTTATGTGTTATATTTGATTTAAAAATTATTTGTTTGGATT
Organism: Viscum album; assembly: GCA_963277665.1. Lineage (NCBI taxonomy): Eukaryota > Viridiplantae > Streptophyta > Magnoliopsida > Santalales > Viscaceae > Viscum > Viscum album. Next base: position 1,161,889,611 of record OY728122.1, on the reverse strand, counting down.
TATAAATTAATTGGAAGAATGATAAATGATATTTTGGGTCCTCATATTTCTTTCCAATTTTTATTTGTTTTTATAAACAAATGGGTTTTGGTTTACAACATGTTTTGGCCTGAGTTGTCGGAAAATGGCTTGTTTCACATCCTTATGAAAATGGTTGTGTTTAGAATATGTAACTTGAATGTTTTAAGGGATTTATGAATGTGTTTTTATACCTTAATTTTTTTTACACACCTCTTTAATGAAGGTTAAATGCATACCTTGGTAAAATGATATTTTTGTGAAAGGCTTAAAGGCTCGTTTGGAATTTGTTTTTTTTTGTTGTAAAAATGGTTTCCATGTGTATTTCATGTTCTATCCTTTGGGTCAGTATTATGGTCCATTAAAATGATTTATTAATTGGTTTTTGGGCTTCCAAATCTGTTTTTCTATGTTATATATGGGTTTTTGGCCTTAAAAGAGCATTTTTGAATGGATTTTATGTGTAAGGCCTCATCATACTCCTTGAAATTGTTTTACGAATATTTTTAGTGGTTTATTGATTCATGAAAGAAATGTGAAGCATGTTTGTGGGATATTTCTGTGTTTAACATTTAGTAATGGAATTTGTATGTGGAAAGTTTATTTGATAATATGTGTAACTTGATTTATCACTTAAGGTAATCCCGAGTATCTAGGTGGGCAGACGTGTGCTAGTATGTTAGTGATTCCATGGGGTTTGGACCCTATTTTACGTAGCAGGTTTTAGAATGACAACACTAACTAAACTATGATGATGATGATGTTTGGGGACACTATGTTATGGGTATTCTCCCAACTAGTGGCTCGTGTTCACAATAATGGATATTTATTATGGTTACTTTCACTGAGATACGAGGTACCTGGGGATCACAACTAACTAGTGCCTAGGGGTGTTCTCGTGATTTGTGCTCATTGGCTATTTGGTACTCATCGTCGGCATATAGTGTGTTTTTTTGGTAAATTCAGTAGTGTGTATGATTTATTTAAAAGTGTAAATTCTTTAAATCATCCCTCTTGGAAACTATTTTCATTTTGAAGTTGCACCTCTTTGAAAATTGTTACTGGTATTCTTGTTTATAAAACATGCAAGCTTTTTTCTGGTAATTTTTTTTATATAGCATGGGACCTCATTTGGAAAACATACCTTTATATATTGTATTTAAAACATTAAATTGATGTTTCTTTTATTTTAAAGGATGTGAATTGGGAATAGAATATAGGGCTAAACTAATGAGTTTTAATACTCATGCCTATATTCTTCTTTTATTTTTATCCCATGTGCAGGTTTCTTCTTGAGTATGATTAACTTGGGAGATGTGTGATCATTATGTTGGAGAGTGACCAGAATGGTCACATGGAGTTAGTTGGTTATCGGGTTTGGTCAGATGAGTTTTTGGTTTAGTTTTTCTTTTAGTTTCCTGTAAAAATAATGTTCTTTTCATTTTTTATATAAATGTATTTTTGGTTGTCCATTTCTTTCCGCTCTTTGTTTGATTGTTTATATATAGGTGAAATCATTCCCTTGTGTACTCTATTGATGCCCTATGTGCTTTTTTCCATCCCGAGAATATTGGGAATGCCTCTCAGGACTTGTCACGGGTTGGCCCTTGTGACCGGTTCAAGGTCGACTCGGGCTGGTTCATGAAAATTCCCCTTGATCTTCCTCTTCTTTGATAGTGATTTCTAGGAATATTTGGGCTTAGATCTCTTTTCTTCGACTTTCTATTTTTTCACCAAAAGGAGCAAAGGATTTTCATTCTTCATCTCCTTTTCTACTAATTAAAGAAGAGTAAGAAAACCTAGGAGTGACATCTGAATATATCTTATATTAAAATTTACAACAAATTTGGAGAATAATTGAGGTGTGGGTAAATTGTGATATCATTGTACAGTTTATCTGGAGGTTTAAACCATAGAACCACTAGGTGCTCAATGTTTCCAATAAGTTTAACTATGTGAGTCCTAGCTGATTCACCCTATCTACCCCAGCTCCTGAAAGGTCCTTGGAGATTACAAACCATTCAAATATCTCTCTCTCATAGTACAAACCATGGAGATACTCTAGACCACTATATACATTCATGTCTTTGTGAGACATCATGAGTTCACTAGACATAAATGATAATATTAAAAATTAAATAGTGAAAATATTTTTCAAATGTTATTAATAGACAGGGAACTCTTCATCACTCACCTCCATAGTAGGTATAAAAGGATTTGAGGGTTCTAGAACATAATATTTTCATTCATGAAGAAATATTACCTGAAGGCATCTGAACCAATCCTGGAAATTACAGCCAGTTAGGATATTGTCTTTCTCCAATATATGTCACAGGGAGAGTGTGGATGATGAAATTTTTATTTAATCAACTATTTAAAAGAGAATTTTATTTTTAAATTTATTTTATTCCAAATTATGTTAGAATAAATAATTAATTTCATTAATTCCCTCATTATTATCATGTGTCGATAGACCATACCATTAAACTATACATGTCTCATTTTTAGGAACCTATAGTGAAAAGAGACCATATTTATCTTATTAATGATATATCATTGGCCATGAAATTTATAAGAATGTTTTTAGGTATGTTCACATGTTGAATTCGGGCTTGCAGCTCCTTCATCCATTGAGTTGACCCACCAATTTAGTAATTCTAACTTGAATTTCCTCAACACATGCCTCCAAATTTGTTTTGAAAATACTATGGTCATTAAACTCAATATAAATTTGGTTATGGAAACCAAAAACCCTATGATAAATCCTAGATAAAATAAACTTTCAATACTTCGTCCATGGAAACACATAGATCTATGGTTTCATTCCCAATGGTGTAAATTAATACATACAGACATAATATTAACATGATGGATTTTTCTTTATTATACATAATATTTTCTTGTTTTATCTTCTAAATTTTTTATTAATGTTTGGTGAATTTTACTTAATTAATTAACCATGTTGTAAAAAATAGTTACACATAATCGTTTTATGTAAATCCCATCACTTCACATTGATTCATTTATTTATGTGAATTCATTATTTAATATATATAATAAATAATGCATAATATTGATATAAATAAATAAATAAATGACCCATTCATGAGTCTATCAAATTGTTTATTTATTAAGTGGAAAATAAATAATTCTTTTATCTGGGGATTATAACTCATTGTGCATGTATTGGAATGATTTTTAGCATTCCATTTATCCACATATGTATCATCTAGGTTGGAATCATGAGTGTTCTATCTTGAACAACCTCCACACACCTTAGGATACACCATTTATTTCAAGTATTTGTAACTCACATGTGGTTGAGGGGAACTAAATGATTGTTTAAATGGGATAAAAAATTAAAATTTGACACACATTTCCTACATAAAAATGGAGGGAGGGATGACATGCATTCAATAATTTTAATTTAATTATTAATAATTACAAACCCATGTAATAAATTGAATTAAATAAAACCAACACATACACTGGTCATGGTCTATCTCACGAACGGTCATTCACATGTGATGAGTAATAAAAAGTATATTGACTAAAATTCATTTATATTCATTCATTATTAATAAGATAAATGTTCATGAAATAAGTAAATAAAAAAAATAAAAAATCCATTTTAACTTAATGACCATATTAATTCTCTTGGTGATAACCATCATAATGGAATTCTTGTGAAAAAAACTTTTGAACCAATATTGATATATTATTACAATAAATTAATTGAGAATTTAAGAATTAATTAATAGCATTATTTAATTTAAAAACACAACTAGTTCCAATAAAAATAATAAGGATTTAATTCTTCTATTTTATATTTAATGTAGTTTATTTATTCCATTTACTAGTAGACTATATGGAGTGTATTGTTAAGATACACACCATGTATCTAGTTTTTTGTGTACCTGTGTTACACACCTATGGATTTGGAGTATACCTTGGATGGACTATATGTCATGTATTATAAATATACACACTATTTATCTTTCTATCTGAATTACTAGGATACACACCTAGATATTATACATGTATCTTGAATAATTACATGGAAAATACTAAATAGTTACACACTATGTTGTCCAAATTTCATGTGGTCGTGAAACCTTTCATAGTACTTGGAATTTTCATCAGACATGTGACTACAAACCATGTACAGTACAACTACATGTCATGTTTCTATAATTCCATGTTTTTACGCAACCCTCTGAAGGACATGGAATGTTAATTAGATGGGTGATTAAACAACGTGTATATAATATATCATTCCATGTTTTTCACATGTCATATGTCTATTTGTCTTGACTAATATATTTATGTATAATTTGGATGTGATAAATGATGAACTACACACTGTGTACACTAACTGTACATTGTGTGTGTCGTTATTTCTCTAGGCTTTCAGTCTCATGTGTTTTGACCTTGCATATAACCACATAGATTTTGTGAATTTCACTACTAAACCATATAGACTACACAACATGAATTCAAAATACACTTCATGTAGTCCGAAATGTTTTTTTCTATGTTGGATAAGTATATGTAAAGTGTGAAAAAAGTCACCATGTTTAGTTAATTCTTAGTGAATCATTTATCCCACGACATGGCCTAGTGTAGTGCACTTGGGTATAAGGCGTGTACTCTGGAAACATGCCATATTGTCCTATGTGATTTGGCTAGAATCTTCAACACTTCATGTTGACATATTCAATGGTTCTTTATATATCCATAGACTTTAAAGAAATTTATACTCTTGATGATGATTAATAATATTTCATGAAAATGTTAATTAAAATAGGATTAAATAAGGAATATACTTTAAATGAAAATATAACCAGTACTACACTTATAGAAAAATAGTAAAATAAATAATTATAAATTATAAATGTGACCCATTTGATACCACTTGAAATTTTATGGAGTAGCGGATTTTCCAATGGTGAGTGACAAACAAAAATCTTTTAGTTCACCTGTGAAACATTCATAATAATTTAGGTGATATAAATTCCATGAAAAAAGAAATTTCTTCCATTTTTTTTGAATTATGAAAAACATGAAAAATTGAGAGAATATTTTAATGTTAAATTTATAATTAATTTATTTAGATCAAGAGAAAAAGGTTACCTCATTTTATGAAATTTCATAGATGGAAATGTTTATCTTTCAAGTAACCCTTCTAGAATTACCTTCATTATGTTCGGAGGATCTATGTGTATAACCACTCTACCAGTGATCCACACTTTCTCCATATATCTCTGAATTTCATTGATTTATTTAACGGTTCAATCATGAAGAATCAGTCATCATGAATTGTTCATATTGATCACTTATCCATCAAACTTGAAGGATTCTCTCTATATATTCTCATTTGTAAGAGATGGAACAGAATATGATTTGAGTAAGAAATCCATTGAGAACAATGATTCTCTTATCTTGTTTTCATAACTATCAAATTATCCCAACACAATAGAAAAAACCATCTATTTATTGTGTTATGTTTTTGGTTAGAATATTATTTAATTTCACACCAACCCTTAAATAATATAATAATATTTATTAAACCCCATTCCAAAAATATTAATATTAGTATTATAATTTTTTGGAGCTCCATAATTTTTTTCAATAAAAAATATTGTTTAATCGGCTTGTAAATTAATTTTTTTTACTATACATAGTCTTGGTCAGTTCAAACTTCTCATCATTTATTAAATACCCGTATAAATATTTTAGTTAAATATTTCACTCACCAATATATATTTTTGATCGATTAAAAATGAGTAAAATTATTCCATAATATTGAAAATAATATTTATTCCATTAATTAAAATCTAATCGAATTAAATCGTGATCAATCGAAACACTTAGCTTCTGACCCACTATGATTCTTTCTCATTGGAATTTGGTAGGATTGTCTAAATTCCAAGATTACTATCTATAAATGGGTCGAGGTACCCAATAGAAATAACTTAATTATACAATGATGAGAACCACATATGAATTTTCACTATGAAATATAATATATTTCTCACAATATCTCATCAAGAATGTTTCACATCCATTTAATCAACCTATTTGATTGAAACATATTTTATTGACTATCATAAATGAACACATTATTAAACCATTTCCATGGTATTTAATGTGATATTTCTATTCCAATAAAAGGTTTATGATATTAACATATCTAAATATATAAGCTAAAATCATTCCCCAACTAATTAATTAATAAAAAATCACTTGTGACACACCCAACCTATCCAAACTCACTATAAAATGTACTTACATGGTTTACTAAATACATCCAATTGTGTGACTCATAATATGTATTAATAATAATCTTAAAGTATGAGGTCCATTACACACACCCATATCTAGAAATATCTGATGATTCCAAAAAATGTAGAATTACTACTAGAAAATCTATTCTCATAATCTCTATACAGATATTCCAACCTTTTAAACATATCATTACATAATTTTAAGCATAATTAAACATCAAATTACAAGCCAAGGATCATAAATTCTAATGTCTTGGAAGACTGCGTACATAATTAATCTTTATAAAAGAAAATTTTATTAAATATCTATATTGATCTTATAAATTACACTATTCTCATAAATCTTCATTGGATAACCTAGGTATAACATGTAAAAAGTTATGATCTAATAATCCAAGTAAGGGAACAAAAATAAGAATAATGCTTAGAACATGGGATAGAAGGCATAACATAATGATATAAAGAGTCATGGTACATGATTAAAAATTAGGAATCATAACATTTATAACATTGGTTAATATAGTAATCGAATAATATAAATTTTTAAGCAACATAAAATATGACTTTATCATGATTTAGGGCACATTTCACTTAGAGGATCATGAGTCCAGGATAACCGCTAAGACTGTTGCACACCGAGAACAAGTCCAGGATAACTGCCAATACCATTCCACATAACATCTCATGAGACTAAATTTTCATAATTAATTGGATAACTATTTTTTCACACCCATAATAACATGTTAATGAATATGTTTTTCACACAAGGAATCATACATAATCAATCATACACATACATAAGGGTACCCAGGGAATGAAATGTGTATCATAATCAACTCATAAAGAATAACCAATGGGTGTATCATAAACGTTTCCATGAATGAAAGAAATTATATCATAAATGGAAAATAATAAGGTATAATATTCATATATAATGATAAGTGATGTAAAATTTAAGTGATATCATGTAAAAACTGTATTTTAAAAACATTACAATTAAAACTTTTTAGTGGAGTTTAAAGAAAACATCAAAGATCAATTAAAACAGAAAATAGAAGAATATTTTATATAGAAAAAATAAGTGAACTAATATGGTTTTAATAATAAAAATAATTATTTTTTAATAATATGGTGGCTTAAAAAGATGATAGTGTGCACTTGAAATTTGGTAATAATTCAGGATGTTCCATTAAAATGGGCTTGCTGATCAGGAAGAATTGAGAAGGGATCCACTTATAAAACATGAATATCCCTAATAGATAATGATGAATGGAAATTGATATAAGATTTTTGATGATATACACCACATTTATAATATTTACAAAAAAATAAAAGAGAACATCATTTGTATAAAAAAATAGAGAAACCTGAATGAATAATGGAGGTTCAGGTAGAGACCCTTACCTCAAGTCTAAAGGCGTTCTTAACACGATCTTAATATCCTAGATAATCAAATTATACTCATTAATTAATAATTAAATAACCTATTATACATTTAATTTATTTTTTATAACCTTATTAAGTTCATTCATGGCCTTTTTTTGATGTGTTAAGAGGTACAATTTCACTATTTAGGAGTGTTCATTTCCATGGTTTTTGTGATCGGATTACTAATATACATGTATGAATAATCATGTAACATGAGGTTGGTTGACTAGAAATGAAATTATATTTTATTATAGAAAATAAATAATATAAAATATTTATAAAATTAATTTGGTTGTTTTGAGTGAGGATGAATAATTATATAAAACCTTAATGGTAATTGTTTAGGTTAGTTGGTGGTTTTTTTATCACAATGAATACATTTTATTTTATAAATTAATACCAATTGTAAAAAATGATTACAAAACATTAAATAGAATATATTACATAGATAGTAATCTATTTAAACCATAAAAATGGTCTCATGACTATAATTTAATAAGGTAATATAACTAAAAAACTTTTCATCCATGAATTAACACATCACGAATGGTGTTTCTTTTCTAGTATAAAAGGAGGAGAATAGAGAGAAGATGAAGAATTATTACATAATCATAAAAGAATTGTATTTTTATGTTACTAGATTTTTCATACCTTTTGGAATATGAAGGGTGAGGTTAGAAAATAATGTGAAGGAATTTGAAATGAAATTGAAAGAAAACTGAAAAGGGATTTACCTCTTGATTCCTTCCTCTTGAAAACCTTCCTAGGGAAGAGGTTTTTGTATTTTGTTGAGACTGAGATCCCATGGATGTAGTATAGGGGATTAGGGAGTTATTTGAGATGAATTTGGACAAGGCACAAGGATTTAGAGGTGTGAGGATAAGAGGTGTTGAGCGGTGGTTTTTATACTGGACGAGAGGGGAGTTTTCTTAATATTTAATTCACTTTTTTATTATTTTTCTGATGACAAGAAATAGTTCTGATTATTTTGACCAAAAATTGCAATAAGTTCATGTGAGTTCGAACCAATGTCCATTTACATCATCCATGACTCAATCATGATGTATAAAGTCATTTATTTAGCATATTTCGTAAATTATCAAACTTCATTATTCACAAAAAATTCAAGTATTTCAGAAAAATCCCAAAAATTTACCCTAACAGTATTTTGATCTGTAGAATCAAAAAATAACTCCATTTTGTGAAAAATAATTTTCAAAATATGTGAAATTTAATTTTTAATTAAAATCATCAATTACTTGAAAAATAAAAATTTTAAAATTGTAAGTTGTTTTATAACACTTTGAAAAAATTAAAATGGCCTCACAAAATTAACTTACAATCATAATACATTAAAATATTATTTTATTAAAACATTTTATGAAAATATGTTTTCATTTGAATTAATAAATTGTAATTTAATATTTATGACTTACCAAAAATATCAACACTATCATATTATCACTTATAAGTTGCATACATTTTATTTAAACATTCATTGGTAAGGTTACTATTCACTTGGCCAATTTACTATTCATAAGGGTCATATTAATATTCATAAGGGTGATATAAAAATTTATAATTGAAAGTTACTATTCACCAAAAATTATGGTTTCCCTATCAGACTCCAAACATCTTACCGATCGCAACTTCATATGTTATATTTTCAAAATTAAAATCACAGAAGTGGAAAAATTATGTATAAAGGTCACATAGTATTTAGTAGGTCATTAAAGCATTATGGTTAATTGTGTTGTGATTTTATGTGATTACACTATATAAACAAAATATAATAAAGTAATTTCCATTCATTAATCAATGGGTCGTTACATTCTTCCCCCTTATGAAGTCTGACCCAAGAAATTTCATTTTTCACTCTAATATTGAAATAGGTGTCGGTAATTTTCCTTCATCACTTACTCAAGTTCACATGTTGCCTCTTCGTACTTATGGTTCTACCATATTACTTTGACCTGGCGAGCAGTTTTTTTGTGAAGAACATTATCTCTATGATCTAAGATCTTCACTGGCTACGCCTCGTAAGAAATATTATTCTCCAGTTGTACCACGTCTGAAGACAGTACATGTGAAGGATCAAGTATGCACTTCCTTAAGAGGGATACATGGAATAAATATAGTTCATTAGACATGGTAAGTGGAAGTTATAGTTAATTGTCCACATCTCTGACATGATCAATAATCTTGAAGGGGATAATCTACCGAGGACATAACTTTCTATTCTTCTCAAATATCATGAACATATTCCTTGGAGATGTGTGGAGGAATACCATGTCTCTGAATTTAAACTCAAGTCCCCATTGAATATTTTCTACAAAACTCTTTTTCAATATAGGGATTACTTGATATGTTGCTGAATGGTTTTAACCTTCTCCACTATTTCATCGATCATTTTATGTCCCTGAAGAATACACTCACTCACTTCATCCCAGCACATTGGTGTTCTGAACCGTTTCCCATAAAGGGATTCATATAGATCCATTTGGAAGTTTGAGTGGAAACTATTGTTGTTGGAGAACTAGACCAGTGGAATATGTTGTTCCCATCCTCTTTTGAAGTCTATAGAACATGTTGTCAACATGTCTTCTAGTGTCTGAATAGTTCACTCATATTTTCCATCAGTTTGAGGATGACTGGTCGTACACAAGTTTAGTTCAGTGCTTAGAGCATGTTGGATACTTTTCTAGAACATCAAGGTGAATATCAGATATATATCTAATATAATAGATATGACACTCCATGCATCATTACCACCTATTTGATATATATCCGTTCATGTTGATCGAATTAAATTTCATCTTTAATTTCTATAAAGTGATATATATTTTTATGACGATCCACAATGACCTATACAACATTGTTTCCTATGAATTTCCTTGTAATTCAAGTTAAAAATTCCATGGTTATGTTCTCCCACTTCCATATTGGTTTGGGAAGTTGTTGAATCATCCCCTTATAACTTTTCCTTTCAACCTTCACTTGATGATATACTAGGCACTTTGATTTATAGTCAAAAATATCCTTCTTCATATTATTCCACCAAAAATTATCCTAGAGATCTTGATACGTATTTATTATCCCCGGGTGAATATAGAAGGTTCAGTTATATGCATCATTTAGATGATCCTTCTTTAGTATTGGATTGGATGGTATACATATTTGTGACCCAAATATTACAACTCTGTCACGAACCAACCCGGTTCCACCCTAAACCGGTCACCCGAGCCGGTCTGTGACTTGGCCCAAGAGGTATTCCTGAACCTCCCAGGCTAGCTACAAGTACTGGTACATCAATAGAGAACAATAGGGGAACAATTTCACCCAATAAAAATAAATAAATCCACAAAAATAAAATAGAACAATGAAAAACAAATAAAGGACATAAAAAGGAATAACAACCAACAACAACAAACTAACCTAACCACGGCCAAAACTCCTTGATACCCTGAAAGTGACTCACCAAACCACAACCTACTCTCGCCCATGGTGATAAACCTCGATTCAAACCTACAATAGAAATTAAAAACAGGAAAACACTATAGGCGTGAGTATTAAAACTCAATAGGTATGCCCAAAAAACTATCCCCAAAAAACTAACTTTAAATAAATAATTCACTAATTTCAGTTTTTAAATAAAGTATATAAAATTTGGGTTTCCATACACACTATCATTTCCAAAACAAGTAATAGTCCATTGCCCTTTTTAATTTTAAAAAAAAGATTAATGTTTGAAAGGAACAGGTGCATTGTATTTTAAAACATTTTTGCGAACAACCTAGAAATCCAAACATTAGTTGTGAGTAAAAAGGAAGACTACTCACAACACACAACACACACTAAGGTAAATGGAAAATGTGGAACACAGGGGCCAGCAATTGAACTAGACCTCTCAATCATCTTCCACATACAAATAAACACTAAAGAAAACATGGGTTGAACCTTGGAGCTCATGAACAATTCAGAACGTACCATACATGTGACTCGACCTGAAGGTATGGCTACTCTTGATGATGTCATAACGCCCAAATTCTCGGTATCTCCCTACTTGGCCTAACCGCGGGGCCTAATCCCCTAGTAGAGTATAATTTGTACTAAGGGCCACTAGCCAGTGTGTGATCTAAACTAGTGCAGCAATCATTCTCAGAAGATTCACTCACCATGACAAGTTCCCATGTCAACACGTATAATAAAAATGAAAGGGGTGAGTCAACAAATTCAATCAAGTAGCACCAACATCACACACAAATCATGCAGTCAACGTACACCAAATGTCACCCACAAGTCACCCCAAAGAGAGTTTTCCAAAATAATCTATTTTATTAAAGTGCCAAACGGGCCTTCACCCATTTTAAAGAAAATCCTCATTTCTCAAGAGAACCAAAACACTTGTTCATTCTTCAAAATAAATCATTTATCAATAAACTAGAACTACATTTTAAATTTAGTGAGTTATGTTTAAAGGTAAAATGGGAATTCTTTCACTAGTGGGTGTCCATTCATCAAGAAAATATTTCAAGTGTTGTTTATAAAATAAACGGCTCTTTTTACAAAAAATAATAATTTTTAAATTAATTATCTTATATTATTTCCCATTTATGAAAATTAATAAAATATCAAGCAATTAATAAATACTGAATTTAAAGGCGAGTGTAGTGGGGGACATACCTCATCTTGTTGTATAAATCCAAAGGTGTGCCACGCCTCGCACAGACGCACAAACACACGCAAGTCGAAGACCATAGTATTGTAGGTTTTCCTCACTGACATGAAATGTAACAAATGAAAAATAACTAAAATTACACAAACACGAACATAAAAAAAATCCAAACGAACAAATAGCGTGAAAGAACCAACTCGACATGTTTTTAAAACAAAACTTTCACCTTCAACATTATTTACTAAACCCCTTTAAAATCCAAAAAGTGTTTAAAAAACCACACAATGCCAAAATAACTCATTAATCACTTTAAAGAGCCAACATACCATTTTAATAAAACACTTAGAGTGTGAAACCTGACAAAATCACATGAAACGATGAGATCAACATTTAAGAACATGTGTGGCTAAACACATTTTCAAAACCAGGCTCACAACAACCATATTATTTAATAAATAATTTAAAATTTTATAAAACATTTTTTAAAAGTATATCGCAGCTTTAAACACTTGAAACGAACTCCGGCAAGATTTAATAAATTCTAAAAACTTTAAACTACAAGCAAAGGCCATCGGGACTAATTAGGACTTTCCATGCAAATCCTGTCAAATTCAGACCATATGTTTAAACAAAGTAATTGTGCACACAACATCAATTCACATAAATAGGGTGAGAAATATCAAACATAACTAAATTATTTTAAAAACTCAATTTACACCAAACTAATTAATTATATCATATACTAAACATAACTAATTAAAATTTAAGCACTATAAGAACACAAGAAAATAATATATTATTAATGTTGGAGCAGAGTGAAAGGGGGTTCCTACCATAACTGTAGATGGACCTCCTAAAGCTAGTGTGAAACCTCATTCGCACCGCAACCGCACCAATGAGAAGCCAAAAACACCCTAAGGAATAAGTTCAACACACAAAAGTTAAGATTTAATCCACAACTAACAAACCCTAAACCATAGAGAATTCCAAAATAAGAAAATCTACCACAAGGGGAGGTGTATAGCAGAGTGAGGTCGGGGTGTAGGGTTTCACCACGGCCGGTTCAAAGGGAAGGGGGTGTGTAACACTGTGTAGGTGAAGCAGGGGGTGATTTCTGAAGAAGGTAGGTTTGGCATGGGTTGGGTGTGTCATACTGGAGGTTGTGGGTAGGAGGTGAAAGTGTGGAGGGTGGATGATAGACCCATGAAAGGTGGTTGGAGGGTGTCAGGTGGCTAGTGTGTAGTGGTTGAAAGGGAGCGGGGCATTAAGGGTTCGAGCGGGGAAGACCGGGTCACATCCGGGGGGCACTGCAGGCAGAGGGGAGGTTGGGTCCAGAGTGATGTCGGCTAGGACGTGCGGTGCAAGGAGGGGAGGATCCGGGGGGAGGAGCCTACGGTCGTGGCGCTCGGATGTTGTTAGCTGGCCGAAGCAAGGAAGGGGGAACGAGTATGTCGCAGCTGGTGGGACGAAGTAGGGAAGAGGCGTCGGGGTCAAAGCGTGTCGGCTGGCTGTGGCCGGAAGGTGTGCAAGATAGCAGACAGACAATAGTACAGGATAGGCGGAGGGTGCGCGGGAGGGGATGTGCCCTGTTTTTGCGAGCTGTTGGAGGCAGGTGATGGCAGGCCAAGGGAGGTGCAACGAGGGCACAACAATAAGGGGGAGAGGATGTCACAGGTCTGATTGTTTGGAGGTAAGAGTGGGTGTGGATCGTGCTGCAACAAGTGGGAGTGGCCTGCTCATGGAGAGAGGAAAGAATAGAGAGTTGGCGGCTAGTGTTTGGAAAGGAGGAAGAAAAAAAATAGAAAAAAAGAAGGGAAATGAAAGAGAAAAAATTAAGAAGATTAAAAAATAAAAAAATTAAACCGTAATAAAATAACAAAGTTAAGAATAATAATAATAATAATAAATTTTAATAATACTAGTAATCATAATGATCATAATAATAAGGTTAATAATTTTAGTTTTTATATTAAAAGTGACATTAATGATTTTAATAGCAATAATAGTAATAAATAATAACAATAATTAAATTTTATTAATAATAAATTTATTTGAATAACACAACTACGCAGTCCGCACGCACCTCTAGTGACTATATGTGAACTATGTGTGAACTTTTGTCTGATCCAGAAAATGTTAGACCAGTGTTCGGGCTGTCTGAAAGGTCTCAGCTAAACATGCAGTGCCTGCACACTGTCTAAAACTCATCCCAACACTCAAAAAAATAACCATAATAAATAATAACATCTTTATTAAGATCAATAATAATAATAATAATAAAATTATTAACCATAAAGATTTCAAACACAATAAATCACAAACTTCACTCATTTTAAATTTTCTGAAGGCATAAAAATCATGTCGATTCCTAATCAGATCCACGCGGGGGTTTCCAAAATGCGCTCCACCCATGTGCCCAACAACATCTGCTGAAAAATGTGCACTTTTTAACATAACTCAAATGTTTTTCATTCGAGACTCAACCCAAACCCCAACAACATTTTTAAAAGTTAAAGAAAATTATAAAATAAAATAAGAGATAGGTCAGGGTGTGAGAAACTCCATCCTTATCAATATTAAACTTAGAGTATTTCCCATTTCTAATAGCTTCCACTCATTTCTTAATTTCCACATCGTTTCACTGAGCATCCTTTATTTTCTCCATGAGGGATGGTTGAGAAATCATTTGATAAAGGATTGGTGATGTCCCTCCCATAATTATTCTCATGTATATCGTATGAAAATATAAAAATATTGGATCCTTTTCAATTCTTATCATTGATAGAGATGTAGGATCATTTCTACTTAGAACATCTACCACATTATTTGTCTTACTAGGATGGTAGTGGATTGAGCAATTATAATCCTTGGTGAGCTCTAACCATCTTCGTAGGTCCATATTAAGTTCCTTCTATGTGAATATATATTTGAGACTCTTGGGATTAATATATATCTCACACTTCTCCCAATATAGATAACAACACCAGTTTTTCAACACAAAGATCATAGATTTCAACTTCATATCATGCGTGGGATAGTTTTTCTCAGGAATTTTCAGCTACCTTAAGGTGTAGTATGGAATACCATCTTTTTAGTTACAAAATGTTTCTTTATATTTTAAAAACATAGTATCTTTAAAGTCTAGTGTCTTGGAAATCAAGAAGAATATACATGAAAACATTAAACATTCTTCTAATCCACTTTTAAGGCCTTATAATAGGTTCATCCTAAGTACAATTACTACATCTCATAAATTGGAGACATATATCAATGGAAAGGGGGAGAAGAAGGCCTAATATGTAAAACCAATGAAATAGTTTACATGTGATCTCAATCGATATCAAAAAGAACATGATGGATATCATAAAGGAATGATAAAGAGGAATATCATAGAAAAAATAACTTGAAACATAACTTGAAAATGTGGATACAATATTTTATTTTGACATTCATGAACATGTCACCAAGGTTCATCCCCAAGGTGTCTGTAGATGCCGAAAAGTCCGTAATTACTAAAATAGGTTTCGAAAAAACAAAGCAAAGTCATATTCAGACACAGAGGCTCGGTTTGGAAGGGCCCAAAATTATTGCGCAGAAAAAAAAGGGTATACGCACGGAAAAGCAGGGCCGTGCGGAAAGGGTCCGGGATTTGTGAAGGGTCCTTGGCGTCGGTGCACAATACTTTTGCGACTATGCCCTACACGGTTAACATTCCACACCACTGTATCTGGTGCGCATGTTTTGTGGGCCACCCTGAATTCCGCGCTGCTGGATGCCTATAAATAGAAGGAGAACCCTTCTGTTTCAAGGTTGAGGAATTAGGACCATCTCTCATGCATGAAATCAGACTTCCGCGCGTGCAAGATGGCCTTCAGGTACTGATCCATTTCACGCCCCATCGACCCCAAGATCCGCCTTTGCGTGCGATCCCACTTCCTTAAACAGAATTCCAACCCTTCAGGGTTCCTCCCTTGCACGCAATTCCTTCCGTTTCGTGCAAAACGGTCCAATTGCGTGCAATACCTTTCGTTGGGTGCGACCTTACCTTTGGGTGTGGCCTTTGCCACTCGCGTGCAATTCATATCCCTTGTGTGTGATCCTACTCGCCGCGCGCAAGCCCTCTGCCCCGATTACACTCCATCCCAGTGTTTTGCGCGCCAACCATTTCTTTGCGCGCAACCCCCAGGACCCCTCACCTTGATGCTCCTCGGGTGCCTCCCTACATAGGCACCCGATTCCCTCCTTCTGGATGCCCCGAGCACACACACAGGGCATACACATCATACAATGTTTTCTCGTACGAGCTTACAGGTTTGTATGAAGTAACCTCAAGATCCCTTTGGTGGGTTTTCCCATTGGGTTACTTTCCCTCATGCTTCTTCTCATAGGCACACTAATGACTATTGGTTCTTCACATATCCACGCTAACGTGGACCCCTCGGTGGTTTCCTCTACGACCCCCCTTCACTACAGCCTTGTCGATGCCTTACCTTCCACAAGGGGTAGAGGGAACCGGTTATGTAAGTCCTAGGGGTGCAGAGTAAACCCACCTCATCCGAGCTGCAGAACGTTAAACTGCCAAGCACCTCGTCCTCAACACATGACGTTAAATTTTGATCTATCCTCGTGCCTTGCACGTAGGGTCCCCCCGGCTTAGGCATTATTTACGCCCACTGGTCTCCATGGGGATGGGATCACCCCTTAGAGGGGATGATATCCTCCTTGTTATGGCGGCGTTTGTCCACGGGGGAACGGAAACCATCTTGGCATAAGCCCCTGGCCTTTCTTGCGGGAGGTAGTACCCATGAACCCCCACACTTCCCCAGTGCCAAGGACTAAGGGGGGAGATGGACATAGGGGTCTTTCGTTACCATTTCCTCTCCCTCTGTGCTTTATCGCCCTCGGGCCTCCATCCTGGAGTAAGTCCCAGCACCATGGGCCACCCAACACGTAAGCCCCTCTTCGCTTCCCACGGACTCACCCTTCATGACGTGATCGTCAGGTCTCTACCGTCTCTTGTTTCTCACACCGAGCATGACTCATGTGAGCTTAGAGTGAGCACCGACCCTGACCCCCACATACAGTGAAATACGGGGACTTTGATCCATGCTAATGCATGGTACATAAGAATCCTCCACGAGGTTCAAGCCCACCGCCTGGTCCTTCCAACCCCTTCACGTCAGTTCACCAACACCTTGGGCTGCCTCAGAGCGTAAGCCCCAAATGCCATCATCCCACATGACGTTAAACTGGACATCCGAACTACGTAGACTTTGATTCCCTGCCACGGGGATACGTAGGAAGCCTCCACGAAGTTCAAGCCCACCACCAGGTCATTCCGACCTCTTCATGTCGGTTCACCAACCATTGGGGGCCTCCTCAGAGTGTAATCCCCATCCATAAACCTTGATGGGCCGCCTTAGAGAATAAGCCCCATCCATCAACCATCATGGGCCGCCTCAAAGCGCAATCCCCATCTATCCACCATCATGGGCTGCCTCCGAGTGTAAACCCCATCCATCCACCATCGTGGGCCGCCTCAGAGTGTAAGTCCCATCCATCAACCATCGTGGGCTACCTCATAGTGTAAGCCCCATCTATCCACCATTGTGGGCCGCCTGAGAGTGTAAGACCCATCCATCAACCATTGTGGGCCACCTCAGAGCGTAATCCACATACATCCATCATTGTGGGCCGCCTAAGAGTGTAAGGCCCATTCCATCCCAAACTACGTGGACTTTGATTCCCTACCACAGAGATATGTAGCAAGCCTCCACGAGGTTCGAGCCCCTCCACTTCATCACCCATCCTAATTCTTACCTGATCCGCCACATCTCGGTGGGATCATGCCACATCATTCTACTCCAAAGTATTCGAGAAGCCACCCACGTGTCAGCCCCAATATCAGCATTCTAACCAGGGGTTCTTTTATCTGATCCACTCTCAGTGTTTCGATCAGTCTGACCCATCTCCACTAGACGTTAAACTCGCGGCATACCCTGGGTTAAACATGGGAAGCAAAGGAAAACCTCAGATACATGCCTATGGCATTCAATTACCCTCATTCTATGTGGGATTCCACGGGCTTCCGTGCCCTCGATAAGCACTATATTAAGGGACATAAGATAGAAATTCCAATCCCTAAGCATCAAGACACGCTAAATATGCATCAGTGTGACCACTCCCCTAACTGAAGGTTACTGCCCCGACCAGACCTCTTGGAGCATCTCGACAGAAGCATCATAATTAACTGGTGTCCATGAAGATATGGCACCGGGAAGAGTTTCATGAACATGTCTTAAATCTATGAGGGATACCCTGACTAGGTGACGAGTTCCGAGGAGGAATCCACATAAGGAGGAACCGACATCCCATCATCCCGGTTTCGATCAAGGAGTAGATGTCCCTGAATAAGGAGCGAATGGCACCCGCCTTTGGAAAGCGGGAATGTGGGGCAACGAGCTATGCGTCCTCTGCATGACAGACGTGTGTGTGCGCCCCGAAGAAAGTTTCAGAAACATTAAATGGTGAACCCGACGTGAATCTATTCTTCTAAATATGGATACTGGTAGCGTTTGGGGTGTTGGAAGATTAGCATGTCTCCAGGTCCGGGTACCTAGCACTAGGACGTGAAACCCGCCAGGGGTTGGGGCAGTCAGGACATTGAGCACTCCGTTCTGTGACATTGTCAGTGCAATTCCCTCTTACCGACCACAGAATACAGAATGGCGCTGGGCTAATGGATGTCAATTTATTTTCCTATCATTGTTAATGGGTTTATCTCTCTGCTTTCAGGAATCAGATCGCTGCATCTGGAGCTCGATTGCCACCTGCCCACTGACGCAGGGGCAGAGGCAGTACCGATGCAGCCACCTCACATGGTTATGCCTCTTCCACATCTGCTCTGACCGCCACGACTGTTGGGCACTCACGCCCCCTCTCCCCATCAGAGATTATCCAATGAAGGGTGATCAACGACCTTGTGCGTAGGTACGAGGAGGAGGGGGTCATCCCCACGAGGGACATGGCCTGTTTGGACCTCTAGGCAGCTACGACTCACTTCCAACGCTTCCCCCGAGGGCTGCTCAGGGAGCTGCTGATCCCCACCCCGACATTCAACCGTTTTGGGAGCTTATCCCCAGAACACCTTGGCACCTCCCTCCCCTACGCCGACGAGGTAGGGGATATCTGGGTTGGCCAAATCGGAGACCCGCTTTAAGGGTTCACATCAAGGCCCCCCTCTAGGCCGCTTTGATGCCGCCACCCGACTCCCCAAGCTGAGGAGAAGGTAATCCATGTGCCTGCACCACCGGCTCCAACCCACCTATCCCGACGCCAGCGTCGGGCACGAGCAGAAGAGGATGATCGCCCTGGGGAGTCAACGTCAGCAACCACTGTGGCCCGAGCCACCACTGACTTCTATCATCAAACCCTCACACACATTGAGCAGGGTTAGTTATATGCCCGATCTGGATCGAGGCCCCAACCGCCCCACGTGCAGGTTTGGTCGACTCTCCTGGTCGCCAGCATAGCCAATGGACACTGTGGACCAATTCTTGGTAGTGTTATCCAGTGTGAAGGCCTACTGTATGCCACCGTTCTGGAAGGTGTGGGTCCTCCCTTCTTACAACCTCGGCACAGAGGCCTACCTGGCACCACCCTCACTGCAGGTAAGGGGCTTCACCGTGACAGCAACACTCCGGGTGGGGCTCTCTTCAGCGCTCACTACACTGGGTACGGGGTCACTTCCCCTACTGCAGACCGCAAGTATGGAGCCATTGTATATCCAGTCACTCACCCACATGGAGGTCCTCCCCATGTCCCTTTCGATATTTTCCCTAGTTCTCCCCGCACCCCGACCCTCAATCCTCACTGTTCCAACACCAGTGTGGCCACAGGACTCCATGATATAAATCATCCCTGCCCCGATGAGCCACCCAAGGGCAAGAAGGTGGGACGTCATCGCCATAAGAGAAATTTCAGGGAAGGCCGGACAGAAATCAGAACAGTCTTTTTCTCAGACTTTGAGGTGGAGTACGACTTGGCGGTGGAGCCCTATCCTCAGTCTGCTGAGTCAAGGGCTGGGATAGGGATACGGAGCGTCAGCCTCATACTCCCCAAATGCGAGATCCATATGATCCCCACCTCCCTCCAAAGGTATATCCAGGAGGATTAGGACTTGGAGTCCCCCCAGGGATCGAACTTTCAGTCGCCATCAGACTCTCCAGAAGCACCTTCCACCTCGACCAGAGACAGTGGAGATATTTTTGGGGGTCGATGGCCGAAGAGCCGTGACATAGCACACCCCCAGAAAGCACTGATACTGTGATAGGATGCATGTTCGCCAGTCCATCCTATCGTGATGTGGTAGGCAGGTCACTACAACCCGTGGAGGAAGACCTAGGATTCGATGGCCAATCGGCCTGCTCGTCGTATTCTCCACCGACCAGCCCACCAGCCCAGCGGCCTGCCTCGACGCCATTTCTAGTTCCCTAGATACTCCCAGTTGATGATCAGGTCCATCAAGGGCCGGATCCTGAACCTGAGTCTTGGAGATTCTAGACTATCCTTGTAGCAGGCCACTTCCCTGAGAAGTTTTGTCCGGTCGCAGGGTCAGATTTTGATACACCAGAATCGCTCACCCCAGAAGAATTTGAATGTTTCTGCCATACCCTCTGGGAGACTCACTCTCGTCTTCACCACCAGCAATTTCCTTATCCTGGGAGCCAATAACACCTCGAGGATATCAGAAAGAAATGTCTTCGGGTTGACCTGGCCACGCTCCCCATGGTCTAGCACCCCGAGTCACTTGGCCACCACAAGGCCCTCCAACAACAATGCGTTCAGAGTTTTAAAGTACTCTGCAAAATTGTCGAGGAGGCCACCCACACGTGCACATCCATGGATGGGGGAAGTACGTTTCCCTTCTCTTCAGTGTGATTCGTCAGCAGCCTAACTCACTGGGTGGCTTTGAGGACATTCCCTCAAGGGCGGCGGTGGTCAACATGGCCAATCTGTTGGGAGAGGGGAACGATCTGGAACTTCTTGATGGGGACTTACCCCTTGAGAACAAGCTTCCACTGGAACCATCAGGGAGGATTACTCGTCAGCAAAGGAACCTCCAAGGTCTCCCCACACCCACTGAGGAATTAATACTAAGCCGAAATATCGAAAAGGGTAAAGAACATGTTGGGTCTGTCAAGCTCTCTGACCCATCTGCCTCAGCGCAGAAGGAAGAGGAAGATCCCGAGAAGGCCACACTACGCCAACAGCTTGCAGAGCAGAAGAGGTTGGTCGATGAGCTTCTGGCTGAATGCATTGTAGAGCGGTGACCCGACTACCGTGATCCTAGGTCGGGGCAGTAGGGGCAGGAACAGCTACCCCTCGGAAAGATTCTCCCAGGAAACCTCAATCATGCCACGTTCGCTGATAGAGGAGAGGCCGGAGCTCATGGAAAGAGGGTACAATATGTTTTGCAAAACCCTCCTGTGCGGCGTGACCACCCAGGAGACCCTGCTCGGGTTCCTCTCGCTGCCCCAAGGGGCGCTCCACCAGCCGCTCCACGAGCTGCTGAGCTTTTCTACTGAATTGAAGAGCCTGGCAATAAGCTTGTGGTTAGGGATACCTGTCAAGTCAAGAACCCGCATCCAGATGATCCGATGGTAGCACTCATCACCCGTTTAGAGGCTTTGGAAACTCGGCAGGTGGCAATCCCACCAGATGGAAAGCCGTACTCATCATGGGTGGATGATATGCCAGCACCTTCAGGATTTGGGAACCCTACTTTCGCCCCCTTTAACGGGACAGGAGACCCATTGTATCACCTGGACCACTTCAACTCGAGGCGTGGTCCAATGTTGGGGACTCCAGCGTAAAAGGAGGCCGACATGCTCTGTTGATTTGTTCACACACTGGAGGGACTGACGTTCGTATAGAACAGCCAGCTCCTTGTCGGATCCGTGACTAGCTGGGAAGACCTTCGCAAGAAATTCCTCTACCAGTTCAGTTCCAAAACCCAGAAGACGAACATCGCAGACCTCTTCAGATGCAAGTAAAGGCCCGATGAGCGAGTCACAGACTTCATCGCCTGGTGGAAGGGGCTCACATAGTCCCTTGACATGCCACTAACTCATGAGAAATTACTGATAATGTATGTAGGGAACGTCAAGGTAGAGCTGGTTCCTTCTCTGATCACTCATAATTACCCTGGAGGGTTCTGGGACTTCTCAGACAAGGCCTAGTTCCTCAAAGAAGCCCTGCAACAGGCCAGTCAGGAACGCCCGCTGCCTCCTATAATCCCAGCAAGGAGAGCAGCCAGAGACGAGTCCACTGCTGTGGCCCAGATAAAGGACCCCAGGAAGATAGAATTGCTACCTGTGAGGCCAGCTCTATAGCCCCATAGGGCTCCGCCCCCACAGGTACAGCTTCCAGCCCTGTAGCGACTGCCTCAAAATCAACAAGCGCCTCCGCATAATGCGCTTCCACCTCCTAGGCGAGATAATAAAGTTCTACCTCCTCGGCATGATCCTCCGGCTCCCCCATAAGGGTCAGCCTCATAGAGCCCCCCTTTCAGACAGAAATAATCATACCTACTCCTTTGATGAGGCTCAAGTCCCTGGTTACTTCTGCAGTGCCTTGGAGCAGAGAATCGTGCGACTTCCTGAGTGCCGGAAGCCAGAAGAGGCGCATCTCACTGATCACCCCAACTACAACCATTATCACCGAATCCTAGGGAACACCATCAAGTGATTATACATGTTCAAGGACAGGGTCCAAGACCAGATTGACAACAATATAGTCAGGTTGGGCCTAGCCCCAGTACAATTGGCAGGTGTCTTTGTGAGATCGGATGGCAGTAGCGACGACGAAGGTGAATGACAGTAGGTTTCCGACCGTGGGTCCCAGAAGTATAACGACTGGATGGCCCGAAAGACGGTCAACCATGCCCATGGCATCATATGTGCACACCTAAATCATCCAGATCCCTCAGAAGCTATGGTTACTACTTCGACATCCTCGTCTCAGCCAGCCTCTTCCCAGAAGAGCAAGCAGTGGCGGCGCAAGAAGAAACAACGCGCCCTTCCAATGTCTCCATCGTCTCGCACTCTTGGCAACTTTATGCCCCCATAAATAGAGATCCCTACAAGGCTCTGACCGGTAGTGGACGACTCATCAAGTGAAAGGCTGGGGTACACTTCGGTTAATACCGTGGAGTTGGTAAATCCTTATATGACTCCCGAAAAGGGGGAACGCCAGGAGGACCTTCCCAATGTCCCAAGTTGTCGCAAATGTCATCAGAGTCATGGTTACATGGATCTCTGGGGCATGACAGTTGGAACCTCCAGCCTGGCTGTGCACACCGCTGAGACTAGATAGCAGGCCCAATGCAGAGCTCAGCACATGCAGCCCCTTCATCTGGTGTCGGCAGGTCCGCCTCCACCACTGTTTGTGTTACTGGATCAGGCAGAACCACATCGGCCTTGCTGCGACCAGCTTCTCCCTTCCCCCAGCTAACCCCAGCCTTCCAGTCCTCATTCAAAAGCCACTCTCTGGGCTTTCACTAGTGAACAATGAGATATTCCTAGTACCAGTCAGTCTCCGGTCCAGCCAGCAGGGCCCATCGTGCCTCCAATTGCTAAGCGGCCTCCTGTAAGCAGAGGCTTGTGCCTGGCACAGAAGTATGATGTTCTTAAGCACATGGATGGTATCCCAACAAGGATTTCCATTATTGGATCCCTTATTCTATCACCAGATATGTGTGAGGCACTCATCGAGGCTTTAGGAATCCCCCTCCAGTTCGAGACGGAGGTAGCAGCTGCAGAAGCCTTCCACGCCGAGGCAATTGAGAATGTCGAATGCCAGGAAGTTATCTCATTCTCTGGTGAAGACAAAGACCCTAATATATAGAGGCACATTTTTCCACTATACATCATGGACCAGTTCAATGGAGTGGAAGTCTGCCACTGTCTTGTTGACACGGGTTCTGGGATTAACCTAATCCTGACTCGGACACTACGGAAGCTGGGTTGTCAGAGGATGATTTTACTCACTCCGACCTCAGAATACAGGGATACGATAGGACCGAGCAGAACCTGAACGGAAAGATCCGTTTGAAGACCCAGTTCGGTGGCCTAATTTCAAGTACCGAATTCATGGTTGTCTCTTAGGACACCGCGTACAATGCATTAATGGGAAGGCCATGGATCCTCCTGCATGCAGCGGTCCCTTTGTCGTATCACCAATGCCTCAAACTCCCTCAGTGGTAGAGTAGGCATGCTTCAAGGATATGCGTCTCATTTTGCCTCTTCTGAAGCCCGTTATCTGGATGCTGACTATTACAAGAGCAAGGATAAGTATATTCTGGAAAGTGAGATTGAGCCCGCCACTATCACAAGTGATCCTTGGGCAGGTCTGGATGATGCCTACATCTTCCCGATCAATCGTTTGGAGGACACAACCTCCGACATGGGGAAATGATTTTTCATTTCGGGTATAATAGGAAGGCATATTACAAGGTCCAAGAAACGGTGGAAAATCACCTCGTACTCCTACACCAACCAGGCTCGGTGATCCCGGGACCTCCTACCCCTGTACGGTATCGGGATGTCAGGCTCATAGAAACGACGGTACGTCATACGTGTCTGTTTCGTCAGGCTAGAAATAACCGGCTCAAGACAACGTGCCAATACTACTTTGATGTTATCAAGTGTGGCCCCATGGGCCAAAGACCAGATGGAATTAGATCGACTGCCATCATCATTATGGTCTCAGCGGTGTATGAATCTCCTGATATGATGACCACTTCCGCTCAAGATAGCACCAGCCTCCCGTCAGATTCTGGTGGCTCGGAAGAAACTCCCCCCATAGAAGATCCCTCCACAATTGGGGAAGAGGATCTAGAGGATTCTCCCCCCGCCTTTGAGGAAGGCGTCTCCACCATGGTCGACGAGTTGGTATAGGTGAACCACGGTAGCGAGGCGGACCTGAGACCCACATTGTTCAGTGCCGCCATGCCCCCCGAGGAGTGTAAGAAGTACGTGGACTTCCTCAAACACCACCGTGACGTGTTTTCCTAGATTTACAATAAGATTCCAGGGTTGGATCTTCAGGTAGAAGTTCACCGTCTCGGTCTTCCGGCAAGCCATCGTGGATTCAAACAGCCTCCTAGAAAGATTCACCCTTCTCATGGGTCTATGGTCGAGGCCGAAGTTGATAAGCTCATCAAATCCAACTTCATTAAGGAAGTCTAGTATCCCAAGTGGCTAGCCAACATTGTGCCAGTCAGGAAGAAGAACGGACAAATCAGTGTCTATATTGACTTCCGCGATCTCAACTGCCACTATCCAAAGGATGATTTTCCCCTTCCAGTGATAGAGTTGTTGATTGATGATACGGCCGAGTTCCAATCCCTCTCCATCATGGAAGGGTGTTTCGGGTACAACCAGATCCGGATGACCCCCATGGACAAGGAGTCCACAACTTTCAGGGCACCCCAAGGTACTTTCTATTACTAGGTTATGCCCTTTGGCCTGAAGAATGCGGGTGCCACCTATCAGCGGGCCATGCATCGCATATTCAAGCCGATTCTGGGAACATTGGTGGAATTCTACATGGATGATCTGGTGGTCAAATATCGACATCTCTAGGACCATCTCAGGGACCTTGAGAAAGTGTTCGGTTTCCTCCGTTCCTGCCGCCTGAAGATGAACCCATTGAAGTGTGCTTTCGGGGTCACCTCCGGCAAGTTCCCTGGATTTTTTGTCAGATACTGAGGCATAGAGATCGACCCCGAGAAGAACAAGTCCATCATCCAGATGCCTCCCCCGAGCAATATTCGGGAGCTTTGAGGTCTCCAAGGCCACTTAGCCTATATACGCTGATTCATTACGAATTCGGCTGGTAAGTGTAAGCCCTTTTCCCAACTCATGAAGAAAGTATCCACCTATGAATGGGATGAGGGGTGTCAGACGGCCTTCAGGGAAATCATGCAGTATCTGCTCCAGCCACTGGTCTTGATGTCACCCATTGCCGGAAAGCTGCTAGTCCTTTATGTGACCACTCTGGAATGGTCTCTCGGCACCCTGCTCACCCAGAAGAACAATGAGGGGACATAGAACAGCCTCTAATACCTCAGATGAATGCTCCAAGATATGAAGACGATATATTCTCCCATCGAGAAGAGCTACCTTGATCTTTTGTTTTCTGTATAGAAATTGTGACACTACCTACATCACCATGAGGTATAGTTGGTCTCTTGGGTAGACCCACTGAAGTACATTTTGAACCGACCTATGTTGACTAGCCGACTAGCGTGGTGGGCAGTGATCCTACAGCAGTTCGACATCAGGTTTGTGCCTCAGAAGGATATCAAAGGATAGGCATTGGTAGACTTTATATCTACCCACCAAACCTCCATGGATCAGCCACTGGACATAGATTTTCCTGATGAGGCAATCCCCTCAGTCGATCATGTCATCTAGTGTTGGCAGATGTACTTTAATGGCACCTCCCGGAGCCCCACCAAGAGGAGACTCAATGATCCTAGGCTCAAAAGAGTAGCCCTGGGTGTCGGTTTCATTACTCCGGCATAAGCCATCCTTCCATATTCATTTTTGTTGTCGGAAGGTTGCACCAACAATGAGGCAAAGTATCATGCCCTCATTACTGGCATCAAGATGGCCCTCAAGATCGACGTGACCCATCTTCATGTGAAAGGGGACTCTGAGTTGGTCATCAAGAAGGTAAATGGTGACTATTTCGTCAGGAAACTAGAGCTCGTGCCATTGTTAGAGCATACTCTCCAGCTAATGGCTCAGCTACCTTCTCGGCCAGAGGTTACTTATGTTCCTCAGTTGTAGAATGGTTGGGAAGATTCTTTGGCCAGTTTGGCTGCATCACTCGCAGAGCCCAAACAGTATGAGTTAATTATCCATGTGGCCCATCATAGAGTCATATCTCATGTTACCCTATATGACGATGATGGCCTGCGGGTAAGCCATCTCATCGCCGGAGCCTCTACTTCAGAACCCTCGGGTTCCCCAGGTGCAGTGATCGAGATGATTATTAGTTAGAGGACACCCTTGGTCGAATACCTCCAACATGGTAATCTTCAGTCAGACTGGGCAGAGCATGAGTGAATCCGACACCACGTGCTACAGTTTACCCTTTAGAGCGGTCCCAGCCTTGGGCAGATCCTTTATAAACACAGATAAGATGGTGTTCTCCTTCGTTGCCTTCAAGGAGTCGAGATTCTATAGGTCATGCAAGAGGTTCATGCTTGTTTCGGTGGCGCCCATCAGGCCGGGTCAAAGTTGTCTCACCAAATACGGAGGCTGGGGTACTTCTAGACCTCCATGATCCATGACTGCATCGAGTTCGCCAAGAGCGTCCATGGGTGCCAAGTCCATGTTAACTATGTTCATCGACCACCAGAGCCTCTCCACACTACCAAGTATTCTTGGACCTTTTTATTCTGGGGATTGGATGTCGTAAGACCATACCCACCGGCAACGGCTCGCCAATGCCAGTTCATTCTGGCTGCTACGGTTTTTTTTTCAAGTGGGCAGAGGCAATTCCGCTCAAGGAAGTCAAAGCCTGTTCTTTATCTGACTTCATGGGTTCCAATATCATCTATCAATTTGGAGTACCTCACGCTATCCTCACTGATGACGACACCAACTTCTGAGCAGCCGAGCTGAAGAAATTGTACGCCAAGTACAATATTCACTCTAACCATACCTCCAGCTATCATGCGCAGAAAAATGGACAGATCGAGGCATTTAAAAAACCCTCTCTAACATTCTACAAAAGATGGTTGGTCAGAACAAGAAGAGTTTTCCAGATAAGCTCCCTAATGTCGTCTGGGCTTATAAGATGATGACTCGTAATTCTAACCAGGTGACCCCGTATTCCCTGGTCTATGGAACTGAGGTTGTCCTGCCCATCGAGATTCAGTTGCCCTCATTACACACAGTGGTCTACGACCAGCAAGTGTTGGATATAGTTGCCGAAATCCGTCTAGATGAATTGGAAGCGCTAGACGATAATAGGCTTCATGCTTTTCACAACCTGGAAAGGCATCAAAGCATGATGGCTCGAGCTTTCAACAAGAAGGTTTGTATCTGCTCCCCTCTTCAAGGTGACCTGGTACTGGACCTCAGGGTGCCAATGATCCCCGGCAGGAAACCACCCAAGTTGGAGCCCAAATGGGAGGGACCTTTCATTGTCCATAAGGTTTATCCCAATGGTGTATACTCCCTGGTGTCCATGGATGGTGAGTGTGTAACTCCTCCCACCAATTCCAGGTTCCTCAAAGTATTTTTCTTGAACTTGTTGGTCTGACATGACCCTAAACTATTGGGTCCTCCATGACCTTAAACTGCACTAAAATCCTGCATGACCATAAACTGCACGCTCGTCCTGCATGACGTTAAACTACAAGCCGGTCAGGCCTCCCTAACCGAGGCCCAGCCTCGGTACCCTGACCCAGGCACTTTCCTATGGGATTGTATGGTGTGGTGTGGGATTATGTCCTCATTCACGTTGGGTTACTCGTCGTGACATACACATTCCCAGATGAAATGCCTTCATTTTCATACATGAATTTAAACTATTCTTCTAGAACTATGTGTGAGTTGATTCTCATATTTATGGGATACGTAGGACTGTCTGAACACCTAGATTTCAGGTCCAACCCCATCTATTAAGAGATCCCACGATCTCCCGGTCACTTCGGCCTTTTGGCATGTCCCTCTCCATGAGGGGGATATATAGGTGTGGTATAGGGTTTCTGGTGCCATGCCCCCTTCTCCCGGGAATCCACCATCTTTTGGACACTCTCAATCTGATCCCTTTGACCCTTTTCAATTTTCCGCTAATGTGTTCAGAGTACTCCGGTCAAGGACCCGGAGTGTTAGATTCAACTTAGGAAAGTTCCGTCCTCTTTTCAAGCTTCATGCTCCCCTTCATTTGGGCCCCTATTATCTTTCACACCCAGTGGTACCCCCAAGAACGGCCTGGATACAACACCTAAGGGCTATCCTATCATTATCGGCCAATTCCCCCCAAGGGTTTCAGATAACAAATTGATACAAATCCCACGTTGTGAACATGTTCAATGTTCGATGCCCATTTTTTTCCCCATTTTAGGCTAACACGACAGGATGCTGTGTTGGAAACATGATCAGCAGTAATCCTTTATCATCACACCGACTCCTTCAGGCCCTAAATGTTGGTTGCGTGATTCACATTATGTTCCACTCCATCATTTCAAGGTGGAATCTCGACACTCTTTGCACTAACCCTCAGTTCACTTCCACACATCAGGTAGACAAAGCTGTGTTATGGTGTCTCTCGGGGCTCCCGTGATCCGAGCGCTAAGATTATGGGCTTGGGTATTCTCTAAGAACCATGAACAGCATGACCCTCATCCACACGGGAAATGAGGGTTCACCCAGACATTGTGTTTTGGGCCCAGCTCAGTTGGAGGCTAGTGTCTCCTGCCCCTTGATCTTTAAACCCTCACCGGCCCTTTGTTTCGAGGCTCATCTCCCGGAATCGTGTGCGGTGATGGTGTGGGATTATGTCCTCATCCATGTCAGATATGATTTATCGTATTGTGACAATTCTCCTGGGTCCAAGCCATATGACCCTAAACAGTGTTGGTTGGTCCTACCACATGACCGTAAACTGTGATGATATCGTCCTGGCCGCACGATGAAAAACGGCACTACATTGTGATGACCTCTCCATAGAGGACATCAAATTGGGTATTGGTCATTTACCATACCATTTTTCAATGCCCCTATACAGCTTGATTATTGTGGAGATGCTAGGAATTTCCACCCTAGGCCTGTTGATTCACAAAGAAAAATTCCATTCACCTTCAAGGACAAACAAGATACATCAAATGCCGCTTCTTTTGGTGAGAGGGCTAGACCCGCACACCCCTTTCATCATTTTCCCAGGTACCAAATCGTGTCATGAAACCCTCCAAGAACTACATATTTCTTGATTCCCATCCTTATGGGATACATAGGACTGCCCGGGCACTTCCCCATGGGCCCAGCCTAACGTTCGTGTTCGGTCCCTTGGCCAGAACAATTTCCCAGGGAACACATGGTAAGTAGGGCTTATGTCCTCATTCACGTCGGGTTTCGTGACCACCTTATCGTGTGTCTCCTACTATCCTTACCCCTTGGTCCGAGTTCTAAAACCTTAAACTAAGATCCCTTTTCAGAACTACATGCGGCTTGATTCCCATCCTTATGGGATACGTAGGAACGCCCAGACAATTCCTCTTGGGTCCAGCCCCGGGAATCACAAGTCTATTCCCCCCCCCCCTCACTGTCGGCCCTTTGGTCTGACTTCTCAGGGAGTTGTTTAACTACAGCATTAGCCCCGAATAAGTTTAGGATGCCCCATAGTGATGTTGGGAAGCGACAGTTCCCTCACAAGATCGGTCCTGTCTAAAAGTAGGGATGATCCGTGATCAGATTAATATGTCTGCCTATTGTTTCTCCACCACGATGGCGTAATTTTGGGAGTGTTGAATTCCATGTTAACAAAACATCACTCCTCTCTCCATGATTCTCGTGCCCCCTTATTCGGATCTTCATTCTCTTTCACGTTCGATGGGACCCCCTAACAGTATGGATGCTCGACCTATGGTCTTCCTGCTATTCTGGGCCAACATTCCAGAAGACTGGTCATGTTTGGAGGGTCCCCCTAACAGTATGGATGCTTGAACTATGGTCTGCCTGCTGTCCTAGGCCAACGTTCTGGAAGACTGATCGACGATATTTGAGTTAGGCCCCGTGTTGCGAACATGGTCAGCGGTCAGCCCTCATTTATTGTTCCCATTTCAGGCTAATGCAATAAAGATTATGTGTTTCGAACATGGTCAATAGCCATATTTCATTTCCATACCCCTCCCATAGGGATTCTGAATTTGGGGTAACGTGATTCACACCTTTTCATTTCCCTATGTTCGGACCGATTCCAATGCCCCTGGCATTGCCCCGTTCGTGCGTTAGAGCACATTAAGGAGATGATACATTGATCAGGTCTGAGGTCCCCTTCCTTTGTATGGACCTCCCTATTCTCCTTGGAAATCCGGGTTCGAATTTTGAATGCCCAAAGCTTGGTTGGCGCTCCCACAATCAAAAAAAGTAATAGTGTGAGCCCCCTTTCTTTCTCACGGTCTACGTGAGCTTAAGGATGGATTGATATTTATTTTGGAATTGTGGTTGAGCATACTAAACCAAAGTGAAATGTATGTAAAGAAAAGGGTAAAGTAAATGAAATTTTCTCATACATACAAAGTGTAAAGAAAGAAGCAGTAGGGAGAGATATGTTTACCGGTTCGGCCAAAACAGGGACCTTAAGGATCAATGTTTTGGATTGATCTTTCCAACGCCACTACCTTCTAGATGGTGGCCTCCAGGACTGCCTCCCATCCCCTGAGGACACTCTCCTCATCGGCAGTCATGGGGCGTAGTTCACCGACCCTGGCCTGTGCCCATTCCTGTTCAGATTAGATCTTAGTTATCTGGAGACTTGCATCTATGAGTTGATATTGAGAATCTGCCAGTTGGGCCCTCAGCTGCTCCACAAGCTCAGAGCAGGTTGCAATGAACACCTCTTTCTCCTTCACCTGTTCCTTGAGGTTTTGGGCCTCTTGCTCCACCCTCTGTAGTTCCTGGGTGCTCCCTGACTCCTCCTAGCACCGGATGATGTCGGCATGCCAGCAACTCGCATGCATCTTCTCAGACATGTAGTCACGGACCATCAGATAAAGGTGTTGAGCATCTACTCCTCCATCGCACAGGAAGCACAGCCAAGTTTAGAGTGATCCCATCCACTTAAACCATTAGGTATCAAGATGATTGAGAAAATATCGGATGCACTTACATCCCTTGTGTCGCATCATCCGGCTCTCCTCGGCCGCCTCTGAGTCAGAATCATTGATTTCTTCAGCGTCAGCAGACTGATAGATTGGGAATACAACCAACAGAGCAGTGGCAGGGTCCTCCTTAGGGATTATTTCCAAGGGAGAAGGCTCATCAGCACCAGGGTGACCTTCTTCTGTCCCCTAGACCCTTATGGAACCCTCGTCAACCTTCGGCCCTGCCCCGACGACAGCACCACCAATGTCTGCTGCCCCCTGTTCACCAGTAACTGGAGCCAAATCAATTTGGGAGGCATGTTATGGTTGGGGTAGTGTGCTTGTCATCGGCACGCCCGTGGATGGTCTAGGCTCAGCAGCCCAACGGGCCCCCAATGTCGCGATCACTGCACAGACAGGAAGCACCCTGGTCAGTTGAGTTCTTCAACACTGATTATCGGTGTCAAAGCAAGGGACTTACTGGAATCCAAGGCACCCGCCTCTGGTGCTTTGTCCAATGCAAGAGTTGTCGTGGCAGGAGATCCCTCAGCACTCATCAGCTCAATAATGGGAATTGGTTCCCCGCCTGGCCCTATTGATGCTTCCTCCCCTCCTTCACCCAAAGATGCTTGATCGGCACCAATGTCCTCCTGAGTAAGATAAGGAAGATGGGATATGGGTTTCAAAGGGAAGAGAGTACAAGGATGGATGAGGGTTGAAGCATACCTTGAGTATCTCAGTTATGTCAATGTCATAGCCGAAAATCTCGCCACTCTCCCAGAGACTCCATTGGTAGGGAGCCCCCTGTGACCCCTCACATTTGGGTTATCCTTCACCTTCTCCTTCATCTTCTCCCTCACCTTATTCTTCTCCTCCCGCTTCCTCTCCGATTTCGTCGTCCTCAAACTCATCATTGTCACCTTCTCCCGGTGGTATTATTTCCAGATCAAGCTCTTAGCCGAGAATCACTTTCACTAGGAGAGGTGGCTCTACACGCCGACCCCATTGGCATGTGTATGTTTCCATGGCTGTTCGATATGCATGCCGACGGTGGAAGTTTACTTTTTCGGAAATCCGGACAAGCCTGACTTCTGGCAGCTGGACTCCTTCCCGCATTAACTTCTACCAGAGAGCTTCGGTGCTCATAGACTGTCGTAGGGTTAACCAGGCTAACCATAGCACTGGGAAGATTGAATTGTGGGAATTTTGAAGCAGATACCTTATCTGCTTCCCAGGAAGTTTGTTGGTCCTGCCATGCGATTCTCCCACTGCTGAGGTGCCGGCCGGCGCAGACCTCGCTGCCTATCACTCCCCTAGTCTCCCTCTTCTAGAGGCACCTTGTCTGCTCTCTCGTCATCCGGGTTCCATACGGGTAGTCTCGAGTTTCCAAACTCACTTGCGCAAAATCCACTCAGGGTATGCGATGGCCTAGTGTTCGACATACTAGGTTGATAGGCCAGTGTTGACCCGAGTGGGAGGAAGGGTAATGACGTCGCCTGAGCCATAAGTTGTGAACATTAACCACATATGGCGAAGGACGTAGGGATTCCTCTCCTCCCAGACGTCCATGAATACCCTCTTCATCATTCCCTGGAGGAACCTAAACTGCCTGGCGAATCGGGACGGCACTTAAGGCTAGCAGTAGATCTTCCCGTCAATCCAAGCCACAAGAACCCCGCCTCTGATGCTCTGGAAGTATTCCTACTGCTCCAGCGAGCCCTTCCCATTTTCTACAATTTGGCTAGTTAGGGTGGGGAATGGGCTGAAGGTAACGTTGGCATGGTTACCAATTCTGATCCGTACTCCCTCTTCACTAAGCGTCATCGGTGCGACCCCGACAATGTTCAGGAGAGATGGTCGCAGTCCGTTTCCTGTAGGACGAATGGCGTTTGGAAAAGTGTACTCACCAAGATGAGTCGCCACCTAGCCATGGAAGATCTTGAAGGGGCCACATACTCTCCAAGGCGACCCCCCTCTTGAGATGCATCCCAAGATGGAGTACAACAGAGCTAGTATGGGACCCCCAGATTAAACATTTTATTGGCATCCATGGTACCTTCCGACACCAGAGTTGTTGGACGGATGCCCATCCTTGCGTCCCGAACCGGAAGGAGCCACCCGATCAGGAAGGTGGTGAGGAAACCGGCATATCGAACATTCGGGTCCCAGGCCACATTAATGCGGTAGCCCAATGATTGGTGTCGCCCCGCCTCCAGGATCCTCTAGTACGATCCGTTCTTGCTCCTCTGAGCCACGGTTGGACACCATTTTCCCCGTCCCGACATCTTGACCTCCAGATTCTTCTCCAGGAACAGGATGAACCAGTCCTTGTAGGCTATTTCCTTCAGGAAGTCGTTGACCTCCATCCTCTCTTTGGCCAGCTCCAATAGATGCCACATCAGCATGGGGGTCCGTGATCTGTCCTCCTAGGTGTTCATCGGAGGAAGGAACTCGTCATATTGATAGCCCTCCAGTGGGATACCTCCAACGCAGTGGACGTCACAAAGTCTAATTCCAACTTCCCCATGGTGAATATGGAATGTGTTGGTATCATGGGACCATCGGGTGAATAGCTCCGGCCCGAGATCAGGTTGGCGGTAGAAGTGGAACTGTGATGTCCACACCACCTCGAACAGACCAATGTGCCGTAGCTCGACCCCAAATTGGTCACACGTATGTCAAACCCATTACTCCATGGCCCACTCACTGGTGAAGTTGCATCCGGACCACAAATCCAAATCTTGCAGCCATCCCTTAGTATCTTCTGTGATGCTCTGACAGAAAGTGCTCGTGAAGAGGGGTGAGGAACTCTCCGCAACAGGATCACCCCCTGCAATGGTCCTAGTCCTCGGGTTTAGGACATATACATCCATGTGCCTAGTTTCTCTGGATGGATGACCATTTTTGGTGATATTGTATCAGGTAAGGTCATCCCCATGGGTCACCCATGACCGTGGTGTATCAACCTCGAAGCTCGGTAGTGGAACCTCCTCCAAAATGATGAAGTTCCATAGTGTATGGTTGTTGGACAAAGGGTACTCCTTCTGGGCAGGGGTTAGCAGGTTGAACAGAGTGTGGTTATTGGGGACAACCACCCCGGTACCATGAACCTCCTCATTCGCCGCCATTTCAGCTCTGTGAGTGGTGGATTCCCTTTCATCTACTTGGTTTGTGGCCATCTTCTTCCAACCAAGTACTTTGATAGTGTTGCGCGGAATCTGGATGGGTTGCGTGAAATTTGGAAGCTAGGTGCAAAATTTGAGATATGGGAATGGAAAATCCCGGTTTTGAGCGTATGTACAGCCAAAACTCGAAGCAATTACACGCTGCCAAAGCGGGTTTTACACAGAGGCGTAGAGGCAATTTCACGCATGAGAGCTCAGAGCCTATCACAAGAGAAAGTTGCATAAGGATCATGGGACCCATGACCCCTTTTATAGGTGAATCCGGGATTCCTCGCCGCCCAGAAAGTTGATTCCGCGCCAGCCGTCATTTTGCGCGCCACACCGTTTTTGCACGCAGGGGTCCCATGAATCCCAACACTTCAGAGTTTACCTCAGAATCCGATCGTTGCGACCTCTCTCCAATCAAATTCTGAGGGGGGGAATTTGTAGACACCGAAAAGTCCGTAATTACTGAAGGAAGTTTCCAAATGACAAAGTGAAGTCATATTCGGACCCGTAGGATCGGTCCGGAGGGCCCGAAATTGTTCAGCGGAAAAAAAGGGTATGCGCGCGGAAAAGTAGGGCCACACAGAAAGGGTTCGGGATTCGTGAAGGGTCCCCAGCGCTGGATTGCAATACTTTCGTGCCCACACCCCGCGCGGTTAACATTCCGCGCCGCCATCTCTGACACGCAATTTTTGCGCGCCACCCTGAATTCTGTGCCACCGGATACCTATAAATAGAAGGAGAGACCTTCTGTTTCGGGGTTGAGGAATTCGAACCATCTCTCGTGCGCGAAATCAGACTTCCACGCACGCAAGATGGACTTTAGGTACTGATCCTTTTCGCGCCACCTCGACCCCGAGATCTGCATTTGCGTGTGATCCCACTGGCTTAAATAGAATTCCAAACCCTTCAGGGTTCCTCCCTTGCATGCAATTCCTTTTCTTGCATGCGAAACGGTCCAATTGCACATAATCCCTTTCGCTGGGTGCGGCCTTACCTTTGGGTGCATCCTTTGCCACTCACGTACAATTCATATCCCCTGTGCGCGATCCTACTCGCTGCATGCAAGCCCTCTACCCGGATTACGCGCCATCGCAGTGTTTTTCATGCCAACCATTTCATTGTGCCCAACCCACGGGACCCCTCACCTTGATGCTCCCTGGGTGCCTCCCTGCATAGGCACCTGATGCGCTCCTTCTGGATGCCCCAGGCACACACACCAGGCATACACACCATGCGCTGTTTTCCCGTACGACCTTCCAGGTTCGTACGAAGTAACCTCAAGGTCCCTTGGGTAGTTTTTCCCATTGCATTGCTTTACCTTATGCTTCTTCATATAGTCACGCTAAGGGCTATTTATTCTTCGCATAGTCACGCTAATGTAGACCCCTCAGTGGTTTTCTCTATGACCCCCCTTCACTACGGCCTTGCTGATGCCTTCCCTTCCACAAGGGATAGAGGGCACCAGTTATGTAAGTCCTAGGGGTGCGGAGTAAACCCGCCTCATCCAAGCTGCAGGATGTTAAACTGCAAATCACCTCGTCTTCAAAAAATGACGTTAAACCGTCATCTAGCCCCGTGCCTCACACGCAGGGTCCCCTTGGCTCGGGCATTCTTTACGCCCACTGGTCTCCATGGGGATGGGATCACCCCTCACACGGGATGATATCATCCTTGTTGGGGCAACATTTGTCCACAGGGGAAGGGAATCCATCTTGGAATAAGCACCTAGACTTTCTTGCGGTAGGTAGTACCCATACATCCCCATACTTCCCTAGTGCCAAGGATTAAGGGGGAGATGGACATAGGGGTCTTCTGTTACCCTCTCCTCTCCCTCTATGCTTTTTTTTCCTTGGGCCTCCATCCTGGAGTAAGTCCCAACACCAGGGGCCACCCAACACGTAATCCCCTCATTGCTTCCCACAGACGCACCCTTCGCGACGTGATCATCAGGTCTCTGTCATCTCTTGTTTCTCACACACAGCATGACTCATGTGAGCTTAGAGTGAACACCAACCCTGACCCCCACCTACAGTGAACTACAGGGACTTCGATCCATGCTAAGGCATGGAATGTAGGAAGCCTCCATGAGGTTCATGCCCACCACCTGGTCGTTCCGACCCCTTCACGTCAGTTCACGAACACCTTGGGGCACCTCAGAGCATAAGCCCCAAATTCCCCCATTCTGCATGAAGTTAAATTGTACATCCGAACTACATGGACTTTGATTCTCTACCACAGGGATACGTAGGAAGCCTCCACGAGGTTCAAGCCCACCACCCGTTCGTTCCGACCTCTTCATGTCGGTTCGCCAACCATTGTGGGCTGCCTCAGAGTGTAAGCCCAATCCATAAACCATCATGGGCCGCCTCAGAGTGTATGCCCCATCCATCAACCATCGTGGGCCGCCTCAAAGCGTAAGCCCCATCCATCCACCATCATGGGCCGCCTCAGAGTGTAAGCCCCATCCATCCACCATTGTGGGCCACCTCAGAGTGTAAGCCCCATCCATCAACCATCATGTCCCCCCTCAGAGCGTAAGCCTCATCCATCCACCATCGTGGGCCGCCTCAGAGTGTAATCCCCATCCATCAACCATTGTGGGCCGCCTCAGAGTGTAAGCTCCATCAATCCATCATTGTGGGCCACCTCATAGTGTAATCCCCATTCCATCCCGAACTACGTGGACTTTGATTCCCTGCCACAGGTATACATAGGAAGCCTCCACGAGGTTCAAGCCCTTCCACTTCATAACCCATCCTGATTCTTACCCGGGCCGCCACATCCCGGTGGGATCATGCCACCTCATTCCACTCCATATAATTCAAGAAGCCACCCACGTGTTGGCCCGAATATCGGCATTCCCTCTAGGGGGTTCTTTTATTTGATCCACTCTCAGTGTTCTGATCAGTCTAATCCATCTCCGTTGGACGTTAAACTCACGACATACCCTGTGTTAAACATGGGAAGCTGAGGAAAACCTCAGATACATGCCTATGGAATACAATTCCCTGCATTTGATGTGGGATTCCTTGGGCTTCCGTGCCCTCGAGAGGTCCTATAATAAGGGACATAGGACAGAAACTCCAATCCCCCAGTGTCAAGACATGCCAACAATGCCTCAGCGTGACCACTCCCCTAACTGAAGGTTGCTGCCCCGACCAGACCCCTTGGAGTGTATCGATGGAAGCAGTGTAATTAATTGGTGCCCATGAAGATATGGCACTTGTAATAGTTTCACGAGCACGTCTTAAATCTATGAGGGAGACCCGGACTGGGTGACGAGTTCCGAGGAGGAATCCACGGAAGGAGGAACCAACATCCCATCATCCTGGTTTTGATCAAGGAGCAGACGTCCTTGAATAAGGGGCGAATACTGCCCTCTTTTGGAAAGTGGGAATGCGGGGAAACGAACCATGCATCCTCTGCATGAAGGATGCACACGCGCGCGTGCACCCCAGCGAAATCTTCAGAAGTAGTGTCATAAAAATTACCAAGGTTATTCACCAAGGTATCGTAAAAATTTTCATCTCTAGAGATTACATTCTTTACCCAATTCATTAGAGTGTTATCAGGGAGCACCCTTAATATGTCATTATTTTCATGTGATCTACATAGATCAAATTCATAGATTTCATAAATAACCCGAAGGGAATAAAATAAATTTGTTTCATATCTAAATTATGACGTTTTAAAAAAGTGCATAAAAATAAGATCATTATGTCATTTATAACCCATAGAAAGGGAATACATGTTATATGCATGTCAATTATAGAATATAATATATCAATTATTTTTCTTGATGAATACCCCTAGAAATGAAATAGTTTGGGTATTCACAAATATAATATAAGAGAATTTCTTGAAAGAAAGAGAGAGATTTTGAGATGAAAATTCTGCAGCATAACAGCTATATAACACTATTTTAGAAAATAATAAAAAGATAGGGGAAAAGGGTATCCCATTAATAAATGAATTGTTTTATAGTATAGGTATAGAAAAAAATAGAAATAAGATCATGTTTTGGATATTTAAATGACATGCCACATGAAAAGAAAACATGAAAAAATAGAAGATGTGATTTCTTTTACAAAAATTTGACAACCTAACGGCGTCACTTAAAAATTACAAAAAATAATTTGATGAGAGTGGAAAGGGTCTCGCATCATTTTTATATGAAATGGATAGTAATAAGGATATATAATAATGTACCCCCACATACAAAAATGTAAAC
Organism: Viscum album; assembly: GCA_963277665.1. Lineage (NCBI taxonomy): Eukaryota > Viridiplantae > Streptophyta > Magnoliopsida > Santalales > Viscaceae > Viscum > Viscum album. The sequence continues at coordinate 1,161,849,914 of OY728122.1, read as the reverse complement.
TAGAATACATAATATAAAGGAAGTCATGGATAAAAGAGGAGGGTGAAAGGTTCCCTTACCTATAAAAGTAACTTGAAAAACTCGAAGGTTGTGACATTGGGGGGATTGAGTAAACCTTGTGAGGACTCCTTGGGAGGTAAAAAGACCAAAGATTCATTGAGGATGATTTTTAATGAAAGTAATGAAGTAATGGGTTGGTATTTACAGAAAAAGTGGGGGAATATTTTATTAATTTGCAAGAGACACCTTATTAGTGGTATTTGCAAAACCATGGGCTTTCCCATGGTATTTTCCCATGTTATTGGTCACTTGGAACACCTCATAACATATATTACTATTCAAAAGTCAACCAAAATTATTACATCATGATTGCATCATTAATGGTGTCATTAAACACACCGAAACACAAAACTGTATTTTTTACTTTTCACTGAAAATTCAACTAGTTTAGAAAAATATCAAAAATTCACCCTAACCATTTTCGATGTGTATAATCCAAATGTGAACTCCATTTTATAAAGATTAATTTTATTTGAAATTAAATTAAACAAATAGCATACAAATACTTGATTAATAATTTATAAAACTTTTATTTACGTATATTATGATATAATTATATCACATTACCATTTAAGATGACTAAAACATATTTATATCTCCTAAGGTGATTTTATTATGCCATTGGTAAAATTAAAATTCATATGGGTGAAATTACTATTCCAAAGGGTAAATTTACTATTCACCAAAAAATATTTTGATCTTATTGAACCTCATTTTTCACCCTGATTACAACCATGAATGTCCGATTTTCGAAAATCATTTCACAGAAAAAGTTTTTTAAAAATAAAATGTTTTTTACACTATTCATAAAAAACACTATTCATAAAACACTATTCATCAAAAAACACTATTTATCAAATTGAAACTTAGGAAATTTCAAAAAATTCATCCTAGGTTAATTGTGACATTTAAAATTCAAAAATGATGTTCATTTTACCATAAACATTCTCCATGTATGAGAAGTCTTTAAAAAGTAAAATTTTTACTTCTAAAATCAATTTATCAAATTTTTATTAATTAAACATATACTTTATTAAGAAAATCTATTCAAAAAATAGGAATTATGAAATTAGAATTTTATTTATAACAAGGGATTACATAAAGTATTTAAGGCCTTGTTACATTGCCCCTTATAATACCTGCATAGGACCTAAGAGTAAGGTGTGTAATGATGATAGAATATTGTGGCGGCTCGGACAATGGTCATATTGACCAATAGTTATATAATAGTCAAAACCCAATGGTCTCATTTTATTTATACTCAATTTATTTTTTAAAGTATATAGTTTTGTTGACTATAAAATAACACACAAATTCAGGAAACAAATATTATTCAAAAGTTTGGGTCATTACATTCTTCCCCCCTTATAAAGTTTCTTCCCCGAAATATCAACTCATACCCTTAGAAGATAAAATTTGTGGGTACTTCTTCCTTATAGGCTCTTATGGTTCCCACGTGGATTCTTCACATTTATGTTTCCTCCAAAACACCTTAACAAGGTGGGTAGTCTTGTTGCATAGAACCTTGTACCTATGATCCAAGATCTCCACCGGTTGTTCCTTATAATAGAGGTCATGTTTCAGTTGTACCAACTCTGGATTTAGTACATAAGAAGGTTCAGGTATGTACTTCATCAAGAGGGATACGTGGGAGACATCATGTACTTGTGATAGCTTTGGAGAAAGTGTGTCCCGATAAGCCACCTCTCCTACGCAATCAAGGATTTCATAGGGGAAATTTACAAAGTGATGAGTTTCCCTTTCTTCCCAAACCTTGTGACTCTCTTCCATGGTGAAATTTGAAGAAATACATTTTCCCCAACAACAAACTCCAAGCCCCTTTGACAATTTTCAGCATAGCTCTTTTGCTGATTCTGAGCAGCCTTAATTTGTTGTTGGAGGGCATAGACCTTTTCTATCATCCCTTGCAGAAGGTCAGGCCCAAGAATCTTTCTCTCACCAACTTCATCCTAACAAGTTGGAGTTCCTCATCGCTTCCCATATAGATCTTTACTTTGTTCCATTTTAATGATTGATTTTAAGTTGTTGTTGTAATAGAAGTCTACTAATGGGATATGTTGATCCCATCCACCTTTAAATTTCATTGAGCATGTTTTTAGAATTTCCTCGAGTGTTTGAATAGTCCTTTCAAATTGGACATCAGTTTCGGGGTGATAGGCTGTACTGAAATTCAATTCGGTACTTAGAGCATATTGAAGACTTCACAAAAAAAATTTATGTGAACCTTGGATCACGATCAGATATGATAGAAAGTGGAACTCCTTGCAACCTTACCACTTCCTTCATGTAAATCCTGGCAATTTGATCAAGAGAGAAATATTCCTGAATAGATAAAAAATTCGTAGTCTTGGTGAGACGATCCATAATAAACCATATAGCATTGTTTCCTTTGTAATTTCTAAAGAGACTAGTGACAAAGTCCATTGTGATATTGTCCCACTTTCATGATAGTATGGGTAGTGGTTGCAGTACCACTTTAGAAATTTGTTTCTCTTCCTTCACTTGCTAACATAGAAAGCACCTTGAATTGTATTCACCAATCTCCCTTTTCATATTATCACACCAATAATTATCATGAAGGCCTCTATACATTTTTTTACTCCCATTATTTATAGATATCTTAGAGCTATGAGCTTCATCCACTATCTCCTTCTTTATTTCCATAATAGATGGAACACATAGTCTTGTATGAAATTTATGTACAAATTCTTGATCAATATTGAACTCAGGAAACTTATCATCCTTTATAGCCTCAAACTTTTATTGTAATAAAGGATCTTATTTCTATGCATTCTTGATATTCTCTAGTAATGATGGCTGATAAATAATTTGGGTTAGGGTTAATGATTTCCCTCCCCTTATAATTCCCATTTCCATCTTTACTAGGTCATTGATCAAAGGATCTCTTTGAATCATCATCATGGATAGAACAGCTCTGTATTTCCTTCATAATGCATCAGTGAATTTTTTTTCTCCTTTAGGATGATAATGAATTGCACAATCATAGTATTTAAGAAGTTCCAACCATCTCCTTTGTCTCATATTCAATTAATTTTTTGTGAAAATATACTTCAGAATTTTATGTTCTGTTTATATATCACATTTCTTCAAAAAATATAGTGCCTCCATATCTTCAGAGAAAAAATGACTGCATCCAACTCCAGATCATGCGTAGGATAGTTCTTCTCATGAGTCTTCAGTTTTCGAGATTCATAAGTAATGAATTTGTAATTTTTCATGAGGACGCATCCAAGACCTTTCAGAGATGCATCACTAAAAATAATGAATACTTCTCCACATTAGGGTAGATTTAAAAAGGGTGCAGTAACTAATCACTTCTTTAGCTCTTGGAAACGTTCCTCGCAATCCTTTATCCAGATGAACTTGACCCCTTTTTGAATTAACTTGGTTAATGGATTATAAAGTCATGAAAAGTTTTTCAAAAACATCCTAAAATATCCCACTAATCCATGGAAACTACAAATCTCAGTTATTGTTGTAAGCTGAGGAAAATCCTTTATAACCTTTGTCTTTGTAGGGTCAACTATGATTGCTTCATTGGTTACAATGTTCCCAAATAAAGTAACTTATTGTAGCCAAAATTCACATTCTTTAACTCTCCAGAAATCGTCTCCTTCTGTAGAGTTTGAAATATAACCCTTAGATGATACTCATGCTCCTCACAAATTTTAGAATATATTAGAATATCATCAATAAAATACTACCACAGAGTTATCAAGGTAGTTCATAAATACTCTATTCATCAAATCTATAAAAATAGAATGTTCATTAGTCAGTATGAAGGGCATAAAAACAAACTCATAATGCCCATATCTTAATCGAAAGACAGTTTTTTGAATATATTATTTCTTCACCCTCAATTGATGATAACCAAATTGAAGTTCAATCTTAGAGAAGAATTGAGCCCCATGAATTTGATCAAATACGTCATCAATTCTTGGAATAGGGTCTTTATTCTTCACTGTGATCTCATTCAGTTCTCTATAATCAATACATAGCTGCATTGATATATCCTTCTTCTTCAAAAAGAGAATAGGTTCTCCCCAAGGAGACACACTCGGTTGGATAAACCCCTTATCCAGAAGATATTGGAGTTGTTTCTTTAATTCCTCCAGCTTCACATTTTCCAACCTATATGTGGTCTTTGATATCGGATGAGATCCAAGTACAAGTTTACTGGATAAACTTACCTCTCTTTCTGGGGGAGTTCTAGGTATCTCCTTAGGAAACATGTCAATGTATTCCTAGATGATTGGGAAATTTTCTATCCTTATACTCTCATTTCCTTCTTCTTCTTCATTGATCAACTCCATAAAGAAGGATACAGGAGTTTCTTCTAGAGAAATATTAGGTTGAGATAACTCTCCTTGGAAGATAACTGTATGTTTTCCATTCAAGATAGCTGAGATTTCCTTGCTTCTACATTTGATCTTAGCATTATACATTGAGAGCCATCCCATCCCTAGTATGATGTCAAATTCCAGAATGGGAATGACTACTAAATTTTTGATAATATTATGATCACTAAAGTAAATACTAGAGTTTCTAAACACTGATGATGCTTGGATAATCCCACCAGGAGTCTTTACTGATAACTCTACTTTTAGAAATTCATGGGTTGATTCTAAATTCTTTGCAAACTTAGAGGAAATAAAGGAATGAATAGAACTAGAATCAAACAAATTACTTGATAGCTTTGAGATAACAACAAGAGTACCTTCCACCACATCATTCGATGCTTCAACATCAACTATCGTGATCACTAAAGCATAACCTTGCTCCATTTTCCATTGCTAAGACTGATGATAGTTCCTCTCCACTACCCTTCGATTTGGAAAGTTATTGGAAAATTTCCCAACTTTTTCACACTTATAGAATTGGACATCCGGTTGGGCTTACACTGTATTCCATTTTCATTAGTTTTTGGGAGTTGAGGCTTCACCTCACTACGATAATTCCATGCGATATGGCCATCTCTTCCACACTTTTAGCACTTCCAACTCCAGAGCAGGAAGTTCCCTTAACTCTTCTTCCCACATTTATTACGTGTGGGATGTTTCAATTTCTTGCCTCTTCACTAATCAAAGTTCCTCCCTAAGATGGGATCATTTTATATTTTCTTGTCATAGTATTGATGATGCCACTACATCTCACCAAACTATAGTTCAACTTTCATCGTACTCCACACAATCTCCTTATAGCTATCATAGTCTCGGTTGGATAGATTCATATGTATATAAGTTCTTAGTCCACCGAATAATCTCTCAACCTTACCATTTGGATCCATAACAAAGCATGAGGTATAACTAGAAATTCTTGTGAAGTTCATCTCATAGATTCCCATATATTCATTCTCGTTCTTATTTAGCTCGAGAAATTTCTTCTCCATTTTTTTCTCATAGAACAAGGGAAATACTTGTTGAAGAAGATCCCTCTAAGCTCTTCCCACTCCCCAGCTTCAACCCCCACTCCTTGACTCATGTTTGTAATTTGTTCCCACCATTTATCAGCTTCTCACCTTATGTGGTAAACAGCCAGGGTGACCTTCTCTTATTCTGAACAGAATAGCATAGAAAAGATCTTCTCGATAGAGCTGATCCACTGTTCAGTAATCAATGGGTCTGTAGATCCACTGAAAGTTGGTGGTCATTGATAAATAAAGGACTCAAAATAATTTTGTTCCCTTTTCAGTGATATTGGTCTCTCAGCATGATTCAAGTTATTTCCCATAACATGAGTCAGTTGGTTCATCATTCTCATGAAAGTTTCCATTCCAGCTTCTATCGGAGGGTCACCAGTGCACGGTCCATTGCGGTCACCAGTTGTATGGTTGCTCCTATTTCCCACCATTTTCTAAAATAACAAAAACTTATTTAGAATCTTATTTCATTTACGAATATTTAAACTATAAATAATTGTATGTCTTTAAACTTCATGCTTAAACAATTACATTTCTCCATAAATCCTTCATAATGATTCATAAAAATCTCGTGATTAACCAAACATATCCCCTGAGAGTGTCAAACTAGAAGTGAAGAAAGGAATGTTGTCTTGTACCAGGATACCCCTGGTCAAGCCCAAAACTCCTTGTTTGAGTTTTCACTTCTAGGTACATTTTTTCCAGAGCCACATACACTTGTTCATATCCATACATGGATTTATTTGTTCAGGAACAACTTACTTAATATTTCACCAAAATACTTGGAATTTTTTCTATATTTAAACTTTTCTATAGGGTCCTTACTAAATTTTTCTTAGAATAATTTCTAAAAACAACTAAACTATCTTTTGATGCCATCTACGGCATCCCACCTTTTTAATTAATTGACTTTTCATTATATTTTACAAATAGAGGATCTTTAAAGTTTAGTGTCTTAGAAATTTGGAACAATGTACATGAAAACATTAAACATTATTCTAATCCACTTTTAAGGTTTCATCATATGTTCATCCTAAGTATAATTACTACATCTCATAACCTGGAGACATACATCAAAGGAAAGGGTGAACATAAGTCCTAGTAAGGAAAACAAGTGAAACAGTTTACATGTGATCTCGAGTGATATCAAAAAGAACATGAGGGATATCATAAAAGAATGATAAAGAGGCATATCATCTAAAAATAACTTGAAACATAACTTGAAATTTTGGCTAAAACATTTAATTTAGACATTCATGAACATATCACCAAGGTCCATCCCCAAGGAGTCATAAAAATTACCAAGGTTATTCACCAAGGTAGCGTAAACCTTATCATCTCTATAGATTAAATTCTTTACCCAATGCAATGAAGCACTATCAGGGTGCACCCTTAATATGTATTTATTTTCAAGTGAACCAAATATATCATAATCATAAATTTCATAAATAACCCAAATATAATAAAAGAAATGGGTTTCATATCAAAATCGTGACATTTTAAACAAGTGCTTTAAAACAAGATCATTATGTCATTTATAAACCATCGAAAGGGAATAAGGGTAATATATATGTCAATTACCGAATAAAATATATAAATATTATTTCTTGATTAATACCCCTAGAAATGAAATAGGTTTTGGTATTCACATAAATATAATAAGATAATTTCTTTAGAAAAAGAGAGAGATTTTGAGATGACAATTCTGCTGCATAATGACTATATAACATGGTTTTAGAAAACAATAAAAAGAGAGATGGTAAGGGTATACCATATATAAATGAATCATTTTAAAATAAAGGGAGATAATAAATTATAAATAAGATCATGGTGTGGATATTTTAATGACATACCGCATGAAAAGAAAAACATGAAAAAAGAGAAGATGTGATTTCTTTTACAAAAATTATGCAGCCTAACAGTGTCACTTAAGAATTTATAAAAAATTGTTGACGAGAGTGGAAAGGGTATCTCATCTTTTATAAACTAAGTGGACAGTAATAAGGATATATAGGAACATACCTCCACATAAAAAATGGAAACTAGAAGACATAACATAAAGGAAGTCATGACTAAAAGAGGAGGGTGAAAGGTTCCCTTACCTTAAAGAGTAACTTCAAAAAATCAAAGGTTGTGACTTTGGGGGGGCTTGAGGGAACCTTTAGAGGAATGATTGGGAGGTAAAAATACAAGATCTTATTTGAGAATGAATTTTTAATTAAATGAATGAAGGAATGGGTTGGTATTTATAGAAAAATTGGAGGAATATTTTATTAATTTCCAAGGGACGCCTCATTAGTGATATTTGCCAAACCATGGGCCTGCCCATGGTATTGGCCACTTGGGAAACCTCATAACATATCTTACTATTAAAAATCCGACCATAATTATTAAATCATGATTACATCATTAATGATTCCATTAAACACACCAAAACTCAAAACTGTATTTCTACTATTCACTGAAAATTCAATTATTTCAGAAAAATTCCAAAAATTCACCCAAAACATTTTTTTGACGAGTAGAATAAAAAAGTGAACTCCATTTTATAATAATTAATTTCATTTTAAACTAAATTAAATAAATAAAATACTAATACTTGACTAATAATTTCTAAAACATTTATTTAATTATGCTATGATATAATTATAGGACCTAAGAGTATGGTGTGCAATGGTGATAGAATATTGGGGCAGCTCAGACAACATTGCCTGAGTGGTGATTTCTATCAGCTTGAACGTCTCCCGTAGGTGATTATATTCAGGCTCCACATGTTGAAGCTCAGGTTGGTATTGTTCCAGGGCAAAGCCTAGTGATGCAACCTCCTTCCCAAGCTCCAACATATGGGCTTTGTATGGCCAGATTCTACTGGATGAGGCCATAAAGTACTCTTTCTGTATTAATTAACCATGATCACTTGTATTTATAAACAATAATCGTAATGTTAAGAGTATAGTTTCCAACAGTAATTTTGACTAATGGTTATATAATAGTCAAAACTGATTGGTCCCATTTTAATTATACTCACTTCATTAATTAAAGGATATAGTTTTTTTGAGTATAAAATAACACAAATATTCAAGAAACAAATATTATTCAAAAGTCAGGGTCATTACTTGTAGTCTATAACTTTATAATTTTTCATCAACACATAGCATAATCCCTTCTTGGAAGCATCATTGTACACCAAAAAGTGTTCTCCATTTATCAGAAGTGTGAGTATAGGCACAATGATAAGCATCTTTTTTAGCTCCTTAAAGAATTCCTGACATTCTTGAGTTCAGAAGAACATCACTCCCTTCCATGTAAGCATGGTCATTGGGTTTCAAATTTGTGATAAGTTCTTCACAAATCATCCATTATACCCATATAGACCAAGAAAGTTGTGGATCTCCGTTACATATATTGGTTTGGGCCACTCTTTGGTATCCATTATCTTGGAAGGGTCCACAGATATTCCTTTGATAGTGATGACATGCCCCATGAATTATATTGCGTCTATCTAGAACTTACATTTACTATAATTTTCATAATTTTTCTCCCTTCAAAAAGTCACCAGCACAGTATTCAAATGTTCTTCATGTTCCTCCTTGCTCTAGGAGTATCTCAAAATATCATCGACAAAGGATACCACAAATTTATTGAGGTAATATATAAAGACTATATTCATTAAATCATTGAATATTGATGGATAATTAGTTAGTCTAAAGGGAATCACTAGGAACTCATAGTGTCCAAACCATGTTCAAAAGGTAGTTTTGGGAATATCTTCCTTCGTCACCTTTATTAGAAGATATCCTGATCGGAGGTCCATCTTAGAGAAATAACTAGCCCCGCAAAGCTGTCGAAAAATTCATCTATCCATGGTAGAGGATATTTTTTCTTTATCTGGATTTTATTAATTTCATGATAACTGATGCTAAGGTACATTGATCTATCCTTCATCTTGATTAAGAGGAATAGTACACCCCATAGGGAATCACTCATCCATATGAAACCCTTCTCCAGATTCTCTTATAACCACTTCTTTTGTTCTTCCAGCTCTATTGTGTAAATTCTATAAGGTTTCTTTAATATAAGTAGGTATCTAAGAATATGTTCAATTAATAAATGAACCACTTAATTAGGTGGAATACCATGAAATTATTTAGGGACTACATCAGTGTAAACCCTTACAATGGGCATATCTTTGACAGGTATCATCTCCTTTATCTCAATAATTTTAGAAACATATGCTTTCTCAAAAGGGAACATTATCCAAGCTTGAGATGATTATTTGGAAGGAGATTCAACTCCATCATTACACCGGTACAAGATTATAAGATGCTTTGGGATGTTAAGAGTGATCCCCCTTTCCCGATAATTAATGCAGTTTTTGAATAAAGATATCCAATCCATGCCCAAAATAGAATTTAACTTCATCAGAAGAAGTATAACACGATTTTTGGGAGCTTTTGTAAACAAACATTTACCAGAGAGGAGTTATAAATCTTGGATGCAATAATTTTTCCATTAGCTATTCTCACAGATAATTCAACCTCTAAATTTTGAGGTGGTGTTTGAATATATATACTAAATATGAAAGATATAAAATATTGAGTGGAACCATAATCAAATAGTAAATTCTCTATTATTAAATGAATAACTAGCATAACTATCACCACATTGTTGTCTAAATACACCTCAGTAGTAGTGGTAGTATAATCCCTTCCTTTTTGCATTGGAGGTTGTTATTGATTTCCTCTAACAACCATTTTCTTTGGGAAATTGTTTGCATAATGCCTATGTTCTTTGTAGTTGTAACACTCTACTACAGGCTGAGTTTTGATCTGAACCTTACATTATTATTCCACATTATTGGAATTCTTCATATCCCATGGGTAGTTCTCGTCCATATGTCTCATTCTTCCACATTTTAAATAATTCATGGTTCCCATTAGATAGTTCCCAGGATTCTTATTGCCACAATTTTTACACATGGGACGTTCGGTCTTCGTTCCATCATCAGATTTATTTTTCGAACCACACATATTAGAATCAATTATCCTCTTTTTGTCACTGGGACCATGAGAAAATTGAGGGCCTCTAATCCCGATTTCAAACTTGATGGAACAATTAAAAATCTCCTTATAATTGTTGAAGTCATAAATATCCAATTCCTTTCATAGGCTCTGGTTTAATTTTCTAAATATGCATTCCACCATGCATTCTGTGTTCATGACAAAGTAGGAATCATATCTTTCAAGCCTTGTAATTTTTTCTTAATATGTCTAGATATACTCATCGTCTTTCTACTTAGGATTGAAGAACTCTCTTTCCATTTTGAAATTTAGGGCTCGGGACAAATATATATTGAAAAACATTTTCTTGAATTCCCCCAAATCCATGAAATAAATTTCCTCTTATTACTTCTTATTCTTGATCATTTTCCACCACTAATTAGCTTCCCCATCAAAATGGTAGACCTCCACCATCAATTTCTATTCTTCTAATAACCGTAGGATAGAGAATATATTTCTCATGGAGTTAATCCACTGTTCTTTGAGGAGGAGATCGAAAAATCCACTAAACATGGGAGGCCTTTATTGCATGAAGGTTTTGATGAAAACATGATCTTTTATTAGGGGAGGATTGAGTTCCACATGATTTAATTTATTATTCATATCTTGAGCTAGATAAACATGTTCTGCCAAGAAATTTTGAGCACTTATTCTCGTCATATTTGGCATATCATTAGAGAAATATTCACATTACCTATCACATTGATTTCTGGAACGTGTTCTTATATTCACCACCATTATCTAAGAAAATAAAGTGAAATTATGGGGCTTGAATACTTAACTAATAAGAATAAAATAAAAAATTGAACATAAAAGGATAAACTTGTGATGGAAAAGTATATCATATCTTGAGATTCCCTAAGATTAAATCTATGATATCCTGGATCTGTTTCATAACTTATATTCATATGGGCCCTTTTTTATTACCTTAATAATGGCTCAAAATGACCTTATGAATTTACAAATGAATATCCCCTAGGAGTGTCAAACCAGGTGCACAGTAAAGCCAATTATTGTGTACTAGGTTACCTTAAGTTAGGCCAAAAATATTTTGTCAGAGTTTTTAATCCTAGGTGCATCTATAATAGAACAACATCCACTTGTAGTATCTATACATGGATTTATTTTTCTTGATAAACCACTTAATCTATACTACCAAAAATTTAGGGATGTTTTCTTATACTTAGTCTTATAAATAATGTTCTTACTACAATTATCTATACATATTCTCTAAAAATAACAAGACCATCCTATGATACCATCTTTAGAGAACCCATCATTTTTCACATATCCTTAAATGATTTTAAGAAAAATTAAACATCAAATTACTTACCAAGGATCATAAAGTCTAGTGTCTTGGAAGACTAGGTACATAATTAAATATCATAAAAGAAACTTTTATTAAATATCTATATAAATATCCTAATATAAATCATGCTCTAACATATTCATAGGATAACATGGGGATAACATGAACAAAGGGATGAGATAAAAATCCCAGTAAGGGAATAAACATAATAATAAAGCTTAGCACATGGGCTAGAAGGCATAACATAATGATATAAAGAGGCATGGTGAGTGATTAAACATAAATAATCATTAAATTTAGAACATGTGATCATATAGTCATAGAATCACAGGAATGTGGCCAAAAAATAAAACATGACTTTAGCATGATTCAAGGCTCATTGCATATAGAGGATCACATGTTAAGGTTAACCACCAAGACCATTGTACATAGAGAATGAATCTAGGCTAACTTCCAAGACCATTACATATAACGTCTCATTAGAATAAACCTTACCCAATTCAATGGATCACTATCTGGGTTCACCCATTATAAAATATTCATGAATATGTCTCCCACATAAAGAATCATAAATAATAAGTCATACAAAATCATAAGGGTATCCATGAAATAAAATGGGTATCATAATCATGTCATAAAGCATTACCAATGGGTGTATCATAGAGGTGTCCATGAAGGAAAGGAATTTGATCATACAAGAACAATAATAAGCTATAATAGTTATATATCATGATATGTTCTGTCAAATTTAATTGATATCGTGTAAAATTATTATTTTAATAAACTATCGAATTAAAACATTTTAGTGTGGTTTAAGGAAAATATCAAAAATCATTTAAAATTAAAAAGGGAATTTTATGAAAAAAAACATAGGTGAACCAAGAATGTTTTAATAATAAAATAATTATTCTAAAAAATGGTTCCTAAAATAGATGATAGGGCGCACTTGAAATTGGGGAAGAATACTGGAAGTTCCCTTAAACGGGCTTGATAATCGAGAATAACTGAGAACGGAACCACTTAAAACATGTACATACCTGAAAGATAATGATGAATTTACCTTTATAAAATATTTTGGAACATATACACATCATTTTTAAGATTTAAATAAAAATATTATATAACTTCATTTGGTTAATAAAAATAGAGCAACCTAAATGAATAATAGAGGTTCTGGTAGAATCCCATACCTTAAGTCTGAAGGTGTTCATCACATGATCTTAATAAATTGGATAATGAGATTATATTTATTAATTGATAATTATAGAACCTATTATACATTTAACTGATTTAGTATAGACTTATTAAGTTCATTTATGGATTTTTTAAAGGGTTAATAGGTTCAATTTCATTGTTTGGGAGCATTTATTTCCTTAGTTTTCCTGATCGGTTTAATTATATACATATACAAATAGTTAGGTAAGATGAGAATGGTTTTCCAGAATTGAAGTTATATGTTATTAGATAACATACATAAGATGAAATGGTTAGAAAATGAATTTTGTTATTTTGAGTGAAAATGAATCATTATATAAAACCTTAATGATAACTATTTGGGTTAATTGATGGTTTTTTGATAACAATGAACTCATTTTGTTTTATAAATTAATAAAATTTGTAAAAAATGATTTTTTTTAAAATTAAATAAGATATATTACATACATAATAATCTGTTTCAACCATAAAAATGGATTCATGACTAGAATTGAAGACAATAATAGAAATTTAAAAACATCGTCCTTGAATTAACACATCTCAGATGGTGGTGTTTTCATTTCTAATATAAAAGGAGGGGAAATATATAGAAGATGAAGAATTATTACATTAGAATAAAAAAATTATAGTATGTTTATGGTACTGGATCTTTCGTACCTTTTTGATGATGAGTGTTGAGGATATAGATGATATTGAAGGAACATGAAAAGAAATTTAATGAAAATAGAAATGGGTTTTACCTCTTGATTCCTTCATCTTGAGAACCTCCTTAGGGAAGAGAATTTGTCTTTAGATGAGACAAAGAGCTCATATAACTGGGATAGGGGATTAGGGAGTAATTCGATCCAAATTTGGACAAGTCACAATGATTGATATCTGTTGCAAGAGGAGGTCGTGAGGGGTGGTTTTTATAATGGAGGAGAGGGGAGTTTTCTCAATATTTAATTCATTAGTTTTTTATTTTACATAGGACAAGAAAAAGTGCAGATTCTTATGACCAAAAAAAGTAATAAGTTCATGTGATTTCAAAAAAAATTCCTCAACATCATCCATGATTCATGGATGATACTGAAACACATTTATTTATCATATTTCGTAAACTGTCAAATTTCACTATTCACCAAAAATTCAATTATTTCCAAAAAAATCCCAAATATTAACCTTAACCATTTTTTGAAGTGCATAATAAAAAAATGAACTCCATTTTATGAAAATAATTTTCTAAATATGAGAATTATAATTTTTAATTAAAATCTTAATTTACATGAAACATACAAATTTTAGAATTGTTATTGATTTTATAACACTTTGTAGAATTATCTAAGGTCTCATAATATTATCTTATAATCATAATAAATAAAAATATTGTATTATGAAAATAAAGCTTATTTTTAATTATTAAATTGTAACTAAATATTTATGACTTACAAAAAATACCAAGACTATAATATTATCATTTATAAATTTGATAAATTTTATTTATACTTTCATTGGTAAGGTTACTACTCACATGTCTGAGTTACTATTAATAAGTTTCATATTAATATTTATAAGGAAAATATTTCTATTCATAAAGTTATGTTTCTATTCACCAAAAATTAAGTTTTTCATATCGAACTCCAAACATCTTTCTAATCGCAACCGTGTATGTCAGTTTTTTGAAATTTAGATCACTGAAGTGGAAAAATTATGTTTAAAGGTCTCATAGTATTTAGTACTTCATTAATGCATGATGTGGAATTGTGATTTTATTTTATGTGATTATACTATATGAAAAATTTATAAGAATTGAATTTCCATTGATTAAAATTTTGGTTGTTTCACTCTAATCTTGAATATTTCCATGTGCGGAATTCCTGTGAAGAAGTCTCATCCACTTACAAGTACTCACACATAACAGTCTATATACTCTATTCCCCATTATATTACTTTATCTTACTACAAAACTATATTTAATAATATCATTAAAGAATTCCAAGGTTCTCATTATAGGGTAACTACTATGAACTTGTCATAAAAACATATACTCTATTAAATTATTACATAAAACTTATATAGAAAAATGAAATAAAAATGTAATATGATATTTTATTATTATTCAAATCATATAATATTCATGTAATAAAAGTAAAAAACAATTGCTTCTAGGATTAAAAATAAAAAAAAACTCTCACTTAGACTATACCCAATTTCCTATAACTTTTAATCTACTAGACTACACTGGACAATCATGTTATTTCTGATTCAAGTATATAGACATGTTACATTCCATGTTGTATTCTGTGGAAACAATGCTCACTATATCCTCACCTATTTGAATAAATACATCATGAGATGATACTTCTGAATTATATTCATTATCCACTAACATGAACATGGATCCTTAGAAAGGGAAACTACTGTAATATTATCCCAATTGACTATGGTAGGATCTTTACTACTAGGTGTCAATTAAAACTCTTGGATGATGTCTTGTATCCTTAATACATCGTTATCTGCCTCAAAATCCACAATAAACTCAAAATATGCTATATAATATATGACCACATGTTTCATTGAGATATTTCATCTCAAAACACCTCTATATAATATGAAGATTTATCCCATTTACAATTTCATATCATTTTGATCCATT
The DNA here is from genome assembly GCA_963277665.1 of Viscum album. Lineage (NCBI taxonomy): Eukaryota > Viridiplantae > Streptophyta > Magnoliopsida > Santalales > Viscaceae > Viscum > Viscum album. The sequence goes on along the minus strand of OY728122.1, from coordinate 1,161,834,174 downwards.
TAGAAACTATAATCTACAAATTCTTTCCTGAATACTTCCACATATACTCTATAGGTAAAAAAACCTCATTACACCTCAAATATTGATGGATAATATTGGATACCATCCAATGGTGGTCTCCTAAATCATCTTGATATCTATCAATCATACTCAATTCATATGAAACATGGATCCTTGTATATAGAATAACATACATGACTGACCCTATCACTGATGTGTTTAGAATACTTAATATTCTTTTTCTTTCCTCAAGTGTTTGAGACAACATTTTTCAAGAAATATGAATACCAAGTGATGTTGGTAACAAAACCCCCTTAGATTGTTCCATACATTACCACTCTATTATTTTTTCAATATATGTACATTGACTTAGGCTTAATAGTCTCTTGTATATATCACAATGTATCTTAGTTCCAATAATATATGTTTTCTCACCTAATTCATTCATGAAGAAGAATTTATTCAACCATGCTATTAAAGACTGTAAGAATGGTATTTCATTTCCAATATGTAATATGTCATCAATAGATTCTATTATGAAAACAATATCACTCCCATTACAACCCTTATATACATTAGTCTCACATTAATTATTTTTGAAACCAAATTTTGAAATGGCCTCATAAAATTGAATATTCCATGACATGAGTAATTTATTTAATCCATAAATTGATTTATAAAATTTGAAAACCCTTTTGGAATCCTTTAGAGTCAAAAACCCTTCAATTTATGTCATATATTTTTTCTTAAGGTTTCCATAAAAAATCTTGTTGTAACATCCCTCATCCAAATTTCATAGACATGGAAGGTCGTAATGGAAAGAAAACTTGTGATAGATTTCATCATTGTAACTGGTGTAAAGGTTTCATCATAGTCAATTTAATGACACTTTTTAAACCTCTTTTCAACCATATGTTTCTTATTCCTACTTACTTTCCCATCTATGTCATGTTTCTTCTAGAATAAAGACATAAAAATGAAGGTATTTACATCAACTAGAGGATCTATGAAAATATAGACATGGTTTTGGTGCATGGATTTCACTAACGAATACATAGTTACTTTCCACTTGGATACATATATTCCACTTACTACTTCCTTATATGTTATAGTATCATTATTATCAACTAATAAGGAGTCTCTATCCTCGATAACTAGAAAACCATATCGTTCCAGTTCACAAACCTCTCATGTACTCTTACATAGTACATTAATCTCTAGAATAAATTTCTTTATCTAAGGAGATTTGTGGAATTGGATACTATTAAAACTCTTGTTTATCTATAACCTATACTTCATCAAAGTCTATCTAATTCCCAATATCTATTTTAGATATATGATCATTCTCAAGGAATGTAGTATGTTTTTCATCCATTACCATTTCTTCCAATGTAATGTATAGGTAATATCCCCTTGTTTCATTAGGATGTCCTAAAAAGATACAATCTTTGTATCATAATGAAATATTATTACCTGAAGATTCCTTAATAAATTATTTAAACCCCACACATGTGAATTTGTATCAGGATGAAATATTATTACCTGAAGATGCCTTAATTAATGCTTTAAACCCCACAAATGTGAATATTAAAACACAAATTTCTTTCTTTTTCAAAATTGGCCAGGTGTACCATCTTCCAATTTATCTCCCACTCATTTTATAATGTATGTTTTTGTTTGTAACATGTAACCCCAAAAGGATATTGGATGAATCATGTGACTCATAATTGGTCTCACCATTTCCCAAAAGGTGTGATTATTCCTTTCACATAGTCAATTCCATTTAGTTGTATAAGGGAGAGTGAGTTGACATTGAATCTTAAACTCGCATGAATAATCAATAATTCTTGATTAAGATATTATCTTCCATGGTCTGAATAAGGTTTTGTTAATATTCATACCAGTCTCATTCTCAAGTAAATTATTGTATTCCTTGATTCTATTAAAGTAATTGGACTTATACCTCCTCAAGTAAACATATCCATATATACTAAATTCATAAGTAAAAGTTATGAATTATGAGTAACAACCTCTTTCTTTAACTATAAATGGTCTAAAGACATTGGTAGAAACAAATGGAAGACTCTCTTTGGACTTTTCCACTTTTCAAATAAATGGGTCTTTGTAGATTTATTCCTTGTATACATGTGTGACATACACCATGTGGTTTTAGTAAGAAAGAATTTAAATATCCATTTTTGTGTAATTTAGTCAAACGCTTTTCATTTAGATGACCTAATTGGTGATTCTAAATTTGTGAGTGGTATGAGTCATGTGAAGTAGTTTAGTTTTTAATTTCCATTAATTGGTTTCTAAAGTCCAATACATAATATCCATTATTTAAATGTTCCTTAACATAAAAAATTATATCCTTATAAAAGAAGAAAAAATTATTCCTGATTTTGAATAGATATATTTTATTATCATTCCTAGATAAAAAAAATAATGTTTTTGGTAAAAGATGGAACCTAATAAAATTCTTCAAAAACCAATATCATTCTAGTCGGCAATATGAGGTGGTAGTTTTTTATAGCTACAGTAGAAATTTTATTTATTGTATGTTGATGGATCTACAACCCTAGGTCAATATTTATAATCAACTTAGTTCCTCTATTTTAATACATATGTGAGAACCACAAGTTATAACTAATACCCAATTCTTAGAAACAAATAAATTTCCCTCGATAAAAAAATCACTTGAAGCTTCACCTTATTTCTTCGGTTGGGCGTGTTTTTTCTTCCAAGGGACCTCTATTTCTACAAGTGTAACAAGAATTTCAATGTTCCCTACATTCCCTATTAATTTTCAACATCTTTGAAGGGAATTATGAAGAAGATTTGGGCCTAGATATTTTTTTCATTTTTTTACCATAAGGATTGAATAATTTTCACACCTTGTCTCCTTATCTACTTTGTGAATAATATTAAGCATGTCTCGGATAGATTTCTCTCCGTTGTTCATATTAAAATTTTCAACAAACTTGGTGATGCTTTCATGGGGTTATGAAAGTATGAGATCGATGCATAGTTAATCAGGGATTTTATACAATAGAACCACTATGTGCTCAATATATCTAATGAAATTAACTAAGTGAGTCTCGTATTTTAAACCCCCTCTAAGAATACATTGAAAAAGTTCCTTGGAGATCTCAAATTGTTCTTGTCCAGCTTTTTAATGGTTTAAAACATAGAGATGCTCGAGCATTATATTATCATCTATATCTTCTTGAAACATTATGAATTTACTTGATTTAGATGATACCATCAAACATTGAACGTATACCACATATCTCAATTATTTTTCTTAGATAAAGAATTATTCCTCATTCACCTTCGTAGGAGGCAGGTCAGGATGTAAGGATTCAAGAACTTAATATTTCCACTCATAGTGTAATTCAACCCTGAGGTGTCTAGACCATTCTTAGATGTCACCGCCATTGACAATATGGAATTTTTTTAATAAAGATCTCATGGATAGTGTTGATTATTAGAATTTCATTTATTCTAGAATTTAAAAGATTATAATATTAGAACATTTCTTTGATTAAAAATTATATGAGAATTAATAATTAAGTTGATTAATTATCCCATCATTTAATCAAGTCACAATAACCCTCACCACTAAAATCAGAATATCTAGTTTCTCGGAAATTCTATTAGAAATGATTCATATTTCTATTATTAATGATCCAACATTTTTTCATGAAAATCCTAATAATGTATTTAGTGAGGCGTTCTTTCAAACTGTGGGTTTGTAGCTTGACTTTTTGAGTAGACTCCCCAATCCTGAAATTTTGATTTTATATTACTCAACACTAGCCTCAAAATTTGTATTAAATCAATTTTGGCCATTAAACTAAATATAATTGTTGTTATGTCAACCCCAAAGTATCATTAGAAATCCTAGATAAATGAAATTTTCCTAACATTGGAAATTTAAATACTTAGTTCTACTGTTTCACATCGAATCATGTTATATAATCCTACCCTCATCATTTTCTTGAGGAAAGGATGAATTTATGCATTTCCTTAGGTGAAATTACCAAGGCATGAAATTCTAGTAATAAATGTCAATGGATTCTGAATTAGTTGTTGGACAATTTTCCCATTGAATGTAAAACAATAAAATCATGTAACTATATAAAACAACCACTAAATGATTCATGATAACAATGTATATAACTCCAAAGTAACAAAAAAGAAAATAGACCATACCAGAGTGCAATTTGGAACTAAAACAAATATCAGAGTATAAAGTGGATGACAAAACAAAAAAAATTCAAAGACTCCAAAGCCACGAACTCCATTACTCATAACCTACTCTAATATCTAACTCAACAAATCAATATCTTGTATCATGATACATCACTAATGAATTGAGATTCTTTTCCTTTAACTATGTCTTGAAAAACAATATCTTTAAATGCAGAAAATTTCAAAAGTAGGGACTAAGTATTGAAACTAAAATGGTTTCCCCCAATTACATCCCCACTCACTCCACTAGGACAGAACATGTTAGCATGTTTATATAAAACAATTTTTGTAAAACAATTTAAAACATGTTAGCAGTTTATATCAAATCCAAGTTGTTTCACACTGCAACTATTTTCCAATGAAAATAATTTCCAAGGAATGCAACTAATCAATTATTTAAGACCATTTATAAAATCTCATTTTTACATAACCCATTATATTCCACATATCACAAATCTAACCATGCATGCAACCATATACCTCCCTATACTTGTGATTGATGAGTCATCATTTCACTAATTCATCATACGGTGAACCATTTTTATGGGGGAAACTTCATGAACTTATCTATCCCATTATTTTGATATAGGTAACTTCATGCCCTTATCTGTCCCAAATGCACATTAAGACACACCAACAATTTATACCAAAACCCATACCAAATAAATTTGGATAAACCATCTTAGTAAAAAAACAATTTTATTTAAAAAAAATTGAAAATAATATTAAAATCATTAAAACCAAACAAACATTTTAAAATCATCATTTTAGAATCATTTCACAATGCAATTGGCACATAAATTTCACAATTCCACAAACAATAAGTAAATAATTTTTTCACTAATATTTCACCAAAAATTTTATAATAAATATAATGAAATTAAAAAAAATTAATTCAATCCTTTAACTTATAATATGATTATTTGAGAGTGAATCCACCTACCTCGCAAACATTGGAGAAAATGAAGAACAACACAAACTCTTCAAAAACTGATTGAAACTCTAAAAACCCATGTAAAATCCTGTTACTTAACAAAACAAAATACATATCTCATCATGATTGGAATCAAAACCATATATATATCTAAAACAAATTAGATATATGGATTCCAGATAGGGAAGAAGAAAAAACTAAGGAAAAACAACAAATAATAGAGACTTACCATGGAATCTAGCCTCCATTGCACCATGATATTCCAAATGATTGCTTTTAGGATAAAGGGAAGGGTATCCATATCCTTTGGGAGGAGAGGAATTCAAGATATAGTTGAATTAGGTTAAAAATATTAAAGGTAAAAATGATTTAGAACAATAATTTTTGAATCGAACTTTTAATCGGGCATAGTTAGGTCACACAGTTAGGAACACTGCACACTAATCATTCATATTTTTCTCCCCCAAGAATCAGCTTGTATGGTTGGATAAAATGGTTAGAAAAACCATGTTCCAAATATATAGAAGATCTCTATCACAAAAATCATGATTCTCCGAGGTGGGAGAATATTTTGGGAAAACTATGTGCCTAATCGTGCACCTACCTAGATCCCACTATTTTACTTTTCATAGTTTCTTGGAGTTGTTTCGTAGTTTATGATAACTGTTCTCATATTATGTACCTCTGAAAAAACCAAAAAACATTTTATAATTCCTCTAAAACCTTTATAAAATTAACCTAAATAATTACATAGTTAAAATTCATAAATTAAAGGTTACTTACTTGAAACTGGGGGTGCTACTTTCTCCACACCATTAGACTTTCCATCCTCAAAAATTTTAGAACCACCATTTTCTTGAATGAGTTCGGCCCATTGATCGACCATTTCATTCTCCCATTCCCATGTTTAATTTAGGGTCTGACCATGAATCCATAAAATCTTTACTAGAATGATTATTTTACCTTAAAATACTTTCTATTGTCTATCCACAATATGTACTGTCACATCCACCAACAAATAATCTAGAAATAGGTTAATGTGATATCATGGAATCATATGTTCAGGATCAAGCTGATACTTCTTCATCTGATATACATGAAACACATTATAAACTAAACAGAACTATGGTAGAAAATAAATTTGATATTCCACCTCTCCAACCTATTCATGTATCTCAAAAAGTCTTATGTATCAATAAAATAACTTTTTCTAATTTCAAAAATGATGATTCTAATGCCTTGGAGAGATTTTCAAGAACACATGATCACTCACCATGAATTAAACTGCCCATCGATGATGATTTTCATATGATTTGTGATAACTATGATTCATCACCATTGTCTTTCGAAACAGTTGAATCGTTTCTATTATCTTGTGGACAAAGATTTCCCCAACAAGAGAAATCTAACCTATTTCCACCCAACAATGTGGGGAATGACAAGAAATATAATACAATGCTTAAAAAGGATCCATATGTATCAAGACATGATAAATATTTTTATATGGGAACTCCACTAATGGTATGTGTTCCTCCCATGAGCCACCGAAATCTATTACACAATCTCGCAGTATGTCTTCCAACATTTGTATCCTTATCTCAGTTTTCCATTTTTTGAGGAGGATATGCCATACTCATAGTCAACTATGTCCCAAGTGTTTACTGTAAGGATTTACAAAAACTAGACATAGAGCTCAGATCTCTATATGATACTATCAAAACAGGTAATCCATGCCTCTTTACCATTTCTCGGATATAGATTTTAGAAAATTCTTCCACCATATGAGATTCAAAAATATGGATGAAATGGGATTAATTTGTGATAAGATCCACTATCAACCATATTGAATAATGTTTTAGAACCATCATTAGGAGACCTATCACAAAATAAATTACTTTCTACTTCTATTTCCAAACACAAACATATAGAAACTACAATATACCTACTGGTCACTGAGTCTTTTCCTTAATCTGTTGACTAGTTTAGAATCTCAAAAAAATTAATGCACTGTTATTTTCATACTGACCCAAATATCCTATTCTTTCAATTACTTATACATATTCTATAATCAAGGATGAACATCCCATCTAAAATGTTGGTAAGAATGAATTAGTTGTTCCTGAAAATCCATAAGTACATCCCTTTAATTTCAAAACAAAAAAATGGAACTCATATCCTACTTCCATCCCTCAATGGTCTCTCCTCCATTGAGTTTTGACCTCATCAAAAAACATTCAGAATCAGATGTTTCTTCCTCTTTAACCATCTCCACTAAATCAGGGATAAAAGAAACTGGAAATAAAACTACAACACTAACTTAGTCTTCAGAATTCAAAAACATGTCAGCAATTGATGAAATTAACTTTAACTGATTGAAGGAAGTTTTTTCCAACTGACCATGTGACTTTCTATATAATTCACCAATGGCCGAATTCCCTTTACCCAGTTTATAAATAAAATCAATGCCAATAATTTGGAGATACTCCATCTGTATTCATCATCTTAGATACAAATATCTTCATGATAATATGATTTTCACAATCCTATTATCCATACACATGGTATATTTCTCATCAAATAGGTAATGACTCCATGTATTCAATCCATGGACTAAAATAGCTAACTCCAAATCATGTGTTGGGTATTTATTCCCATAGAACCATAACATTCATGATCCATAAGAAACACCATGTTCTCCATGCATGATAACACAACCCTACCCTGACCTCAATTCATTACAAACACCATGTACCCTTTTCCAGCTTCTGAAAAAACCAAAATTAGTGTTGATTTAAGGAAAACATTATTCTTGGAAAAATACTATAACGACCCATACTTTACATACATTGTTAATACTTCAAAATTGAAGCATACTTATTACAACATATAACAAAACCACGAAAGGACCGTATAGGTATAGTGTCTTTAGAAACTGGGAAACATAAACAACTGGTTCATAATGGGTCTACATTGTATCCCATTTATTTCATCATATCTATAGTCCCTTTTGGAATATCTTACTTAATAACCTTCTTCCTGACCTGGGGAAAAAACATACAAAAGGGTGAGCTCAAATGCTCAGTAAGGGTAAACAAAAGAAATATCAATCACATCATATACATAAGCACATAACTTTTGGAAATCTTAACCTGCAAAAGAGATCATAATTTCATAACATGGGATAAATCATGGCAGTGAAATGTAATCACAATAATCATAACATAAAACATGAAACTTTGTGGAATACACACATAATCATAGAGAATCATTTCTTAAAAGTCAAGGCTCATTGCCAAGACTATCTTAGTGGACAATGTCCCTTTCTGAACTGAGTTCACTCCTCGTTTCAGTCCTGTTTCACTGAACCGGTATAACCTACCATTCCAGCCATGTCTATCTCATGAGATATAAAATCTTTACCCAATACATTGGAGGGAGATATAGGTCCCACCCATCTCATAATGATACCATTCTTATGTGTGCCACAAAATCATAAATAATACATCATTGCATAACCCATGTAATAAAAATGGGAATCTTAAACATCGTGACATCATAAAACAACTCATATAAGATAAATGAATTCAAAAAAATAATTCCATCACAACATAATCAAATCAATGTAATAATAGGGATAGAAAAATAACCCTTTATTATCTTATATGGAAAATAATTTTGATAAAACACTTGAACTCCATTCTTGAGGAAAATATCCTTTATACTTCAAAAACACTTTCCTTTCTTTAACATGTTATAAAATTTTAAACAAAAAGAAGTTGATTAAAAATAAACTTGAAAACTTATAAGGGAAGCTTCTTGGAAATAATTTTTTAAAAATCCATTCATGTCGTATAAGTTAAAAGAAGACATTCTTCTCGTACTTTTGTCAGAAAAGTCAAAAAGTACCTCGTACGAAAAACGACAAAAGATTCCTTTCACATCTTTTACTAAAAACTCACCGAATGGTAAAATTGGATTTAAAAAATTGTAGGTGGATGGAAATAATATTAAATATTTAGGAAACATGGATGTGGATGATAAAATACACCCCAGTAAATACTAAAGTATAAACAATCTCGGATAAAAATGAGATTGTGATGTTTCCCTTACCTTAGGTCCGTTTTGCTTCGAAAGTGTCTGAAACTCCTGTATAATGATTTAAATAATGTTATTGACTTATTCCATAATCATAATTATTTTTATTATATCATATATGGTCATATTCTTAGCTTCTTAGTAGTAATATTTCATTGCTACTTGTTATTCGAGTGTTTATAACTTTTTATTCTTATGCGTGTCTTGTCGAATAGATTCATATTCTTCTCTTTAGGTTATAGATACCTCATTTCCAGAATGGTATTAGTGTAATATATATCATATTCATTCATTCAATTCATTTATATAATCATTATGAAATGAAGATCATGTAGAACAAGTCGCATCACATCGTGGAGACGGTATTCCGTACATACGCACGAGTGATGATATCGTTCCTATGATCGTGGAATTGTATTGGGGTGTATGTATAATATTTCATAATCAGTATTACTTTATAATAGTCATATATAGTCATTATTTACACCATTATACCCATCCAAGTAAGGTGGTGGTGGAAAATAGATTACACCACGGCGTGGAGACGGTATTCCGTACGTACGCACGCGCAGTGATTTCTTTTTCCGTAGGATGGATAGATGGTGAAATAGGGTTGTTTAATACTTATAATAACATATCCGTATATTAGTGATACTGATGTTATTACTTCATAAGGAAACAACTAAAGAAGAAGAAGTGGAAGAAGAAATAAAGATGAGAGAATCGGTAACGGACTTTACCTCTTCTTTGAAGTGCTTCTTTGAGACCTTCTTTTAGGGCACTAAAATTGGTCTTTGAAGAAGACCAGGACATCTAGGATGTCTCTAGTGAAGTGTAGAGGAGTAATTGGTAGGGGTTGTCAGAGCTTGAAGGCTCAAAGTGGTGTGAGGAGGAGGGGGAGGAGGTGCCCTTTTATAAGGGAGGAGAGGGGTACCTTTGGGAAAACTAGAAATATTATTTTATTATAAAATCATGTTCGGTTTTAAATAGCTCCAAATTGATATATTTCGAAGCTAATGTGGGTATGGGTCGAAATCCTCTCATAAAATATAATTTAGACAAGTTTAGGTTCCTATTTTAACCTTATCATTTAGATTTAACATTAAGTTAAATAATTTTACTTTTAGCGTGTCTTCTTGTGTTCTTATACTATAAGGTTAATAAACTTACTATAAGCAGCCAAACGAACCCCAAGTTGTTTATTATTAATATATATAACCTTATCTAAGTCATTTGGCCGAACCTTAGATATTTAAGAATAAAATAACAATTACTAATATAATATTTGTTTTAAAAACTATTTTATGTCAATTTTGACACTATTTAGTAATTGATTTTTGTGAAAATAATAACAGAATGATTAGTTCGAAAAAAGTTAACTAAATCAATACTAACATGTCATATTAACCTATAAAATAATTTTAATTTATAAAATTCTCAAATTACATTTATTTTTGTGTTTATAACATTAATTATGTCAATATTTCATTAATAAGATAATTACTGCATCATTTTTGTGTCATAAATAAATTAAATTATTTAATGTCTAAAAATTACAAATAAAATACCATTTGGTAGGAAATCCTTTTATATTTCTAATGAATATTTATATTAGAATTTATCTTATGCATAACCCTATATTAAAAATTATTTACTTATTAAACTTTGATTTTAACTATTTTAACCCTTCTTTAAATAAATTAATAATAAATGTCCTAATCTAATCCAAGTGGGCCTAAATGGTCCTATTTTATTACTAAGTTTGTTTTTGGTCTAATTACACTTGTCCAATATAATTATGACATGTGTTAGGGTAATAATAATATCATCTATACCCTTAATTACCCTATTTACTTTTAATTGTGGTAAAAAAAAGTTACAAGTTACTATTCACCAAAAAATTATTTTCATCTCATTGAACCACAATTTACTTATTGACATCAACCGTGTCTCTCGGATTTTTGAAATTTCACTCACAGAAGCGGTAAAATTAAGTTTTATGAAAAATTCAGTTTTTTAACTACCACTTAGTGGTTTCACTATTCATCAAAAATTGAAAGTTTTCAGAAAAATACCAAAATTTTACCCTAGGATAATTTCGATATTCCGAATCCAAAAATGAAGTCCATTTTGAAAAATAAAATTTATAAAATTTCAAAAATTCGTTATTACTATTCATAACAACTAGTTTTAATAATATTTTAATAGCATAACGTTGTTTAGTGAAACTCGGTATTGCGTATGACGCAAGCTATCGAGCAAAGTCGTGATTTCGTGTAAAGAAAGCCAAGCAAGTGTTGTGTAGAAAAAGATTCCTTTGATGATTGATATAACATAAAAGTCTCGGGTGTTACATTCTACCCCCCTTAAATTGAATTTTTCCCTCGAAATTCGTCACTTTGTAACAAACAGATGAGGATACCTCTCCCTCATCATATCCTCAAGCTCCCATGTAGCTTCTTCTAATTGGTGGTTCCTCCATAAAACTTTCACCAATCGAGTGGTCTTGTTTCGTAGGACTTTTTCGCTACGATCCAGAATCTCTATCGATTTTTCTTCATAAGAAAGATCTTTCTCCAGCGGTACAACTTCTGATCTGAGTACATGTGATGGATCAGGTATGTACTTTCTCAGGAGAGATACATGGAACACATCGTGAACTTGAGAGAGATTCGGTGGAAGCGCCAATCGGTAAGCTACCTTCCCAACACGATCCATTATTTTGAATGGACCGATATATCTAGGGCTCAACTTCCCCTTCTTTCCAAATCTCATAACCCTCTTCCCGGGAGATATTCGTAAGAACACTTTATCACCCACTTCAAACTCTAGGCCTTTTCTTCGGTTGTCGGCATAACTTTTCTGTCGACTCTGAGCTGCTCTTATGTGTTGTTGAATAGATCTGACCTTTTCTGCCATTTCATCAACGAGATCAGGTCCTAATAGCTTTCTTTCCCCAACTTCATCCCAGCAAGTTGGAGTCCTACATTTCTTTCCATAGAGAGCTTCATAAGGAGCCATCTGAATACTGGAGTGAAAGCTATTATTATAAGAAAATTCCACCAAAGGTAGGTGTTGATCCCAACCACCTTTGAAATCCATAGAGCAAGCTCTCAACATATCTTCTAGGGTTTGAATTGTTATCTCAGAATGACCGTCTGTCTGAGGATGATAAGCAGTGCTGAAACTCAACTCTATATCCAGAGTATGCTGAAGACTTTGCCAGAACTTCGAGGTAAATCTCAGATCCCGATCAGATATAATAGAAAGTGGTACTCCATGCAATATTACCACTTCCTTTACATATATCCTGGAAAGCTGATCCATAGAGAAATCCTCTCTAATAGCAATGAAGTGTGCAGACTTTGTAAGATGATCAACTATGACCCAGATAGCATTATTGCCTTTGGATGTTTTATAAAGTCCTATGACAAAGTCAATAGTGATGTTTTCCCATTTCTATTCGGGTATGGGTAATGGTTGTAACATCCTCTTAGACTTCTGTCTCTCAGCTTTAACTTGTTGACAAACCAAGCATCGAGAGACATATTCAGCATCATCTCTTTTCATGTCATCCCACTAGAAGTACTCTTTCAGGTCCCTATACATCTTCGTGCTTCCAGGATGAATATAGAATGAAGAACTATTAGCCTCATCCAGTAGCTCCTTCTTTAATTCGGGGATGGGAGGAACACAAACCCGATTCTTGAACATTATTATCCCATCATAATCAAGGTTGAATTCAGGAACATTTCTCACCTTCTTTTGTAACTCGGCATCTTCTTTCTGTGCCTCTTTAATCTTCACATGTATAGATAGTTGAACATTCATTTGAGAAAGATAAGATTTTTCCCCTTCCATTATAATTCCAAGATCCATCCTTCGTAAATCCATAAATATTGGATCTTTTGTGATCCTCATCATGGATAAACTGGCATGGTCTTGTCTACTTAATGCATCTGCCACCTTGTTTGCTTTCCCAGGGTGGTAATGGATTGAGCAGTCATAATCATTAATCAGCTCCAACCATCTTCTTTGGTGCATATTCACCTTCTTTAGTGTAAAAATATACTTTAAACTTTTATGATCAGTATAAATGTCACACCTTTCTCCATAAAGATAATGCCTCTAAATCTTTAATGCAAAGATTACCGTAGCTAACTCCAAATCATGTGTTGGGTAATTTTGCTCATGGATTTTCAACTGTCGTGAGTAATAAGCTATCACCATATCATTTTGCATAAGAACACACCCCAATCCCTTCTTGGATGCATCACTATAGATCACAAACCTTTCTCCACTACAAGGAAGTGTGAGCACAGGTGCACTAGATAACCTTCTTTTCAACTCCTTGAAATTCTCTTCACATTCTTCCGTCCAGACAAACTAAACTCCTTTCCAAGTCAACTTGGTGAGTGGATTAGATAATCGTGAAAAATCTTTCACAAAACATCGATAATATCCATCCAAACCAAGAAAACTTCGGATCTCAGTTACTATTGTTGGTATCGACCATCTTTCAATAACCTATGTTTTTGCTGGATCCAAAGATATCCCCTCTTTTGAGATTATGTGACCCAAAAATGCAACTTTTTGAAGCCAAAATTCACACTTGGTAAATTTGGCATAAAGCTTCTCCTTTCTCAGGGTATTCAATATAATTCTCAAGTGATCTTCATGTTCTTCCTTTCTCTTTGAATAGAAAAGAATATCGTCTATAAAGACTACCACAAATTGATCAAGATAGTCTCTAAAGACTCTATTCATCAGATCCATGAAGATAGCAGGGGAATTAGTAAGACTAAATGGCATCACTATAAATTCATAGTGTCCATACCTTGTACGGAAAGTCGTCTTTGGTATATCCTCCCTTTTGAACCTTAATTTGTGATACCCTGAACGAAGATCAATCTTGGAAAAGTATTGAGCTCTTCGTAGTTGGTCAAATAAGTCATCAATGCGTGGGAGAGGATATTTGTTCTTGATAGTGATCTTGTTAAGTTCTCGATAATCAATGCAGAGTCTCATTGGTCCATCTTTCTTCTTAACAAATAGAACAGGTGCTCCCCAAGGTGATGCAATAGGGTGTATGAATCCCTTATCAAGATTCTCTTGGAGTTGCTTCTTCAATTCCTGCAACTCAATTGGGTCCATTCTATAAGGTGTCTTTGAAATAGGCAAAGCACCTGGTACGAGTTCTATTGAAAACTCAACTTCACGATTCGATGGAAGACCCAGTAATTCCTCCGGAAAGACATCATCAAACTCCCGTACAATGGGAATATTCTTAATCGTGAGTTTCTCACCAACCATTTGAGATAAATAACCTTCATTTAGTGGAATCAATACCCATAAAATGGAAGAAATTTCCACTAGAAGGTTATGTTCATCCTTGCATTGATAGACGATCATAGATTGATCTGGAATATGAAATGTGACTTCCCTTCTTTGGAAATTGATATGGTCTCCATATAAAGAAAGTCAATCCATGCCAAGAATTACATCAAATTCTACTATAGGAAGGATCACAAGATTTGCAGGAAGCATTTTCCCACAAACATCGATCGGAGAAGAATTATAAACTTTTGATGTGACTGTTGTGCCATTAGGTGTTGTCACAGCTAACTCAACATCTAATTGTTGAGGTAATATGGTGATACCCTTAGAAAATTCTTCAGAAATAAAAGAGTGGGTGGATCCAGAATCAAATAAAACATTTTCTACTTTAGAGTGGATGGTATGTGTACCTTTCACCACATCGTTATCGTAGTCCACATCGCTGATAGAAATTGCATGTGACTTTCCTTTGTCTTTAGCCTTAAGAGTTTGTTGACGTCGACCATCATCATCAACCCTTGGATTAGGGAATTTATTGGCATAATGTCCCATATCCTTGCACTTGAAACATTGAAGTGTATTAGGTTCATTTTGTGTATCCCTTCCTTTGTTTGCATCATTAGAAATCTTCTTCCCATCATCGCGGCATTCAAATGCCCGATGACCTTCCTTTCCACATTTGAAACATTTACTTGTCCCTTTAAGACAACTCCCTCCATGTTTCTTTCCACACTTTGAGCATAAGGGAAAACTCATCTTCTTTTCAGTGTGCTCTTTAGATTTTCCTTTGAATTCCATTTTCCTCTTCTTATCAAACCCATAAGACTGATGGGTTACTCCAATATCCATCTCGACTTTGAGAGCACATCGAACGATTTCCTCATAGCTATTGAAGTCCCTTATGGCTAACACCCTTCGAAGACTTTGTTTTAAGACACTAAAGAATCGATCGATCTTACTCTCAGGTTGGATAATAATACCAGAAGCGTACCTTGCAAGTCTTGTAAAATTTTCTTCATATGTACCAAAAGATTCATCATCCTTTTACTTCAGTTCAAGAAACTCTTTCTCCATCTTTGTTCGGAGAATATGAGGGAAGTGCTTATTGAAAAATAAGTTCTTGAAATCGTCCCATTCCATGGACTCAATTTCATCCCTTTGCCTCGTATTCTTAATAATATTCCACCATTGATCAGCATCTCCTTCCAAAAGATACACTTCTAGGATGACTTTATCATTTTTAGAACATTGAAGAATTGAAAATATCTTTTCTGTAGTACTAATCCATTGTTCACCAACTAATGGATCAGTAGACCCGCTGAAAAAAGGTGGATGCTGCCTCATGAAGGATTCAACAGAATGTTTCTCCTTCCTTTGCTCGTTTGGAAGTCCTGCATGATTCATAGATTGAGAAAGTTGTGTGAGCATGGCTAAAAGATTTTGCATTCCAGCTCCCATAACGTTTGGTTTCTCAGGGGGACAATCATTGCATTGCCCGTCGCATTCCGCATTAACACGGTTCCTTCGGGTTCCAACCATTGACTAAAACCAAGAAGAATAGTGTGAGCAACACTAATTATAATAGGAAAACCACATAATCAAGAATAAAATTTCACACTTAAGGTGTTATCCTAGGTTATTCATGGTTATTTATAAAACACTAAGATTGTGTTCTATGCTTAGAATTATCCTTAGGGTTCTTACTAAGGCTTTCACATCCTAGTTTCCAAAGGTTGACTATACCTTTCCTCTGATACCAACTATAACGACCCATACTTTACATACATTGTTAATACTTCAAAATTGAAGCATACTTATTACAACATATAACAAAACCACGAAAGGACCGTATAGGTATAGTGTCTTTAGAAACTGGGAAACATAAACAACTGTTTCATAAAGCATCTACACTGTCTCCCATTGATTTCATCATATATATAGTCCCTTTTGGCATATCTTACTTAATAACCTTCTTCCTGCCCTGGGGAAAGAAAACATACAAAAGGGTGAGCTAAAATGATCAGTAAGGGTAAACAAAAGAAATATCAATCTCATCATATACATAAGCACATAACTTTTGGAAATCTTAACCTGCAAAAGAGATCATAATTTCATAACATGGGATAAATCATGGCAGTGAAATGTAATCACAATAATCATAACTTAAAACATGTAACTTTGTGGCATACACACATAATCATATATAATCATTTCTTATTAGTCAAGGCTCATTACCAAGACTATCTTAGTGGATAAAGTCCCTTTCTGAACCGAGTTCACTCCTCGTTTCAGTCCTGTTTCACTGAACCGCTATAACCTACCATTCCAGCCATGTCTATCTCATGAGATATAAAATCTTCACCCAATGCATTGGAGGGAGATATAGGTCCCACCCATCTCATAATGATACCATTCTTATGTGTGCCACAAAATCATAAATCATACATCATTGCATAACCCGTGTAATAAAAATGGGAATCTTAAACATTGTGACATCATAAAACAACTCATATAAGATAAATGAATTCATAAAAATAATTCCATCACAACATAATCAAATCAATGTAATAATAGGGATAGAAAAATAACCCTTTATTATCTTATATGGAAAATAATTTTGATAAAACACTTGAACTCCATTCTTGAGGAAAATGTCCTTTCTACTTCAAAAACACTTTCCTTTCTTTAACATGTTATAAAATTTTAAACTAAAAGAAGTTGATTAAAAATAAACTTGAAAACTTGTAAGGGAAGCTTCTTGGAAATAATGTTTTAAAAATCCATTCATGCCGTATAAGTTAAAAGAAAACATTCTTCTCGTACTTTTTTTGTAAAAGTCAAAAAGTACCTCGTACGAAAAATGACAAAAGATTCCTTTCACATCTTTTACTAAAAACTCACCAAAGGGTAAAATTGGATTTAAAAAATTGTAGGTGGATGGAAATAATATTACATATTTAGGAAACATGGATGTGGATGATAAACTACACCCGAGTAAATACAAAAGTATAAACAATCTCGGATAAAAATGAGATTGTGATATTTCCCTTACCTTATGTCCGTTTTGCTTCGTAAGTGTCTGAACCTCCTGTATAATGATTTAAATAATGTTATTGACTTATTCAATAATCATACTTATTTTTATGATATCATATATGGTCATATTCTTAGCTTATTAGTAGTAATATTTCATTGCTACTTGTTATTCGGGTGTTTATAACTTTTTGTTCTTATGCGTGTCTTGTCGAATAGATTATTATTCTTCTCTTTAGGTTATAGATACCTCATTTCTAGAATGGTATTATTGTAATATATATGATATTAATTCATTCAATTCATTTATATAATCATTATGAAAAGAATATCATGTTGAACGAGTCGCATCACATCATGGAGACGGTATTCCGTACATACGCACGTGTGATGATATCATTCCTATGATCGTGGAATTGTATTGGAGTGTATGTATACTATTTCAGAATCAGTATTACTTTATAATAGTCATATATAGTCATTTTTTACACCATTATACCCATCCAAGTAAGGTGGTGGTGGAAAATATATTACACCACGGCGTGGAGATGGTATTTCGTACGTACGCACGCGTGGTGATTTCTTTTTCCTTAGGATGGATAGATGGTGAAATAGGTTTGTTTAATACATATAATAACATATCAGTATATGAGTTATACTTATGTTATTACTACATAATGAAACAACTAAAGAAGAATATGTGGAATAATAAATAAAGATGAAAGAATTGGTAACGGACATTACCTCTTCTTTGAAGTGATTCTTTGAGACCTTCTTTTAGGGCACTAAAATTGGTCTTTGAAGAAGACCAGGACCTCTAGGATGTCTCTAGGGAAGTGGAGAGGAGGATTTGGTAGGGTTTGTCCGAGCTTGAAGCCTCAATGTGGTGTGAGGAAGAGGGGCAGGAGGTGCCCTTTTATAAGGGAGGAGAGGGGCACCTTTGGGAAAACTAAAAATATTATTTTATTATAAAGTCACGTTCGGTTTTAAATATCTCCAAATTGATATATTTCGAAGCTAAGGTGGGGATGGGTCCAAATCCTCTCATAAAATAGAATTTTGACAAGTTTAGGTTCCTATTTTAACCTTATTATTTATATTTAACATTAAGTTAAATAATTTTACTTTTACCGTGTCTTCTTGTGTTCTTATACTATAATGTTAATAAACATACTATAAGCAGCCAAACGAACCCCAAGTTGTTTATTATTAATATATATAACCTTATCTAATTCATTTTGCCGAACCTTATATTTTTAGGAATAAAATAACAATTACTAATATAATATTTGTTTTAAAAACTATTTTATGTCAATTTTGACAGTATTTAGTAATTGATTTTTGTGAAAATCATAACAGAATGATTAGTTCCAAAAAAGTTAATTAAATCAATACTAACATGTCATATTAACCTATAAAATTAGTTTAATTCATAAAAAGTTTCAAATTACATTTATTTTGGTGTTTATAACATTAATTATGTCAATATTTCATTAATAAGATAATTACTGCATCATCTTTGTGTCATAAATAAATTAAATTATTTAATGTCTAAAAATTACAAATAAAATACCATTAGGTAGGAAATATTTTTATATTTCTAATGAATATTTATAGTTGAATTTATCTTATGCATAACCACATATTAAAAATTATTTACTTATTAAACTTTGATTTTAACTATTTTAACCCTTCTTTAAATAAATTAATAATAAATGTCCTAATCTAATCCAAGTGGGCCTAAATAGTCATATTTTATTCCTAAGTTTGTTTTTGGTCTAATTACACTTGTACAATAGAATTAGTACATGTGTTAGGGTAATAATAATATCATCTTTACCCTTAATTACCCTATTTACTTTTAACCGTGGTAAAAAAAAGTAAAAAGTTACTATTCACCAAAAAATTATTTTCATCTCATTGAACCACATTTTACTTACTAACATCAACCGTGTCTCTCGGAATTTTGAAATTCCACTCACAGAAGCGGTAAAATTAAGTTTTATGAAAAATTCAGTTTTTTAACTACCACTTAGTGGTTTCACTATTCATCAAAAATTGAAAGTTTTCAGAAAAATACCAAAATTTCACCCTAGGCTAATTTTGATATTCCAAATCCAAAAATGAAGTCCATTTTAAAAAATAAAATTTATAAAATTTCAAAAAGTGGTTATTACTATTCATAACGGCTAGTTTTAATAATATTTTAATAGCATATCGTTGTTTAGTGATACTCGGTATTGCGTACGACGCAAGCTATCGAGGAAAGTTGCGATTTCGTGTAAAGAAATCCAAGCAAGTGTTGTGTAGAAAAATATTCCTTTGATGATTTATATAACATAATAGTCTCGGGTGTTACAAATACTTATGACATTTATCATTCCATTTGAATGGAAAAAATTTTCTCTTTAAAAAATTTGTTGGTGAATCAATTCCTGAAAAATCATGAACAAAGTGTTGGTAATAAACAATATGATCTTGGAAACTATGTATCTCAAAGATGTAATTTAGAATTTTCTAATAAATAACAACTTTTATCTTCTTTGGATCCATAGAAACACTTTTTTAAAAGATAACATGGAAAATTAAATGTACCTATTGTATCCAAAAATCAAACTTTCATAATTGGGAATTTAAAAGAGGATCTCATAATATTCCCAACACTATCGCCATTTGTTTCTCATGATCATACCTTATCATTGAATACCCCAATTTTTCATCCCAAAACACCACCAAAAAAGAATATATATACCTTTTAAATATCAGGTTCATCAATTCCATAATGACTTTTGGTTCATTTATAATACTAATAGTCATAATGAAATACTCTTAATTGACTTATCTACTCCTGAATGATTTATTTGGAAGATACTCCTTTCAAACCGTTAATTGGTAATATCCTAAGAGGGAATTAATTTTAGGTAACCACTAGGATTATTTCAATTGATTGAGTAGATAATAAATGTTTGAAAGTGGACACATATTATTTACTATAAGTTGTTTGATCTTAAAATAATCTACACAATGCCGAAGAGCTACATCCACCTTTTCACAAAGAAAATTGAAGCTAACCAAAGAGACATAAAAGGACAAATGAATCCCTTTCTTTCAATGTAATACAATTGGAAATTCAATTCACTTAATTAATTTGGATCCATCAAATAAGACAGAATTGAGATAGGACTGGTCCTTTTTAAGATATCAATAGTAATCTCTACTTCCCTTATGGTTAGGAACCCTAAGAAATTATCAGGGAAAACATTAGGAAACTGATCAAAAATTACTAGAAACCACTATTATTTATCTCATCCATTGATTCCAAAGTCAACACTAGAAACTATTATGATACAGTTCCAATTACTAGTTCCAACAAGAATGTTTTACTTGCATTTACATTCCACTCTCCTCTAAAGAGATGCTTCACACCATGCTTAGTCATTAAATAAACCCTTTGGGTACATCAATCAATGTGATCTATGAACGTAGAAAACCAATATATACCTAGTATTATTTCATATACATCCATATCAAGTATATATAAATCCCATATTACCTAAAATCCATTAATTTTTATAGAACATGCATTCTACATAAAGGCTTGAAAATCTCTTTTTCCAAGAGGAGTTTTATTTTTCAAAAAAGAAGGCATAATATCAACAAGAAAACATAGAATATCAATAGCACAAGAATCAAAAATTATATGGAATAAACTTTTATCAAACAAATATTACATAATGGTAAAATTAAAAATAATTGTACCTCTCATTGTAGATTGTATAAATTAATATTCCATGATCACTTTATCACCCTCAAATAACTTCTTACTTGTTACACTTTTCTATTTGTTATATTTTTGATATTTACCTTTTTGAGGAGTCATAATATTCTTGGAGCCACCATGGATTGCTCAATTCTACTGAAAAGAGGTACCATGTAGCCCTCATACCATCGAAGCACATGATGTCTTCACAAAATGAGAGTTTTCTGGAACACACGACCTTATAGTAAATCGATAATAGCACTAAATATGTCCCATATATTTGTGATTGTGTTATTATATAGGTGGTTCCGTAAAATCTTCCTTCCTATGGTTGAACAAGATACATTAAAAAACATCTAATCTTACATTTTGGTTTTTGAGGGAGATTCAAAAATCCATCCATTTGATTTTGAGACATTCCACTACCTTGGAAATAGGTGTCCCTCTTCCACTTGTTCCTTCCATTATAGTTCCATCCATTACCTATAGGTATTAAAATTCATCCTCTTCCAATACTACATTAGATATCCCTTTTATCCACCATATCTCTAATAAAAATCTCTTTATAATCCTATATACAAAGCATGGTGATATTCGAGTGAATATCCGACCTTAGAACTGATTCAAAAATACATGCCATTAAGGATGAACTAATAGAAGCATTGGGCAAAAATAATACTAAATTCATTAATTTATCTTAATACTCTGTCATTGAGAGATTCTCTTGCTTCATGATAAAATCCTTCATCATTCTAGCAATTTTGAATATTTTAGGAGAGAATTGTTTGTTGTGAAATTCTTATGAATCCTCCATTGAAATGCCTTAGTCAAATTTATCCTAAACATCTAAATCCCACCACAAGAATGGTATATCCTCTAGAAGATACATCGCCAACATGACTTTTAACCCAAATGGTGTTCCTAGGAAATAAATGATTCATTTCATCCTATTCAGCCAGACCTCTACCTTCTTTGGATCCAAATCACCCTAAAAGATGGTTGGATCCTATTTCTTGAACTAAATGGAATGATCCACTTGATTTGGTTCATCCATTTGGTTCCCAATATCCATATCTTGAAAATAATTGACAATACTATGAACCAACTATTGGTTCACATGTGTCTCAAGTGTACCCACACTCTCATAAGCCACTTTAGGTTGGTTTCATCTACGCGCAATCAATACCATTTATATAAAAATTGAAATTCCATTAAGTATAACTCTATAGAAACTCAAGGAATAGAAAATTAAAATTTACTAAATCAAAACTATAACAAAAAGGCTTTAAAAATTCAACAATTATTATTTTCAACACTTTTTTAAAATTCATCCATTAATTTGAAAATCAACCCATTTTCAAAATACCACTACCATGAAATTTCAAAATATCACATTTGAAAACAATTGAAACACTTTTAAAAAATAAACATTTTTTCATAAAATCATAAATCATTACTCGAAATAAAATATTCCTTCCTAGTGTGAAATCATTTCTATCAATTCATGTCATGCTCTTCTCATAAAATAATCCCCTGATGATGAGGTTATAACTCATATAAGTGTCTTAATGAACTTAGGTAACCAAATTCCTAGAAACTTGAGGTTCAATAGAAATAGGTTAGATATGAATTTTTATTCCCTAAATTTCATGTTTCAATTATCTAACTAAATTCTATTATCCCAACTCAAGGACTAATCAAGAATTATTTTCCATCTCTAAGACTCATCAATACCATTTTTCCAAAATAAAAGATGGACCGACCAAGATTAATACCATTTTTAACATCTCACCCCTCCTCATTTGGTTGAGGCGATATAAAATGAATACTTTTCCATAGGTGATATCCCCAAGTTACCAAAGGATGGTAATAAATTCTAAGGGATTCATAAACAATTTGGGGATGATTTTCCCTTTGAAATTAAAACAAATAAATCAATGTAACCCTATCCAAAACCATTATATGATGCATGATAACAATGTATACTACTCCAAAGTAACCAAACCAAAAACAGACCATACCAAAGTGAAAATTGGTAGTAAAAATAATATTTGAGTATAAAGAGAAAGATGAAACCAAAAAAATTCAAAGACTCCAAAGACCCAAAATCTATAGCTCCCAACCTTCTCGAAGCCCCATATCCATAAGACATTATCAAGTATCAAAATTTGTCACTATAGAAATGAGATACTTATCCTATACTGTTGTCTCAATAGACATGATCTTCAAACACACCAAAGTTCCCATGAATGGGGTGAGTAATGAAACTCAGTAGGTTTTGCCCAAATGAATTCCCTACTCACGACACTAGGATAGAACATGTTATCACTTTTTTATAAAACAATTTATATAAATGAATTATATATATTTGAAAATTTTATATCAAATTCATGATGTTTCACACCAAATTAGTTTTTTAACCAAAATAATTTACATGGAAAGAAACCATATAATTATTTAAAACCATTTCTCAAATATATTTTTGGAAAAACCCATTCCATTTAACATATCACACATCAAACCATGCATGAAACTATGGACCAACTGTAGTCATGAGTGGTGAGTCATACATTCACCATTTTTTCACTTGGTGAACCATTATTTCAGGGGAAACTTTAATCCCTTGTCCGCCCCATTATTTTGATGGGGGTTACATCACACCCTTATCCATCCCAAATTCACATGAGTATATTCCAACCCTTTATGAAATAACCATTTCCAAATAAATTGTGTCAAACCATTTTAATCAAACAATCCTCCTATTGAGAGCTCCTTTAAAACTATTTTCCATGAATCAAAATCAAACAACCATTTTAAAATCATTTAACAAATAACATTGCACAAAAATTCCCCAATTCCAATATACATCACTAAGGAAGGTTTCTACCAAGATTTTCACAACTATTTCACAATAAATTTTATGAAATTAAAACAATTTGAAATAAATAATTTATGTTCTAATAAGAGGAGTCTAGAGTGAATCCACCTACCTCGCAGACTTGAGTAAAAATGAAGAATGACACATATTCTTCAACAAAAACATGATTGAAACTCCAAAACCTGCCTTAGATCTTGTTTACTAGTATCAAAAAAACTATATATCATCATGATTGACATAAAACAATATATTTATATACCCAATAAACTAGATATATAGATACAATAGAGGAAAGAAGAATAATGTAAGGAAAACAACCAATAATTTAGATTTACATTGAATCTGGCCAGCACAAGAGCCTCAGCCCAGTTGGTGAGGACTCGCTAGGTGCATCCAAGAGACCCGAGATCAAATCCGGGTGGAGGCATATTTCCGGGTTACTGTAGTAGTACTATAGCAGTCACTGTTCGGTACTGCAGTAGCTGAAACTATTCATCCATCTGGCCCTTCGGGCCACTGGTTTGGCTCTCGGGTCCTGCAAGGCTTTCGGGCCAGCCAAGGCCTTCGGGCCAGTTGATTGTCAAGGCCTTCGGGCCAACTTAAGGACTTAGGGACACCCCAAGGCCTTCGGACCACATGAATGCAGGCCCCAGACACACTACAAGAAAAGGAGCATCCCTAGAAGAGGATTTAGATCAGGTGCACTCACCAGATCAGAGCCAAATGGATTGTCAGAATGAGAGGGTATGGCTATACCATCGGTACCAGCCTGTGCTTGCACGGGAAGCCTAGCCAGATGGTCTTGAAAAGGTGTAGAGCTACTATCGAGATGCAGATTCTGGGGAGGGGTAGTTCCTTGTAGATAGTCTAGTTGAATTCCCTAAGACCTCTGGGTCATGTAATCTCTTAAGACTATGGGCCATGTAATCACTAAGCCTATGGGCCATGTAAGGGTTCCCTCTTATCCCTTGAAAGGGGGGTTATCAAAATCAATAAAAAATGAAGGCCTTCAGGCCATTCAGGCAGGCATTGAATCTGGCCACCAAAGCAACATGATTTGCTAACAGATCACTTACTAATCAAATGTAAGGGTCTCCAAAACCATTGGGAGGAGTGGAATTTGAGTTAGGGTTGTATTAGGGAATAAAGAACCATTAAATGTAAAAACCAAGTTAGATCACAATTTTTTTATAAAATTTTTAACCTACATGGTTAGGTCACGCAGTTAGGAAAACCATGTGCTAACTGTGCAAAGGAATCATCCTCAAAAATAAACTCAAACAGTTGAATCACATGGTTATAAAAATTGTGTTCTAACCATGAAGAAGGGATCTATCTAAAAAATATTGATTTCTACTAGTTATCCGCATGGTTTTTCCAAACCATGCACCTAACTGTGCACCTATATAGAGCCCATTTTTTTACTTTTCACAGTTTTTGAGTGGTGTTTCAGGGCTTTTCTTGGCCATTCTCAAACTGTGGACCACCATAAAATAATTTAAAACAATCTAAAAGTCCTCCAAAACTTCTACAACAAAAACCAAACAATTTTCACACTTATAATATGTAAATAAAGTGTTACTTACTAGAAAATTGGGGAGATACACATCTAATTGAAGTTGTAATTACATAATATTAACTTGAGGGATTCTTTTATTATACATATTTTTAATATTTATATTTTACATGTATTTTTAATGTTAATTGGATTTTACATATTTTATTAACAATGTTTGATAAATTAGTTACACATAATCATTTAATTTAAATTTAATATATACGCATTTATTCATTTATTTATGTGATTTATATCTTTCACCCTTAAAATAAATGATTCCTAAGACAAGAATGAATAAATAAATAAAAGGACCACTCCTGAGATTATTTAACTGTTTATTTCTTGAGGGGATAATAAATCAACCTTTTTCATTAGGGAAATAACTCATTGTGATGATCTTGGATTTAGTTGTAGCATTCCATCTAACCACCTATATATCAGCTGAGTTGGCATCATCTAGGTTTTGTATTGAACCACCTCCATACACCATTGGATATTATATTTATTATATGTTTTTTATAACTCACATGTGGTTCAAGGGAACCAAATTATTATCTTATGTGGATTATAAAACTAACCTTTGATATAGAGGATCTATACAATAATGTATGGTGGGATGAGATTCAGACCATCATTTTAATTTAATTATTAATAATTCAAAACCAATGAAATATTATAAATTAATTAAAACCAATACATACATTGGTCTTCTTCAATCTCATTAATGGTCATACAAATGCAGCGAATATAGAAAATTACACTGACTAACATTAATTTCTATTCAATATTTATTATTAATATAAACATGAATGAATTAATTATTTAATTATTTAATTATTTAATTCACTTTTATCATAATGACTATCTAAATTATCTTGGTGATATTCATTATCAATGAATTCTTGGAAAATAAATAGTTAAACCAATCATGGAAGATTATTACAATAAATTAATTAAGAAATAAATAAATCTTGATAACCATTATTAAATTGTCTAAAAAATAGGTTCTAATCAATATAATACATTTTTAGTGCTGCAATTTTAAATTTAATGTAATTTAATTCCTCCATTTACTAGTAGACTACATAGAATATACTATTGAGTTACACACCATGTATCTTATATTCCATGTTCCCAGGTACCATGCCAGGTATAGCTTCCTAGAGTATTCATAAAAAGATATTACATCTTAATAGACAAAGATTCGTTATATAAAAATTTAATCAATGCCAAACTCATTTATGTCTAGTATCTTTGAATACATAGAAAACATAAACAACTATTTCATAAAATATATACATAATCTCCCAATTATTTCATTATAACTAGAAAACTTCTTAAAAATAACATAGTTTATTACTTTCTCTATAACATGGGCAAAAGAAATATAAGAAAAATGGTTGAGATCATAAGCTGAGTAAGGGTAAACAAGAGTGATATCAATGATCACAAATTTATAACATGATAATAAGGGAATAAGAGAATGATCTTAATATTTCAAAGTCATTCCCTATATATCATAGATCATAATATTAATTATTTTAATAAATCTTGGTAGTTCATAAGAAATTAATCATAAAGGAATTGAAGAAGATGATCTTGGAGAGAATGAAATTGGAATAGGACATGGAATTATGTCATACACCTAATAATAGAAAATCATATTCTTTATATTAAAGGTTATTTTTAAATACTATCATTATGGAATGGGTTAACTCTCCAAACCATTTGAGTAGTTAAGGTTCACTCCTGGGACTATCATAGTGGAAAAAAATCCTTACTCAAGTGGGTTCAATATCTATTCTAGTTCTATTTATCTCATTAGATATCAATCATTTCCCAATGAAATATAGGTGGATATATGTGGCACCAATCACATGATGATAATCATACATATTTGTTCTATAATATCATAAAGCATTCATCATATTAGAACCCATAAAAAGAAACGGGTCTCAGAAATATTACATCATATCATAACCACAGGAAAAGAAATTGGTAACAAAATCATTTAATTAAAATAATAAAACATAAAAATAAATAAGAAGTATGGAATCTATAAAACCCTAATATTTTTAGGTTTATCTTTAAATAATTCTATTTCTTTGATATATTGTGTTGCATGCCACAATGATTTTAAACAAACCACAAAACATTAGTGAAATATTATATTTCTATTATGACCAATTAATTAGATTATTAAAAATTAATATGAATAACCAATTTAACAAATAAATATAAATTTCTAACTCAATACTAATTTATTTTTAAGCACCTAGAAAATGATCACTCGTATTTATTTTAGTAATGTATTTTTAAATAATTTCTTATTCGAAAATGTGTTCTTATTATTTTTATGAGTGAATATTTATTTCTAAAATTTATTAAAAATATATTTGAGAAAATTAAATAAATTTATGAATTAATTTTGTCAAAATTTTATTAGTATGAATTTCTAATAATTTTATGAAAATACTAATTTCTAAGGAATACGAAAAATACAGACTTTATTAAATATGGAATTTTATTTTAAATTATTTTTAGGGTAAAATAATTTTTTTATTAGTTTTAAATTTTAATTAGATATTTTAAATTTAAAATAATCTAATTTTTCTTTTTTGAAATCTATTTTATAATACAATTTCTTATAAAGACATTTTATATTTATAAATGTGCATTTTTTTTAAAAAACAATCATTACATTTTTTTAGTTTTATTTAATATTAAATGTTGAAACATATGTGTTCTAAATTAGTTAAACTTAATTAAAAATTTATAATCATGAGTTTCAAGTTTTTTAACTAGTCTACTTTTATTTTTAGTAAATATGAATTGTAATTGTGGTAAATTTTATTTAATCAATAAACGGTAAAATGTGTTAATCTAGATTTAAATAAGATATAACGGAATACCATTTAATAATATTTTTTATTGAATTAAATTAATTCTTCCCTTAACATAGAAATTTTGATATTAATTTACATAAGGGACACCTTTCCTTGAAAATGATTTAGATATTATAAAAATCACAAAAATTTACAAAATGTCACACTCTTATTTTTAATAAGTATAGTAATTTTAATATAAAGTTATGTAGAAGATGAGTTTGACTATAAATATTATTTATAAATATAAATTATTTATATTCATTAATGTAATTTATTTATAATTTTAAATAATTAAATAATTACCCTAAATTCCATCACAACACTGATGTAGTAATTATTCAAATAAATAAAAATAAAATAAATGATATTAACAATATTAAAAGAAATAGAATTTGAATAAATTATGGAATTCCATAAATATTTTATATTATTATGACATATTCTAGGTGTATAAAATTATTTCACTTAAATATATCTTATTTTCATTATTTTCATAAAGTCAATTTCATGAATAGTGTTAAAATTGACCCTAATAATATTTTATGAAAATAATATTTTATTAAATTATTTAAAAATAATAAAAATAATAAACAGGGATTAATGGGATAATTTAATGTCAAAAATATCATAAATTTTCCATTTATTGAAAAATTGACACAATATAATTAAAAATTGCAATCTTTTAATATTAAAAAAAAATTTATTGTAGTTAAAATTAAAATATATTGACTAACTGTTAATCAAAATGGTATGGTTTAAAATAACACCAAAAATTTTCTGCAATATATTGGTTGATAATTTTAAAACCTTAAAAATATTATCCTTTAATACATGTCCATTTTTTTGTATTTGGATATAAAATGAATTTAATATAATTTAAACTTTTGGGAAATACCAAAAGTACCCCTCACCTCATTTGTTAAAGGAAACTAACCAATCACATATTTACACCACATTGATCCTTCTATATTTCCCATAATATACCAATATCTATTTTACATTTCCTAAGACACATTATAGAGTTTATTTTCTTCTCAAAATACCAACCCCATATCCCTTTAGATGAGATCTATAGAAGATGTTTTCAAGAAGAGGAAATTGTTCTAACTGATCACTTCCTTTACTAATCTCTCTAAAATACTCTAAATCTACTATGTTTATCATATAATAATAAATTTAAAATCATAATATTATTAGATTTTATTATTATTATAAAAATCCATTATAAACCATCTTTACCATCAAACAATAAGTGAAAGTATCGCTCGTACATACATAAGGCTTACCATCTCCACACAATGATACAAATAATTTATCCATCACCATCTATATGGGTGGGTATTGTGATTATTTTAATGATACTATATATATGAATTTTTATTTATCTTTCCTTCATTCCATCAATCAAGAAATGAAAATAGCATTTATGTGTATGTACGGCCTACCATCTCCAGGAACAGTGTAAATAATTTTTATATTCTAATTTATATGAATGGTTATAAATATGTATATAATGATTATATATTATTTTTATACCGTTATTAAATTTGTTAAAATTATGATACCAAGATCAATGTATAAGTACCACTCCTACCAAACCAAAACATATTGGGAAAACGAAGTAGTTATCAACCAAAATATTGATTTTAATAACAAGTTATTTATAAAAGGACGATATGATATTATAAATAAATACTAAATGATGTGGTAAAATTTATTTTATGGGATAAATGTATAATAAATCCATATTTATTTTATATTAGGTTTTAATGTGAACAAATAAAGTAAGTAGTTAAGGTAAGGGAATTTCTAAATCAATTTCCTTTCATAGAGTTAATATTATACTTCATTGATTATTTCATACTATGAATATGTATGAAATTAAATTATATTATATTATATTATATTTTCAATTGTCTTATTTGTATTTATAGTTTTTACACGTAATCAGTTTTTAACATTCACTTCAATCTTATTTTTGAGGGACTTTTTAAAAATCACCCTTTAATGATTCCTTTTACCAAAGTCAAAAGTAAAATTTTCTTTAATTTAAATGGAATGGGAAGATTTTCACAATTTAATTAAACCTTAATATTTAAAATATTCCAATACAATATTACAAGTTTTGTTTCAAGGAAATTAATTTTTAATTTAATGGATTTAAAAAATCTATTTTGTTAATGGAAATGATATTTTCATCAATAAATATTTCAGGTGATCATTAAAAATTAGTTTACATCCAAAAGAAAATTATTTTATAGTATTTATGAATTACTAGGGATACGATACAAGTATACCATCATTAATATTTCCCTATATGGTTTATGTTTATGATGACATGATTTTTATGAATTCATTTACTTTTCCTTGGGTTATTCAATGATGAAATGTTTATGAAACCCATTTCTTTTCATGGGTTATGATATCATGAATGATGTATTGTCATGTGACACACATATGTATGGTTTTCATTATGTGAAGGGTGGTACCTATATCTCCCTACAATTATTTTGGTGAATATTGATATATCAGGATATGGATAAGACTATAATGATGAGTGAATATGGTTTAGTAATACAGATCGAGAATAAAAAGTGAACACGGTTCAGTAATACAGGGCCATAACATGATGTAAAAATGGTTCAGCAATACATGGATAGAATGGGAAGTGAATTTGGTTTAATAATATAAGGTGGGAAAGGGAAGTAAACTTAGTTAATTGATACAGGGCTATAATGGGAAGTTAACAAGGTTCAGTAATTCAAAGGTTGTAGGGGGGCTGATCCCAGTTCATTAAAGGACATTGTCTGCTAATATGGTCTTGGCAGTGAGCCTTGACTAATATGGAAATGATTTTCAATTCCTATGTGTATACCACAATTAAACGTATTATTCCAATATTATTATAAGGTATCATGTTCTTTTACTTCCTTATGATTCATGTCTTATGATATAATAGGATTTATTCCATCGCTCAAGATTATGATCTTTGATAGGCATGGTATATTTTACAGAGAGTTTGTTAACATTCATATACCATTGTGATCATATTATTATTATAAAATCATTGTTATCTCCCTTTTTTACCCTTAATGAGGATCTTTTCTCACCATTTAGTTGGATTATTTTCCCAGATATATGTAGAAATTTATTATTTATGATATGTCAAAATAGGTTTCTAGTTATGAAGGAATAAGTGGGAGACTATTTAGATGTTTTATGAACAAGTTTTTTTATGTTACAATGATTCCAAAGGTGATAAACCCATATGGTTATGGTGTGGTTTTTTATGTTATTTAATGAATATTAATCAAAAAACATATAATATATATGAATGAAAAGTATGTATGTTATAGTTGGTATTATTGTATGTTTTAGTTAACCTTTTGAAACTTCGATAAGGAAACCTTATTAAGATCCCTAAGGACAAGTCTAAGAATAGTATAAAATCCTATGTATTTCTAATGATCATTATGACATAGGATTAAATATAAAGTTTTATAGATTGAACTTTATTGAGAAATTTATCTTGATTATTTAATGAATCATATTTTAAATTTTTTTTATATTTTGTTTGGGAAAATTCTGAAACCAAGCACTGAGACAGTGTGCGATTTCAAGGCTCGGTGTGCCAAGAACAATTCGTTGAAAAATGTTGAGCTTTTAATTTCACACATCGGTTAAATTCATGAAAAAAGTGGAATATCTTTTAAATTGGTGATCATATTAAAAATTTGAGGGCACCGTTGAGTTTAGAATGGCTTCTTTACCCCAGGCACGACATAACATTGGTCAGTGTGGGTCATCTGAAGAAAAACTCACCAAGGACATAACCAAAAATAAAAAAATTAATTTAAATTATTTTATATTAAAATCCTAATAACTCATGAACGAAAACTCATATATGAAATCCCAGACCACCATTGAGTTTGTAATGAGGGGTTTTCTCAAGGAAATGCTTAACATTGACTGGCATGGGTCTGATGTGAAAAGTAATTTTTAGAAATTTTGATAAATAAATTATGATTCATTTAATTTAATATTACACAATGATGTAGTGACATTTAATATTTAATAATCTTTTTATAGAATTTGGGGTTATCACCATAACCATAGAATTCTGCTAAAACATGGATGAAGAACCATCTTCAATGAATGATGATGGATCGGAGATCATATCATTGATCGTAAACGATGACAAAGCAATGAATCACTATCAATGACCGATCCAAATTGAGGTCAAGCATTTGTTTTCTTCATTATTTCCCATTCATGAATTCAACAATGAACATGGACCAAACCATGAATAGGTTCATCTACAGTTTGATCGTTCCTGTGGGATGTGATTGGTTGTGGGGTTTTAATTGTTGACAAATTTTTGCGACAATTTTCTCTTCATTATTTGTTCTAATGGGAATGAACTGAGGTTGACATGAAAAAATGATGAGGTTCATTCCTCCATGCCTTCTTATGATTATCCCCCCCCCCATGTTCATGGAATTCTTCAACATTGGACCCTCAGGATCGCAGATCGAATTACTAAGAGGCTCATAATGTGATCAGTCCCCTAGATTGGTGGTAAAATGAAATAGAGTCTAGATCGATGTAGCTTGTGATCTGAGGATCAATGAGGAGTTTTTGTTTCAGAGTTTTTACCACCGTAGGAGGAGTGGTGTCCTATAGAAGGAGTGGGGTGGCGAGTGCTGCCAACATTGATGCACGGTGGTAGCATTATCCATGAGATAGAAGGAGGGAACAGAGGTTGTGGGACACAGTGGTGCACCTTTTAGAACGGACCTATAAATGGGCTGGGATGGAAAAGTGGTCTAGGCCCAGCCAAAGCAGGCCAGGACCAGCATGTCGTGTTGACATCGTAGGGTGGTTCATCCCCTAGCAGACAGACTGGGCCATGGTCAAAGTCAGGGCATGGTTAGATCGGGCCATCGACTGCCACAGTCGGCCCACGAGCCAGTGAAACCCCATATGAAATTTCAAACACCCATAACATTCAAACCATGTGTCCACATGGAAAATTGTGTAAGGTTTTGGGACTCTTATGATAAGATGATACTTTTGAGATATCCTAAGATGGTTTTTTAGATGTGTGCATATGACCTAATGGCATGAGTAATAGGTTCTCCTTGAACGAGTGTGCATTTAGAGGAATCTTGTGGATCGTTGTGACATAAAGTCTATGTGTCTCATGAAGACTGTGTAACTCCCAAATACTGTGTGTCTTATAGAGACTATGTGTCTCAAGGAGACTATGTGACTCTAAATTACTGTGTGTCTTATATATATTGTGTGTCACATGGAGACGGTGTGTCCTCTAGAGACTGTATGACTCCCAAAGACTGTGTGTCTCATAGAGATTGTCCATATCATAGATATTGTGTGTCTCATGGAGACTATGTGCCTCATTAGAGAATGTATATATGGATATTCTTGATATATGGGGCATGGGCGTATATCTTTAAGAAGATGACTATAATATTCCTTCATGGTATTTCCTTTGTCGTATTTCATGTTTGGTACTTCCTTTATGGTCTTCTGTTGTGGTTTCAGGGTTCCCTACTATGTATTATTTTACTCACACCTATATGGGATTTTACCGCATGTGTCGTGTCTTGTGCACATGAGGAACCTTTTGACAGAGTCCATATAGGACCAGGACTGGGTAGATATTAGATATTTTAGGCAAGGTGAGATGTTCATATAGCTTCGAGCAGTAGTCCCGGTACCTTTTTCTATAGGTTGTACTTTTTGGTTTACAGACATTTCTTTTGGTGGCCCTATATTCTGGACCAATTTACAATATTGCACTTTACTTTATTGAAATACTCTATTAGTTATGATATATTTTTTTCATTAATTTTTTAACATAGTGTTTTTATATTTCAGAATCTAAAGATTGGGAATGTTTTCAAGTTTATATGTACATAGCCAAATGCCTCCCATTTTTGGGAGATGCCTTCTCAATACTAGTCATCAGCCCCTGGACTATTAGAGTTTGGTTTGGGGTAGTCATGGAATAGGACCCTCTGGGATGGGTCATGAAAGATTATATGGTTTTACCACTTTGATTAGTGTTTATCACACTATGTTTTCTAGTTTTATTCAATGGATGGAACTCTAAAGAACTGTATTATTGATGAATGTGACATGAATTGAAATTATTTTTCTCATAAAAAACTGAAATTTAGGGGAGGGGGAATGAAAAATATTGTTGATATTCTCACAAAAAATTCTTAAGATTTGAATCATGTTGGACACCCAAATGAGAAACGTAGGGAACAAAATTCTATTGATTCCTTCATGATGAAACATCCACCTTTTCCCAATAGAGATTATGATCTACTAGTAGTTTGGAAATGTATTAGTACCATTGAAAATATATTTTTGTTCTCCAATTTTTAGAACATAAGAAATTCATTTTGGTAGTCTATTATTTGGGTGGTGAAGTAGAATAATGGTGGAATCTTATCAAGAATACGAGGCAACATGACGAACTCGGCTATATTGAACGAGATAAGTTCAATAAAATATTTTTAAAAATTAATATCCTCATGTAATTTATACATAAATGTATAAATAATTCCTTGAGATAATGAAAAAGTATGATGAATCCTTCAGTTCCAATGAGGTATATTTTAAAAAACTTGAGAGGCACACTTATGGAACTATCAACCTACTTGAAATTAAGAGTTATCAAATTTTTAGTGACTTAATAACAATATTACAAGTAGGGTTATCCAAAAGTGACTTTAGTAGCTATGAAGATATTGTTTTATGTTCTATAAAGGATGAAATGTAGGTTGGATTTACGTATCAATCTCATGGTTTAGAGAAGAAGAGAAAAATAGAATTCAATGGATTTTCTAAAAACCATGGTGGGAAAGAGATTCGATTTTCTTTATGCTTAATGTGGGGTGAAAAACATGGATGATATTTTCTTAAGGGAAATAATAATTTTTTTGTGGGTGTAATGTTAGTTTATTGGGAAATTTATTTCCAAAGTGATTGGAAGAAGATATAAAGTGATGAAAATAAAGAGAAAATTCCCAAAATTCACCACCACTACTACAAATACGGTCTTTATCAGCGCTGAAAATGGCCTTTATCAGCGCTAGAAAAAGCACTAATAAAGCCAGCGTAGATAAAGGGGGGGTTCCCTTTATCAGCGATCCGAAAAGTACTGATAAAGACCACTTTTATCAACGCTAAAAAAATCGTTGATAAAAGTACCCCCTTTATCAGCGCTTTCGTTTTAGCGCTGATAAAGGACCCTTTTATCAGCGCTTTTAAAAAAGCGCTCATAAAAGTTAAAAAAATTAAAACAAAATTAAAAAAAAATTAAAAAATACTGGCAATCGGGGGGGCTGTTATAGCGCTTGAACCCCCCCTTTTATAGCGCTTTTCGGACCCTATACAGCACCCCACGCACCCCACGCACCCCCTCCACCCTTTAACAGTGCTTGCTCCAATATTCCCCATGCGCGTGCACCCCTGCCTCCACCAGGATTTGAACTCGAGACCTCCCCCCTGCGCGCCTAAGCCCTTACCACTACTCTATTTTGATTTGCTTTCCAATTCATGATATCTATATATATATTTATATTTATATATTTAGTTATATTTATTCATCTAGTAATATATATTTATATTAATATATATATATATAGTTATATTATAATATATATATATATATATATATAGTTATATTATAATATATATATAGTAATATTAATATATATATATAGTGGTATTAATATATATCTATATCTATATATATATATATATTTAGTTATATTTATTCGTATAGTAATATATATTTATATTAATATATATATATATAGTTATATTAACATATATATAGTTATATTAACATATATATAGTTATATGAATATATATTTATATAGTTATATTAATATATATATAGTGATATTAATATATATTTATGGTGATATTAATATATATATTTATAGTAATACTAATATATATATATATATATATATAAATGTAGTTATATTTATATATATATATATAGTTATTAGATTAATGTATATATAGTTAGATTAATATATATATATATAGTTAGATTAATATATATATATAGTTAGATTTATATATAGGTATATAAATATTCATTGTATTTTAAATAAAATGTATGTTAGTTATTATTTAGATAAAGCTAATATATTTTATATGTAAATATATTTTATTATTTATATTTATAATTAAATTTTTAGGTGTGAATATTTAAAAAATATGAATATATTGTTATATATTTGATTATAAATAGCAGTGCATTATAAAAAATGATGAAATTTCAAAGACATAATATCAATATTAATGTAATACCTTGGAATAAATTCATACCCCACCAAAAAAATCCAATAATACCCCCTTAAACGAGGGTGAGAATCCACAAAATGTTAAAACATCAGGGTACCCCAACTAAAAACTCAGTTTTGGAGGCCTTCAAGTCCTCTCTTGGCCTCGAAAATCCCTTGAACGGGGTCCCCCGACTCATAGCGACGTAGATCTTGTCGCAGGCTTCGATTTGATATGTTGTAGAGCTCAAACGGACACCCGGATCAAAATTTATGTCCGTTTGAAGTTTGAGTTGCGTTTTCAACATATTTTGGATCTTTTTTTAATTTTTTTAATTTTTTTAGTCTTCAAATTGTTATTAAATGACTATTACTCCATAATGATTAGAAAATTATTAATTAAAAATATTTTTTTAATTTTTTAAGAAGCCATTTTCACTAAATATCTTATATATTATGTATAATAAGTGTAAATGTACATTTATAGTTATCTAAAATATATTTAAAAATTATATATTATATTTATATATCAATATAACTATATTTATATACTAATATATAAATATATTTTTTTTAAAAAAAATTGAAGCCAACCCTTTATCAGCGCTACTAAACAAGCACTGATAAAGGGGGTCCCTTTATCAGCGCTTTTTCGTTAGCGCTGATAAAGGGGGGGTGCTGTGAAAAACTGTTTTTGTGGTAGTGCACCCACACTCCAGTGTTTCAAATTAAAGGAGTTTGAGAATTATGTAAATAAATGACTAGATCCAAGGGATAATATGGATAATTATCCACAAAAACCTATAAAGGACAAGGGAAAAAGTTAAATCACAATGGAATATGTAAGTAGTGTAAGTTAGGGACCATTTATCCTCCCCTCCTTTGATATGAATTCCATGTCTAATTTTGTATTCATGAGCCCTAGGGAATTATTATTATTTATCCTTTATTAAAATGTCATGTGATTATCTACCTCTATATGAATTCTAGGAAAATAAAATCAAATTTCATATTCTATTGGAATAATGTTTAACACTAGATTCTAATGGAAATAATTTTGTGAATTATAATTTGTAGGAATATATGAATCCATGTAAGACTAACTTAAGAGTTGTGGATACTATCATGGGTTTATATGATTAAGGTTAATCATAAGTTCAATGTCTTTGATATCCCATTTTTCAGTTTTATTTGATGGGAATTTATCAATAATAAGGATATTTTAAGATACATTTTTTGTAATTCATCCATTTGATTTGGTATATAGTAGAAACATTATTTGAGGGCGAATTCCTTTAAAATTTTTGGATGTATGATTAATTGTATTAGGCTTAATCTAACGATTACATTTAGATACTTAGGAGTTAAATTCAATCACATTATAAAGTTATCACACTTCATTACAATCAGATAATATTTTCTATTGATAAAAATTCTATACTAAACATTTAGTATGTGGTAAGGTTTCTTATAATGCCTCTTCAAATGTTATATTATTGAAATCAAGATTTCACCTTAATTATTTAGAGAATTATTTTGAAAGATAATAATACAGATTTTTTTTCAGGTACTACATATCATCCTCATATAGATGGTTATATTGAGAGTATAATTAATACCCTAGAAGATATGTCAAAATCATATTATATGGATTTCAAATGTTGTTGGTATCAACACCATCCTCAGGTGGTGTTTTCTTGAAATGGTTGCTTTCACTTGAGAAAGACTACCTTTATTGAAGGAAGTGTAGAACTTCAATGTACTAGATTGGAGTTTTACAAATAATATTATTAGTACTTGAGATTTCTGATGATATAGTATATAAGGTTATATCTTTTTAGAAACAAGTAAGGATTACACAATTTGGACAGAAATGTTATGTTAATAATCATAGAAAAAATTTATAATTTGATGTTTGTGAGAATGTACTTATATAAATATTTATGTGGAATAAATAAGGGAAGACTAAGCCTCGGGT
Organism: Viscum album; assembly: GCA_963277665.1. Taxonomy (NCBI): domain Eukaryota; kingdom Viridiplantae; phylum Streptophyta; class Magnoliopsida; order Santalales; family Viscaceae; genus Viscum; species Viscum album. The sequence goes on along the minus strand of OY728122.1, from coordinate 1,161,795,125 downwards.
ATACCAATCCCTTTGAAATTATAGATTATATTGGGATGGTATCCTATCTATTAGAACTTCCAAAAAAATCTCACTGAAGTTCATGATGTTTTCCATTATCTCTCCTAAGAAAGTACATTCTTAATACTTGATATGTACTAAATTCAAAATTCATAATAGTAGAATAAGATATTTATTATTAGTAAAAATAGGTAGATATTCTTGATCATTGAGATAATGTTCTACTAAATGATACCACTTGCATGGTCAATGTTTTTGTAGAGAAACCACCAATTTAAGGAAGAAACATGGGAACTTGAGGATATGATTAGGCATAAGAATATTCGTCTATTTTTATCTATTTAAAAAAAATCAATGGATAAATTCCTTTTAATGTGTAACAATTTAACATCCAAATATATTTACGTTTCTCTTTAATTGATATTATTTCTTTGACACCTTGTATTGCATGCAATAGTGAGTTTAAATGAACCCCATAAAATTACTCAAATATTATATGTCTATCAAAACCTATCCATTAAATTATTATGAATTAATATTAATATCTAATTTATGAAATTATTATAATGGTATAACTCAATATTAGTTTATTTCTAAGCACATAGAAAAGTATCACAATTTTTTTGTAAATTCTTTTTAAATAATTTTTTCTTCAAAAATGAGTTTTTCTTACTTCTCTAAATGAATACTAATTTCAAGTAGTTCTATAAAATTTATTTGGAAAAATTAACTTCATTTTTTAGTCTATAATTTCACAATTATCTTATTATTAATTTTTTATAATTTTTGGGAAATATGGAATTTCAAGGAATAGTGACAAATACTGATTGGGCTGAATAATGAATTAATTTTATCATATTTACATGGTAAAATTTTGTTTTTGATTATTTTTAAATATTCATTAGATAATTTTGAAATAAAATAATCAAATTATGGGTTTTTAAATTGATTTCATACTTCATTTTAGTATAAAAACAGTTTATATAAAAATATAGAACTTTTTCCAAAAAATTGTTTTCATTGTGTTTTTCCTATTTAATTTCAATTTCAATAATGAAAATTTTTTGTTTTAAATTAGATAAAATTAATTTAATATTTTTACTGATTAATTTAAATTTTTTTAAATAGACCCATTTTCTATTCAATATGAATTGTGATTGTTATATAATTTATTATCTGAGTAAAGGATAAAATGGGTTAATATAAATTAAAAATAAGTGATAAAGCCATAAATTTTCATCTTATTTATTATATTAAAAATTAAATTCTACCATTATCTAATATGGTTAGAAATTGATTTATTTAAAGAATACATTTCCATTGAAATTACATAATTTTTTTCTGAAAAGGTGAGGCAACATCACCTTTATTATAACAAAAAAACAAATAGTACAAGGGAGGATTATCAAAGGATGAATACAAGACAAAGACAAGAAATTAGGTTCCTCTTGGCCATGTTCGCATGCTATGAGGAAAGGAACAGCCACCAAAACCTTGATTATTTCTTCCTCTTCTCTATGCTTTTGATTGCATCCAGGGTCCACCTCCATCATCAAGAAGGTCAATGTCAAAAGAATGTGGCAAACTTTCACACCCCTATTTTTAATTTCGGGTTAACAAAAATATGTGTTCAAATAGAAAAATAATGTTGAAATAAAAAAAATATTTATCATAATCATGGTAATTTATTTAATGTTTTTATGAGTTAAATATTTACCCTAAATGCCTACGCAATAGTAATGTAGTGATTATTCAATTTTAAAAATCGAATAAATGATATTAAAAATATTTAAAGGAATGTATTTTGAATTATTTATGGTTTTTCAACAACCTTATATATTTATATGACTTTTTGGGAGTTTATAAAATTATATTATTTTAATATTTCTATTTTTATTGATTTTCTTAAAGTCAAAGTAATGAATAGTGTAAAAATTGAAACTAATGAAATTTTATGAAAATAATATTTTATTAACTTATTTTAAAAAAATATATTAAATAAGAAAAAGGTGGAAATGGTGTGGTATAAAATATCATAAATTTTCCATTTATATTCCAATATAAACTTTATAATTAATAATTAAAATCATTTATTATTAAAAAAGTTGTTAATGTTGATAAAATTAAAACATTTTAACTTAGGGTTAATCAAAATGATAAAATTTAAAATAAGACCAAAACTTTTATAAAATATATTTATTGATAATATTGCAACCTTATATTATATAATATTCTAATCCACTTCCATTTGGTATTATTTTTATATAAAATTAATTAATTATAATTTAATCTTTTGAGAACTTCCAAAAGTGACCGTAACCTCAATTATAAAAGGGAAATTCCTCCATCACTTCTTTAAAAAAATATGAGCCTTATATCATAACCATAATCTACCAATTTATTTTATAAAATTACCTAAATATATATTCTTTAGGTATTTATATTCTCAAAAGGCCAACCTTGGGACCCTTTAGAGGAGATACAAATGGTATATTTTGAAGAATAGGTAATCGCTCTAACCGATCACTTTATTTTTCTACTATATCATACCTCCTATAAATATATTATGTTTTTCATAAAATAATAAATTAATTATCCTAAATATTATTAAAGTTTTTATTATTTTTAAAAAATCATTATACACCCTATTTCTTATCAAATAAGATGTTAATGTATCACTCATGCATATGTATGGCTTATCATCTCCATGTAGCATTACAATTCATTTTTTCTTTTCCATATTATATGGGTAGGTATTATGGTCATTTTAATGAAAATATATGATATATTTCAAATAATTATTATTCATTAAATACGAATAATTATATACTTTTCTTTTATTCCATCAATTGAAAAATGAAAATGGTGTTTATGCGTACATATGGTCGACCATCTCCATGAACTGTGTAATTCACTTTTCTATTTCTAATTTCTTTTATGGATTATAAATATCAATATAATTATTATATATGTTTTTTATACCATTATTACTATTATTTAAATGAGTATATAAATTTCAAAGTATAAGGAAAAAGGCAATCATACAGAAACATGCCTAGAAAACAAAGAAATTGTCACCCAGAATAGTGATTTTAATAAAAACATTATTATTAAAGGGTGATATGATTTAAAAAATAAATAATACATCAAATGATAGATTTATGTTTAGTAAAAAGATTTATAATATTTACATAATTATTATACCTGAGGTTTTAACATTAATATTGAAATTTATGACTTGAGGTAGGGAATTCATAACTCAATTTCCTTTCATTGGGTTAAACATCTAATTACTTTATTATGTCATAATATGGATATGTGTGAAATAAATTTTTATTATCTTATATTTTATTTACACTTGTTTTATTTGTATTTACATATGATACACATAATCGATATTTAATAATAATTTCAATGTTTTTTCTAAGGAACATTTTTTTAAAAATCCTCTTTTGATGTTGCATTTTAAAAAGTAAAATGGAATGTTTTTTAATATATAGAGTATGAGTTAATTTTCATTCTTTCATGATTCCTTGATGTTTTAAATCTTCATACAAATTCTTACAATTTTCTTGTCAATTTTTTTCATTTATTACTATATGTATTTTTTTTAAAATACATTTCAAAATTGAAAGGATATTTTACTCAAAAATTATTTCATGTGATATTTAAAAACAATTTTCCATCCAAAAAAAAATTATTTGATGTTATTTATGCATTAATTGGGATATGATCCATGGATACCATCATTACTATTTCTATGGGTGGTTTTTGTTTATAATGGATGGATTTTTATGAATTCAATGACTATTTCATAGGTTTTGCAATGATGAAGTGTTTATGAAACCAATTTCTTTTCATGGATTATGATTTGATAAATGAATTATGTTCTTGCGGAACCCATATTTATTATTTTAATTATTTTATGGGGGGGACCTTTATCTCACAGAAATTTATTTGGTGAAGATTTATATCTCATGAGATTGATAGGGCTGGAATAAGGAGTGAAATTTGTTCAGTAAAATAGGTCTAGAATGAGAAGTGAACCTAGTTTAGTAATATAGATCTATAATGTGAATTAAACCTGATTCAGTAATATATGTCTATAATGAGAAGTGAACTCAGTTCTGTAATACAATATTAGAGAGAGATGTAAACCTTATTCAATAATACATGGCTAGAATGGGAAGTGAACCTAGTTCAGTAATACAGTACTAGAATTGGGAGTTAAATAATTTCAATAATGGAATTTTTCTGCTATGATTGTATTGGATATCATCCTTGACTAATATGGAAACAATTTTCTATGCTTATATGTCAGAAAAAAATTATATTTCTTATTCTAATATTACTCTCATAGATCATGTTCTTCAATTTTCTTATGATTCATGTATTATGAATAACCAAGATTAATTCCATCATTAAATATTATGGTCTTCAATATAAAGGGTTTATTTTCCAAATGTTGTGTTCATGTTCTTCTACCCTGGTTATCATATAATTCTTATAAATCATTATTATCTACCATGATTTCCCTTGCTGAGCATCTGATCTCACCCTTTCATATGATTCATTTCCCTAGTACATAATGAAAGTTATTAAGTAAGATAGGTCAAAAAAGGATTTTATTGATGAAGTAATAATCCTAAGATAATGTAGGTGTTTTATGAACCTCCTGTTTATTTTTTCATGTTTCCAATGACACTAAACCCATATGTTTCTGGCATGGGTTTTTTTATTTTATGTAATGAATATTCATCTAACAAGTTGTAATATCTATATATGAAAAGTATGGGATGTTATATTATCCTTGGACTATATCCCAGTAAATAATAAGTAACATTAAAGGATGTTATCTTATATTAAAAATTATTCTGAAAGATCACTTGCTATACTTCTTAAGGAAAATAATATTTCCATTTTGAAATTATTTCTTTTTTAAAATGCTAAGAAATTATATACGAAAACAATTTCCTTTAAAATAACCATGAAACTATTTAATTTAATATTCAAAGAAAAAATTAGTCATGGTGGTGGGAAGAGTAATTCATGTCGTATATGTTGAAATAATATTCCAACAATATTTTTGTTGAAAATTTCACAAAGTACCTATTTTGGAAAATGAAAAGAATATTCCTTTAAAAAAATTTCATACAAACATAAATATGGTTCAAAATATCTTTAAACAATCATAAGATAATAGTAAAAATAGTCTTTAAAATAGTTTTATTAATCATGGATATGTTATAAAAATATTACTGAATGGAGACATAATGTAGGAACCGGATCTTCATTTTTCAAGTATGGATATTTTTTTGGTATTTTTTATGAAAATGGGAGAATCTTGAAATTTAAGGAGTGCATGTTGTGTACTTTAGAGTACACGTCGTGTACCCGATTGTCATGGGTAGCTGCGTAATGGTTGTGTAATGGCCAGTACATGGCCGTGTGAGGTGACCTGGAGACCACCTAAAGTAGGTCCCAATAAAGACCTATACATGTCGTGTATCCTCAAGGATCACACCATTTATTTTTATTTTTAATTTTTATATCAGACCGGGGCCACGTCTTATCAACAGAACAATCTTCTTATAGCCCTATCTCGTCTAGGAGTGATGGGAATTTCCTAATCTTCTCTGAGCCACTAAACTGTCATCTGTTCTCTGAATCAAGCACCGTCAATTGCATTGGAATATCTATAGTGAGTTATTCCTTATTCTAGATCCTCACCTCTCGATTTATCTTCTTTTTTGAGTTATACAAGGTTCAACATTTTGGATGTTTTTGTATATCCATGATGTTCTAGGTTTATCCAAAGTCTTAGGTTTAACTATATCGATCATGCAGTGTTGAGGTAGGTGTTTTATGGATTTCCATAGATTTCTTTGAATTATATGTGCAAAAAGTTCCCAATACCCTAGTTTAGGTTATTGAGTGTTGAGTAAATTTAACCATGTCGTTTTCTTTATATGATTTTTTTTCTTGAGAAAGGGGTTTTTATTATGAATAGAGTTCATTACCTTGCTTATGGATGTGTTTTACCATGCTTGTTGATTTTTTCCATTGGGTCTAGAATTTTTTGGTAGGCTGTTATGTTTTCCATGCCTAGTGCTTTAGGATGGAGTTGTTTATATGAAATTCTTGTGATATTCTTTATAGTTGTTTATCTAAATATTATTGGAGATTTAATTTGGCTTCTAGATATCATTTGTGCATGATTTCTTTGCACAGGGTTATGGGAACCTGGTGTAGTTAGACCATAGGGGGAATTGATGTTGAGGGCTTCCCCAGAGTGACTGTTATACTTTTTATGTTGTGAGGCAATATGGTGGATGGACGGAGAGTGCTCCCTTAGATTGTATATAGTATACTGTTACGAGACCACATGGGGAATGGAAGTTGAGTACTTCCTAAAGTCTGTAGTTATCATTAAAAGACCACATGGGGAATTGACAGTGAGTGCTTTATCAGATAGTCTTTGTCTAAGCTAAACCAATGTGGTTAGACTGTGATAACCTCCTAGAGGGTTTATTATGTTTGATTGGTTAAATAATTCATAGATGTAAATGAATTTAGTTGAAACTGTAGGATTGTTTACTTTGAGTACTTCCTTGTTTATTACTTAATTTTGCATTTTTTTCCTGCAAAATATATATATTCACTAATAGTTAGGCATAGGTATTTTGGTGGTTTCCTACTAGGATTCATCCCACACCTGTTTGGGTCATTCTTTTCGGCTCAAACAGATTATATTGTTGCAGGTATAGGTAAGGGCAAGAGCCCTTCTACTTCAGGTACTTGATTATTGTGGAGCTAGAGAGCATGGAACCAAACTGAGGCTTGTGATGTTACTGTAGTTATTTGTTTTCTTTTTTACTTTGGATTATTACTGTATTTCCAAAATTGTGACTTGTTTGGATACTTTCGTAGACATATGTGACATGCATCATTTATATATATGCTCCAATTATTTATTTAGCTATAGTCTTATACTATTTATTTATTGTATGGTATTACTATTTCCATTGTTGTATATTATTGTTATTCCACTCTGATACTCTGCCAATAATGGCATTGTTCCCCCACTATCACACCAAAGGTCCTCACTTCTAGTTGGCATCCTCTGACGTTCGAGGAAATGTGCTTGAGGCCATGTGACCAACCAGGTATGAGGAACCTTTGGGTAGCACCCAAAATCTGGACGTTACAAAGTGGTATCAGCAGAAGGTTTTCTTTCTTATTTGACTTACTATTTAGAGCCTATAGACTGGGATAAGAAGGAATAGGTAGTTGGTAATAATCTATACCCATGAGTAACTAAACCGTGTACAAGTAAAATCCAATATGCCTCGATTATTGCAATTTTCTAGTTTTCCAATTGTTATTGTTGATTTGATTTCACCGTTGGATGATTCACATATTTTTTGTTGTTATCTTTGACATTGTTGAGGTTTTATTTTTTTTTGATACCCGATGAGATGAGGGTATTCCATCTCAAGCATCATATAATAACTTTCTAGAGATCACATGTCATGCGTTCTTGTCATTCCATGTAGGGTGCATTATTGGTTACATATTGTTGTGATATTTTTTTCTAGATATGCATGTTATTGTGATAGATGACTTGATAAAATACCTGTTATTTGATAGGGTATTGCGGATATTTAAAGTTCTTTGGAATGGGTGCCAAACATTGGTCCCTTAGGTGTTATGGTCCCTCATGGATCAAAATTTGGTGGATCATGTGATTGATAGTACTATTATACATTGTGATATAAATTAATATGATTCCAAGATTTGATTTGCGGGGCATATGGTCTCCCACCGATCAGAATTTGGAACTTCAATGTTTGTTTTCGTGTTTAATGGGGTTTGAGAATAGTTTCTGAGGCTTACTGTCTGGAATAACCCAAATTACATGGTGTGTAATGATGAATACATGACATGTGTCCTTCGATTCAGGAAGGAAATATTTTTCTTAAGTACATACTATGTACTATATGTACACTCCATGTATTTCTTCATCATGTGACCGACTGTGTGGGTAGAGACATGGGGTTGGGTTTTGTTTGGTGGAACACACCGTGTACTGGTAGTACACGTCGTGTTGTAGTGACCATATATCTAGCCATGTGACTGATGAAACAGATAGATTAAACTCATGTAGAACACATTGTGTTAATCTTGGACACATCGTGTGGAGTCTACCGTGTTTTCGGCCATGTGACTAATGATGCAGGTTGGTGAAATCCTTCAAGTACACACCATGTATTCTTGTTCTAGGAGAACCGTGTGGTTTAGCTGTGTAGAGGAACTTGGGCAAGGGGGTGGATTCAAGTACATGCCATTTCAAAGGAGAACACGCCGTGTGTATTGGGTGTTACAAAACCAAGGTTGGAAGAAGTACACACCCATGTAAAGGATTAAGGGAACACCCTGTGTAGTTGTCATACACACCGTTTATCCTTGTTTTGAAAAACTTGAATTTTTTTCTTTCTCCTTTTATTTTCTTGAACTTCTAAGTTTCATTCCTTGATAATCATAAAATGAGGTGTGCCTTGACCTTGAAGAGTCATTCCACTGAGACATCCTCTAGGTTTATGCCACATAAAGGGAAATGATTAGACATCGGACATGTTAGATCATGGACAACCATTAGATCCTCCAGTTGTTCCTATCTTGACACCAACCATCATTCTGGATATAGGTATTGATGCATAGTTCCGAGAAGGCTTCATGAGTTTTATGTAGACCTTATAGGGAGAACTGCATCCTTCCTCATCTATGAAAGAGTTGACATAGGTTTTTCAGCGGCAGCATCCTCCCACATTCTCAGGGGATAGAGGACCTCAAGTTGTAGAGTCGTGGTTAGAAGTCATGCTGTCGATATTCGAGAATCTAAAGATGCCTCCATAGAGGAAGTTGAAGCTTTCTACTTACATAATACAGGATTACTCCAAGAGATGGTGGAATGTGATATCATAGGTGGGACACTAGTAAGATATGTCTTGGGATGAGTTACAGCGTGCTTTCTATGATTACTTCTACCCAGAGACTTTGAGATACGATTGATCATAAGAGTTCATGAGTCTAGAACACGATACTCTTTAATTCATGGAGTATTCTTATCACTTCAAATAGTTGCAGTGCTTCACACCCATTCTTGGGGGTGATGATTTATTTCTCACGGGGAAGTTTGTGGATGGTCTCGGGCATAACATCTGATATCATGAGACAATATTCAGAATGACTTCCATAACTTCTATAGTCAACCAGGCACTAATCACAGAGCGCAACTTGAGGAATTCTGGAGCTCTGAGATAGGGTGGCTTGACATCTGGAGTTGGTATCCCTCTGAATGACAACAGAAATCGCCATAGGGAGTCTACACGTGGAGATTTGAGTAGGAGAGATACTCCTTCAGGTATCCAGGTGGTATTCTACCAGTGTGGAAAGAGTAGGCATACGAGGCCACATTTCTTGAGAAACCCTATTGAGTGCTGATCTTGTAGAAATATGGGTCATCTTCATTTTTTCTATCATATTTTCTCACTAACAGCTAGTGATAGGGGTTCCCTTTCAACTCCTAATACCAGAGAAGGACCACCAGTACCACATCAGTTTGGGAACATGAGTTCTTTAGGTCTTTCAGGCCGAGGTGGAGGTTGTGGCCATAGTGGTCAGGCACAGGTTTTTTGACAGTCACAAGGTGGATTAGCTCATAGATCACAGACATCTTCACAAGGTCGCGGTGCAGGTCAGGATTTTGTGATAGAGCAGACCCAGTAGGAGCAGGATCTCAGATCCTCTACAATTAGATGTATGATTGTAGTTTCCTTGGTTTTAGCTTCCACACTTTCCAATATAGGGGCTTCCCATAGATTCATATTTGTGGATGTTATAGAGAGTATTTGGATCTGTATCTTTACTTCTGCTAATATCATTATGTTGGACACGCCATTGGGGATTAGAACGGCCAGTGTACGTCAGTGCAAGGATTAACCTCTTGAGGTTGGTGGGTGTCACTTTTTTGGGACCTTTTTGTTTTATAGATTACAAGCTATGACGTCATTCTTAGAATGGAATCGTTAGTTCCCTTCTAGGTCGTTGTCAATTTCTATCATCGTAGGGTGAGTTTCACGTCACCAGAGGGTGGGTGGTATCTATATAAGGGAGAATAGGATGTCCAGGAGAGAAGAGCTAGACCCGAGCATCATGGGTTGGGAGGAGTTAAAGCCCAGATTACTAGTATGTATTTGGATGACCAGGGGACTTCAAATATGCACTTTCCTTCATTGGTGGATCATTTCAGGGATGTCATTCTTGATGACTTTTCAGGTTTTCCTCCGAAGCGAGGGGTATAATTTTCTATTGATATTATTCCAGGAGTGGCACTGATGTCCATTCCACCTTATAGGAAGGCTACACGAGAGTTATAAGAGCTCAAGAAGCAGTTGGAGGAGTTGCAGGACAAGGGTTTCATCTGAACCAGTACTTCTCCTTGGGGTTCACCTGTCCTGTTTGAAAAGAAGTTAGATGGTACCCTCAGACTTTGTGTGGATTATTGGAAGTTGAACCAGTTGACGGTCAAGAACCGATATCCCTTGTTGAGGATTGAGGATCTCTTTGATCAGCTTCAAGGTTCCCGGGTGTTCTCGAAGATTGAATTGAGATACAGTTATCATCAGTTACACGTTAGAAAATCAGATATACCTCTTATAGCCTTTCAGAGCAGGTATGGTCTATACGAGTATGTGGTTATGTTGTTCGGTCTCACGAACATGCCTATGTTTTCTATGGCACTGATGAAATGAGTGTTCCACCCATTATTGGATTATTTTGTGGTTGTTTTGGTGGATGATAACTTGGTGTAATATCACACTCACCTCGACCATGCTACCTATATTGAGATAATTTTGAGTACATTGAGAGAGCATCAGTTATATGCTAATCTCTCAAAATTCCATTTTTGGATGGACTAGATTCACTTCTTAGTTCATGTTATCTTAGAGACAGGAGTATCAGTAGACCCAGAGAATGTGCGAGTATTAGTTTCCTGGGAGCATCCAAAGAAAGTCTTTGAGGTACACAGTTTTCTCAAGTTGGCTGGTTACTAAAAACGTTTCATATAGGACTTTACACTCTTAGTAGTGCCACTGTTGGGCCTGACTAAGAAGGGTGTGAAGTACCTTTGGATATATTTCTTTGATTAAACCTTTTTGGAGATAAAAGGGAGGTTGAATTCAGCACTGATCCTAGTTTTTTCAGTGCCATGCAAGATCTATATTTTTTTCTATGATGCATTAGGTATCGGGCTGATAGTAGTGCTTATACAAGGGAAATGAGTCATTGTTTATGAGACTCGGTAGTTGAGGAAACATGAGAGGAATAACCCAACACACGATCTTGAGTTGGTTGCTGTTTTTCATGCCCTACACTGTTGGAGTCATTATCAATTGGGAGAGCATTTTTTGGTTTTCACTAACCACAAAATTCTCAAGTATATCTTCACTCAGTGTGATCTAAATTCGAGACAGTGAAGGTGGGTTAAGTACCTTTAGTCCTTTGACATTGAACTTTCCTAAACACCTAGTAAAGGTAATGTATTGGCTGATGCGTTGAGTAGGAGGACTGAGATACAGGCACTTCAGAAGGCTAGTAGTGAGTGGATGCTTATAGCTCTATTCTCTGAGATGCATTTGGAGGTGCATGGTAGACAGGGGTAGAATTTCCTTTCTTCTGTAGTTTCTACCTATAATCTGCTTGATCAAGTGAGAATGAGGCATTTATCATATGTTGAAGGCCTAGTTCTATGGGAGAGTGAGTCAGGAGAGGACCCTATTCCTGGATGGACCATAGGTGAGGATTAGATATTGTGCTTCCATGGATGTATATGGGTGTCAACAGATATACATGTGGAGAATTTTTAGGTTTTTCATTCTTTAGTTTGGGTAGTTCATTATGGTGTCACCTAGATGTATTGAGATATACACTGTTAGAATTTTTGGGCATGTATGAAGAGAGATGTCACTGGTTTTGTGATGAGGTGTTCCACATGTCAGTAGGTGAAGACGGAGCATCAGCTACCAACAAGGCTTTTGCAGTAGTGGCCAATTCCCTAGTGGAAGTGGAATGATGTAATGATGGACTTCATGATAGGTTTCCTGAGGTCTCCTCAAGGGAACAATATATTTTCGGTTGTCATTGAAAGACTCACGAAGGTCACACACTTCTTACTGATCAAGGATAAATTTAGTGTTGATCAGTTGGAATGGTTGTACGTCTGATATATTGTGCGTTTATATGGGGTTTTTCACTCCATTGTTTTAGACAGGGAAGCCCATTTTACTTCTCAACTTTGGAAGGGACTATGTAGGGATTTGTGTATATAGGTACTTCTGAGTATAGATTACCATCCCCAGACAAATGGCCAACTCGAGCATACAATTCAGGTTATGGAGGACATTCTTCAAGAATGCGCCCAATATTTTCAAGGAACTTTGGAGAAGCACATACTTTTGGTTGATTTTTTCAAAAATATTAGTTTTTAGGAAACTATTCATATGGAACCTTTTGAGTCTTTGTACGGTAGGCCATGCTGATCACCCCAATGTTGGTTGGAAGTGGGAGAGGTAGCTATGTTGGGACCTCGTCTTGTCTAGGAGACCACAGAGTAGGTGGAGTTGATTCAGAAGAGGATGGCTACTACAAATTCACGGAATAAGTCTTATGAAAACCGACAGTGATTACCTCTAGAGTTTGAGGTCAGAGATTAGGTTTTCCTACGTGTCACACTGATATCGGGACACAGGAGGATTAGAAGACATGGAAAGATTTCACCGAGATACGTTGGGTCATTTGAGGTTTTGGAGATAGTCGGTCTAGTTGCCTATCTTTTTTAGTTAACTCAGAGGAACCAGGAAATGCAAGACATCTTCCACGTTTCTCAGCTATGGCATTACTTCTCAGACTTGTCTCATGTTTTCCAACCCAAGGAGGTTGATCTATAGGTGGATGCATCATTTGAGAAGCATCCAATATGGATTTTTGATCATAGCATGAAGGTTATCCATGGACAATATGTTCCTCTATTATGGGTGTTTTGGCATCACAGGTGAGTACAAGACGAGACTTGTGAGAGGGAGGCCAATGTACGATCGCAAAGGCTGGAGATATTCAAATATTATTCTTCACCTCCTTCTTAGGGAAATTCTGGGAAGAATTTATTTAAGGGGCGATGTTTGTAAGAACTTGGATCTTCATTTTTTAGGTATGGATCTTTTTTTAGGTTTTTTCGACAAAAAAGGGAGAATCTGGAAATTTAAGGAGTACACGTCGTGTACCCGATGGTCGCGGGTAGCCATGTACTAGCCGTGTAACAGAAAGTACAAGGCCATGTGAGGTGACCTAGAGACTTCCTAAAGTGAGGTCTAGTAAAGGCCTATACATGTCGAGTATCCTTAGGTAACATGCCATGTATTTTTACTTTTAATTGTTATATCAGACCGGGGTCACGTCTCATCGATAGAATTGTCTTCTACTAGCCCTGTCTCATCCAGGAGCGATAGGAATCACCAAATCTTCTCTAAGCCACCGAACTTCCACTCATTCTTTGAATCAAACATCTTCGATTGTGTTGGAATTTCCACGGTGAGTTCTTACTTCTTATAGAGTATCTCCTCTTGATTTATCATCTTCCGTGCATTATTCAAGGTTGAACGTTTTGGATGTTTTTGTAGATCCACAGCATTCTAGGTCTATCCAAAGGCTGAAGTTCAACTATATCGATTGTACAATTTCAAGGTAGGTGGTTTGTGCCTTTCTGTATATTCCGTTGAATTATGTGTGCAAATATTTCCCAATACACTAGTTTAGGTTATTGCGTGTTTAGGAAATTTAACCTTGTTGTTTGTTTGTTATGATTTGTTTTCTTGAGAAAGTGGTTTTGATTATGAATAGGGTTTATTACCTTGCTTGTGGATGTTTTTTCCCATGCTTGTTGACTTTGTCCATTGGGTCTAGAATTTCCTTTTAGGATGTTATTTTTTCCATGCCTAGTGTTGTTAGGATGGAGTTGTTTATATGAAATGATTTTGATATGATTTTTAGTTGTTTAGCCAAGTAGTATTTGAGATTTACTTTGGCTACTAGATATCTTTTGTGCACGATTGCTTTACACAGGGCTGTGGGAACCTGGTGTAGTTAGACTATAGGGGGAATTGACGTTGAGGTCTTCCCAAGAGTGTATGTTATACTTTTTACATTACAAGACCATAGTGGTGATGGATAGTGATTGATCCCTCAAAGTTTCTATAGTATACCATTGTGAGACCATAGGGGGAATAAACATTGAGTGCTTCCTCAGAGAGTCTGTAGTTGTCGTTAAAAGACCACAGGGGGAATTGATAGTGAGTGCTTCCTCAGAGAGTCTTTATCTATGCTAAACTAGAGGGGTTAGACTATGATAACTTCCCAGAGGGTTTCTTGTGTTTGATTGGTTAAATAATTGGTAAATGTAAATGATTGTAGTTGAAACTTTAGGATTTTTTACTTTGAGTACTTCCTTGTTTATTACTTCATTTTTCATTTTTTCCTCCTATATATATATTCACTGACAGTTTGGCATTGGTCTTTTGGTGATTGCCTACTAAGATTCATCTCACACCTGTTTGGTTCATGATTTTGGGCCCAAATAGACTGTATTGTTGCAGGTATAGGTAAGGGAAAGAGCCCTTCTACGTCAGGTACTTTATTGTTATGGAGCATGAGAGCATAGGAACAAGCTGAGGCTTGTGATGCTGCTAGAGTTATTTTTTTTATTTGTACTTTGGTTTAGTACTGTATTTCCAGAATTATGACTTGTTTGGATACTTTCCTACAAATATGTGACATGCATCATTTATATATATGCTCCAGTTGTTTATTTACCTTTATTCTTCCTCTTTTTACTTATTGTATGGAATTACTGTTTCCTCTGTTGTATATTCTTGTTATTCTGCTATGTTACTCTTCCAATGAGGGCATATTTTTTCCACTATCACACTCAAGGCCCTCATTGTTAGTAGGCAGCCTCTGGAATTTGGGGAAAGGTGCTTGAGGCCATGTGACCAACTGGGTACAGGTCACTTTTGGGCAGCACCCATAATTGGGACATTACACATAAACATAAACAATCAGGAATATTGATGAGACTATGAAATAGAACCCTTACCTCAACTTTTTATTTCTTTGAAAGTACTCTAACTTCCATTATAATAATTTGAAATTTATTATAATTTTATATAAAATTAATTTTTGTACATATAATATCTTATATTAACCCTTTATAAAATTTCAACACCACTTTTCATCTATGAATCCTTATTAAAATTGTTATTTTTGGGTGTTAGATGGTTCTTTTATCTTGAGTATTTCAGCTTGGTAGTTCTGGTCCTTGTAAATTTATCATGGTTCCATCATCTTCAGAATATTAATCACAATATAAAAATAATATATATTCATTATATACATATTTATATTCATCCATAAATTTTATTGATAAAAATGAATTCCATCATTCATGAAGATGGTATGAAGTACGTATGAATGAAAGTTGTTTTCATTTTCTGATGGATGGAAATAAAGAAAGGTGAATATTAATATAACTTTAAAGGATAATTATTATATAATATATATCATACATATACATAAAATTGAGCCTCATAACCATTAAGTAAAATATAAATGAAAAATAAACTGCATCGCTTCGTGGAGATGGTTGTCCACACATGCACATGAACGGTGTTATCGTTTCCCAAAGGATCTGATGATAAGTTGGTATAAGTGACAGTTTAATTTCAGAAGTACAATTATGTGATAAATATAATATATAATCCTTAAATTAATCATAATAACCATCCATTATAGATTCTTATAAAAAATTAATTGTATTTCTATGTCGAAATGGTAAGTCGTACATACACGCAAGAAATACTTTCACTTCTCATTTGATGATAATGAGGGAGTATAATAATTTTTTATAATAAAAATAAATTTTTATAATATTAATTATACTAAAATTATTGTTTTTTGATATGTAAAATAGTTATATAAGAGGTAAATATGAGTACAAAAGAAATTGATCAGGTTAGCTGATTACCTCTTCTTTGAAATGACTCTTTTAGATATCTCTAATGGGTTATAGGGTTATTTTTTCTGGAAGTCCATAACCTCTATATTGAGTATTTTGAATTTTATAATTTATAATTTTAATTTTTTGGTTGATATAGAAGGCGCAAATTGTTTTGAAGAAGTGATGGAGGAGGTTCCCTTTTATAATTGTGGTGAGGTGCTCTTTTGGAATTTCCAAAAAATATTAAATTATAACAAATTAATTCTAAGGAAATATTCCTCCAATTGTGTGTGTATTCAGATATTAGGTAATATAGGTTTGTAATACCATTAACCAATAGAATTTATATTTGTTTTTGTGTCATTTTAAATCTTATCATTTTGATTAACCCTTAGTTAAAATATAAATTTTAGCTTTGATAACACCTTTTTCCATATTAATGGTTTTTAATTTTTACTTATAAGATTAAAGTTAGAACGTAAATGGAAAATTAATGACATCATGTACAATTTAATACCCACCACATATTATTTTAAGATTATTATTATTTTATATAATTTAATAAAATTAATATTTTGATAAAATATCATTATTTTAAATTTTGACATTATTCATTTAATTTAACATAAAATACATCAAAAAAAAGGGGAATTTGAAAATAATTCTTTGAAACCTCCCTAATGATTCCTATATATCTATAAAATTATTTTTTTACATTAAATCATTCATATTATTTCACTTTTAATTTTTTAAAATCATTTCTATCCTTTCTTAGTAAATGGATAAATATTGTACAAGTGTTGTATAAGAAATTGATGTCATTATAAAATTAATAAAAATTAAAAATAAGTTTATATCATGGAAATAATTTAATTAATACCAATATTGACACTTATATTGTTTCAGAACTTACTTTTATCCCTATATGGAAACATAAGAGATATTAAAATCAAAGAAAGGGAAATGGTTCCACTTTCTATTATTTAAATAATATATAAGTAATTTTCCTAAGAAAATGTCCATTAAATAACTCAATTTATTGTATATGGTGTTAAAGGTCTAATTAAATTCATAAAATAATAATTTTTTATTTATAATTATCACCTTATCGCATATTTTTTATCTAGAGTAACCAAATTTACCCTTTACAGAGATGATAAATTTTACCACGGTAACTATTTATATTAACCAAAAATAAAAGGGTTCTATTTATCAAATTTTAACCTACTAATAATTAATATTTAATTCATTTTATTTATTTAAATACTAATAAAACTAATGAAATTAATTATAAATTTATGGTGTATAATGTCACAAAACTATTTTTTAGAAAAAAACACATTTTTAAACATAAAACTCAATATATTCTTATCCTACAATAAGAAAAATATATGTTGAATGTATAAAATTTTTGATAAATGATATATATAAATTTCATTAAATTAATTAACCAATAATTATTAATTTAATTTATTGATATAAAAATGAATTGCTTGCATTAAAATAATTTTTCATAAAAAATACCACTTTTATTTTAAAATAATTTATTTTCTTTTATTTATAATCATTTTATTACTAAATAATTAATTTTATATAAGTGTAGAATATGTATTTTTCATAATTTAGTTGTTTTTATTCATACATGATAATCTAATGGCTATGTGATCATGGATGCATAACAATTTAAGAATGTCATACGGTTCTTCTAAACTCGGTGTTGTGTGTAATGCAAGAAATCAGTGAAATAAAATTATTTCAAGAGAAATATTTCCTAAGAATATTTGGGAGTCACATTATACCCACATTAAAATTAATTTCTCCCTCTACATTCATCACTATAATACAAATATTTGAGGATAATTTTACCTCATTACATCCTCAGGTTCCAAAATTGTTTAATAAAACTTGTGGTTTTTTCCCATTACTTTTAGTAGGTGAGTGGTCTTTCTTTGTAAGTAATTCTCTCTAAAATCTAGTGTCTCTTCTAGTTGTTCATTATAATGTAGATCTTTTTCTAGTGGTATGACCTCTATGTTCAATTCATGTTAAGGATTATGAATGTACTCTTTCATGAGAGATACATGGAACACATCAAGAACTTGAGATAGATTTAGTGGTTTCACAAATCAATAAGATTCCATCCCGATATAATAAAAAATTTCAAAATTTCCAATATACCTAGGTATTAGTTTGAGATTCTTTCCAAATATAATCACCCTTATCAAGGGAGATATTAATTTGAATGCCTTTCCACCAACATCAAAATCTGTAACTTTTTTATGATTGTCAGCATAACATTTTTGTCAAATTTATGATTCTTTTGTGTTATATTGAATTAATATAAAATTATCTACCATATCCTTTTCTAGATCAAGTCCCTACAACGTCATGTCTCTAACTTTATTCCCCTATGTTGGAGTTCTAAAATTTATACCATAGATGTATTTATAAGGATCAATATAAATATTGGAGTGAAAGTGTAACGTCTCATAATTTACATGTAATTTTTTTTATATTGAATTATTGCAAGACTATATGCTCTGATGACACATGATTATGTGGACCAGTGAGCCCAGAATGGAATTTTCAACTTTTTTATGGTACATTCAATAAATGTGCATGTTTGTTTTTCTAACTCTTGAACTGGTTCTCAAATCAGAAATATGAGTGCACCGTTGAACTAAAAAAATTGGTATTCTCCTAGAAAGGATATAACTTTGGTCAGTAAGGGCCGAAGGAAAAATTTATATTTCTGACCTTTCAGAAAAAAAAATTTAAAATAACTTTAAAAGGATATTTTATATCTTTTCTTCAACTGACAAGCGGCTACACAGCAATGTTGATATGTAGTGACGAGGTGACGATGAGGCACATTGATGGAACTCATTAATGGATTGAAAACCAGTAGCATAACGATGCTTTAATGATGTGTAACAACAATATTGTTTAATAAATGAAGTAGTGTAACGATGCGACAACGCAGCGTAATAGAAACATTGCGATGTGTTTTATTTTTAATAGTTTTACATGTTAGTGGAATGAGGATTAAACTGTGAGGATTCTCTGATGAACCTCCCACAAATTTCCTCCCCAAATAAGAACGACGAACATCAGTGGGACATCTTCAACTTCGACGTACCCTGAAAAACAAATAATTCCATCAACCTCTTGGACCCTGTAGGATGAAGTGCTAGGGCAATGAACATCAACAAGGTAGGGGTTTTATTTTGAATCCTTCCCTGTCCTTTTTTTTAAAAAGATGAATGTGGATCAACCCCTGAACAGGTTGATCCACAGGTTTCTCGTTCTTGCGGTAGGGTACCCTTTTTGGTTTTCAACATTAGGACTGAATTATCATGGATTGAACATCTTCACAAAACCACCCCCAGTTTTAAATCTTCTATCACAAAGGGCGTGGTCTGACACGAACAAGGCCTGAGCCCCTCTGCATGTGAGCTCTTGGTGAATGGATTTTCCAAGATGGAGGCAAGGCATATAAAATACCATCATGGTGACGGTGACACCCTATGGAGCCTGTAGGCATAGGAAAACTGAGAAACGGACCACTGAACCAACTCTAGTGGGCTGCAGAAGGGATCGTTGGCACGCCACGGTGGCATGGAGGAGTGGTGCCGATCTACACCATGTAGAGGCGGTGAACCACATCCGAGCTACTCAGGAAACCTGGAGAGATGTTGTCGCTCGACCACGAGGGAGGGGAGGTCATGGTAGGTGCTGGATGCGGCGCCAGGAAGGCGCCGCATAGGATGAGTGGGCTGTGTTCAGACAGAGGAGTGGACGCAGCGACTGATCCCGCATCCCGGACGCACACCACCGATCACGCATGCAATCGAGCATCATCTTTCAAGTTGTTCCCTAAGCCATCGGGCCGTATCGAATGAGATCGGGTTGCTGAGCGACCCGAAAGGTTGGACCCTCGGCCGAACCGGGCCGAGTCCAGCGAGGCCCATTGGGCCTAGCCCACTGGACAGGTTGGACCGGACCGAACCAGACCCGATTCGAGCCAGGTCGAGTTAGTTGAATTAAACTGGGGTTTTTGGGACCCATGATCTAGGTTGGTTGGGTCAGTCCGACTAGGTCGGACCGGGCCCAGATGCAATCGGCACCAGTTTTCTAAAACGCTCATAACTTGTAAACCGAGCATCCAATTGATGAACTGTTTGCGGCATTGGTACCCTCTCGACGAGGTGGATCTTTTGGTATGCTCAAAATAAACTTAAAAGGAAGCTTATTTTCAACATATGGCATGTGGGAGTGGTTCTACAAGGATCATGTGCATAGAAGAGTTGTACCTATGTGAACCTCAGTGGCCCAACAAACGAGCAGTTGTGTGGACCTGTGTGGCCCGGCAGACTACCAGGCTTGTGGATATTAGTGGCTCGATAGAGCCATTTGGACCTTAGTGGAAAATTAGACGATCAGTTTCATGGACCTCAATGGCCCGATAGACTAGTAGTCATGTGGACATCAGTGCCCGACATAGCCTTATAGACCTCAGTGGCATGGCAGACTTCAGCGACTCATCAGGGATGAGTCCCTCAGTAGTACAAAACGTTATTCACTATCACCAATGAAACTTTACTACTTAATTTATATAACTGGTGTGAGTTTTCTTGTGCTTTGTGCTTGTTCTTCGTGCTTATTCTTCGTGATTTTCATTGAGGATTTCTTTGTGGCCTTTCCTTTGTGTTTTTGGGTCCTCTAATGAGTGTTTTGTTACTCATCCCTACACAGGCTTCTCCCGCACGTGTTGTGTGCAGACGATCAATGCTTCAACGGAGGACTTGGTGGCCTAGGACAAGGCGGGGCCCAGTAGGATCAGTTGTACATGATTTACTACTTTGGATTCCATTTGCTACATTACTCTTACCATCAGGTGGGGTTTTTAGTGGATGGATACCCGAGTCCCTTTGTACTTTACTTTTTTCAATTCTTTTGTTGAGATTGTATTCTATCCCACTTTTTTTCAATTGTACTTATACTCATCACTTGTTTCAGTATACTTTTTCTCCCATTTCAGTTTGTGGGACATGGTTGGTCATGTGTGTGCATTCAGTTAATCATGAAAATGCCTCCCACTTCTAGGTTGACACATTCAACACTAGTCATCGGCCCCTGGCCTTCGGGAGGCAGGTTTTGGGTAGTCACATCATGAGACCCAATTGATGGGTTGTGATAGAAAGCTATTATTGTAAGAAAATTCCACAAAGTGAAGGTTTTGATCACAACCACCTTTAAAATCCATAAAGAAAATTTTCAACTTGTGTTCTAGAATTTAAATTGTCCTATCAAGATGACCACATTTATGAGGGTGACAAGTAGTGCCGACACATATCTCTATATATAGAGAGTACTTAAAACTTCTCTAAAACATGGAGGTAGAATTAAAATTCAAATATAATACATTTTATTATGGTACACTATGTAATATTACAACATTCATAATGTGTAACCAAGTAAGTTTATCAATAGAAAAATATTCTCTAATGTAAATTAAGTGTGATGAAATCTTTTGGAAATCAACTATAACCCATATAGAGTTACTCCCTTTAGATTTTTTGGGGATTCTGATGACAAAATCCATGTTCATGTCTTCCCATTTCTATTTTGGTATGGTTAATGGTTGTAAAATCCCCTTGAACTTTTGGATCTCTTCCATAAATTTATAAGAAAAATAAGATCTCTAAAACATTATCTAAATTATCTCTTTTTATACCATCCCGCCATAAAAACTCATTCAAATATCTATACATCTTCATACATCTAGGATTAATAGAGAATGAAGAAATATGTTCTCCGTCGATCAGATCCTTCTTTATATATAGAACTTAATGGGAAAATACATGTTTATTGAACCTTATTATTCAATTAAAATCAATGTTGAACTAAGGAATATTTGTCACCTTCTTGGGATTCTATACATCTTCAAACTATTCTTCTTTAATAATCAAAGGGATAAATTGTAGAACACCCATTTAATAAATATTATATTTATATCCTTTATTTAAGATTCCAATATCCATCCTCTATAGTTCTATAAATATTTGATATTTCTTGATCCTTATCATAGAAAAGATCTCATGATCCTTTCAACTTAGAGCATATTCCAACTTGTTTTCTTTCACATCATGGTAATGTATAGAAATTTCATAATCTTTAATCAAATCCACCCATCTTCTCTGGTCCATATTCTACACTTTCTATCTGAATATATAATTTAAAGTTTTGTGATCAATATATATGTCACACAATCCTCCATAGAGATAATTCTTCTACATATTTAATAAAAAATTATCATAGATAACTCCAATTTATTAGTTTGGTAATTTTTCACATAGACCTTAAATTGTTTTGAGGAATAATCTATAACCATATAATTCTGCATAAAGACTCATCTCATTCCCTAATTTGATGCAACACTATAGATTAAAAACTCTTCTCCACTCTAGGTTAGTATAATAAAAAGTGATCTAACTAGCATTATATTAAGTTCCTTAAATCATTCCCCACATTAAACCATCCAAAATTACTTGGCTCCCTTCTGAGTTAAATTACTGAGTGGATTCGATAATTGTGAAACATTCTCCACAAATTTCTAATAATATCCAACCAAAACAAGAAAACTAAAATTTTCACTCACAATTGTTAGTCCGACCCAATTTTCAATAACTTATATCCTTGAAAAGTCTACTTATATACCCACTATAGAGATTATATGACCCAATAATGAAACTTTTAGAAACCAAAATTCACACTTGTTAATTTTTTTCATAAATATTATCCTTCCATAGGAACTTCATTACAATTCTCAAATGATATTTAATCTCTTCCTTGATATTTTAATAAATAATAATATATTCTATAAAGAGAACCAAAAACTAATCAAGGTAATATTTAAAGACACTATTTATTAAATCCAAGAATATTACTTGGGAATTAGTTAAACCAAATGAAATCACTATAAATTCACAGTTTCCATACCTTGTATAAAATGTTTTATTAGGAATGTTATCTTTCTTTACCCTTAATTTATGATATCAATAATGATGATTAATTGTGGAAAAGTGTTGATCTCCACAAAATTGATCAAATAATTCATCAATATGTCGTAGAGGATATTTTTTTTTTTGATAATTATCTTATTATTTTCTTGATAATCAATACAAAGTCATATTGATCCATCTTTCTTCTTAATAAAAAAAATTGTTGTACGCTTAGGTGACAAACATGGATGAATTAATACCTTGTTAAGATTCACCTATAGTTTCTTTTATAATTATTACAACTCAATTGGGGTCATTCTATATGTATTCTTTAAAATAGGTTTAACACCATATATGAGTTCTATTGAAAAATCAACTTCAATATTTGGTTAAAATCTAGGTAAAACAATAATAAAGACATCAATAAACACCCATACAATATTAATATCATCAATTTTTAGTGTCTCCCTAATAATTGAAGATAGATTCACCTTTTGATTTGGAATCATGACCCATACAACGAATGTCATATCAATAATAATTTTAATTTTTTCATAACACTGATAGGAAATCAAAAGTTGGTTTAGAACATAAAACACAACTTCCATTAATAAAAAATTGATGTGGGATTCATATAATGAAATCCAATAAATTATAAAAAAACATCAAATTAATCTAGAGGATTAATTACAAGATTCCCCTAAAAAACACTCCCATATACTTCAGTCACAGAAGAACCATAGACTTGGGATGAGTTAATAATACCATTATGGGTTCTTTATACTAACTAGACATTTAATTTTTTTTGGTGGTACTATGATACCCTTGGAAAGTATTTCATTATAAAAGAGTGGGTGCATACCAAATCAAATAAGTCATTAAAAATTTTAGAGTTAATTGTGAGTTTACCTTTTACCTAATTTTAATCTTATCCCTCATTAGAAATAGATATCACGTGATATTCTCATTTGTATCTGGGATGAAGAGGATTTTTATCATCCTTATTAACCATCGAATTTGGGAACTAGTTAGAATAGTTCTTATACTCCCTAAATTTAAAACACTAGAGTTTGGTTGGTTCATTAAATATAGATTTATATATATTCATCATTAGATAACTTCTTCCAATAACTTCATCATTCTATTTCCCAATGACCATACATTCCACACTTTAAAATTTTACAAATTCCTTTGTGACAATTTTTCCAATTAATTTTTAAACTCTTCAAGAATATAGGAGGTATTATTTCTTATATTTTCCTTTTTTAGAATTTCATTTGTATTCCATTTTTATTTTCATATAAAAATTATGAGATCGATGGGTAACTCAAGTATCTATCTCCACATTGATATAACATCAAAGAATTTCGCCATATCAATCGTTTCCTTTTATGGTTAATAGCCATCAGAGATTTGTTTTTGATCCATTGAAGAATAGACAAATATTACATTTAGGTTTTATGATAATAATAGAAGAATGTATCATATGTCTTGTAAATGTTTCCTCATAGGTACCAAAAAATTCGTCATCCTTCTATTTCAACTTATTTAATTCTTTCTCCCTTTTTGTATGAAGAATAAGATGAATGTAATTGTTGAAATATAATATTTAAAATTCATCCCACATAATAGATTAAATTTCATATTATTCTCTTGTGTTCTTGAAAAGATTCTAACTCTGATATGGTTATAAATATAAATGATAAATATCCATAATATATTTCTTGTATTTCAAACAATGAAAATGGAAAATTTATTTTCATCAGCACTAATCCATTTTTCATCAATTAGTGGATCAAAAAACCACTAAAAGTATGTGGTAATTTCATCATAAATGACTAAAAATAATGGTGTTCCCTGCATGGCTCATTAGCAAGATCAACATGATTCATAGCTTAGAAAAATTGTGATCATAGTAATGATTTTTTTAATTCCATCTCCCATAACGTTTTATTTCTCAGGTGTAAAATCATTTAATTTTCCATTACATTAACCATTACCATGGTTTCTTCAGGTTCCATCCAATGACTAATACCAAAAATAATAGTATGAAAAAAAATCATGGTGGAAAAGCACAAAATCATGGAAAATGTTTTAATGTATGTCTAAATTGTGACAAGTTATTCTATAAAGTGTTAGGTTTAACCTAGCTCATTCATGATCATTAATAAAATAGTAGGAATTTTACTTATAAAGAGAGTTATCTCTATGGT
The DNA here is from genome assembly GCA_963277665.1 of Viscum album. Lineage (NCBI taxonomy): Eukaryota > Viridiplantae > Streptophyta > Magnoliopsida > Santalales > Viscaceae > Viscum > Viscum album. Next base: position 1,161,769,797 of record OY728122.1, on the reverse strand, counting down.
TATTACAAAATTTTTCTCATACAAGTTTACAAAGGATAAATAAACCTTTCGTTAATACAAAATATATTGCCCCATACTTTTCATACATAGATATTACATCTTAATTGATGAATATTCATCCCATAAAAATTCAATCCATGTTAGAAGCATTTATATCTAGTATCTCTAGAAACTATGAAGACATAAAAAGAATTGAATCATATCCCACTTGTTTATTCATAACTAGTACCCTTTATAGAAATATCATACTTACTACCATTCTTCATAACATGGGGAAAATAAAACAGGAGAAAAGGTTGACCTTAGATTTTTAGTAAGGGTAAATAAAGGAGATATCAATGGTCACATAATAATAACATGAGAACAATGGTATACCAAAATGATCTTATAATTTTAAACCCATACCCTACATATCGTAGATCATTATCTGGATTCATGGAATAAATTGTGGTAGTTCATAATACATGAATCATATGGTGTTAAACATGAGTAATGTGAGATTAACTTTGGCATAATACATGGAATTGTGGCATACAATAAGAAAAAAAAATACTTAGTAGTCAATGATATTTTACAAGACTATAATTGTGTAATATTTTCACTCCCAAGCTATTATAATAGTCTAGGGTCACCCCCAATACTATCATTATGGAAAAAACCTTAATAAACCGGGTTCACTCCCCATTCCAATATTATATATCTCATGAGATATAAATATCTATCCAAAGAATTATATGGAGATATACATACCACCCATAACATAATGAAAATAATACATATAAGTTCCATCATATCATAAATCATATATCATATCAAAACCAATGAGAAGAAATGGGTTTCATAAACATTTTATCATAACATTACCTATGGAAAATAAATGGGTTTCAAAAATATTTCATCATAAACATAAACCATCCAAAGAAATAATAAGGGTGGTATACATGTATTATATCCTATTAAAGAATATGTAACATCAATGTATTTCATCTTATATAAAAAATTATTTTGAAATATCACATGAAATAATTCTTGAGGAAAAAAACTTTCCATTTTGAAATCACTTCAATTTACAAACCAAAAGAACAATATTGGAAAAAAATTATTTCAAAAGAAACCTATAAAATTATTAATAAATATTTAAATAAAAAAATATTCATGATGACAAGAAAATATATTATTTTCTTATAAGTTAATAAAAACATACCTTCCATATTTTTTTAGAAAAGTCACAAAGTACCTCATTTGGAAAAATATAAAAGGATTTCATTCAAACCGTTTTATAAAAAGTAAAACATGGGTAAAATTAAATTAATAAAATAATATTAAAATATTAATAGACTTATTTAAATTATTTTTATAAATTATTTTATGTAATAAAAATATTCTCTAGTGGATAATTAAACAAAAACAATCCTGAATATTGATGTGATTGTGAAATAAAACCCTTACCTCATGTTCACCTTGCATCAAAAGTAATCTAAACTCTTGTATACTAAATTATAATTTAATATAATTTTATATATTATTAATATTAATACCTATAATATTATATATTATCCTTTTATAAAATTTCAATTACCCTATTTATCAATAATTCCTTATTAAAATTGTTGTTTCTGTGTGTTAACTGTTTCGTTTATCATAAGTATTTTAGTTTAGTTTTTCTAGAACTTGTATTTTTATCTTGGTTCAATCATATCAAGAATATTAAATAATGATATAAATATCATATATATTAATTATATATATATATATTTAAATTCATCCATAAAATATAGATATTAAAATGAATTACACTGTTCATGGACACAGTATGCCGTACGTACACCTGAATGTTGTTTTCATTTTTTAACGGATGGAAAAAAAGAAATTTATTCATTAATTAACCTTAATATGATCATTATTATATCATATATATTCATAAAATTCATCCTTATTACCATCTATGTAAAATGTAAATTAAAAATGGATCACATTGCTTCATGGTGGTGGTAGTCCACACGTTTTCACGAATGACATTATCATTACCCAAAGGATAGATGGTAGGAAAATATATGTGATATTATAATAAAATAAGTATAATTATGTAATATATAACATATATTATAATTAATACCAATAAAATAACCATCCATAAAATATGACAATGAAAAATGAATTTCCCCACTACGTGGAGATGGTAAGTCATACGTACAGATGAGCGATACTTTCACTGCTCATTTGATGGGAAAGAGGGTGTATACTGGTTTTTTCATAATAATAATAACATTTAAGTATATTTATTAAAATTAATTTATTATTTTTTGAAACATAACATGTATTTTTTTGAGGGAAAGAAGAGTTCAAAAGAAAGTGATTGAATAAGGTGATTACCTCTTCATTGAAATGACTCCTTCAGATCTCCTCTAAATGGTTATAGGGTCTGTCTTTTGAGAAGAATTTTTTAGAAAAAAGTGTATAGAGAATTTTATAATTAAAATTGGAAGATTTTGGTCAATCTATGATGGAAATTTTGTGTTAATAAGTGAGATATGAGGTGCCCCTTTATAATTGAGGTGAGATACACTTTAATAATTTCACAGATGATTGAGTTATAATAAATTAATTCTCAAGATATTTTCCTAAAAATGGATATGCATTCAAAAATAATTTAATATAGTTTTGTAATACCATAATCCAATAGAATTTAGAAAAAAAATTCCTTTTAATTATTTTGTTTTGATTAATCCTTAGTTTACCAATATTAGTTTTAATTATGGTAACAAATTTTTCAATATTAATGGGAAGTAATTTTTACTTATAATTAATAAATTATACCATAAATTACAAATTTAAGAAATTTTAGACCGTATAATATAAACATTGTCTCATTTTTATATTTTAATAATTTTTAAACAATTTTTTAAAATATTATTTTAATAAAATATCATTATTTTCAATTTGGACACTATTCATTTTATTTTAATATATTTAAATCAATACAAAGGGTAAAATTAAATATAACTATTTAAAAACTCCATAATATATCCTATAAGTATATAAAATTCATGGGTAATATTAATAAATTAATATTATATCACTTTAGATCTTTATAAATTCATTTATTTTATTTTCTTATAAAATGGTGAAATATTGCAATGGTGTTGCATAATAATTATGATCATTATATAATTACTAAAAAAATAATATATATATATATATATTGAAAAAAATATTGAAATCAGGATAGTTACTTATATTCATTCATAACGTACTTGTATCCCTATGTATACACATAAATGATATTAAAAACGAAGATAGCGACATTTTGTAATGTTCTTTGATTTAAATAATATATCAATCATTTTCATGGAAAAAATAATTTAAAAATAAATTTAGATACTATATTGATAAGGAAAAAATTTAATTATCAAATAATAATTATGATGAATAATTATGGCTTTATCACTTATTTTTAATCTAGATTAACCTAAATTACCCTTTACCAAGGGGATAAATTTTACCAATATCAGTAATCATATTGACCAAAAATAAAAGCGGCCTATTTACCAAATTATAACCTATAGATTTTAAATATTTAATCCATTTTATTTAATTAAATACATATTAATTGGTGAGATTTATTTTAAATTAATAGGTCAAAATTCAACCTGAACTACTTTTTAGAAAAAAAACATTTTTAAGCATAAAACAAAATTTATAATGATCCTAATCCTAGAAACATATTTGTATAATTTTTTTAAAAAAATATGATCGATAATATTTATATATTTAATGAACATAACTAACAAATAATTATTAACTTAATTTATTTATATAAAAATACATTTCACATAAAAACAATTTATTAGAAAAAACATCAATTTTCTTTTAAAATATTATTATTTGTTATCAATTATAGTCATTTGATAAAAAATTATTTCAATTTAAAAATGTGTAGAAAGTTTATTTTTCTCAATTATTTATTGTTATTCATACCCTCTAATCCAAATGATATACGATAACGAGCACATAATAAACTAATAATGTTACAATATTTGTCTAAACTCATTATTGTGTGTAAAAAAGATATTGAAGAAACAAAATTATTTAAAGAGAAATAATTAATAAAAACTTAGGGTGTTACACTTGGGGATTTGGAGTGTACCTATACTAGACAAGTATATGTGTACAGTCTAGCTAAACTCCATGTATCTCTCTTACCGTGTGACCGGGATACATGCATGGGTCTTTGGTGTGTATCTCGGAAGATTATATGGAGTTTACTAAAGTTATACATTCCATGTGGCCTAGATAAATTTTTTTGGGATAACTACCAAAGTAATAAGTGTGTTCATTAGATGCATGGCTACACACTATGTACAAGACAGTTAAACACCATGTGTCTCAAATGCTATGTGTCTCTCTAAACCATAGAAGGACTTTGTGTGTCTATTGGATGCATAACTAAACAACATATATAGGCCAAATACACCCCATGTATCTTGCATGTTGTGTGTCACATAGTCTATATGAATGGCTTATTATGTACTTTGGAAATGGAAAATGATGAACTACAATATGTTTACACTGACTACACTTAGTGTGTGTTTTTATTTCTCTAAGTGGTTAGTTTCACATGGTTTGACCATGAATATAACTACACGGATTGAAAAAAATTATCCTCTAAATAATGTAGACTATATAACATGTATTCTTGTTACATGCCATGTAATCTAAAATTTTGGTTGTGATATATTTCTGATCTATATGTGGAGTGAAATAAATTCACCACATGTTGTTTCTAATCAGTAAGTTGTGTATCCCACACTGTGGCCAGGTGATGTACACTTGGGTACACGGTGTGTACTCTATCTACACACAATATTATCTCATACTATCCAACTATAATTGTAGACTATTATATGGAATTCCCCTACTTGTTATATGGTCCCCATGAAACAACATTTAATCCTTTGGGAGTTTCTATTCCTTGAAATTCATAATATGAGAACAAGGTTTATTTATAGTTAAATGCATAAACACTAATAAAAATAGAAAATGTTTTCATTACATTCCCAAAATTTGGAATGTGTCAAATGTAATATTCAAATGAATATAAACAATGAACAGAAACACTAGACATGCATTGCATAGTGGTCAATACATAATCCATGATTAACCATAACACACATGGTAGTGGAATAACACACAAAGAAGTAAAAATTTGAATACTCGTGCATTGAAAAAAATCATAAATTGAAAAAAAATATCCTATGATAGAAGAGACAAAAAAATAATCAAACATCAATGAGAATTAAATTCTAGAAACAATATACAATTTAGAATAATCAAACATTAAGAAGGAATTGCACCAGAAGCATAAAACAAAGTACAACCATGAAAAGGGTTCAAAATAACTTTTATTTAGACAATTAATTTTAAAATTAGAATGAATTAAAACACAATATGTGGTAAATATATTCAGAAATTATAGATCAAAAATAATACGAAGGGAAATTCCTAAAAGGGACATAGAGTATTTATGTGCTTTCACTAATAGACAACATGCATGGGGAAGAATCGTCAGGGTTTTTTACACTATGCAATGAATTATAGGAAGTTAAAGAGGTTCTTATAATAGAAGGAGTCAGTTAACAAAAGTTGTAATATGTATATATATATGTGTGTGTGAAGAAATTATAGAAAAAAGTGGCATATATAAGGCTTGAAAAAAATCAAAAATATAAAAAACTATAAATAGTGTTGATACCCCCTTATCATGGATCGATCTCATATTTTTTATAAAGAAGCCTATTATAAGATGCTAAAATTATGTTTGATGAATTATACAGGTCCAATTATTTATGATCATAAATGTTGTATCGTTATGAATCAGTTTTCTTGGTGCATGGGAGTTATAAAAATTCACTAGAACAAACCATATTCCAGATTGATATTCAGATCCAATACTTTTTTGGTTCAACATCCTCTAGGGGAAAGAACCAGGTCTTATTACCATTACATTGATTCCAATGAATCAGCACCACCATATAATCTTTGTTGGAGCTTCAATAACATCTATAAGGGATAAGAATCACCCTTACCCTTTTCTATTTTTTCTTTTTCAAACCATGTAGAAACATAAAGATCCCTCTCTATGTTGTATCTTCTTTATTAAACAATGGGATTCCATGCCCAATGGAACCCATAAACTCTAGTTTGTTCAACTCTCAGTGATATCTATCTTGGATAATTAGGGAGTGCCTTTTTTAGGATCTCTCTTGGAGAATAGTGGATGGCCCGTCATCATGCCTTTCTTTTCGCCATGGAAAAACCAAACCTGGTCAGTATAGAAGAATTAGACTCCAATATGAATGCTTCTATCTCACCAGTGAAAATTGGGGTACTTGGTCTCTAAATATGAAGGGGAACCTATCAAAAAAATGGAAAATTTAGATCCCTAATGGAACCAAAAATAGGGATGCCAGATATTGGATACATGGTTGATAGAGAAGGCAAGGGTGGTTCACCAATACCAGCCTTTAACAAATATTAAATAAATATTAAATAAATTAAATTAAAAATGCATAATAAATATGAATTTAGTTAACAAAACAAAATAAGAGGTTGAGATATCAAATTTCTATAATTTGGAAATTCAAATTCATGAATGTATTGAATATGAAACAACATGAAACTCTCCACCATGAAAATTAAATCACTAACCACCTGATGATTCTACACCACCTAAACTACCATAAACTTTGGAATATCTTAAATAGGAAACAACTAAATGTGTATGACCCAAAAAGTACCCCTCCCATGCATCAATGTGACACATGTATCTCGAATATGAATGATATTTTAAAAGATACTTAAATTATTAGAATTAAATAGTTCTAAATAGTTTCATGATAAAATGTTAGATATGCACTTACCTGAGTCACTCATTTTTATTATATTAGTGATGAAATATGCACCAGAAAATCACATGCTAACTGGTCCCATAAACATATCACTGGTGCCTCATAACAAAAAAAGAATATATTAGTATCCATCCTCATATAAAACATGTAAAAACAAAACATAGATAAATAAACAAAAATCAAAAGTCATCAAAAATAGTAATGTCGTGAAAAATAATAACAAATGAGAGGAATTGGGAGATAATTTGTAATTAAATGGAAAGACAAAAAAGATAAAGGTCTCCACCTGAACCCATAAAAATGTAAGAGGGATGAAGTACCATGAACTATCATATTTAAGTCGAGACACACCTTATGACAACATAATAGGAAGACTCTCGATGCAAGTATCTATAATATCCTTAAAGGATAGATTTAAAATATCCACCCATGGGGATGATTGCCTAAAACAAAATAAAAAGGATAGATCATCAAAAAAGGAAAATTACAAGGATATAAGCAAGAAACCCCAACATCCTAGGACAGCTCTTGAACATAGGAAAAAATATAGGAATCCATCAAATGACCTAGGGGAAAACAAGACACAAAAGGCCAAACATCCTAGAATAGTATTACCAATAGAACATTGTTCCTAACAATATTATACCAATAGGATAAAGCCTCTAAAAAGTTCCAATAGTAAAACTAAGAAGTTTGGTGGCCAACTGAGCAATAAAAAAAGCACTACACACACACTACCCAATCTTAAAAACTAAACTCACTACAGGTCCATATGTGGAGAAAATAGATCTATAGGATGTGTAAAAACACACTAGAGCTAACATAAAATCAAATCCTAGGGAAAAGTCATACACTAGAGATACATGATCATTTTAAGACATTACAGCTTACTAGTCCTCAAAAATAGGCAATCCTCACACAAAACCTTTTCTTAAACCACAATACTAGTGAAAAACATAGGTAGAAACTTCAAAAACTAATCTATAAGGCTTGGTCTAATAGAGAAAACATAGAAACATAAGGAAAAAACTATAAAAGATATATTAAAATTAAATCCCATAGGGGAAAATGAAATTGATGAACAAATAAATCAAGGCATTATACAATAGTAAAATACACTTGACAAATAATTTAATGTAATGAAAAATCTATTTTAAATTTTTTATGAATAAAAACTTAAACCAAATTAAGCTCTAATAATTTTTTTTTTTGCAGGGAATGACCCTAATTGAAAGATGGTCCCCATGCATTTTCCTTGTATCTATTGGGTACTTTGCTTCATTAAAATATGAAATGTAAAAATGATATTTGTTTATAATTTTATACACAAACACTAATAAACATAAAACATGTACACATTGCATCCCACCAAAAAGTAATAAATAAAACAAAACATTCAAATTAAAATAATCTATGAAAAATAACATTATACATGCATTTGACAGTGGTAAATATAAAAGAAAAGAGTGAACATAGCACACATGGAATTGCACTAACTCATAAGAAGTAGAATTTAAAACATTAAATATTTTCAAATATTCTTCTTAATATAATAAAAATATTATTTTCTTAAATAGTCAACAAAACAAAATCAATTTTTAATGAGAATTAAATTCTAGAATAATATATATTCAATAATTATCAAAAAGAAAGTAGGAATTACACTATAATTATGCAATGAAGACCAACCATGACATGGGTTCAAAAAGATTTTATTTAAAAAATTAGTTTCAAAATTATATTGAATTAAAACTCAATAAGTTTTGAATCTATTAATCAATTACTAGTCAAATTTAAAAGTGAAAATTAATGTAGTAAAAGTGACACTGATGATTTATCTTCTTCATCCAATGGCCAATGTGCATGGGGAAAATCATCAAGTGTGTTCTGACTATGAAAAAAAAGAATTCACAATAATATAGCATGTTATAAAGACACAAAAAATAAAATATGACCATATACATACATGTTACAAACAATAAAATGAAGCAGTAGGTGTTAGACTTACTAAAAAAATCAACAAATTAAAAAACTATAAAAAGGACCGAGAACCCCTTAACAGGGAATGGTATAACCATTATTGGGAATAGTACTATAATGATCAGCTAAAATCAAGTTCCGTGAATTATACTAGTCCAATTCTTCAGGATCTTCATTGTTTTCAATGTACACAAGAGATGTCCAAGTGCACTGGTGGTGTGCAGATTCATTGGTACTAACCAGATTCTGGATTGGTGTCAAGATCAAACACTATTGAGGTTCGACATCCTCCATGTTCAAAAATAAGAACTGAATATCAGTACATGTATTCCATGGAATCACCACCCCAATTTAATCTTGAATTAAGATTCATGAATAGTATTGAGGGATCAGAATCACCCATATTCATCATTATTACTACTCCAATGAACCATGGAGAAATGGAAGGCTCCCTCTTAATGTCATTTCTTCTAAATTAAATAAAAGAAAGGTATTATTGAAGGAAACCCTAAAATCTAGCAATTTTGACTCTTGGTGATATATCTATTTTCTAATAAGGGAGAACCTCATTGGGATCTATCACGGTGAACAATGGATGACCCTCTACTACATCTCTCTCTCATCCAGAGAAGATTAAAACTAGATCTGTATAGGAGAACAAGACTCTAAAAGGAATGATACTCTCTCACTGATGAAAATTAATATATCAATCCTTAAATCTGAAGAAGCACCAATAAAAGTAAAAGGTGATACCTAATAGAGCTGTTAGCAGGCACACCTGATATTGGACATGTGGTTGGTGGAGAATCCAAGGACGGTTCACCAATTACAATTGCGTAAAAACTCTTAAAGCAACATATTAATTAAATGAAATTAAAAAATTAATATTAAATATTCTTTTAATTGAAAAATTAAAAGACAAAATTGGGATTCCACATTGACTCAACTCAATGAAATCTTCAGCTACTCTTTGTCAATTCATTGCCTATTAAGAAAATGAAACATTGATCAATGATGAATAATATGTTGAAAAAATGATAATTAAAATTGGATTAACGAATGAATATATTTTAATTGAAAATATAACCACTATTGTGCCTGTTGATCAATAATAAAATAAATAACTATTAATTTTAAATGTGACACCTCTTATGCAACTTGATGGTTTTTGGTGCATCAAAATTGTTGATGATGGGTGACAAACCAAAAATAATTAGTCAACCCAATAAATCTTTAAAAATACTGTTAGTGACATAAATTCCATAATAAATGAAAATTTACCAAATCAAATATTTATGTAAGAAAAACTCAGGATCTAGAGAGTATATAGAAACCAGGCCCTATAAATCTAAGAGCCGGTGTCGATTATCAATTATATTGTCATGATTACAAGGAATCAAATCCCTAAAAACCAATAGTTTAGTAGTCTTGGTAAACCAAATATATACATGAGTATTCCATTAAAAATTAACCCAATAATTACAACCTAATTTTTTTTATAAATAAATAACATCGAGGATAATAACTTTGAGGGTAAATTTATTCCATCTAGTATACCCCAACATATCTTTCATAGTACACTTGTTGGATTTCTGGAGAAATGAAACATAATAAGGGAGATATCAAATGCTCATTAAGGGTAAATTATAGTGGATGAAATAGTTAATCAATTATAATAATAATTATTCCATTTTAATAATGGAACACACATACCATATAGTCAATGAACTGAGAAGGAAATTCATAAACAATATATCATTTTAATAAATAGAAACACATTCCATTAAAAAACTTGATAAGGAAAAATCAATATATGAAGTCAAGAAACTAAAATAAATTTTATTTAATCAACAAACTAAAAATGAAACGTATTTGTAGATATGTCGACCCAAAAACTAATGGATGAATAATAACTAAAACTAAATAAGATAAATGATTAATAATTGGATTCCATGTTTCCTAGGAACATGGAACCATACTGTTAATAGATAGTTTACCTATACTAATTTGTATAAAAAATTCATCCCATTAGACTACTGATGCATCGAGGGGCTTTCATTAACCAGTCCCCAACTTGTAGAGCATATATTAACCAGTCTCCAAGTCATTGGGATTGCATTAAGCGGTCTATAACCCATATAGTTCATGTAAAATCATTTAAATAAACAAACTGCCTTATCAAATATTTTTATTTAAGAAAGTATATAGATTAAACAATATTTCCCCAAATATTAAAAAAACATTGAAAGTGAAAACCCTATGAAAAATATTATAGGGTTTGGAAATGAAAATATCCATGCTAAATGATATGGATAATTAGGTGAAATTCAATGTTCAATGATCTTTTGAAATTGAATATTTTAGGGGGCTAAAAGGAATCAAGGAAGTGAATTTAATACTATCATTGGACAAATCAATCATAAACCGTATACAAGAATATTAAGGGTGGTATTAATAAAACATATACAAAGTGAACTAAAAATAATTTTTGGTGTCTTTGATGAACAGAAATACAATAAAATGATATTTTAAAATCATTCTTAAGGAAAATTTCATTTTGTTTTGGAAAACATTTTCTTTGTAAATCACTTGATAAAACATTTTTATTAAAAAGAAAACTTTTAAACATGAAATGTATGATTCAAAGAAATGAGAGTGGGTAAATCTGTACTTGTTTTAAGATGTAAAAGAAAATTCCTTCTACACAATAAAAGGTAATAAAAATTCCTCATTCTGAAAGTAGCAAGAATATACCTTTAAAAACATTGGTAAAATACAAAAATGAAAAAAAAAATCATGTAATACCCCAGAATTCTGTGAATTTTTTTAAAAAAATTCAATGGTATTATTTCAAGACTAGGCTCTAAAAAGGCACGTAATTTCAAGTTCCATAGTGGCCGAAACAGATTTTTGAACTTTTTTGAGGTTCATTAAGTAATCATGTGAGCGGTTTTTTCTAAATTTTAATGATGTGACCAAATAAAAAATCATAGGGTACCATTGAACTCAAAGCATTGGGATTCTCCTAGAAAGGGCCTAATGTTGGCCGGTGCGGGCCAATAGTGAAAGTCAGTTTTTGATCGTAAATAAAATAATTGAGTAACAATTATTTTATTTTCAAATCCTTATAACTCTTAAATGGTAGCTCAGATTGGAAATCTAAGAGTACCGTTGAGCTCTTGAATGCATGTTTTACTTTGGTAGATCCTAACCTTGACCAGCACAGGTCGAGGGTGAAATATATATTTTTAACCTTTTTTAAGAAAATTAAAATCCCATGTGTGTGCTATTTTGGAAGATTACAAAAGGATGCCTGGATGAAAATCTGAGGGCCCCATTGTGTCTGGAATGACGACATTACCTAAGGATGGACCTAACCATGACCGTCGTGGGTCTAGTGAGAAAGTTTTTTTTAGTTGTTTTAAGAAAAATAAAATAATTATAAAAAGTTTATTTTATTCAAAAAAGTTGTTTCACCACAAAGCAGTGATGAGCCGACTGTCTCATTTCATAAATAAAACAACGTAATGACTCTTTAGCTGAAGCGTAAAAGAAACTTTGTTTCATAAATGAAACAGCATAATTATGGGACTACTAAGCATAACAGAAACACTACGACACGTTTCTATTTTAATTAGATGATGTGGTTGGAAAAATATATTTTCATAAGTAATTCTCCTAAAGAACGATGATAGAATTCTCTCCAAAGATGAATGTTGGAGAATCAGAAAAGTCGTGGTGACACCTTGGAGAACGGATCTAGGATCGATGAATAAATACCACCAATAGCTTCAAAAAGATCATGAATCCCTACAGACGGATCACCATCAGTGATGGGCCTTCCCTCCAATCGAAGTTTCTCTAGATATGGGTTTACCTTTTGAGAATTTGAATTCCTGAGTCTTCAATCTCAAACAATAAACACCGATCAAACCACGAACAGGTTGATCCGCGGGTCTCTTGTTCTTATGGGAGGGTATTTCATATTTGGGTTTTTTCTTCAGGGATATCATCTTTCTATAAACATAATCATCCCTTCCCATTTTTCAAAATCTCTAACACAGAGGAATCAGGGCAACACGAACAAGGCAATGATTCCTTCATCTTTGAGCATTCATGAGTTCTTTGTGACCACACCAATGAATTGATAGAAAATAAGTCTTGAGGTATTAGTAGGTAAGATGGAACCCCAAGGAGGCTTGAGGCATAGACAGTTCAATAAATAGACCATCGGAGCAGACTCGGTGGTTCGCGAAAGGCACTGACGGTGCGTTGGTGCCAGCAACCGGTAGCGGTGACCCGCGACCGTAGGCAGGTGGTGGAACACCACGACAGAACAATGAGGTGGAGGCCATGTCTGTCTTGGGTCATGGGAGTGAAGCAGGGGGGTGGTAGCAGTGGGTCGATGGCTGGCGGAGGCAGATGCAGCCACCCGGCTGCCTTGGTGGAGCAGCCCATGTCGTGCAGGTTGTGGCGTGATGGAACGAAGTCTAGCAGGGATCCTGTGTGGGGAAATCGGGTGGTTGGCTTCAACTGTCCATGTTGTGCTCAAACTAGATGCCCAACAATTGTCAGGGTTGTAGGAGACCGGGCCATTGTGTGGGATGAATTGGGGAGCATGAACCGGTCCACTGGGTGGCCCGAGCAGGAACTAAATCCCACCCACTTTTACATGCAGGTCTGGTGTGGTAAAACTAGGTCATCGGGCAGCCCGGGCTAGGAAGGTACCAGCCCGCCTGTTTTGGGCTGAGCAGGATGGAACTGGGTCTCTGGGAAACCCAGTGGGCTGGACCCATGGCCAAACTAGGTCGGGTCCAGTATGGCCCAATTGCCAGGCCGAACTGGGTCGGCCTAGACCCAAACAGGTTCAAGTCAGGTTGGTCGTACCGAGCTGGGTCATGTAGGACCCCCAGCCCTGGTTGGTCAGGTCAGTTCAACCAGGTTAGACTGGGCCCAGACACAACCGACCCCTATCTACTAAAATGCCAATATCTTTTAGGCCGCATGTCTGATTGGAGATCCATCTATGGTTTTGGGACCCTTCTGACGAGACAGCCCAGTTGAGATACTCTAATTGAGTTTTTGAGTATGTTGTCAGATGGAATATTGATTTGAATAGTAGTCCCTCCCAATACAAGCAGACTTTGAGAAGATTTGGGGTAGTTCTCTTGAAGATATGCTAGGACAGTTACTCCCTTGAAGACTCAGAGCGTGGGTACTCCTTATCCCTCTGCATAGGTATAGATGAGACTCCCCATGTCATGGGTGTGGGTTCATTTCCTTCAAGTAATTTCTTCTGTGGGTGTTACTCCCCTAAAGGACTAGGGTGTGGGTTCTCAGATATGTTCATGAAGGAAGATTATATACTCCCCTATGGGACCAGGGAGCAGTTCCCTAACTTTGGATTCAATACTCCCCTTCTGTTCTAGGGTGCATGGCCTCCTTATGCATTGTTCCATAAAAGTTGGTACTCCCATGTCGTATCAGGGAGAAGCTCTTCTATCCTTGGGTCAATAATCTGCTATTATACTAGGGTGTGGGTCCCCCATAAGGAATAAACTGACAGAGTCGGTACTTCCCTAGTACGAGGGTGTGGGTCTTCTAGTCACGGAGTAGTACTCCCCTACAGGGTAGGGTGTAGGTCCTTGATATACGAAGTAGTACTCCCCTGTCATAATAGTGTGTGGGACCTTCATGAGTAGTACTCCCCTATTAGAACCAGCGCACGGGTCCTCACTTACAGAGTAGTACTCCCCCATCTCCAAGTTGCGACAGGGAGTGGGTCCTCCATAGAAGTTGAAGCACCAGCAACTATTGGACATAGCTAAGATGAGAAGGACCCTCCACTTGAAGAGATCAATACCTAAGTAGGATCATGTGATCCCTCATCGGACTAAGGTGTGGCCCAGTCCCTACAATAGTGACTGAGGTATCGTAGGTTAGTCTGGAGTAGTGATCCCTCAACTGAGTGAAATGGCGAGGGGTGGGCCTCCTCACTTGGGTTTCCTTAGTCTTGAATTGGATGTAGGACGGTGATGACTGGATATCTAACATTGGGAACTAGAGATTAACCTAGTAGAATGTTTCTGACGAAGCACATTCTCTCAGATTTTCCATTAGAAATGGTACATTTGTAATCGATAGATTGTATATCTTAGACGGTGCCATCAGGGATATCTAAGCCCATGGATCGTGTTCTCCTAGGTTATGTTTTATCTTTCTAATCTTAGGTGAGAATCCTGATGATGGTTATAAGGCTAGGAAATTATGTTTCTTAGTAGCTGAGATGATTATATCTAGATTACATTGGTATATGTATGGGAATATACTTGGGTAGAGCTAATAGTACATTGGGTGTACTTTCCTTTGTGATATATCCCTTATGTTTTGGGATCCCAACTAAGTATTTTGTTACTCATCCCTGCACGAGATTTTCTCGCACATATTGTGTCTGGGGTATAAGACATGTACTTCGATAGAGACCTCAGTGTTCCATGACCAAACGGTTCCCATTGATATATAACAGGTGGGACATTCATCCACGGCTTCCGACAGTAACTCATTGCCTACCCTTTAGGTGGGTTCTTCTATGGACATCTTATAGAGATCTTTTTTTACAATCCTGTTTTCAATATGTCTTTTGTGGGTTTGTATTCTAGCCCATTTGAATTATAGATTGTACCTTTACTCAGTGGTTTTTTAGTGGAATGTATGTTTTCCTTTCCAGTTATTTGGGATGTGGTTGTGTGTGCGTGTGCATACAGGTACTCAAAAAAATGCCTCCCACTCATGTGATAATTCCTTTGGTTCTAGTTAATGTCCCCTTTCCTTTGAGAGGTGGGCTTGGGGTAGTCATGGTATGGGCCCCAGTGGATGGGTCATGAAAACCTGGTATTAGAGGAGGTTCAATTCCACCTTTGGACCGAGAGTTGTGATTTTGGGTTGAGTTTTATAGCAATAGTGTTGAGATGTTTCGAGTTCAATTCTCAGGCCAAAGGTTCTAGTGTTTGTTTGATGTATAAGGTATCCATCCCCTAGGACTATAATAACCTAATTTTTCAACTCGGTACATTAGGACACTGGTCACTGGGAGATGAATGGTACATGCATCATATATGAATGGTTTGTGTTTTCCATTTCCTTATTGAGTTAGCTCTCTAGATATACTCTTTTAATCATGGTTTATCTCGACCCATTTTAGGATGCCACCATGCAGATTTCTAGTCAAGAATCTAAGATGAGACCATGAGGATGGTCCGCCAAGCAATGAGGCATTGGTATAGGGACCTGTACCGGAAATAGCCCTACCCGGTGGTGCACCAGTAATACCAGCACCCGTCGATCATCAGTTACTACCAATGCTATCAGTAGAGGATGCATGTAGGCTAAGTGTGCTACATGATTCCTAGAGGCAGATACCTCTTAGGTTTAGGGGTGATAATGACCCTTATGTGGTTAGGGATTGTCTTGAGGTAGTTACATGAGTCTTCCACCTAGTGAGGACGCATCTTGATCAGATGATGATCTTGGTTGCAAGCCTTCTTCAGGGCTTGGTTGGGATAAGGTGGAGCTTGATGATCCAGACACACAACAAGGTGACCCTCACCTAGATAGAATTTGAGGACCTCTTCATGGAGGTGTTCTTTTCAAAAACATTATTCTTTGTGGGTATACATAAGCTACTGCACCTATTGTAGGATATCATGATAGTAGTAGATTACTTAGCAAGATTCAAGGATATTTCTTACTACTCTATAGACATGGTATGGGTCCCTTCCTTCAGGGTTCAGACCATCGAGCATGAACTATGCTGGGAGATTAGGGCGTCGGTGATACCCCTTAGCATTCTGTCATATGATAGGGTGCCGGAGCGAGCCTTAGTGGTTGAGAGTTTCCTCGAAGGGGAGAAGATGGATGTGACCTACAACAAAGGTCACCAAGTGGAGGAATATGATGGAGCTAGTAGATGACAAATGACCAGATCGTGGCGTAGGAGGCATACCCATGCCCGAACACAGACATGTGGGTATGTGGTGTAGGAGAAGTTCTAAGGAGTAAATAAGTCATAGGAGAGTCTTTTTTATGCTTGTAACGGTTGGAAACATCTCGTAAGGGATTTTCTGACCCGCTGTGCTGCTGAGAGGGAGCTGGCTAACGAGCCGCCTCGGTAGAGACAGTGCTTGGAGCAAGGAGTTATACAATATTGCGGATAGGGTAGAGGATCTGGATGAGCAGTAGGAGGTGGCAGGCAGTTTTCAACTTTTCCACCACTACCCCCAGGTGGTCCACAATAGGCCCAGAGAGCTGGAATACATGGGAAAGGATGGGTTCTTGTGGTCATATATGATGACCAAGAAGCTCCAAGAGAGATTCAAGGTATGATCTATGTCTTTTCTTTTGGCTTCCATTTTAATAAACTTGGGTACTAGTCATTCTCCTTTTTTTGTGAGTTCTTTTTGAGACATTGAGGTTCTGGTTGGACCATGGACTTGAGCCTCACACTTAGAGACTTCTTCTAGAGGAGAACCTTAGATCACACACTGATGCTAATAGTGTGACCTAACTCTTGGAAATGAGAGTTTTGGTTGGGATCTCTTAGTTTTGGCATTGAGGCCTTATGACATCATTCTTGGTATGGACTACTACCTTTCATACTAGGATTGATTGTATTAGGAAAAGGACGCAGTGTGTCCATGATGGTGAAAAATGTTTTCCTTTACAATGAAAGGGAAGCCTGGGTGGAATGAAGTAGAATCTCGTAAAGATTCATTCTTGGGATCATTATGTAGTGTCAGAGTTAGACCCCCATGATGTTTTCCAGAGTATGAGATAGTGACTTACCATCCATACTCAGCTGAGATGCTACTAGCAACTGTGGCAGTGTTTCTGTTTCCACAAATGATGTGGATGTAAAAGGTTATAAACAGAGGGCCTAGTAAGACCCAATATTTTCTCATGGGATTCCATGTTTCACTCATAAATTCCCCTTCATGTTTAGCCTCAACACTAAAAGTGTAACACTCAGGTAGGATTTAGAATAGTTCATCTAAGTGTGGATGTTAACTGTTGTATTCTATCTATGTCTGCATCAGGTTAGCGTGGAGGTGAGCAGCTAGACCCCAACACTACAGATGGATCATAATTATTGGTACTTTCCCACTTATCATATCTAAAGAATCAAGTGACCATTATTATACAATGTTGGCCTAAAAGAAGATGGACACGAGAGTGGTCGATTTCAAGGGTTCCTTGATGTGCATGAATGTAAGCATCATAGGGACCCATAGTGAACTCATTTTTCTTCCCTTGAGTGTAGAATTTTTTTTATGATGATGTAAATCCCTCAATGGGGGGAGGAATGTATTACCCTATAATTCCATGAGTTTTTTTAAAAAAATAATTAAATGGGTTTATTTAGAGACCAGCCTCTAAGACATCACAGAATTCTGAGGCCCAGAGTGGCCGAAAGGTATTTTTGAACTTTTTCTGAGGGTCATTAAATAATTTTGAGAGTGGTTTTTTCTAATGTTTAAACTAGTTCCCAGATAAAAAATACGAGGGAAATTTTTAATTCTAAGTGTCCAGATTCACCTAGAAAGTTCCTAACATTGACCGACGTAGGGGAATAGTTGAAGTTAGTTTTTGGCCATAAATAGAATAATTAAGTAACAATTATTTGATCTTCAAATCCTTATATTTCCTAAATAGTAGCTTATATTGGAATTCTGAGAGTACTATTAAGCTTATGACGGTGTTTTACCCTTTGGCGGAGCATAACCTCGACCGTCGTGGGTCAAGGGTGAAACATAGTTTTTAAAAAAAAATTACACAGATTAAAATGGCATGCAAGAATGGTTTTGAAAGCTTCTAAATGGGTGACCAGATTGAAAATATGAAGGGACTGTTGCATCCAAAATAGAGACGTTACCTAAGAATGAACCTAACATCAACCGTTCCAGGTCAAGGGAAAACGTTATTTTTTGGATGTTTTAAGGAAATTAAAATAAAAATAAAAAATATTATTTTATTGAAAAAATATATTTCTCTGCAACGTAGCGATTAGCTGACTGTTTCATTTCATAAATGAAACAGAATAACAACTCTGTAAATGAAGCGTAATAGAAATTTTCTTTCATAAATGAAACAGTGCAATCACATGACAACTAAGAGTAATAGAAATAGTATGATGTGTTTCTCTTTTAATGAGATGATGTGGTTCGAGAAACAGATTTAGATCTGTAATTCTTCTGACGAACGATGAGAGAATTATCTCCAATGATGAACAATGGCGAATTGGAAAAGTGACGATGACACCTAGGAGAATGGATTTGGGGTTGATGAACGATGAACACCAATGGATTCGAATGGATATGGAATACCCATGGATGGATCGCTATTAGTGATGAGCCTTCCCTCTGATCAAAGTTTTTCCAGGTAGGGGTTTACCTTTTGAGAATTTGAATACCATGTTCTTATTTATAAAAAATTGAACACGGATCAACCCATGAACGGGTTGATCTATGTGTCCCATGTTCTTTTATAAGGGTATTTCATCTCTGGGTTTTATCTTCAGGGATACATTGTTGCTACAAACTTAATCGTCCCTTCCCATATTTCAAAAACTCTAACTAGTAGGAATTGAGCCGACACAAATAAGGCCATGATTCCTTCATCTTTGGGAGTTCATGTGTTCTTCGTGACCGCACCTCCAAATTGGCAGCAAATCAATCTCGAGGATGTAGCAGGGAAGACTGAACCCCAAGGAGTCCAAAGGCATAGACTGTTCGATGAATAGACCACTGGAACAGACCCAGTGGTCCATGGAAGGCACCGATGGTGGCAGCCGTGGGAGGATGGCGGGGTGCCATGACAACGCACCGATTTGGCAGCCATGACCATCTCGGGTTGTGGTAGTGCAGTAGGGGGGCCACCGATAGCAAGCGGGGTTGGATGTAGCTCACTAGAATGTAGTACAGTGAAGACCACGTGCAGGAAAAGGGGTGGTCGGCTTGAGTAAGTTGCATCGTTCTCGAACCAGACACCTAGCGGGTGTCTAGGATGGTGGACACTGTCTATCTAAGTAGGGCAGACCGAGGGGATAAAACTGGGACACTAGGAGGCTTAGGTCGGGAATGAACTGGGCTGTAAGTTACAGTCTGGTCTAGATGGAACTGCTTTGCTTGGCGACTCGGCAGGATGGACCCATGGTCGAATCAGGCCAGGTCCAACAAGGTCTATTGGGGCTAGCCTGGTGGTCAGGCTATTCCAGGCTGGCCTAGATACGAACCAAGTTGTGTCAGGTTGGTCAAACAAATTCGGGTCATACGGGACCCCTGAGCATGGTCGGAACACAACCACCCCCTGTCTACTAAAACACCAATATATTTTAGACCAGGTATCCAATTGGAGATTCGTCTATGGTGTTGGGACCCTTGTAACAAGAAGGTACATTTGATGAACTCTAAGTGGGTTTTTTAGGATGGTGGAGGTTTTCCTATTGATTTTAAGAGTAGGACCTCCCAATACATGTAGATATTGAGCAGAGTCAGGGTAGTTCTCTTGAAGAGATGCTAGGAAGGTTACTCCATTGAAGACTTCAGGCATGGTTATTATTTATCCCTCAGATTAGGTAGATATGGGACTCCCTGCATCATAGGTATGGGTTCTTTTCCTTTGGGTATTTTCCTTTGAGTGTGTTACTCCCCTAAAGGACTAGTGTGCGGGTTCTCAAAGATGTTCATGAAGGAAGAGTAGATACTCCCTTGTGGGACGAGGGAACGGGTTCCCTAACTTTGGATTAGTTAATCCCATTCCATTATAGGGTGTGGGTCCTCCTTACACATTGTACTGGAAGATTCGATACTCCCTTGTCATACTAGGGAGTGGGTCCCCTAGCCTAGGGTCAGTACTCCCCTAACATACTAGGGAGAAGGATCCCATAGAGAATAAACTGACAGAGTTCGTACTCCACTAGTACTAGGGTGCAGGTCCTCTAGTCACTGAGTATTACTCCATTACAGGATAGGGTGTAGGTCCTCAATATATGAAGTAGTACTCCCTTATGGTAACAGGGTGCAGGTCATTCATGAGTAGTACTCCCCTGTTGAAACCGTGGTGATGGTCCTCACTTAAGGAGTAGTACTCCCCCATATCTGAGTAGTGATGGGGAGTGGGTCCTCCATATGATTTGGAGCTCCCTCAACTATAGGACACATCTATGAGGAGTGTTCCCCTCCACTTTAAGAGATCAATACCTATGTAGGATCAAGTTCTCCCTCATCGAACTGAGGAGCAGGCCACTCCCTATAGAAGAGACTAAGGTATCGCAAGTTATTTTGTAGTAGTGCTACCTCAACTGAGTGCAGCGGAAAGGGGTGGTCCTCTTCACTTAGGTTTCCTTAGTATTTCATTGTGAATAAGAAGGTGATGACTGTATCCATAGTTCCACTCACTGGAGCTAAACCTAGTAGAATGTTCCCGATGGAGAATGCTCTCTCAGACGTGCCATCAGGAATGGTATAGTTATACTCGATAGAGTGTATCTCTTGAATGGTTCCATTTGGGATGACTAAGCCATTGGAGCATGTACTCCAAGGTTATGTGTTACATTTTGAATATTCGGTGAGAATTATGATGCTGGTTATAAGGATGGGACCTTATTTTTCTTAGTGGATGAGGCAATTACACATGGATGGCCTTGGTATATGTATGGGATATACTTGGGTAGAGCTAATAAAACCTTGGGTTTAATTTTCTTTTTGGAATTTCCCTTTTGTTTCAGGATCCCTACTGAGTATTTTGTTACTCACCCCAGCACGGAAATCACCCGTAGGTGTTGTATCTGGTGCAGACGATAGGCACTTCGACAGAGACCTCAGTAGCCTAGGACCTGGTGGTTCCCAATAAGGCACGATAGGAAATATGTACTTCCATATCTTCTGACAGCTACTCCTTGCCTACCCTTCAGGTGGGATCTTCTACGAACGTCTTACAGAGATCTTTTGTACTTCCCTGTTTTCAGTTTGTCTTTTGTGGGTTTGTATTCTGTCCCATTTGACTTATATCTTTACCTTTACTAAGTGGTTGTTTAGTGTCATGAAAGTTTTCCTTTCTAGCTATTTGGATCATAGTTGTGTGTGTGTGAGTGCATTTACTAAGGAAAAATCCTCTCACTAATGGGATAATGTCGCCGGTGCTAGTCACCTGCCCCTGTCCTTTCGGAGGCGGGCTTGCGGTATTCATAGCACGGGATTCGGAGGATGGGACATGACATTTCTTCACCAAATAATTTTAAAAACATCTTTGAACAATTTATTAAACCATGGTTTTTAGAATAATATAGGTTCTCTGACTAAAGAGAAAAACAATGTCGATTTTTTTGAAAAACATTTTCTACAAAATTTTGAGTACCAAAGAGTGGGAAAATACTAATAATACTCAATAATTTTCATTAAAACCCATATGAATAAAAATTAAAGTTCTTATTAAACAATGGTAATATAATTTCCTTAAATATAAATACCATTGAAATATTATTACAGATATTATAGAGTAAAATAATCCTTAAACATTCTAAAGTTTCCCATACCATTTCGAAAAAATTTAAATCGTAACACTCATGAAGTACTAACATTAAATAAATGTTTAAAATACCATTAATATAAAAGTATTAATGATATAATATAAAAATGGAAGTATATACACCACCTAAAATATTTAAGTGGTGAACAGGATAGTTATCTCATGGATGTAAAAAGTGAGATGAGATTATATTACCTTGAGTTTCCATTTGGGTGTATTTCCTTTAAATTTATATATAATATAATTATTTTAATTTTATACTTTATTCATAACATATTTTCAAGTTTATCATTACTTTTATTTCTCTTAATACCATGTTTTTTACAACTACTTCAATAATTAATTTTACATCGGGTGTTTTGAACAAATTTGATTTATGTGTCAAAACAAATATTGGTAGTTCAACTATGGTCAAAGTTATCACTAAATAAAATCTCCAGAATAATAATCATTGCATTATTATAATATTTATACATCAATTATACTTTTAAAAACATTCATTAATTATGGTTACGAAAAATTAATCAACGTTACGATCATGGAGACGATAGGTCGTGCATATGAATAAGTATTATTCTCATTTTTTAATGATGATTAGGAAAAGAAATTGAGTAGAAATATAGCTATATGGAATAATAATTATATCATAAATACCATATTATTTAATCATATATAGTCATATTTATAATTATTATGATGTAAAATGAATCACATTTGGTCTTTTTGACGGCCGTCCACACGTCCACGAATGACATTAACACTTTATATGTGTATGTAAGGTTAATAAAGAAAATGATATATATTATATTTCAAGAAATTTAATTATGTAAGGAATATAATATGATTTTTTTATTTCACATATTTTTAATTGAATCCATACTTTATACATTCCATTTATAGTTCTAATGAATCACATCTCTTTGAGGTGGCGATAGTCCACACTTCTACAATTGATGTTATCATTTTTACACAAAAAGGAATGAATACTGATATATGTTGTAAAATAATTAAAAAAATTTAAAGTCACAAAAAATATCATATATAAAATATATAAATTTATTTTCCATCATAATGACCACCATGAGAGGCATTTAATGAAGAATGAACAATCATCGTTTTGTGAGACGGCAGTTCGCCATTCACAAAAACAATATGTGTGTTACCCATTAGATGGAAGTGTGTGTGAGTATAATATGAACCATTAATTTAAAAACACATCAATATATATAATATCATG
This sequence comes from Viscum album, assembly GCA_963277665.1. Classification (NCBI taxonomy): domain Eukaryota; kingdom Viridiplantae; phylum Streptophyta; class Magnoliopsida; order Santalales; family Viscaceae; genus Viscum; species Viscum album. The sequence goes on along the minus strand of OY728122.1, from coordinate 1,161,746,091 downwards.
TTTTTATTATATTAAAATGGAAAAAGAATATTTTCGGTGGTTTAAAATTAAATGAATGAAAAATGAGCATTGAAAATCATTACCTTAAAAATCAGGTAACACCTTTTGGTATATTACAAAGGGATTCCTTGGAATTATTTATTTACATAGGGAGGAATCATTGACTAGGTTAAGGATGTTGGTAAGATATTTTATTAGATCTTTGAAGAACCTATGTTTCTTTAGAGGTGTGATGAAGTGGTAGGAGAGGAGTCCCTTTTATAGTGGAGGAGGAGTGGTAGTCTTCTAATAATTTGACAAAGGAATTACATGCATGTTTTTAAAATTAACATTTGCTCCAATAATAGACCCAATTATAGAAAAGGTATTATAGGGTCTATATATGTCCATAAATGTTATTTTTGACAAGTTTATAGGTCGTTTTATGCCTTAAGATTAAGGTTTAGTCCCTTATTAAGCTTAATTTAAGATTAAGCATTATAATTAATTTTAATAACATTCCATAATCGTTTTTGTAAAAAATGTTGGAGTTATTATAAATTATAAATTATTATGATTCCAAATATGGAATCCATTTTTCCAAATTCCAATCACATAAGTGGCAGAAATAATTTAAATTTAATCCTACATATGTGATGACAATGCAGGTTTTTTAAGTAAAAATGTCTGAAAGCTTGGTATGATTTTATAGTTAATTTTAAAGTGAAATTTAATACAATGATATAAATTGGATTAATTGAAAAATATATGATATAATTAAACATTAAAACAAATTAAAATTATAATTTTACCTTATAAATAAATTACATGAAAAAATAGTTTTAACTAAAATTTTATATTTATAACTATTCATTAAAATTTGATATGTTTTCGATAAATATAAAAATTGCACCATAACCAAATTTTTATGATTTATTTTCAAATATAATTTTTATTTTGACATATTAAATTAATTAATGTATCAAAATTCAGATTTAATATGGGTTTTCCATTAAAATGTGGTAAAATTGGCTTCATAAAAATATAGGGTTTTATGTGTGAAGTTGGGTTTGTTCCAGTATTATGAATATAAAACTAAAGGGATGAATATCAAAAATATTTTATTGAATATATATAATATATATTTTATTATGATAATTAACTAATTTTTATTAAGGCAAAACACCTTTGGCGGAATAAAAATAAAAATAATTCTTTTTATATCCAATTGGTTCTTTTTATCGTTTATCAATAATTAGTAATGAATTAATTAATTTTATATAAACCATAATTTCTAATAAGTTAGTTAATAATATTTATAACCACTAAGATAATTTCATGGTTATATATTAGTTTATTAAATAATAATATTTTAATAATACAATGTTATTTGGTAAAAATAAGTCTAACATGTAATGAAAACTATCATGGAAGGTCACTCTAGCATGTAACACAAGCTATCATGGAAATCCACTTTTGTGTACTATATAATATAACTTAGTGTTCTATTCATTACAATCTATATCATATTTTCAATTTATTTAAAAAAGTAAAAATATAGTAGTGTCTCGGGATATTATATTCCATTATGTACTTGGTGACGAGTCTCATACACGCTATAGAATAAAAAGTTTTACTTTATATTTTTTGGCTATTACAGAGGATATTTTCATGTTAAATTTATAATTAATTTATTTATATCAGAATAAAAGGGTTATGTCATTTTAGGAACTTTCTTTGATGATGATTTTCATCTTTTAAGGAACCGTTTTTATATTTCATTTGTTTCATTTGGGGGATACAAGTGTATAATCTATTTAGTGGTGATCCACACATGATCCTTTGATCTATAAATGAAAGTGATTGATTTCTTGGAAGCATTAATAATCAACCATCTTTCATGGTTCATTTTGATCACTTGTCCTTTGGCCTTAAAGGATTCTTTATTGAAATTCCCATTCTTGAGAGGAAGAGAAGAAGAGGAGTCGAGAGATAAATTTCTTTTTTGTAATGATTACCTATTCTATTTTTCATGATTAAAAAGTATACCTTCACAATAGAAATAACCAACTTTCTATAGTGCTAGGGTTTAGGTTAAAATATTATTTAATTACATACAAGGCCTTAAATAATACAATTATATTTATTAAACCCCATTCCAAAAAAATAAAAATATTGTTATTATTTTATGGATCATATTCTAAAAAGTGAAATATAAAATATTATTTAATAAATATGTAAATTAATATTTGTTTTCCAACTCGGTCTAGGACCGTTCGAACTCCTCGGCATTTATTGAATAATTGAATGAATATTTTTTATAAATATTTCATTTTTCAGTAAATATTAGTGATTGATAAAACATATAAAAAATTATTCCTTTTCCTTGAGAATAATAATTACTCAATTAATAATATTCAAATAGAATTTAATTATGATCAATGGAAACACATTTTGTGTCACTCTCTAGGATTATTTCTCATTGGTATAAGATGGGTTTTTTAAATTCCAAGATTACTATATAGAAATGTTTCAATGAACCCAAGACAAATAATATAAATTATTAATGTTGAAAACAACATATGAATAATCATTGTGTAATATTATAGCTTTGTCACAATATTTCATCAAGAAAGCTTCACATATATGTCATGAACCAATTTTCTTGATATGTATTTCATTTACTATCTAAAATAGAAATGTCATTCCACTATGTAAATTGAATTTAATGTGATTATTCTATTCAAATTAATGGAGAGAGATATCAACATCCATAAAATGAAAGGGAAAACTTCTTCCTCAACTTATTCTTTAATAAAAACATAACTCATAATGCATCCAATGTATCACACTTCATGATGAACTGTATTTCCACGGGTTTTGAAATATATATTAGTTTGTGAGTCATAATATAAATTAATAATTATCTTAATGTCTAATGACCATTACACATGCTTGTAGATAGGAATATCTGATGACACCAAAACTTGAAGAATTCCAACTAATGGTTTTATTCCCATAATATTTTATCTTATAGATTACCAAGTGAAAACTTTATGAGAAGAAGTCGCATCCTCTTATTAATACTCACACTTGATAGTCTATATACTATGCTACCCATCATAGTAAATTATCAAACCATATTACTATATTAAGGAATAACATCATAGAATATAATTTCTATAACCTTATCAATGTGATGGATACTCTAAGATATTATTATATCAATGGTATGTAGAACAATGAAAAATATATAATAACATATTCAATTAATATTCAAATAACCAAATATACATGTAATCAATGTAAAAACTATTGGTTCTAGGATTATACTTCCAACATGGTTTACCAACTAGTTTATTTTTTCCAGGGGTAGCAGAATCATGTGGTGGTGGGTGATATATTAAAATTTATTTTAATATTGAGTGGCTTGAAACCCCATGAAAAGATCTTCCACATAAAATTTTTAATTGATTTATTTAATATCGGAAGGAATGAATACCTGACATGAGGATTCATTCTTAGATATAGATATCGATCATTAGAAAAGAACCTTTCAATTTTCCTTTATTGTTTTTTGAGTATCAAATGATAAAATTCCTCTAGTAGTGATGCCCACATTCTCCTTTTACCTCCAAGTAACGAAAATTTTTCTCTGGGTGCTAGCGGAGTGAATTCATTGCCTTGTGTTATTCATGTTGATCACTAGTTCTTCAATCATTAAATAATATCTCTTAAATTTCTCATTGTTAATAGGGACAGATAAGGAGTGTTCAAGAGACAATTCATTGTGTGTAACAATTTTCTATTTTCAATTGCACACCCTACACAATAGAAATAATCATCTATTTATAGATATATGGTGAACTTAAAATTTCATTTAACTTCATGTTACCCCTTAAAAATTATTATAACCATTAATAAACCCCATGACATATATTATTATTATTATTATTATTATTATTATTATTATTATTATTATTAGTATTATGTGTAACTTCAAACATTCATTATAAAAAATATTATTTCACTAGATTGTTAATTAATATTTTCCACCATACAAGGTCTTAGTCTATTAAAACTCCCCTATCATTTATTGAACTCTTGATTAAATATTACATTCATCAATAAATATTTTTAATTGATAAATTTTGAATAAAATTACCCCACAATCATGAGAATAATATTTATTCAACTAATTAAATTCACATAGAATTTAATTAAGATAATTGGAAACAAGTTCTATGTGACCCTATAGGATTCTTTCTCATTTGAATCTGGAATGATTCCCAAAGGTGAAAGATTATTTTCTAGGAAACAGTCAAGGAACCCAAGAGAAGGAACTAAATTTCACATCAATCAGGTTACCAATATGTGTCACCATCCTATATTCTCAATATTTCTTTCTTTGAGTATCTAAAATAAATTAATAATTTAAATATGGAAATGGAATTTAATGTGATAGTTCTATTTCAATAAAATTTCCAAGAAATAATCATCCATAAAGATTGAAGGGAAATATTATTCCTCAATTTATCCATTAATGACATGTAAATCATGACACACCCAATGTGAAATACCTCACCACAAACAGATATCATCATTTTTTTTATCAGAAAATATAATTACACATGTCCTAACCTATAATAGTGGTAATATTATAGTATAAGGACCATTACAAAAGCTTATAGATAAGAGTATTTGATGGCTCCCAAACAAGTTCAATTCTTACTAGTGGGTTTACTATCATAATCTCCCATCTTGGAGATTACCAAGTGTAATATTTATGAGAAGAAGGTTCATCCACTTATTAGTACTCGCACCTAAATACTAATGTACTATATTTCCCATCATAGTATTTTTTCCGACCATAGTATAATATTTAATAATATCTTCATATAACTTCAATGTTCTCATCGTAGTGGGAACTGTTATGGCCTTATAAAAGCGACGTATACTCTACGAAGTTATCACATCAAATTCATGAAGAACAATGAAGAATGTATAATAATATATTTCATTAATATTGAATATATAAAATATAAATGTAATAAATGTATAATTAGTTGGTCCTATGACACCAACTCCAACAAACTCCCAATTAGACTAAATATAACTACCTGAAACTTTCAGTTTTTTATACCTCACATGATAATCATTTTTTTTCTATTTAAAGTCTTTGGTAAGGGGTTTCACTATATTTTCTTCCATAAAAATACTTCTCACTATAACTTCACCACTCTGAGAAATTTTCTTCAAGAGATGATACTTACAAAGTAAGTTCTTCATCAACAGATGTGACTTCAGATCTTTTTTTGGAGACATAACTGTAGTATTATCAAAGTATAATGTGAAAATATATTTACTACAAGGTACCACATCATAATATTTTATAAAAATAAACATCCATAATAATTCTTTAGTTTCCTAAAAATATATAATTTACTTAGACTCTATAGAATATACAACAATAGCCTTCTTTGAGCACTTACAACTCATAAAACATCCATTCAAAGTGAAGGTGTGTCTCATTTGTGACTTAATTTCATCAAGATATATTGGGAAATAAGAATCCACATATCATTTCATTACTAGTTTATAATCTCCTCCATAATCTTAGATTATATCCTTATTATGTCTCATATACTTAGGGATAGTCTAGAATTCCATCCACTGGAAATCACCTAGGCCAGCTTGATATCTTCCTACAACACTTAAAGTACTTTAAATATCTAGAATAGTACAAAACAAATCATACATGACCAACTAAATCTATGATGTGAATGGAATCATTGAAATTTTATTTTTTCCCACATGTTTTTGAGGGCACATCTTCCTATAATAATGAATTCCATGTGATGCTGGAAAGAATCCCCTCTTTTATTGTTTAATATTGAATCTATTTAGTATCATATAAATGTACTTTGACCTAGGATAAGTAGTCTCTTGGATATATAATGATGGATATTGATCCTAAGAAGAAATTATTCCTCTCCCAAGTCATTCATGGAGAATAATTTATTCAACCATGCCTTAACAGACTGTAATACTTGTATTTCATTTCTAAAGAGTAATATATCATCAAAAAATACTATTAAAAAAATGGATGCACTCCTACTAAATGGTTTTTTGAAACAAGTCTCACACTCATTTTATGTGAAACCAAATTCAATTATGACTTCATCGAGAAGAATTTTTCCATGGACTAGATTATTTCTTTAATCCATAAATGGATTTTTGAAATTTGAATATCCTTTATGCATCATTTTTAGTCACAACCCATAAATTTTGTGTCATATATAAATCTTCATGTAGGTTCATGTTAAGGAATACTATTTTTGACATCAATTTTCCAAATATAGTAGTCATCATAAGTTATAATGGAATGTATAATTATGATGCAATTTAGTATTTCAACTGGTGAAAAGGTTTCATTGTAGTCAATGAATTGATTCTATTTAAACCCTTTTTCCTTATCTCACTTTAACATTTCCACTAAGGTGTACAAGGATGAGTGAGTTGAGATAATATCTCAAAATCCTATAATTAATCAATTACATATTCAATTTGATATTATACACTCCAGTATAAGAGAAGTTTCTTAATATTCTTACTAAGATGGTTCTCAACTTTAATCTTTTATTCCTTTAATTTTTCAAAATAATATGACTTATACCTCATTATGTAGACATATCCATATCTATTAAAATCATTAGTAAAAGTTATGAGGTTTGAGTACCCACCACTTCCCCCAATATGAAATAGTCCTCACACATCATTATGAAATAATTCAATAAGATCATTGTCCCTTTCACTTTTTCCAATAAATGGGGATTTGATAATTTTACCTTGTAAACATGTGAGACATGGACAAAGTCGTTTTATTTCAAAATAAACAAAACATACAACTTGGTATAATTTAGTCAAGGGATTTTAATTTACATGACCTAGTGGGTAATTCCATATTTGGGTGTGGTATGATTCATGTAATGAAGCTTCAATATCAATTACCATTACATGTTTTGTGTAATCCAACACATAAAGACAATTATTTAAATGAGTTTACTATAAAAAATGTTATCTTTATAAAATAAGCAACATTAAAATATTAATTTAAAACTAAATCAATATGTATCATGTTTGGATAGAGATATAAGGTTTTTGGTAATAGAAGGGACATAATAACAACATTTATAAACCTAGATCATTCTAGTTTCCAATGTGAGGTGTTAGTCCCCTATAGCTATAGTAGAAATTTTATCTCTTCTAGATTCTTGAAGATCTACCCCCTTCAATAAATTTTCCTAAAAATAATTGGTTATTGCATTATAATAAAAAATTATAGAACCACAATATGTTTCAAATAACCAATTTATTAAAAAAATTGAAATCAGTATCAAAATCACCTGAAGCTTACCCTTTCTTCTATGGCAATGTGCAATTTTTATTCCAGTGGCCCTTCCTGTCAAATAAGAAACAAACATCACCTTTTCCTATGTTTTCCCATTAATTTTCTACTTATTGAAAGGGTATGAAGAATATTTGGTCTTAATTATCATCCCTTTCCCTTTCTATATATTCACCATAAAGATTGAAGGTTTTTCATGATTCATCTTCTTATCTACATGGAGAATAAGAGTGAGAATATTTTGAAGATACCTCTCAATGTTGTTCACATTAGAATTTACAAAAAAATCTTGAGAATATATGAGGGATTGGTTCTATAATGTGATATGTCCCAAATTTTTGGGTAGTTTAAACCTTACAACTTTTAGGCACTCATTGAAGCTAGTGGTCTTAACTATGAGAGGCCTTGTTGGTGTACCCTCGACAATAATACTGTAAAATGGTGCTTTGAAGAAAAAAATCTTTTCTATCTCTCTAATGGTATAAATATAAGAGGATATCAATAATTCTATGTGAATCAATGTTTTCTTGGGAGTTAATGAGTTTACTATAAATTTATGTGCGCATCAAACATTAAAAACTGACTATTTCTCTCAAATGTTCTTCACAGACAAGGAACCATTCATCACTTGGAAATTTTATAGCTAGATTAGTATGTGAGTATTTTATCATGTAATATTTACATTCATGTCATGGCATAAACTGAAGGCATCTAAGCCACTCATGAAAGATAATAATAGTGATGAGGTTACCTTTCTCCAATATTGATCATATGTATAGTATGGATGATGAGATTGAAATTTTCTTATAAAAATAACATATAAAATTTTTAGTACTTTTTTATGATTAAAAATTATGTCAGGAATAACAAATTAATTGTTTTTATTAAATGTACCGCTATTATTTCACATCCCAATAGCCCACACCAATAAACTAATGACGTCTAGTTTCTATGACATTCTAATGGAATTGATGCATATTCCGCATTGAATAACCCCAATGTGGGTTTGTCAAGCTACTTGAAGGTATTTTGGTAGGTAGTGCTTTTCCTACTATGTTTTTACAGCTTCATGATAAATTGATTGCACTCCCCTATCCTAAAATATTTACTTGGATTTCCTAAACACTTTTCTCTATGTTATATCAAGTCTAGAAAGGGATACTTCTCTTAATATAAGATGGTTAGGTGAACCCATAACATTCATAAGAAATTCATGTTAAATGTACATGCCCCAAAGAGGGTTATTTGAATACTTAGTTCTATGTATGTTATTATTAATCATGTGATGATACGATAAGTCTGATTTAATATATATTTGAGGTATATTAATTTATTATTTCTAAATTTTGTTTTATTTTATCCTTTACATGTCTTGTAAATATTAATTGTATGTTAATTAATTAATTAATCATGGTGGATAAAAAAATTACGCATAATCCATTTATTTACATTCTGTCTTTTCACATTAATATATTAATTTTTGAAATCATGGTGTTTCATCCATAAAATTAAATATTTTTTAGACATACTCAAATAATTAATTAAATGACCCATTCATGAGCTTATCTAATGATTGATTTAATGATAGGAAATTAAATCATCTTTTAACCCAATGGAAATAACTTTTTTTTATCATAGAATGAGGTAAAACATACCACTTATATACCTATCTATCATATTGGTTGGCATCAATATGGTTCCCTCTTGAATAGGCTCCATGAGACATTGGAAACTCCATTAATTACAATTATTTACAACTCACATAGGTGAGGGTAACCAAAAGATTTTTTAAAGTGTAATTACACAAATATCCTTGGACATGAAAGTATAACATAATAATAGAGGGATAGATGAACCGATGGCCAAAAATAATAATTTAATACTAAAAAAATGAAAACCAATGAAGTTAATTAAATTATAAAACTGCAAACACATACACTATTCTTGTTCTAACTCATGAATGTTCATACACCCACACATACACAAAGTAAAGGGATAATAATCATTTAATTATATATTATTTCTTATTAACATAAAAAAACATGAATTTATTTATTTATTTATTACCTTTTATCTTTATTAACATCTAAATCCATTTGTAGATGACCATAATAAAGGATTTAATATAAAATCAACGGCATAAAAAAATTTGTAGATTAATTACAATAAATTAATTGAAAATTTAAAAATCCATAAAACCATTTTTAACTTTTCATATACTCAAAGTGATAATAAAATAAATGAGGTTATAATGATATGATTTTCAATTTAATTTAGTCTAATCCTACCAATAAATGGGAGACTATGTGGCAAGTACTTTCCAGCTACACACTGTGTACCTCTATTTCTATGTATCCAAGTCACATGAATGGGGCATTGGCATGTTGACTCAACCAGACTACCTAGCATTTATATTCCAGCTACATGATGTGTATAAAATTTTTGTGTCCCAAAGAAACTCACTTAGGTATTTTGCGTGTATCTTGGATGGTTCACACCGGCTGTACAATCCATCTACATGACGTGTTGTCTGAATGTTTCCTGCTAGTGCAACCTGTCGAACAACTCAACATGGTCTCAGGCAAGAGACTACACAATGGGTGTCTCCAAATACACATTATGTATCTGTAACATTGTGTTCCCATATAACAATATCAAGGACTCAGAATGTATCTTTGATAAAGGAAATGGTGATATAAATTTCATGTACACCACATACACATCATGTATATAATAAATCATCCAGGTTTTCAATCTCATGTGGTTTGGCCATGTATAATGACCACACAGATTGTTTAATTTACACTGCTAAGCTGTATAGACTACACATCATGTACTCCATATACATGCAGTGTCATCCAACAACCATGTTCTAGGATGGAAAGTCAAGATGAGGCATACACCACATGTAATAAATGTGTAGAATGTCATGTGTCATGAGGCCTGGTCAAGTGAAACATACTTGGGTACACGACATGTACTTCGACTACACACTATGTAACCATGTCTTAATAGCCAAAATATTATTTTTTCCCAATGGTAACATCGATCATTCATCATCTATTCTTATTCCTTTATAAAAATGAAATTCTAAATGAACTTGATTAATATGGTGATAACATGTTAATTCAAAATGGATTTTATAAAAAATAATATGAAATGAAAATTCAACCGCGATTGTGTATGGATCAGAAATAGAATAAATAATTATATATTTAAAATTTACCACACTAATACAACCAGTTAGTTCTGGGTATAACATAACTATTTGGTGGTGGGAAATATCATAAAATTTATTTTAATTTTTAGTGCTTGAAACCCCAAGTGTGGATCTTGCATGTTAAATTTATAGTTAAATTTTTTAATATCTGAAGTAAAATACCTGATCTAAGGATTATTTTTTTGATATCAATTTAAATCATATAAAAACACCATTTTGGTATTCCATCATTAAGCAATGAGGATCCAAGGATAGAATCTCTATAGTGGTGATCCACACATGCTACTTTGATCTCCCAACAATTCCAATGATTCTCTGGGTGCTAGTACGTTGAATCGATTATCTTGAATTATTCCTTTTGATCGTTTATACTTTGATCTTGAGGGAATATCCATATTATTTCTTATTCTTAAGAGGAAGAGTGAATAATTAGTGGAGATAGAATATTTTTTACACAATAAAATCTCTATTTTCAATTTCATACATTATACAATAGAAATAATAATTCTATTGACATGGCTATAATTAGGTTAAAATATTATTTAATTATAAATTATCCCTTAAAAAATATTAAAACCTTTGATAAAACCCATTCCACATAATTATATTATTATAATAATTATTATTATTATTATTTGTGTGCCAAATTAAAAAATAAAAAATATATTTTTACCATCTTGTTAATTAATATTTTTCACTGAACATGATCTTTTTCCATTCAAAATCCTCTATAATTTATTGACCTATTGAATAAATATTTAATTTCAATATTAAATTAATTTATAAATATTTTTCCTCAAAAAATGTGAATAAAATTATCCCTCAATATTCATAATAATATTTATTCTAGTTATGAAATTTGCTAAGAATTTAATCGATATCATTGGAAACACTTACTGTATGACCCTATTGGATTCCTTATCATTGGAATTATGAAGGAATTCCTAATGTCCAAAATTACTATCTAGAAATGGGTCCTGATACCCTTGTGAAATAAAATTAATTTCACAATGATTATAACAACATAAGAATGCTCACTATGTAATATAATCCCTTTTTCATAATATCTTATCAAGCAGGAAAAACATTTGTTTCACTAACCGATATGCTAAATACAACTTTCTATGAATATATAAAATAAATGTGTCATTTAAACATGGAAATGGAATTTAATACAATGGTTATGTTCCAATAAAAGGGACAGGATATCAACTTTCATGATGTTGGATGGTAAAAATCCTTCCTCAACTTATTAATTAATAACATATTAATCATGACACACCCAATGTGTCTTACCACACTATGAACACATAGTTTGGTAGTATTTATCAGAAAATATAAGTACACGAGTCAAGAAATGAATTAATGATAATATTAAAGTTTATGGACCATTACACACACTCATAAATAGGAATATCTGATGACACTAATGCTGTATTTGGTGCCCTAGAACCAAATTCAATGTACTTTATGATTACTTGTATTTTTGGTTTTGAATATTAATAAACTCCTTATCATATCATGATTGTTCTTCTTTGTGAAATTGTTTGTGATAATGTCCTAACAGTAGCTGTCGTGATAAAAGGTCTTAGAGGATCCCTGGTAAGATGAGAACCCGGAAGTGTGATGACACTATTCTTGAATATATGTTCTATATCCTGATGATATCATTTGGGGGACACTAATGATACATGTTATTATGGGGGGATAATCATAGTAATTTGAGGCACCTTATCATGGTATATGCCCTTAGTAATATCCAGGAGGATATTATGAGAATGAGGCCTACCAGTAGGAAATCCACATTTATATGTGTCAGGGGATTTTTCTATATACTAGTGTGTGTATTGGTCCTTAGACTTTAAGATTTTTATTAATGACTATTATGAGACATGAACATAGATATATTGACGAAAAAACATGATGACAAATGTTTTTGGTGAGGTGGTATATTTTGGGTGTGTCATGTGTAATATTGAATTAATGAATAATGTGAGAAATGATTTATCTTTTTTGTCCATTAATAGAAGTTAATATCTTAATACCTTTAATGGAAATGATATAGCCTAAATAAATCTATGTCCACGGTGTTATATATGCGAGTTCTATTTTTGGAATGTTAAAGAAATAGATAATTGAGCACGTAGGTTTATGGTACTAGCATGCAACCTACTCGATTTGGTATATTATGATAAAGGTATAATATTACGTGGCTTTCTTTTGTATGAGGTTACATGTCATTGAAGAATTAAATTATTTCTATATGGGTACCTTTGCGTATTTCAAGACACTATTCATGGACTATAGGATTCTATAAATAATTCCACTAGGAAGGATCCCTAGAGGATCACAGACTAATTGTATCTAGAATCTCAGTTAAATAATATATAACTTATTATTTAAAAAGTTGAATAAATACTATTATTGGTCATGGTTTGATAATTATAAATGTATTTGAGATCACGTTTATTCTATTTTTAGTTATTATAGAGGATATATTGTTAGTGATATATTTAATAAATATTTATTTTTTATTTATTGAATATCGTATTTATTTATTTATTGGTTAATAGTGAAATGATATTTATTTAAAAAATAAATAGCCATAATTAAAGGCATGATAAATGTTGAGGAGGAATGGCAAACAGATTTTAAGGTCCTGATGAGAAATAATAATATTGAATATTATTTTATAAAATAATATTCAATTATAATTCGTAATTTAAGAACATGTCAAGAAATAAAAATATTGCTATTATTATGTGACATGGGGTTTTGGTTGGATTAATAAAGTAATTTAGGGAACTTGTGCAGTCATTTTATTTTATCCTTAGTGATATAAATACACGATTATGTTATTTTCTCATCTGCTAAGCCAAAACCTAATTCAGTTGTGTATAATGGATTTGGAGAAAACCACTCAAGCCTAGAGATATATTTTATCTTCAACAATGATCTCAAGAATAGAGAGAAATCCTCCTATAATGGATCAAGAAGAATGCGTTAGAAGTGGTTCTTAATGTGATTTAAGGTTAATGATGCAAGCTCAAGGATCTTTCATGATAGCACCTAGGGACTCATTCAATGATGTCTGGAGATTATTGGAACACTGGTGGATCACCATAAGAGTAAATCTATACTTGGTTTCTACAATGCAATGACAGTGCACTGCAGATCTATTTCTAGACACATAAAGAAGAAATAATTCCTTGGAGGTAATTCTTATTTAATTAAATTAATTATAAAAAATATGTTTTGATATCCTCTCTCTCTTGGTTATGGGTTTTTCAATCCATGTCTTGTTCTTTGATTCAATTCTATTATCATGACGTTCATTGTTGTATAGATCAAGGATTGATCATTGATTATAGAAATAAAGAAAATTTCGGTACTTCCCAACACATGTTTCCACTATTCCCAGAACCTACAAGTGGTATCAAAGCAGGCACATAATCATTTATAATTATTTAGATTCATTGGTGTATTATGCATTCATAATTTAGATTTTCAATTAATGATTAATCATTCTTTTAATCTGAATTTCAAGATATACTTCCTCCCCCATCATTTCATGTATATATAATGAAAATGATTAATTTTATTATTGAAATAAAATTGTGGAACTCATCTGTAGGTTCCAAGGTTCCTGGTCGTACAACACCAGATTGCACGCCATGTAACCAGATTTACACGTTGTGTAGTCATTTTCAACACATAATATTTGTTTCAACTATCAATTCAAGATTATGAAAATATTATGTCATTAATTACACCATTATTTCACTATGTGTTGACCAGGATTAAATTGTGCATGGTCAATTGAACTACACACCGTGTGGCCCATCAGACAAGGCATATAGTTCCTTTGGGTCATGGATAGTCCTTGTATTCCATACACAGCCTACCCGACTAGTGACCATGTAATGCAGAGTCAACATGGAGTGTGTCTTATTGGACATTCAATGTACTCAAAAAAAATTGAGTTATGCTTCACACGCTGAGTCCTTAGGAATTTATCTTGTATAGATGGTGAAGGGAGTACACACCATGTAGATTGGATCTACATGCCGTATACTTTTACAAAATTATGAAGATTAACTATTTATTTATTTTACTATGTAATCCTTGAGACATGTACTTTCTTGTGTTCATAAATATAGTAATTTCCATGTGATAGGTTTTAATATACATAAATATTTAAATGTTTAATTAATATTTAAAAAATGTTCAATATTTATATATCATGTATGAGTTGTATTATAATTTTTCCTCTATGTGTGTTAAAACATGACATGTTACAGCAAAATAATTTAATTTTTGTAATCATTAAGTTGATCCTACATGTCATGAAATTACATAATAAGTTGTGTATGATAAATTTCATAGGGAATAAACTCTGTATGAGTATAATACATGTTGGGTAGATTTGGATGGGTATTTTTCGTGTTTCCTCCATGGTAAAAGTATTGTACCCTCTTTATTTTAAATGAATATATTTAATTTGATTAAAATTATAATGGATGAGAATCTAAAGGAAATTCATATAAGTATTAAGATAAAAGAATTGATAAATCAATGATAATAATTAATTGGTTTGAGCATGATTTATCTTAAATAATAAATATTAATAATTGAATGATAGTTTTATTAAATGTGTAATCTATTGCATGCTAGTGCATGATCATGAGCTATACTAGACCTTTTGTATGATATTGGATTAATTTAATTTATTATTAAGTAAATTTTTGGCATGTGTGCCTTCTCTCCACATTATTATATAGGGAATGCACACCCATTTTTTCTTTTATTTAAACCCCCTTTTCCCCTCACTTACATGTGAGTAAAAGGTATATTTAATAGATGGATCTCTCAAGCTAGAGGATGCGGATCAAGTTCAGAGCCAAGGAGAAACCAATGCAAGTAGATACAAAGGTTGATATGTGGAAATCTATGTACCCGAATATCAATTGGTTCAAGGTGTTTCTCCCCAGGCTAAATGGTTAGTTTATCGAATGATAAATAAAATAACCCTTAGTATAAGCTCATGATCATACCCTTTATTTTATTTATATCAATTTCATAGTAATTTTGTTATGGATTCCTTTTTGTGATCACATAATTAATGAATTAATGAGCTTAAAATATTGAACTAAAGTAAACAATATTATGAATAAATATTATCTAATACATGGTTAATCACTTATGTAATTCCACATAATAGTAAAAATCATGTGGTAAAGAAAAAAAATTGGAAATTTATGAATAAAGGATAAAATCCCCCAATAAAATATTAAGTTGGTATAGCCTTCTATTACTTTAGTTATAATCAAACCATATATCAAAGTCCATGGCTGTCCAGTGTTGGGGTGCATTCAATTATCAGAGAATTCTAACATGAGGTTTCAGTTGACTTAACTTGGTACACATCAAGGGTTGACTTCCAAAGAAGGACATGGTGTATTTGAGAGGCAAGGTTTGAGGATATCTATATTAATTATTTTAGTATTTTGGAGTCCACTCAACAGATCAAGGAACCGGGAGTTAATGTAGTTGGCATTTGGAATTCCTACCTAAAATCGTTCAAGTTTCTTTTCCAACAAATGTTGGGGTATTGAGAAGGGTAATATGGATGTTTTCCACTAGAATGTCCAAGAAATAATATATTCTAAAGCTAATGGTGAGGGATATTGGGTTTCCATCAAATAGTGAGAGAGTAATAAATTTAATATTTATTTATTTGTCTAAATTTTATAAGATAAAGTACTAAATATTTTCTAATCTTATTTATAGAACCAAAATTAAAATTTACATCAATCATATAAATTTGATCCATACATGAGAAGGAAAACCTTCCCACTGATGCATATTTCCAAGAATTGGAAAGGTGTTTACCCGTCATAGTTCCCCATGATAAGAAATTGTATGTGGTTGAAGAACCTTTACCAGTTTCACAGAGTAATGAGGCAAGTAATGAAGAGCTATCTCCCTATGAGAAACATCTAAATGATGGTAAAAAATTTCAGTGCTTCTTTCTATCATCCATTTCCAATGATATTTTTAAGCAACATGAGGATATGGATTTCTATAATATGATGTCTTGCCTTCAGGATCCCTATCAGGAGAAGGCGGGACAAGAGAGGTATGAGATCTCCAATTATTTTTTTACAATTAAGCATAGAGAGTCCATGCTAGCTAGGCCACATGTAGTCAAGTTTACCAGCTACATTAAATGCCTGGACATCATAGGGATTTAATTACCTGATGAGTTACATATATATATCATACATTCATCACTACAAAATACCTTCTATAGCTATATTGGGAATTATAATATGAGAAATAATGACAAGAGTCTTTCAAAATAGTTGTCTTGGATTCTCTTAGTAGATAAGGAAGTGGGGAAAAATAAACTCATAGTTATTATGGTGAATAATAAAATTAATAAAAAGGAAAATGGGGAAAGGAATTATAAACAACCTAAAGCTCCTAATAAATATCCTTCTAAGAAGTGGAATATCTAGAGGTGGGGAAAGGAAAAAGAGGAAGTATGTTTTTCAAGTGGAATTCCATGCCACTAGAAAATGAACTGCACCCAATTTCAAAGGGAAGCTAAAGGTGCATTAGTTATCAAGTATAATCTTTCCATTTCTAGACAATGGGTATTAGATACATCTTATGTTGATCGTATCACTATCCAAATGTAGGAACCAAGTAGATTTTTGAAATTTCCATAAGAGAGGTTGATCTGTGTGCTTCCAACTATTCAAGGTTGGCTGCTCTAGCCATTAGTGACTACCACCTTTCATTAACAGTATGAATGATATTGGTCTTTAGATATTTTTATTATGTACCTATAGTTACCAAGAACATAATCTTTTTTTCATATTTAGAAACATATGGGTTTATTTTCCAATTTTTAAATAAAAGTTTTTTTTATTAGAACAACATATGTTATGGTTTGGAACATTTAAATAACGATCCTTATCTATTAAATTATGAAAACCAAGTGTTGGAAATTGATAACGAATAATGTTCACATTACTCATATCACACCCATCTATGGAATCACCATCTTATTTATGTAAATGAGAATAATTTTACAAAGCTCTATCAAGATGTCTTTTTAGACTCTTCTATGCAAAAATCATATGACAGATGTCACCATTGTTTACAAGGGAAAATATCCAAACCACCAATTGGTGGAAAATTTTAAAGGGCTATAGAGCATCCGGGATTGGTACACACTGATATGTGGGGATCATTTCAAGTAGAATCTATAGGTTGATATTCCTACTTCAAAACGTTTACTAATAAGTTGAGTCGATATGTATATGTCTAGTTAAGGAGGTATAAGTTCGATTCCTTTGATAAATTCAAGGAATTCAAGAATGAATTAGAGTATCATCTTGGTAAAAATATAACAATGTTTTGATTGGTTCAAGGTGGTAAATATCTTATCAAAGAGTTCATCAACTTTTTATGGTAGTTTGGGATTCTATTTCAACACACTCCACCTTATACACCATAGTGGAATGCTATTAATTAAAGGAGTAACCATGCCCCGTTAGACATGGTAAGGTCAATGATAAGTCAAGAAGGTCATCCATTGTCCATTTGGGGATATTAATTACACACTTAGGAATGAACATTAAATCTTATACTAGATAAAGCCAAAAAAATGGAATTCCCTTTGAGCTATTGAGTTGAAAGAAACCCATTTTATCGCATACACGTGTATGGGGTTGTGATGAATTTTTTAAGCCCTTGTCATGAAACAAACTAGAAACCAGGGAATGAAGTGTATCTTCATAGGGTATTCCAAATAAACAAAGTGATACTACCAATACAATCCCTTAGTCAAAAAAGTGACTATCACTGGACAAGATTTGTTTCTTGAGAGGGAGAACATGCTCAGAAAGGATAGTGGGGGAATTAATGACTTAGATGAAATTAACACTAATGATACACATGAGTTAGTACATGAAAAATTTTCACATGTCCCCATGTAATATGTAGTTCTTGAAAAAAAATTATTGCATAGGTGTGCAAGAGAGGTAAGAGAACCAAAGAGATATGGTTTTCTAGTCACTGAGGATGATGACTCATTATTATTAGACAATGAAGAACCTATATCCTAAAAGGATGAAGTCGAGAGCTCAGAATCTATTAGATGGATAAAATCTATGAATTTTGAGATGGATTACATGTATCAGAACTAGGATTGGGTTCTATTTGATGCACGGGTTGATGTAATTCATGTTGGGTGTAAAAGGTTATTCAAGAGAAAACTGAACATGGAAGGTAAACTAAGTACCTATATAGAAAAGATATTGGTGAAAGGGTTTAATCAACATCAATGAATTTACTAAGATGAAACCTTTTCATCTGTTTACATGTTTAAATCCATCATAGTTATACTTATTATATCATCTTACCATGACTATGAGATTTGGAAGATGGATGTAAAAATTGATTTCCTTAATGGAAACCTTTAGGAATATTTCTATATGACAAAACTAGAAGGGTTTGTCAAACCAGGTGATGTCAAAAAAAATTCAAGTAGTAGATATCCATTTATGGATTAAGTAAGCATCTATGTCATGGAACATTCAATTTTATGAATCAATAAGAGAATTTGGTTTCATTAAGAATTAATGTGATCTGTGAGTTTCCAAGAGGTTTAGTGGGAATGCAGCCATTATCCTTGTACTATATGTTGATGACATAATAATTATTGGAAATGACATTCCAGTTTTTCAGCTAGTTAATTTCCGTTTGAACAAGTACTTTCCATGGAGTAATTGGGAGAAGCAACCTACATTCAAGGGATCAAGATCATTCTTGATAGACCCAGGAAGCTACTTGGACATAGTCAAATTACATATATTTACTAGATACTAAACAGATTTTGTATGGAATAATCCAAGAGGGGATTCGTTCTAATATCACATGGTTTATATATGTCTAAGAAAATTTGTCCCCAAACACAAAAAGAGAAAGATATAATGAGTAAGATCATATATTCTTCTACAATGGGATCAATCATGTATTCCATATTATGTATATATTCGATGTTTCTTATTAATTGATCTTGGTAGGTATATATCAACCAGATCCTAGAGAAAAACATTGGACTTCTATTAAGTCTATCCTTAAGTATCTAAGAAGAACTAAAAATATTTTCCTCATGTATGGAGGAGATGAGGAGCTGGTCATCATGGGTTATACTAATGATAGTTTTTCGATAGATCAGAATGATCCGATGTCACAATCAGGATATATTTTCTATCTCAACGGAGGAGTTGTGCGCTAGAAGAGTTCAAAGTAGATAGTTTTCTCAAATTTTATAGAGGAGTATGAGTATATAGCAGCTTCTGATGCATCCAAGGAATCTGTCGGGATTCAGAACTATTTCTTGGAGAATGATGTTGTACCTAGTAGTAAATACCCTCTCACATTATATTTTGATAATACTATAGTGGTGAATCTTTCAAAATAGCCAACGTCACACCAACATACAAAGCACATACTCAAAAATTATCACCTATTTAGGGATTTATAACATTGGGGTGAAGTTTTACTAAGTACAGTAATAATGGAAGATAATGTGGTAGAACCCTTGACTAAAGGCCTATCTTAGAAGAAGCATGAGTATCATGTAAGAGCTAGTAGATTGAAGGTTGTTAGTAGTTGGCTCTAGTTAAATTGGGAGTCTATTGGAATTGGTTCCCTAGAAACAACATATATGTACATTATGAAAACATTTTTTAATGTTTTTGAATATTAATAAACTTATTATCAAATCCAGATTGTTCTTATTCATGAAATTGTATGTGATAATGTCCTAAGAGTAGTTGTCTCTCTAAAAGGTCATAGCGGATCCCTACTACAATGAGAACTCAGATGTTCTAGGATACTATTCTTTAATATTTGTTCTATGGTTGGATGATATCATTTTAGGGACATAAATGATACAAGATGCCATGGGTAGAGACTCATAGGACATTTATTCACCTTCTCATGGTGTACTACCTTGGTAATATCTAAGAGGATATTATGAGAACGAGACCCTCCATTAGGAAATCCACATTTATAAATGTCATTAAATGTTCTTATCTATGGACATATGTATTGGTCCATATACATTAATAATATTAGTAATGATTACTATGAGTCGCACACTTCGATATATTAATGAGAACCATGATGATAGATGTTCACGATAAGGTAGTATGTGTTGGGTGTGTCATGAGTAATGTTTCATTAAGGAATAATTTGATAAAGGATTTATCAATTATATTCATTAACTAAAGTTAATATCTCTCTAGCATTGATGTAAATGATATAGACTAAATAAATACATGTACAAGGTGTTCTATAGGCAAATTCTATTTCTAGAAATTCAATGAATAAGACAATCAAGGTCATAGGTTGATGGAACTAGAATGCAACCTACTTGATTTGATATATTTTTATAAATGGATTGT
The DNA here is from genome assembly GCA_963277665.1 of Viscum album. Taxonomy (NCBI): domain Eukaryota; kingdom Viridiplantae; phylum Streptophyta; class Magnoliopsida; order Santalales; family Viscaceae; genus Viscum; species Viscum album. Next base: position 1,161,724,997 of record OY728122.1, on the reverse strand, counting down.
ATTATGGGGTAAGTGTTTGTATGAGATGACATGTCATTCTGGAAATAACTTCTCTCAGTATGGGTGACTTGGCATGTTTCTAGACACTAACACTAGAATTTAGGCTACTATGCCTAATTACACTAAGAAAGAGGCCTAGAGGGTCACACACTAAGTGTATCCGGAATCTTTGTTAAATAATATATTAATTATTATTTGAAAAGTTGAATAAATATTATTCTCGGTCATGGTTCCAAAATTATTCATGTATTCCGGATGGAATTTACTTTGTCAGAATCTATTTGAGAAGAAATATTATGAGTGGAATATTTAATAAATATTTATTCTCTATTTAGTGAATATAATATTTATTTATTTATTATTGAATAATGCAATGATATTTAATTAATTAATAAATAGTCATTATTCAAGACCAAATAAATATTGAGGAGAAATGGAAGACTTAAATTAAGTTTCTGATGAGAAATAATAATATTGAATATTATTTGATTAAATATTATTTAATTATAATTTGAAATTTAAGCGCCTGGAAAGAAATAATAATATTGTTATTATTATTTTACATGGGGTTCCGGTAGGGTTAATAAAATAATTAAGTGCACTTGTTCAATTATTTTATTTTTATCCAAGTAATATAAATACTCGAATATGGTATTTTCCCATTATCCAATCCAAAAACTAATTTAGTTTTGCACAATAGATTTGGAGAAAACCTCTCAATACTAGAGGTCACTTTCTTCTACAAGAACACTCTCAAGAATAGAGATAAATCCTCCACCACTGGATCAAGGAGGACACTTTGGAAGTGGTTCTCAAGGAGATTGAAGGAGGATGATGGAATCGCAAGGATCTTCTGTGTTAGCACCTTTATACTCCTTCGGTAATTTCCAAAGATTCATGGAACACATGTGGATCACCACTTGAGGAAATATAAAATTGGTTTCTACAATGTAACATTGTTCCACTATAGATCTATCACCAGAAACATCAATGAAGATATAATTCCTTGGATGTAATTCTTATTTAATTTATTTAATTATAAACAATATGTGTTGATCTCCTCCCTCTTGGTTCTAGGTTTTTCTATCCCATTCTTTTTCATTTAATCTATTCTGTGGATCATGGAATTCACCATTATATATATCTATTATTGATCATTGATTATAAAAAAATGAAAATATGGGTACCGCCCAATGCACGCTTCCACTACGCCTAAAACCTACAAACAAAACATGCGAAATTCAAACTGGTGGGATTGTTCTCATAATCTCCCATTATAGAAATTACCAAGTTCAAACATCATGAGATGAAACCTCATCCTCTTACTAGTAATCACAACTGAAAGTCTATGTACTTTATGTCCCATCTTAGTATGTTATCCAACTGTAGAACAATATTTAATAATAAAATTATAAATCTTTAAGGATCTCATCATAATAGGGGACTATTATGACCTTATCAATGTGACATATACTCTTGTACAATATTACCTAAGATTCATGACTAAAAACGAACAATATGTAATAATATAATTCATTCATATTCATTACATAAAATATACAAGAAATAAAAGTACAAACAATTATTCCGAGGACAAAAACTCCAACATAGCTTCCTCTGATCTAACTAACACTACATCTAGTTAACATTGTCTGTTCAGTTGTATCTTGTGTACTAAGTCTACTAACATGAATCCATAATTCCCATGGTGTTAATGAATTTTCTACATATATTAATTATAAATCATAGAGACTTATGATTCCAAGTTTCCAATTCCTTGAATATAAAATAATTTTAACCCTAATGCCCAACATTTATCTCCCATGGATGAGCTGGAAGAGATCTAAGACACCATCTAGTATTTATCGCCCATGGTTATACCAAATGAGTGTCATAATTCCATATGATATTTACTACCAATGGTCTTATCGATAGAGATTCAGAGACACCATATGGAATTTAGTGCACATGGTCAAATTGGTAGATATCCCAATATTCCATTTGCCATTTATGAAACATGTTGAAACCCATAGAGAGACAAGTATATTTTATGTCATTTTTCTACATATGAAAAGATCAATAGTGATCCAAGGATTCCATTTGGAATTTAGTATTAATGGTTAGACATTCCGCTTGAAAAGGATGCCATGAGGTTCACACTACCTAATTGAGGGGTGATAGAGGATGTACATAAATGTTGGCCAAAGTAGGTAGGGTCAGGTTTCATTGTTTCATAGTGATCACATGATGAACAGACATGATTGACTGCTTGTCATGTATTACTGCATTATTTATTTTCTATGAACACATATAGAGATACGATACTGTATATGAGGGACATCATTGGTGGTTCCTTACTATGTTTTATGCTCACACATTTCATGAATTCTATTGTGTGCATGTAGACCCTTACGTTTTATCTTTAAAGTAACAAGTTTTATAGGAGATCTAGTTAGATTGGATGAATGAGAAATAAAGATAGGACTAAGGAGGGACTTGTGTTTTTATGGTGATGTATACACAAATATTTTTGGTTTATGTTTTCTTTTGTTCATGATTGACCCAATGGGTTATATTTTTTATATATGTATACATGTTCAACATGGGACCAATATTGTTATAACATGTCAATGATTATTTTTCTTTGATGGTTGACTCATTATTTTAATTTATTTTGCTTACACTGATATGGTATGACAGTTTGATTATTTATCTTTTATTTCATGTGATGATAATGATAGTATAGACTCTCCATGTTAGTTATAGACTCTTGAGGCTCACCAACAGTCTCTAGGGTATAGTGAAGCATGCATAATGTCACGTATTTCCATTGGATTAGTCATGGTATAGGCATCCCTAGGTAAGGGTGTTACACACACCTTTACCCAAACATATCCTCACACACTAACACACCCATAACCACATATGTGCACACACACACTCACCCCCCACCCCACCCCACACACTCGCCCATACATTAACGCCCATGATCACTCTCCCTCCACACCCGTGAGTTGTAAATTTCATTTTTTATTATTAAAAAATCAATACAGATTTTGCAACCTTTAAAAGTTGATAGCTTTTTCTACTGCTACACATGCACTAAAAAAGACATTATTCATTATCACTAATAAAGTATACCTTCATCCTCACTTCATTTAGTATTGATAAAGGGTGACTTTATTAGTTATAAAAAAAATTAATAAGACTAGAAAATATATTTCTTCAATTTATTTAAGTATTATGCTATTTCTCCCTATGGACCCCCATTTGTAATCACCCCTTTCCCCCCTCATGCTCATGTGCGATGATCACCCCCTTTATCATTTCTTACCCCCTCCCCAACCCAACAGTGGTTCCACTCTCCTTTCCCAGTCATTTTTCCTTGATTCAAACTGAATACCTATATGTGTAAAAAAAATCTCTAACCACTACTCTATATTTTTTTCTTCTAAATTTTATGATTTTTATTTATTTATGTATATATTCATACATATTATTATCCATTATTTAGTTATATATTTATATTTATTTATATTTATATATTTTTCAATTCATTTATAAAATATTTGTTTTTTGTGTATGTTTATGTGTGTGTGTGCAAAACGAGTATGTTTAATAATTTTTCAAATTTTTAAAAATGAGAAACTACGATAGGTTTCTAAATATTTTCAAAATTGGGTTTTGGGATGTGTGAACATAATTCACACTTTTTCCTTCTCTAGGAAGAGTGAGAAGGGTTCATGCTTCCAATGTAAAATTTATTAATAACGATTGAACACCATTCACTCTTCCTACTAGATTTTAAATATAAATATGTATTACTTAAACATTGAATAAATATATAAAAATAATAAGAATAAACAATTAATTATATATATCTATTAATAAATATTAATAAAATATAAATACATATCAATATATACTAAAAAATATAAATTATAAATTTTTCAATATTAATAAAATATCAATAAATCTTAATTAAATGTTAATCCCTTATTGAGTGAGGATCATTCAGGTCTAGGAGTTTATCCGAGAAGGATAAAATGGTTCCTAGGGAACTCTTTTGATCATGGATCTTCCTCTCTTTATTAGTATCAATATTATTCATGAAAATACAACTCATGAACCAGCCTTGGTATCAAGGCTTAATCTGACACCCAAAGAAGTTTCTTAGATCTCATAAGGAAGATAAGATGTGCCACTGGATATGAAATTGGATATAGGTATAAATTCTTTGGTTTCATTCAAGTACTCTTTCACTAGAATAATATATAAAAAAACATCCTCAACTCATGTAAAATTGAATATGAAATAATTTTCTGAATGATTGACCATGTGGGAAATCTCCCTAATTGTGAGAATATTCCTCCCTGAAGGAAAGAGACCATGGAAGTCTGACGATATGGTTCAAAGGGTTTAGTTTGTATGGGGTTTCATAGATTGGAGGTTTGTTTCCTTAGGGCCTATTTTATTCACTATAATTTTTCTTTGGGAATATACAAGCATCGAGAACGAAGCACATTTTTTCTAATCATAAATCCAAGATCAATCCATCTTCAAGAATTTTCATGGGATATAAATGTCTCATGGGTGAGTAATGACAATTCCTAAGAATGGTTTTGATAACATAGACTCAATTAGATTATTTTTCACTTGAAGATACTATATGATATTTCCATGGAAATTAGAATTCCTTTACGCCTTCATAGAAAAATTGAACAAGACAGTTCAATCCACTATTACAGATTACTGGTTGAAGATGATATTGACTCCATTCTCATTGACAAGGTGTATCTTTCCACTCAAATTGATGGAAATCACATTAATGTTGATTATGAGAAGTATCTGACATTATATGTTTCTTGTATGGTTATTGAGGAATCATTTATGGTTTTTCATATGAATATTTCTTATGAGGATGTGGATCTAAGGTCCACATGGAAAAATATTATCATAGGGCTACACAAGGGAAGGCTACAATTTTATTGGATCACCTATGCATGAACTTGGAGATGAGACTGGAAAGTCCAACATTTATTTTAGTATATCCATATAGTTTACTATTAAAGGATACACTCAAAAACATGGATTGGGGGACTAGTGATAGTTCTAAAATGGGTAGTCTTTATTTTCCAAAGCTGGGATGGGATCATTCAGGATCCAATATACTAGAGGAGATTCTAAATTAAGGGAAGATGTCAAAGAGGAGGATTTTAATAATGATACTCATCTAGAGAATGATCTGATAAATATCTCAACTCATCCTCAAGGGATCAAGTCTCGGGATGATGTTGTCATGGGTGGGCAACACATTCACTCATTTAGGGATGTACTCGATCATTGATTGGAGGATACAAGGAAGGTTAATGCCTAGAGTTTTTAATAATATAATGAAAATGAATTGAAGGACGTGGATGATCACCATTTTTGTCTTAACCACAATCAGGTCAATTCTATGAGTCATAGGGATAAGAACAAAGTGGTTTATTGCTTCATCCTAGGAAACCAACATCCAGATGGATTCACCTTATCAATGGCTAGTATCCTCAATATTTTGTATAAATGATCTTGTTTTCTTATGGATATAGGGAATCAAAAGTATCTCCCTTATTGGGTTGTGTAGTGGATAAATCAAGGAGGATAGTATAGACACACCCTCAGACTATATGTTTTAGAAGAACTGTTGGATCACAAATCATATGTCTGTGATGTTTCTACGGAGGTCTCTAAGGGAAATCATATTGGAGGAATAGTTGTTGGATCTTCCAGCACTTATAAATTAGCAAACTCAACAAGTGTTCACTTGGAACTTACAATAACATAGAAGACTATGAACCCTGGACCTTCGATGTTGGAATTTTGGGAGGTTGTTGATGCATTCTCAACTGAACATGTGATGTTGAGAACTTCTCGTTGACAAGTTTCCACACATGAATAAATCAATAAGGCACAAGTGTCTACATCCAATATCCTTGGATTGATTGGTTCAATCAATGTTCCAGAAGACTATTTTAGGGTTTATAAGGCTCAGACTAATTAACATAATATTTGAACTACAATGAGGATGGATAAAATAAACCATGATGAACTTCTTGAATTGGCCACTGATGTTGAAGGCCACTCTAATCAAGAAGAGGCCTTTGGTCTCTCTAAGAGGGAAATGGATCAAATAATTGTTATTGAGAGTGATTCAGAGGATTTGAAAGACCTTGATGGACATTAGAAACATGCAAAGACTTGGAGAAGTGGCTTCTATCCAAGTGGTCAAGGCTATAGATGTGGTCAAATTATCTGGGCAACTCGGCATAATGAGAGTCTTGATGTTCAAAAGGAAATTATTAAAACAATTGGTCTAAATTGGTAATTGATGACAATATTTTCTTTGTCTAACCCATCCACCTCATTTCATTGTATTTTTTAATAAAGGGGCTCACAACCTGGGCTTTTCAAAAATAAATAACATTAAATAAATATTGATTTATTATTCATGTATATTAGATAAATGTTTATAAATATTAATTAATTATTAATAAAAATCAATGAATATAAATAAATATTAATAAATATATATATATATAAATAAATACTAATTAAATATTAATAATATTAATTAAATATTTTTTATTATTAATTAAATATTCTTAAATATTCTTAAATACTAAAAAATATTAATAAATATTAAATAAATATTAATAAATGTAAATTAGATATTAAATATATATTCATAAATATTCATAAATACTAAAAAAATTAATATATATCACATAAATATTTATAAATATTAAATAAATATTGATTAAATATTGATTAATATTAATAAATATTATTGAATATTAATAAATATTTTTTAAATATTATAAACATTTATTATATTTTTATATTTATGAATATTTATGAGTATTGAAGGATATTTAAGAATATATTGAAATATATTTTAAATATTTACGAATAAATATTAATTAAATTGTAATAAAACAATAATAATTGTTAACTATATATTTATGTATATTAAAAAATTATTAATAAATATTTATAAATAGTAATGAATATTTATAAATACTAAAAAAATTAATATATATGAAATAAATATTAACAAATATTCAATAAATATTAATAAATATTAATAAATGATGAAAAATATATCTATAAATGTTACTAAATATTAATATATATTAGTAAATATTAATAAATATTAGGATATCTAAATTAAATACTAATAAATATTAATAAATATAATAAAATATTAATAAATATTCATCAATATACATAAATATTCATAAATATTTATATATTTTTTAAAAAATATTAATTATTAATAATTAAATATTAATTTTTATATAAATATTAAAAAAATAAATATTAATAAATGAACATTAATTAAATATTATTTTAAATTTATTTTTGATTTTTGGATTATAATGAACTGAACCTGGTCTAAGACTCCATCATGTGACATAATCTACATAAATATCAACAATTATTAATATTTTTTAAATATTTAAATGAAAATTTGGTTCTATTCACAGTGCTGGATGAGATTAATCATAGAATTGAGTATGAAAAGACAGATTTGTTAGGTGAATTTTGTTGAATTACTGACACTTGAAGTCTATTTGTAGGGGATACCATTTTTATTATAATTTCTAGTTAAGAGGCCATTATTTGCAACACTCCTGAAGAGGGACAAATAATGGGAATGTCATGTTCACTAATATTTGAAATAAAGATAATTATAAGATCTAGTCCATGATTCTAAATCTGGGAATCTAAATTCATCTAGTTGATAGACCCAAGTTATTACTGAAGACACTTCTCATGGAATCTAAAGGCTTGATCCTGACGTTTCTCCTCATAAGGATGGATGTATAATATATCCTAATCAAATAGTTGTTTTTTCTCCTCAAAATGGAAATGGGTATTTTTATCCTATTCAACTAAATCTTGATAATCCCACAATGTCTTGGGAAAAAATAGAATATGAGAGTAAATTTCTTATGGATGTACTTCCATTAAATGATTCCTTATGCAGGGTAATGATGGATGACCATGATGGCAATGAACCTAATGATAGCCATGTTTCTAAGGATCCCTTTAAAGGTTCTGGGCCCAACAGAAGAGTGTGATGGGTTATGACAAACTAGTTTTCCATGATCGATGATCAATCCGAGATTTACATGATGATGAACATCATAATCAGTGGAATTGAATCAATGAAAATAGAAAAGGGATAGAATGATGGATCCATTCATAGGATCATCAAGTATTATTTATAATTAATTTTATTAATTTAAGAATTACCTTGTGTGAATTCTTTCTTCATTGATAGATATGACAACTGATCTACATTGTATTGTTATTTCATTATAAAAATCAAGAGTAGATTCCCATTAGTGGTGATACACATGTGCTCCACAAATCCTCGAATGTCACCATAGGAATCTCCAAGTACTAGTATGGAAGATCCTATTACTTGTGTTGTTCACCCTTGATTTCCATGAGTATCTCTTCCAAGTTGTTCTCCTTGATATCATTGAACTCAAGAGTGGGAGGTGGATGAAGATCACCCTCTATTCTTTATAGCAATCTTGGAGAGGGATCTCTCTAGGTATTGAGAGGATTATCTCTGGATGTTGTTGTACACAACACAAATGAATTTTCTCATTAGGAAAATAATATAATTTGGTTTAAATACCACTCGAGTTTATAAATAAATATTTTTATAAGAACCCTTTAATATATTTGTAATCCCTTATTGAAGCCCCATTTCTAAAATAATATTACCATTATTATTTTTGGATATTCCATTAACTTGAGAATTAAATTAAATATAATTTAATCAAATAATATTAAATATATATTTTTTCTCATTGGACCAAAAAAACATGGTCTTCCATTCCTCCAAAATATTTATTGGGCCTTGAATAATTATTATATATTTAATTAATAAATTTCATTTTAATATTAAACAATAAATATATAAATATTATATTTACTAAATTGGAAATAAATATTTATTGATTATTTCTCTCAAATAATACTCTCTCAAATAACTGGTGATGGAATATATGTGATCAACAAAACGTGAATAATTATTTAACCCTTTTTAAGAAAAATATTTATTCAGTTTGTTAAATAATAGATAAAAATATATTATTTAACTATATTCTAGATACACATAGTCTGTATCCCTCTAGGACTCTTTCTTAACGGCATTAGGCAAAGCAGTCAAAAGTCCAAGTTTAGCGTCTAGAAACATGCTAAGGCGCCCATAAAGAAATAATATAATGCTACTACAACATAATAAAACCTAAATTCACTCACTTTGAAATATAATTTGTTTAACCTGATATCTCTAATCAAGCAGGTTACATGTTAGTTCCATCAACCTATATGCTCAATCTCTCATTATTTGTCTTCTTGGAAATAAAAATCCCCTATAGAACACCATTTCCATGGATTTATTTAGACTATATGATTTCCATAAAATGGCACGAAATATCACCTTCCATTAAAGAACAGAACAGAAAAATACTTTCTCACATTTTTCATTAATTCAATATTACTCATGACATACCCAACTTATCCTCCCTCGCAGCAAACATATGCCATCATAATTTTCATCAATACATTAAATTACATGACTTATAACAATCATTAATTATAATATTAAAGTCTAAGGATCAATACACCAGTCCTTAGATAGGAATATCCAATGGCACATATAAATTTGGATTTCCTACTAAAGGGTCTCGTTCTCATAATATCCTACATTGGATATTACCTTTGGCGTACACCATGAAAAGGTGCCTCAAAGTCCTACGAGTCTCCAACCCTAATATCCTGTATTATTTGTGTCCCTCAATTGACCTCATCCTCCAATGAAACATATATTTAATAATAGATTTTTAGAACTTCTAGGTTCTCATCATTGCTGGGATCTTCTACGACATTTTAGCATGAAAACTACTCTTAGGACATTATCACGTACTATGTTACAAAAAAGAACATTCATAATATGAGACAGAGTCCATTAATATTCAAAAATATGAATATAGGTTATCATAAAGTACATAAAGGTTAGTTCTAGGGAACCAAATCCAATAGAATCCCATTTGAACTAGATCCAACTGCTAACAACCATCAGTCTCCTAGATCTCACATGATACCCATGCTTCTACTAAGATAATCTTTTATTCAAGGGGTCTTCCATGTTCTCTTATGTGGGTCCTATTCTTACTGAAACTTCAACCCTGTGATAAAAAAACCTTCAAGAGGTGATAATTTTATATTATATTCCTTGTCTATTGGTGTGACCTTGGATCTTTTACAAGAGCCACCACTACACTATTATCACAGTACAATGTGAGAGGTTATTTACTATTATGTACGACATAAATCTTATGTACAATGTTTCATATTAAAATTACTTCCATGACTACATCAGAAGCCTTTATATACTCAGACTGCGTTGTGGAAACAAAAAAAATGGTTGCTTTGAACTCTTCCACCTCAAAGCACCTTCGTTGAGAGTGGAAACATATACTGACTATGAATTCAAATCATTATGATCTATCTAAAAACTATAATTAGTATAACCCCTAATTAATAGATTGTCATCTCCTCCAAACACCAAGAACATATCCTTAGTTATTCTTAGATACTTAAGGGTGGCCTTAATAGTAGAAAAATGTTGTTCTCCTAGATCTGCTTGATATCTGTCTATCATGATCAATGCATAGGAAATGTCACATCTAATACATAAAATTTCATACATGATAGATTATATCACCGAATAATATGGAATATTACACATTCTATCTTTCCCATATTGTGTCTCAGGACACATTATCCTAGAGCGATGTAAACCTTGTGACACTGGAACCAATCCCCGCGTGAATTGTTCCATAGTAAATCTATTTATTATATGGCCAATATATGTACTTTAAATTAGTTCAAGAATCCTCTTAAATCTATCAAGAATAATCTTGATCCCTAAAATATAGGTTTCTTCCCCAAATTCCTTTATGAGGAATCTTTTATTTAACCAGTCCTCAATAGACTGTAAGACTAGAATGTTGTTTCCAATAAGTAATATGTCAAAAACATATACTACTATAATAACAAATGAATTTCAACTAAACCACTGGTAAACAAATTTCTTACATTTATTCATAAATAAACCAAACTCTTTTATAGCTTCATTAAATCAAATGTTCCATGAACTAGATTTTTTCTTCAATCCATAAATGGATCAATACAACTTGAAATTATTTTTTGCATCACATTGAGTCAAAAACCCTTTGGTTTGTGTCATATAGAAATATTTTTTAAGGTTCTCATTAAGGAATTAGTTTTACATCCATCTACCAAATCCCACAATCATGGTAAGCTTCTATATCAAGTAAGATTTTGATGGACATAAACATAAAAACTTCTGAATAGGAAACATTGTATCCATTTTATGAACTTTGTTTAAACCCTTTATCCATTTTCCTATATTTATAGGTATTTACCTAACCATTCATGTCCATTTTCTCTTGAATGACCATTTTCACATTATGGGCATTACATCAACTGCCACATCAAACAGAACCCAAACTTGGTTTTGGTACATGGATTCCTTTTCAAAATTCATGGCTTATTTCCATCATGAAGCTTATGAGCACTCTACTACCAATTTTTAGGAGAGAGGTTTGTTATTTTAAACCAATAATTAATCACCATATTCATTGAAAAAAACTATATATATCTTGTTCTCTTACTTCTCTTCTACTCTTATGTAGTACATCTGTTTCAAGAACTACTTCTTCCATGGGGACCTATGAAACCTATTCCTGTACCAACCCTTTTGTATCTTGAGCATTAACTTAATTGAAGTCAATTTTTCTCTCACTATACTTTTTTATAATTTGGTCCCTCTCATGAAATACACCTTATCTTGTGACAGTCACTTTCTTGTCTAAGGCATTTTATAGGTAGTTTCCCTTTGTTTCCTTAGGATACCCTATAAAGACACAATTTGTGCCCTGATGTGAAATTTTATTGCTTGGGAAGGCCTTAAAAAATGCCTCATAAACCCATACACATGTATTCAATAAAACGGTTTCTTTACACTCCATACCTCTAAGAAAATTTTGCTATCCAAATTAGTTGCTACTCAATTTAATATGTATATTTCAGTTTGTAATGAATATCACCAAATGCATAGTGAGAGATCTTAATGAATCATTGTCTATTATACCATTTCTAAAAATGTATGGATAGTCCTTACACTTTCAACATTCCAATATGTTGTGTAAGGTGATATGAGTTAAGATAGAATCCAAAAATCCCATAGATATTCAATAAAATCTTGGTTAAGATATTCACAACCTTGATCCAATCAAAGCTTCTTTATCTTAATTTCAACTTGATTCTCTACTTAATTCTTTAATTCCATGAATTTCTCAGAGGACATGGACCTATACCTCATCATTTTGACATATTCATATCTAATGTAGTCATCAATAAAAGATACGAAGTAAGAATACCCATCTCCAGTTCTTCTAGAAACAATCCACACACATTAGTGTGTACCAATACTAGAAGCTCTTTGGCCCTTTCACCTTATCCACCAAGTGGTGGTTTGTCCATTTCTCATTGTAAATAATCATAAAATATTTCTTGTGGTTTTATCTCAGACTAGTCTAAATAATCGTCTTGAATTATTGTTTTCAAATTATTCTCGTTTACATGACCTAGATAATGATTCCATATACGAGTGTTATATGAGTCGTGTGAACATGGTTCTTTATAAATTTCTAATACTTGGTCTTTGTAATTTAATAGATAAATACCATTACATAAATGTTACATACCATAATAGATGTTTTCTTTATTAAAGAAACAAATTTTAATTTCAAACAAGAAAATAAACCAATCTTCATCTAGGCATGATACCGAAATTATGTTCTTGGTAACTATTGGTACATAAAAAACAATATTTTGAAACCAAAATCATCCCTATTGGTAATGAAAGTTGGTAATCACAAATGGATATAGAATATAATCTTTCACCATTTTCATGCTCTCTAATCCACATATCCTCTATCAATCTTTTGTAATCCACTTTGTTCCTACATTTGGATAAAAAATGTGATCCCCATAAGCTGTATATAGTACCTAATGTAGAGAAATTGAAATATTACACTCAATAACAAACACACATTTATCTTATCCTTTCATCTGGGTGTATTTCCTCTTCCGTTGGACTAGTTTTCTACATGAAAAACATACTACCTTATTTTCATTATCTGTCCTTTGGATCTTCTACTTCTTGGGTGGTCGGTGCTCAAGAGCTTTACACTTATTGTGAGTCTTGGGACCCTTTTCCTTTTTCTTCATTTTCTTATTCACCATAAGGACTGCATGCTTATCATACCCCATATAATTATCCCCTTGGATAATCTGAGTAAGAATATATGAAAGAATCTTCTCATTTTTTCTCACATTGTAATTAACAATAAAACTAGAGAAGGTCTTGGGAAGTAATGAATGTATGAGATCTATACGCAACTAATAAAGGAATTTAATATCTAACAGTTATAACCATTCAATGTATCCAATAATCATGAATATATAATGCCCAAAAGGTGAAAAATATCCATGATTAATTGTAAAAAAAGTGTTTTAGATCTCATATCTATCTTCCCTTTCTTTCTCTTGATAGAGATCCCAGTGGTGATACATCATTCTTTATAAATCCATGCCATCATGTCGCTTAAAAATATCATTGGTCATAGATGATATAATTAAAAAATAAACATTTGTAGTATCTTTCAAATTTTTCTCCTAGAGATAAAACCCTTCATCACTAGCCTGGTTACTGGGCACATTAGAAATTGGTTCTTCCAGTACATACAATTTCCTCTTAGGCTGAAGGATAACACATAAGAAACTTTACCACTCCTGAAAATTTGTGTCGGTGATAAGGTTATCTTTCTCAATTATGGATCATAGTGATATGTTTGAATTCATTTTATTACTATTTCTAGAAATAATATGAGAAGAATTTTATCACTTTATCTGATAAAATGTAGACAAATATATAAATTTCATATTTATTAATCTCCCACAATTTTATCAAAACACAATATCATTCACCATTGAATTCAAAATATTATGTTTCTTTGACATTTTAGTGGTAAGGATCCATAATAAAATTATAATTACCCCAACATTAGTTGATCATGAAATTTTAATGGTTTTAGGTAGGCATCCAAATGACAAATTTACTAACTCACGGTTCCTTGATCTGTTGATTGGACACCCCATTGTTGAAATCCTAAAATTGGATTTCCCCAACCCTAGCCTCTCAGTTACACCATTTACCTCTTTATAAGTCATACCTTGATGTGAAATATGTTAATTCTACCAAAAAAATCATGTCAAAATTCCCTAATAATGGAAATCACCCCAAATTTGGCTGGTCATGCACTTTGAACTATGGTTCGAGTTTAACTGATGATGTGAAAGGCTATACTAATTTAATATATATAATTGAGGTATTTTATCATTTATGCATAAATTTCAAGTTATTATCTTTATTACATGTATGATAATATTAAGTGTATTTACATAAGTGATTAACAATGTTTTAGATAATATTTATGAATAATCCAATTTATTTTAGTTTTATCTTCCATGCTTTAAAATTTATTAATTCATGTGATTTTTGACAAAACAACCATAATGAAATAACCATGAAACTTGATAGAAATAAAAAAATAAAATGGTATGGTCATGATACTTTACTAATCGTTAGTTTGTCTATATGTTGATAAACTAATTGTTGAACTATTGGAAAACACATTGAACCAATTAAGGTTCATATTACTACTTTCCACCTGTCTACCTATGTATCTCTCTTGGATTGGTTTCTCCTCGTCTCCAAATATTAAACACATATACTATATTGTGAGCTCCATCTAATACAAATGATTTTTACTCAGAGACAGGTGGGGGAAAAGGTTTTACATAGAAGAAACCATGGGAACCCAAGCCCTTACATAATAAGAGGAGAGATGGAACACTATCCAACTATATAATTAAATAATAAATTAAATTAAATCATTCACATAAAATGGTCTAGTCCAAGATCATGATCATTTACATGCATGGAACAAATTATTAATTTAATAAAACTATAATTCGATTCTTATTCTTTATTATTAAAGATAAATCATGTTTGAATCAAATAAATATTTTCTTTATTTAATCAATTATTTTATCTTAATTCTCATCTAAATTTCTTTGATATTCTCATCCATCGTAATTTTAGACAAATTAAATAAATTTTTTTAAAATTAATTGTGTACATAAATACACCTTATAGGTAACACAATGAATACACATCTAAATCTAACTAACATGTACCATACCCATATACTGTCTCCTGTAGTGACATATGGAAAACACGACTTGTCACATACATTCATGATGTATACTATCAACATAATGATTATATGAATTGCATGATTTTTTTTCATGGGTAATGCTTCAATACATGTAGTGTAATAACTCTAATATGACTAATAAATGATATAAAGATATGAATGTTAGGCTTAAATTATTTAAACATATTTATATGTATTAAAATTCATCACATAGTGTGTCCTGTCAACTTAATGGACAGTCACAATCACATTTCAATAAGGGTTACACAGTATAATAAATTAATTTTAATTATATCTAATTCTGTATAAGTATATGTAATTTACAAGAAATCTACATGGTGTGTATGTCTCTCACCATATATCTGAGGCACACTCCTTAGAACTCAAAACATAACTCGTGCATTAGAAAAGTTTGAGTACACGGTGTGTATAAGGGCTATACAGTGTGTGGTCTCTGATTTACATGGTCACATTTTAGGTAGGTCTTGTACGAATATACATAGCCTATCTATGACATAAATGAATACACACAATGTAAGTGGGCTATAGAATATGTACTCCGGCTGACCATGCACCAAGATGGCCCTATCAACATGCAGTGTAAAAAATTAAATACACCATATGTATTCAATGAACATTGTTTTAGTTAATTCCAAAGTAATTCCTCATTCATTTAATAGTAGTACACGACTTGTAACTCCAGTTACATGGTGTGTACTCTTGTGTTTTTTTGGCTAGAATCCCCAGCACCTCTAGATAAATACTTCTATTTTATTTGATTCATAAAATTAATCAATTTGATGAGATTTATGTGGAAAAAAAGAGGAAGAGGAAGATAAAACAATTTGGTTTAAATAACTATTAATCGTGAATTAAAAACTAAATCACAAATGCGAAAATCAATCAACCATAATTAATTAATTATGTAACCTTTCTCTCATGCGAGTTGAAGGTTTCGGGTGTAGCTTAAGGGTGTGATGGGTCATGCCAAAATTTTATTTTTTTCATGATCGATGATCAATATGTGATTTACATGATGATGAATTTCCTAATCAACATAATTTAATCAATGAAAATAGTCAATAGATAAAATGATGGAACCAAGCGCGAGATCAACAAATATTAATTAGAATTAATTAAATTAGTTAAAAATTTATCTTTATTGATTTATTTATTCATTGATGGATATGAAAACAAATCTATTCTGTACCATCATTGTGTTATAGTAATCAATAGTATATACCCTCTAGTGGTGATCCACATATGTTCCCCAAATCTCTGACCATCACCGTAGGAATCTCATAGTGATATCAAGGTAGATCCTATAGTTTTCTCCATTCACCTTTGATCACCACGAGAATCATTTCCAAACCATTATCCCTATTCTCTCTACTTATGAGAGTGGGAGGGGGAGTAATATCATTCTATGTTCTAAGAATAATTCTTAGAGATGAATATCCCTACGGATGAGAGGATTATCTCTAGCTATCATTGTGCACAATGAAAATTAATTAAAACTCTAATAAAATAAAATTATTGGGTTTAAATACCACTAGAGTTTATAAATAAATATTTTCTCAAGTTCACATTAATATTTATTTAATCCCTCACAAAACCATATGTCTAAAATAATAATATTATTATTATTTCCTTAAAATCTTCTTAACTTGTGCATTAAAATACATATTATTTAATCATATAATATTCAATATATAATATTTCTCACCGAACCTAAAAACCTGGCATTCCATTCCCTCACAATATTTATTCAGTCTTGATTAATGACTATTTATTTAATAAATAAATATCATTGCATCATTCTCCAATAAATAAATAAATATTATATTCAATAAATAGAAAATATTTATTTATTAAATATTCTGCTCACATAATACTCTCTCGAATAACTAGTGACGAAATATAATTTGATCAATCATACATGAATAATTATTAACCTTGTGTGGGAATACTGATTATTCAATTTGTTTAATAATAAATAATAATATATTATTTAATTGGGATTCTGGATAAACTTAGTATATGACCCTCTAGACCTCTTAATATGTGGCATTAGGAAAAACAACCTAAATTCCAATGTTAGTGTCTAGAAACATGCCAAGTAACCCATAAATAAAGAAGTTAACATATCAATGGCATAATACCTCATATGGATATTGACTGTGTTATATAATCCCTTCAACATGATATCTCTAGTCAAACAGTTTGCATGTCGGTGTCATCAACCTATATGCATGATGTCTCTTTCTTTAACTTCCCAGAAATCAAACTTTCCTATAGAACACTATGGCCATGGATTTATTTAAAATCTATCATTTCCATTAAAGGAACTGAGATATCAACTTCCATTAATGTATATAATGGAAAATCCTTTATCACATTATTCATTAATGTAATATTACTCATGATGCATCCAATGTATCCTACCTCACCACAAATATATGTCATCACGATTTTATTCAAATCATCAAATTATGTGACTTACAATACTCATAAATACTAATCATAATGTGTATTGATTAATGCACATGTATATAGATAGGAACGTCCAACGAAACATAAAAATTTTCATTTCCTATTGGTGGTTCTAATTATGATAATATCCTACACTGGATATTACCAAGGGTGTACACCATGATAAGTTGCCTCAATGTCTTATGAGTCTCCACTCTTGATAGACAATATCATTTTGGTCCCTCAAATGATATCATCCTCCTATAAAACTTATATTTAATAATTGTGTCATAGTATTTCTGGGTTCTCATAATAGTGGGTAACTTGTAGGTTCTAGGCACAGCGGAAGCACGTTGATGGGTCGGCCAAGCATTAATTTTAGCATTAACAATGATCAATATGAGATCCGTCATGATGTAAAATGCGAGATCTTCAGAATAAAACAAAGAACAAAAAACAAAATAGGGATTCCTAGAACCATAGAGACGGGATCATCATATGTTGGTTATAATTAATTTAATTAATTGAAAATAAATTACCTTGATGGAATTCTTTCTTCATTGATTTCTCCGATCACAATCCGGTGTGATCCATTATTGCATAATAGAATCCAAGTGTAGGATTCCTCTAACGGTGATCCACACATTTTCCATGTATCACTGGACATCACCGAAGGGATCTTCAGGTGCTAGTGCGGAAGAACCTTCTCTTGCGATGTCCACCTTAGATTGCCTTGATCCGGTGGTAGTGGATCTCTCTCAGTCTTGAGAGCGTTCCTGGAGGAAAGAGTTCTTTCATCCTTAAGAGAACTCTCCAAAATTATTGTGCACAATGATTGGGGAAAAGTGTTGGGGTTGTGAGGATATTTATAATCGGGTTTGAGGTTATATAGTTATGACAATAAATAAACGTGTTACATGTTTTATTTATTTCATTAACTCTTATTGAAAAACCTCCCATGTCGAATGATTAATTCCTTGACATGAACTCACGCTGATTATAATAAATATAATTTAATAAAATGATATTATTTCCTCAAAATACCGATTAGAAAAACTACCCGCCATGTAATCATTAATACACGGCGTGTACTCATTTTCCATAAAACTACACTGTGTGTATATTCAATATACATGGAGTGTACTTTTATTTTCCATTTTTATTTATTTCCTCCACCACATTTATTAGTCCTTGAGTAATGGCTATTTATTTTTTAAATAAATGTAAATGCATTACTCACTAATAAATATATATTATTTTGTCCACAATATATTCCCTCGAATAACTAGTGTCGAAATAAATGCGATCAGACATACTTAAATAATTATTAAACCACGGTCGGGAATAATATTTATTTAACTTCTTAAATTATTATTTAATTGGGATACATGGACACACTTAGTGTGTGACCCTCTAAGCCTCTTTCTTGTTGGAATTTGGTGGGCTTGCCTAAAGTCCAAGATTACTATCTAGCAACGGGTCAAGGCACCCAAGAGAAAGTAGTTAACGCCGCATTAATGTGTCACCTCATATGAATGCTTATCGTGTAATATAATCCCTTTGTCACAATATCTCAAATCAAGTGGGTTTCATGCTAGTCCCATCAACCAATGTGCTTGATTATTCTTTCTTTGACTTTCTGGAATTGAACTCACCCACACCTTACCATGGCCATGGATTTATTTAGGCTATATCAATTCCATAAAAGGGCCTGAGATGTCTACTTCTGTTATGGAATAGAAGGGACAAATCCTATCTCGCATTATCTATTAATGCAGTATTAATCATGATGTACCCAACGTATCCAACCTTGTTGTGAACAGTGTGTTGTCACAGTTTTCGTCAATACATCTAAGTGCGCGATTTGTAATACCCATTAATAATAATCTTAAATTCTAAGGACCAATACACATGTCCTCAGATAGGAACATCCAATGACACTATAAAATGTGGATTTCCTACTGGCAGGACTCATTCTCATAATATCCTCCTGGATATTACCAAGGGCGCACACCATGAGAAAGTGCCTCAAAGTTTTATGAGTCCTCGCCCCTAATGGCCTGTATTATTTGTTTCCCTCAAATAACATCATCTGGCCATAGAACATATATTCAAGAATAGTGTTATAGAACTTACGGGTTCTCCTCATAGCAGGGATCCACTATGACCCTTTAATGAAACAGCTATCGTTAGGACATTATCAAATGCATTGTCACGTAGAAGAACAATTAAGATGTGTTAAGGATTTTGTTAATGAATAAAGTACAAAGTAGTTGGTTCTGGGCCACCGACTCCAACAGAATCCCACATGGACTAGAGCCAACGGCTAACAACCTTTAAACCTCTAACTCTCACATGATATTCATGCTTCTGCTGAGATAGGCCTTTAGTCATGGGGTCCTCCATGTTCTCTTCCGTGGACACTTTGATCACTACATGTTCACCCCTTTGATATAAATCCCTCAAGAGGTGATACTTTCGGAGTATGTGATTTGTACGTGGATGTGACCTTGGTTCTTTCGCAAGAGACACCTCTGCAGTATTATCACAATACAACATGATATGATCTTTACTGCTAGGCACCACATCAAGCTCTTGGACAATGTTCCGAATCCAAACAGATTCCTTGGATGCATCAGAAGCCGCTATATATTCGGACTCCACTGTAGAATCAGCAACAACTGGGTTCTTTGAACTCTCCCAGCTCACAGCTCCTCCATTGAGATAG
The DNA here is from genome assembly GCA_963277665.1 of Viscum album. NCBI lineage: Eukaryota > Viridiplantae > Streptophyta > Magnoliopsida > Santalales > Viscaceae > Viscum > Viscum album. The sequence continues at coordinate 1,161,704,360 of OY728122.1, read as the reverse complement.
AAAACATATCCAGATTACGACTTTAGATCGTTCTGATCTATCTGAAAACCAGCATTAGCATACCCTCTAATGACAAGATCCTCATCTCCTCTATACACCAAGAACATATCCTTACTTCTTCTCAGATAATTAAGGATAGTATTAATAGTAGTCCAATTCTATTCTCCTAGATCTTCTTGATATTTTCATACCATGCTTAGTGAATAGGAAACATCAAGCCTGGTACATAACATGGAATACATGATGGATCCTATAGCTGAATCATATGGGATCTTACTCATTCTATCTTTCTCCTGTTGTGTCTGGGGACACATTTTCTTATAAAGATGTAAGCCATGAGACACTAGAACCAATCCCCTATTGGATTGTTCCATACTAAATATCTTTAATATCTGGTCAATGTATATACCTTGACATAGTCCAAGAAGCCTCTTGGATCTATCACGAATGATCTTGATCCCTAGAATGTTGGCTGAATCACCCAAGTCCTTCATGGAGAAACACTTTTTCAGCCAGTCCTTAACTGACTGTAATACTGGGACATTGTTGCCAATAATCAATATGTCATCAACATATACTACTAGGATAATGATTGCATTCCCATTAAACAACTTATAAACACATGGCTCACATTTGTTCTTAATGAAACCAAATTCCTTTATGGCTTCATCAAATCAAATGTTCCATGACTTGGATTCTTGCTTTAATCCATAAATGGATTTCTGCAACTTTCAAAACTGTTTGGCTTCACCTGGTGTAACAAACCCTTATGGTTGTGTTATATAGACATCTTCTTGAAGGTTCCTATTAAGGAATTCCGTTTTGATATCCATCTACCAAATTTTGTAGTCATGGTAAGATGTTATGGCAAGTATGATTCTTATGGATTTAAACATGGCAACTAGTGAGAAGGTTTCATCATAGTCAATTCCTTGACACTTTCTGAATCCTTTAGCCACTAGCCTTTCTTTATAGATGCTAACATGACCTTCCATGTCTAGTTTTCTCTTGAATACCCATTTTCATCTAGCAGGCTTTACATCAACTGGCTCATCGACTAGAACCCAGACTTGGTTCTGATACATGGAATCCATCTCAGAATTCATAGCTTCTATCCATATTGCATCTTCTGAGATTTATACTTCTTACTTGTAGGAGAGAGGTTCATAATTGTCCAAAAATAATGATTCACCATCCTCGGTGACTAGGAAACCAAATCTCTCTAGTTCCCTTAGCTATCTTGAGCTCCTATGCAGTTTTTGTGTTTCTGGAACCTCTTCCATGGGGACCTGTGGAACTTTTTCATGTACCAACTCATGTGTATCATGAGCATCAACTTTGTCGAAGTCAATATTTCTCCCACTATACTTCTTGAGGGTGTGCTCCCTCTCAAGAAATACTGCTTGTCTGGGGACTGTCACTTTCTTGTATGAAGGGTTATATAGGTAATATCCTTTCATTTCCTTGGTATATAATATAAAGATACACCTTGTGCCTCGGAGTGCTAGTTTGTTGCCTGAGAAAGCCTTAACAAATGCCTCGTATCCCCATACACATGTGTGAAACAAAGTGGGTTTCCTTCAATTTAATAACTCAGATGGAATTCCATTTTTCGCCTTAGTTGGTACTCAGATTAATGTGTATGTTGCAGTTTGTAATGCATATCCCCAAAAGGATAATAGAAGATCTGCATGACTCGTCATCGACCTCACCATGCCCAAAAAGGTGTAGTTCCTCCTTTCACTAACACCATTCCACTATGGTGTATAATGAGGAGTGATCTGAGATAGAATCCCAAACTCCCATATAATATCGATGAACTCTTGGTTCAGATATTCTCTACCTCAATCCGATCGAAGTTTCTTTATCTTTTTACCAAGCTGATTCTCTATTTCATTCTTGAATTCCTTAAATTTCTCTAAGGCTTCTTACTTATACCTCATTAAGTAGACATATCCATATCTACTCAAATCATCAGTAGAAGTAATGAAGTAAGAATATACACCTCTAGATTCTACTGGAAATGTTCCACACACATCCGTGTGCACCAATCCTAGAAGCTCTATGGCCCTTTCACCTTGTCAACCGAAGGGCGGCTTGGTCATTTTTTCATGTAAACAAGTGTGGCATCTATCAAGTGGTTTTAGAAAATTAGATTCCAAATAACCATCTTGGTAGAGCTTTTTCAAGCGCTTCTCGTTTACATGATCGAGATGGTGATTCCACAACTGGGTGATGTATGATTCATGTGAGTTTGTTTTTTATCGATTTCCAACACTTGGTTTTCATAATTTAATACATACAAACCCTTATTTAAATGTTCCATACCATAACATATGTTGTTCTTATAAAAGAGACAACCCTTATTTCAAAACTTGAAAATAAATCCATCTATATCCAAATAATATACAGAAATTATGTTCTTGGTAACACAAGGCACAAAATAACAGTTATGTAAAACCAAAATCATCCCAATCGGCAATGAGAGGTGGTAATCGCCAATGGCCAACGCAGCTAGCCTCATGCCATTGGTAGCTCGAAGATCCACCTCTCCTCTAGAAATCTTTATAAATCTACTTGGTTCCTACATTTTAATATAGATGTGAGCCCCACAAGCTATATCTAATACCCAATGTGTAGAAATGGAAAGATTACACTCGATAATGAACACACCTTTAGCATCCCCACGCTTTTGGGTGCAATTACTCTTCCATTGGCCTTGCTTGCCACATGAAAAACATACTACCTCCCATTCTTTCCCCTGCCTCTAGATCTTCCCCTTCTTGGAAGGATGGCTCTCGAGGGATTCAGACTGTTTACAAGTCTTTGGCCCCTTTGCCTTGTCCTTTATTTTCCTATTCACCATAAGGATTGTAGGTTTCTCATGCCCCATGTCCTTATCTACCTGGAGAATTAAGGTCATAAGTTCCGATAGACTCTTCTCATTGTCTCTCATGTTATAATTGGCAATGAAGCTAGAGAAGGTCTTGGGAAGTAATGATAGGATGAGATCTGTACGCAACTCATCCGGGAACTTAATCCCTAAGATGTACAGGTGTTCAATGTAGCTAATAATCTTGACTACATGAGGCCCAGTTGGCGCAGACTCTCCAAGCTTAGTTGTAAACAATGTATTGGAGATCTCATATCTCTCTTGTCTCGCCTTCTCTTAGTATAGATCCTTAAGGTGAGACATCATGCTATATGAGTTCATGTTTTCATGTTTCTTCAAGAGATCATTAGACATGACCGATAGCATGAAACACTGGACATATGTGGCATCATCCATGTGTTTCATGTAGAGAGATATTTCCTCATCACTGGCCTCCTTTCCAGGAGCAATTGGAATAGGCTCTTCCAGTACATACAACTTCCTCTCGTGGCGAAGGATGATGCGTAAACGCCTCTTCCACTCTTGGAAATTGGTACCGGTGAGAAGGTTTTCCTTCTTGAGTATGATTTGAAATGATATGTTTGAAGTCATTTTTCTTTTCGTTTCTAAAAATTTAGATGAGCAAAGGTTTTAGTACTTTATTATAAAAAATTATAAAAATAAATAAATTAATACTTAGTAGTCTCCCACTATTTTATCAAAATCAAATAGCCCTCACTATTGACTTCGGAATATTCTGTTCCCTGAATATTCTAGTGGCAAGGATCCATATTTGTAACATCCTAATTTTTTAAAAAAATTTAAATGAATGAAACTTTGTTTTAAGTATATATATATAACTAGCCTTAAAAACATAATTTTTCCACTTCTATGTTTTTAATTTCAAGAAACTATCATCTACAAGTGTGTCCAGTATGTTATTCGGAGTCTATTGGAACCAACTTGTTTTTTTGGTGACTAGTAACATACCCTTATGAATAGTAATATGAATATTAATATGACCCTAATGAATAGTAAATTTTATTATTATTTTATTTTATTAAAGCTTTAGGATAATAACATCTTGGTTAATTTTTCATTGTGATATAGAAGTAGTTATAGAATTAGAATTGTTAATTTTTGAAATAAGTATGATTTTATTTAAAAATTAAATTAATAATATTTAGAAAATTGTTTTCAAAAAATGGAATTCATTTTTTAATTCTACACGTTGAAAAATGGTTAGGGTAAATTTTTGGATTTTTTCTGAAATTCTTGATTTTTCAATGAATAGTGAAATACGATAAAATATCGTATAATCATATTATCAGTAAAGTACACTATTTAGTACATAATAAGTGAGTAAAGGCCACTTGGTTCGAACTCACATGCCATTATAACTATTTTTGGTCACATGAACTAATACTATTCATAATCTTGGGCAATAATATTATATTAATGATTAAAATAATGAAAAATACTCCCTCTCCTCCACTATAAATACCACCCTCACTCCCCTATTCTTCCCACACCTCTCAAGCCTTTATCCATGCATAAGTTAAGCCCAATAAACCTCCAAAGTCTATTCCCCACTTCCTAGAGCTTCGGGTCTCACCAAAAGACCAAAACCAAATCCCTTAAGAAGGATCTCAAGGATAAGAGATCAAGAGGTAAACATCCCCTTTTATTTTCTTTCTTTTCTTTCATTTTATTTTATTCTCTTCCTTTAACTTTTTAATTATGTTAGGATATTTCATTACATATCCCCCCTTACTATCCATATTATGTATGAGTGATGAGATATTCCCTTTCTATCATAAAACTATTTTTATGAAATTTTAAGAGACGTTGTTAGGCTCCCGAATTTTGGTGAGAAATTTCTCAATTTTTCTTTAATTTCATGATTCCTTTTTCTTCTTTACTCACCCCCTATTATACAAAAGGAATGAAATATACATAATCATGTATATTCTGGATTTTCTCATGTTCATGAAAAAGTTAACATCATTGTTCTTCTCTTCTCCCACTTATTCAAAGAATTAAAAACATTTTCTATGATGTGTCGAATTACCGACATCATGGATGTTGTGATTTCATTTTTCTATAAATCCTTCAAGTCTGGTCATGAAACCATTTTTATGGTTAAAACATGTTATAATATATGTATTATGTCTCATAAATGGTTATGGAATTCATTTTAACACATGGTTTTAATTTATAAAATGAAATGAGTTCGTTATTATCAAAGAACCACTAAAATGATCTAAACGAACATCATTAATGTTTTAAATTATGAATCATCCTCATACTAAACTTCAAAATGATAAATGGTATAAATTATGGTACTGGAAATATATAAATAAGTTTCCATTCCAATTATGGAATTTCACTTCTAATCGACAAGAACATCCACCATGAACCAATCATGGAAATCAAGTTAAGAACTCACCAAAAAACAATGCAAGGAGCAAAATACTAACAATTAAAGGGTGAAATGATGTTATGAAACGATAATATAAGATGTTATAAACATGAAAATGTTTATTTAAACTACTAATAACACTCTTTTAACCATTATATAGTAATTTTAAACAAGTTTTAAGTAAGACAGACCCGAGGTAAGGGAATTCTTAACCCCATTTCCATTCTTTGGGTTATCCTTCTACTTCATTATTTATGTGGTATTAAAATTGTTTGTTTGATGAAATTTGTTTATATTATCATTATTTATGTGTATTTATAGTATATATACATATTCCATTCACTCTATTAAGTCTCACTTCAATTATATGATGTTTGTAATGGAATTCTTAACCCGATTTCAATTCTATGGGTTAACCTCCTACTTCGTTATTTATGTGGTATTAAAATTGATTTTGTGGTGGTTTTTTCTTAAATTATGTTGTATTATATCTAATTAAAATGTATATACATATTAAATCCACTCTATTAAGTCTCTATTCAATTTTATGATATTTTTAAGGTGATTTTCTTTTAAAATCCTCTTTTAAAATTATGTTTTACAAAATTCAAAAGCAATGTTTTTATGCTATTATTCATGTTGTATGATTATGTTATGGATCTTGGGAATTGTTTATGATGAAGGGTGGGACCTATATTTTCCTAAAATTCATTGGGTATGAGTAATTTGGAGGTCAGATTTATGGTTACTCCATTTGTAACTGTGATGGTTACACAAAGTAAGGTAGTCGTGAGGGTTACAAATTATAAGGTAGCCAAGAATGGTTATAAGATTATGTAAGTAATTCCCCAAGATACCTTTATTATTATATTTATGTTCTCATATTTTTTGTGGATATTTTTTATCTCATGTTACACAAAGTATTTATATATGGGTGATAAGAATATTGTTTGAAAATGCTTTCATACGTTACGAGTATTCAAGGACTAATGTGATCTTTCCTTCTTTTCCATTTCTTAATGAGCTTTTGTGATCATCCCAAGTTTTTAAATGATTTTAAAAGTTTAATTTATGTGTAATACAAGTAAGTAAGCCATGTTAAATTTTTAATAATTTTCAAGGAGTCTTGTTTTAAGTTTTAATGTTTTATATTTTGAAAAAAATGGAAACTTTTTTTGTGGTATCCACTCTGTAATAATGTGTAATGTTATGAATGCATTATCCTAATTCTCTAAAGCTAAAAACTTGAAAATATCCTCAATTTAAAAGGAGTTTTTTTCTTGACTAAATTCAATATTATGTATGTAATAAGTTCAGTTCCTTATAGTTGGTATCAGAGGAAAGTTTTAGACAACTTTAGGGATTAAGAGTTTTCGTTAAACATATGGTTAGTCTGTATGTCTATTATTTAATTTAAATCCTTGTTTTATAACTTTTCAGATTAAGGAAAGTTGGCTAAAATGGAAGGAGTAGGATCTCAAATTACATTCATATCTCTTCCTAATGACTTTCTTGCAATAATTATTGCAAAGTCACATCCAGACGTCTTTGAAACATTTTCTAACATACAACTCACTTGCAAGAAATTGTTTGAGATATCAAATACCTCCACTATACCTCGATACCATCATGGATCATGGGTTGTATTTAATAAAATCCTATTTTCTCAATATTCTCATATTTTCAAGAAAGGTAAATATTATCAAGGAATATTAAAATAATTTACCTTATCAATAGATTTTGAAGCATATTATGATTTTAAAAGAGATGCTGAAGAAGAAGACCCTTGCGCAACCTATTAATATTTGCTTTTGCAATATACTCTTTCATCACATACTTATGGTATTTTAAAATGACCATTTATTGAATGTTTCAACTCAAACTCAGTCTGAATATTTTATAAAAATAATGTTTTATCAGATATTTTGAAATTAAATATCATACATGATTTTTTTTCCAAAACTATTTTTCTGTGAACACCCATATGACCCAAGTAGTACAAGGTGTATTTGGATAAAGGAAGAAAATTATTTTGAAGGATCTCTAAATCATTTTTGCAATGCATGGACCTTCTATTTACATGAGCAAGATGATGATGAGACCAGGTGGACACCATGATCAAGGTACCCTCACTTGTATAATAAGTAAATAAAATTGTGAGGACGCAATTTCCGAAAGGTGGGGATAATGTAACATCCCAATTTTTTAAAAAAATTGAAAATAATGAAACTTTGTTTTAAGTATATATTTATAACTAGCCTTTAAAACATAATTTTTCCACTTCTATGTTTTGAATTTCAAGAAACTCTCATCTACAATTATGTTCAGTATGTTATTTAGAGTCTATTGGAACCAAATTTTTTTTGGTGAATAGTAACATACCATTATGAATAGTAATATTAATAGTTATATGACCCTAATTAATAGTAAATTTTATTATTATTTTATTTTATTAAGGCTTTAAGATAATAACATCTTGGTTAATTTTTCATTGTGATATAGAAGTAGTTATAGAATTAGAATTTTAAGTTTTGAATTAAGTATGCATTTTTTATAAATTAAATTAATAATATTTAGAAAATTATTTTCAAAAAATGGACTTCATTTTTGAATTCTACATATCGAAAAATGGTTAGGGTAAATTTTTGGGTTTTTTTTGAAATTCTTGATTTTTCAGTGAATAGTGAAATACGATAAAATACTGTATAATCAAATTATCAGTAAAGGACAATATTTATGACATCATAATTGATTCAAGACCACTTGGATTGAACTCACATGCCATTATTACTATTTAGGTCACATTAACTAAGACTATTCATAACCTTGGGAAAAAATATTATATTAATGATTAAAATAATGAAAAATACCCCCTCTCCTCCGCTTTAAATACCACCCTCACTCCCCTCTTCTTACCACACCTCTAAAGCCTTGATACATGCCTGAGTTCTACCCAATAATCCTCCCAAGGCTCTTACCCACGTCCTAGAGCTTATGGTCTCACTAAAATACCAAAACCAAAGCCCTTAAGAAGGATCTCAAGGAGAAGAGATCAAGAGGTAAACATCCTCTTTTATTTTCTTTCTTTTCATTCATTTTATGTTATTCTATTCCTTTATCTTTTGAATTATGTTGGGATATTTAATTCAATATCCCCCCTTACTATCCATATTATCTATGAGTGATGATATATTCCTTTTATATCATCAAACTATTTTTATGAAATTTTAAGAGACACTGTTTGGATGCTGAATTTTTGTGAGAAATTTCTCAAGTTTTATTTTATTTTGATGATTCCTTTTTCTTCATTCCTGACCCACTCTTTTCCAAGAGGCATGAAATCTCCAGAATCATGTATATTCTGTATGTTCTCATGTTCATGGAAAATTCATCATCATTGTTCTTCTCCTCTCCCACTTATTCAAAGAATTAAAAACATTTTCCATGATGTGTTGAATTACCAACATCATGGAAGATGTGATTTCATTTTTCTTTAAATCCTTCAAGTCTGGTCATGAAACCATTTTTATGGTTGAACCGGGTTATAATATATGTATTATATCTCATAAATGGTTCTGGAATTCTTTTTAACATGTTATATTAATTTATAAAATGAAATGAGGTCGTTATTATCAAAGAACCACTAAAATGATCTAAACAAACATCATTAATGTTTTAATTTATGAATCATCCTCATATTAAACATAATAATGATAAATGGTATAAATTATAGTACTGGAAATATATAAATACCTTTCCATTCCAATTCTGTAATTTCACTTCCAATCGACAAGAACATCCACCATATACCAATCATGGAAATCATGTTAAGAACTCACCCAAAAACAGTGCAAGGAGCAAAATACTAACAATTAAAGGGTGAAATGATGTTATGAAATGACAATATAAGATGTTATAAACATGAAAATACTTCTTTAAACTACTAATAACACTATTTTAACACTTATACAGAAAGTTTAAACATGGGTGAAGTAAGACATACCTGAGGTAATGGAATTCTTAAACCGATTTCCATTCATTGGGTTATCCTTCTACATCATTATTTATGTGGTATTAAAATTTTTTTTGATGAAAAATTGTTTATATTATCACGATTTATGTGTATTTACAGTATATATACATATTCCATTCACTCTATTAAGTATCACTTCAATTATATTATGTTTGTAATGGAATTCTTAACCTGATTTCCATTCTTTGGGTTAACCTCCTACTTCATTATTTATGTGGTATTAAAATTTATTGTGAGATGGGTTTTTCTTATATTATGTTTAATTATGTCTAATTACATTTTATATAAATATTACATCCACTATATTAAGTCTCTCTTCAATTTTATGATATTTTTAAGGGGATTTTCTTTTAAAATCCTCTTTTAAAATTATGTTTTACAAAATTCAAAAGCAATGTTTTTATGCTATTATTCATGTTGTATTCTTATTTTATGGATCTTGTGAATTGTTTATGATTAAGGGTGGGACCTATATTTCCCTCCAATGCATTGTGTATGAGTAAGTTGGAGGTTTTTCGTATGGTAACTCCAAGTGTAACTGTGATGATTACACAAAGTAAGGTATCTGTGAGAGTTAAAAATTATAAGGTTGCCAAGAATGGTTAAAAGATTATGTAAGTAATGCCTCAAGATAACTTTATGATTATATATATGTTCTCATGTTTTGTGTGGATCTTGTGTATCTCATGTTACACAAATTAAGTATATATGGGTGACAAGAATTTCGTTTGAAAATGCTTTCATACGTTACGAGTATTCATGGACTAATTTGATCTTTCCTTCTTTTCCATCCCTTACTGAGATTTTGTGCTCAACCCAAGTTTTTGAATGATTGTCATAGGTTAATGGATGTGTAAGGAAATTAAGGAATCCATGTTAAATGTTGAAGAATTTTAAAGGAGTCTGGTTTTAATTTTTCATGTTTTATATTTTGAAAAAAATAGAAACTGTTTTTTTGGTATCCACTCTGTAATAATGTGTTGTGTTATGAATGTATTGTCCTAATTCTATAAATCTATAAACATGAAAAGATCCTCAATGTAAAAGGAAGTTTTTTCTTGACTAAATTAAGGATTATTTATGTAATAAGTTCGGGTCCTTGTAGTTGTTATAAGAGGAAAGGTTTAGACAACTTTAGGGATTAAGAGTTTTCGTTAAACATATGGTTAGTCTGTATGTCTATTCTTTAAGTTAAATCCTTATTTTATAAATTTTTAGATTAAAGAAATTCAGTTAAAAATTTAAGTAGGAGGATCTAAAATGACATTCCTATCTCTTCCTAATGACTTTCTTGCAATAATTTTTGCAAAGTCATCTCTAGATGACTTTGAAACATTTTTTAACATACAACTCACTTGCAAGCAATTGTTTGTGAAATCAAATACTGCCACTATACCTCGATACCATCATGGATCATGGGATGTATTTAATAAAATCCTATTTTCTCGATATTCTCATATTTTCAAGAAAGGTAAATATTATCAAGGAATTTTCAAATATTTTACCTTATCAAGAGATTTTGAAACATATTATGATTTTGAAAGAGGTGCTGAAGAAGGAGACCCTTGCGCAACCTATTTATATTGGATTTTACAATATACTCTTTCACCACATACTTATGGTATTTTAAAATGACCATTGATTGAAAGTTTAAAATCAAACTCAGTCTTATTATTTTATAGAAATCAAGTTTTATCAGATATTTTAAAATTATATATCATACATGATTTTTTTCCAAAACTATTTTTCTGTGAACACCCATATGACCCATGTTGTACAAGGTGTATTTGGATAAAGGAAGAAAATGATTTTTGAGGATCTCTAAATCATTTTTTCAATGCATGGACCTTATATTTACGTGAGCAAGATGATGATGAGACCGAGTGGACACCATGATCAAGGTACCCTCACTTGTTTAATAAGTAAATAAAATTGCAAGGACGCAATTTCCAAAAGGTGGGGATAATGTAACATCCCAGTTTTTTTAAAAAATAAATTTAAATTAATGGTTTTAAGTATATATTTATAACCATCCTTTAAAACAAAATTTTTCCACTTCTATGTTTTGAATTTCAAGAAAAATTCATCTACAATTGTGTACATTATGTTATTTGGAGTCTATTGGAACCAACTTTTTTTGATGAATAGTAACATACCCTTATGAATATTAATATGAATAGTTATATGACCCTAATAAATAGTAAATTTTATTATTATTTTATTTTATTAAGGCATTAAGATAATAACATCTTGGTTAATTTTTCATTGTGATATAGAAGTAGTTATAGAATTAAAATTGTTAATTTTTGAATTAAGTATGATTTTATTTAAAAATTGAATTAATAATATTTAGAAAATTATTTTCAAAAAATGGACTTCATTTTTGAATTCTAAATTTCGAAAAATGGTTAGGGTAAATTTTTGGGTTTTTTTGGAAATTCTTGATTTTTCAGTGAATAGTGAAATACGATAAAATACTGTATAATCAAATTATCAATAAAGTACACTATTTATGACATCATAAGTGATTAAAGACCACTTGTTTCGAACTCACATTCCATTATTACTATTTTAGGTCACATGAAATAATACTATTCATAATCTTGGGCAAAAATATTATATTAATGATTAAAATAATGAAAAAAAACACCTCCCCTCCACTATAAATACCACCCTCACTCCCCTCTTCTTCCCACACCTATCAAGCCTTGATACATGACTATTTGTTTCCCAATAATTCTACCAGGGATCTTCCCCACGTCCTAGAGCTTCTAGTCTCAACAAAAGACCAAAACCAAATCCCTTAAGAAGGATCTCAAGGAGAAGATATCCAGAGGTAAACATCCTCTTTTATTTTCTTTCCTTTCTTTCATTTTATGTTATTATCTTCCTTTACCTTTTGAATTATTTTGTAATATTTCATAAAATATCCCCCCTTACTGTCCATATTATTTATGAGTGATTAGATATTCCCTTTATCTCATCAAACTATTTTTATGAAATTTTAAGAGACGGCATTAGGCTGTCGAATTTTCGTGAGAAATTTCTCAAGTTTTCTTTTATTTCATGATTCATTTTTCTTCTTTCCACAGACCCTCTTATCCAAGAGGCATGAAATCTATAGAATCATGTATATTATGGATTTTCTAATTTTCATGGAAAATTCATCATCATTGTTATTCTCCTCTCCTACTTATTCAAAGAATAAAAAACATTGTTCATGATGTGTCGAATTACCAACATCGTGGACGATGTGATTTAATTTTTCTTTAAATCCTTCAAGTCTGGTCATGAAACCATTTTTATGGTTGAACCAGGTTTTAATATATGTATTATGTCTCATCAATGGTTCTGTAATTTGTTTTAACATGTGGTTTTAATTTATAAAACGAAATGAGTTCGTTATTATCAAAGAACCACTAAAATGATCTAAATGAACATCATTAATGTTTTAACTTATGAATCATCCTCATATTAAAAAACAAAATGATAAATTTTATAAATTATGGTACTGGGAATATGCAAATACCTTTTCATTCCAATTCTGTAATTTCACTTCCAATCGACAAGAACATCCACCATATACCAATAATGGAAATCATGTTAAGAACTCACCCAAAAACAGTGCAAGGAACAAAATACTAACAATTAAAGGTTGAAATGATGTTATGAAATGATAATATAATATTTTATACACATGAAAATAATTATTTAAACTAATAATAACACTCTTTTAAACCTTATACAGAAAGTTTAAACATGTTTTAAGAAAGACAGAGATGAGGTAAGGGAATTCTTAACCTGATTTCCATTCTTTGGGTTATCCTTCTACTTAATTATTTATGTGGTATTAAAATTGTTTTTTTGATGAAAATTTTTTATATTAGCATTAGTTATGTGTATTTACAGTATATATACATATTTAATTCACTCTATTAAGTCTCACTTCAATTATATGATGTTTTTAAGGGAATTCTTAATGTGATTTCCATTCTTTTGGTTAACCTCCTACTTCATTATTTATGTGGCATTAAAATTTATTGTGTGATGTTTTTGGCTTATATTATGTTTAATTATGTATAATTACATTGTATATACATATTAAATCCACTATATTAAGTCTCTATTCAATTTTATGATATTTTTAAGGGGATTTTCTTTTAAAATCCTCTTTTAAAATTATGTTTTACAAAATTCAAAAGCAAATTTTTTATGCTATTATTCATGTTGTATGATTATGTTATAGATCTTAGGAACTGTTTATGATGAAGTTTGGGACCTATATTTCCCTAAAATTAATTGAGTATGAGTAAGTTTGAGGTCAGCTATATGGTTACTCCAAGTGTAACTGCGATGGTTACACAAAGTAAGGTAGTCGTGAGGGTTACAAATTATAAGGTAGCCAAGAATGGTTACAAGATTATGTAAGTAATGCCTCAAGATACCTTTTTGATTATATTTATGTTCTCATGTTTTGTGTGGATCTTTTTTATCTCATGTTACACAAATTAAGTATATATGGGTGACAATAATGTTGTTTGAAAATGTTTTCATACGTTACGAGTATTCATGGACTAATGTGATCTTTCCTTTTTTTCCATCCCTTACTGAGCTTTTGTACTCATCCCATGTTTTTAAATGATTTTCACAGGTTAATGTGTGTGTAATACAAGTAAGGAATCCATGTTAAATGTTGAAGAATTTTTAAGGGAGTCTTATTTTAAGTTTTAATGTTTTATATTTAAAAAAAATGGAAACTGTTTTTATGGTATCCACTCTGTAATAATGTGTAATGTTATGAATGTATTGTCCTAATTCTCTAAAGCTCTAATCTTGAAAAGATCCTCAATGAAAAAGTAATTTTTTCTTGAATAAATTCAAGATTATGTATATAATAAGGTCGGGTCCTTATATTTTTTATAAGAGGAAAGGTTTAGATAACTTTAGGGATTAAGAGTTTTCGTTAAACATATGGTTAGTCTATATGTCTATTCTTTAAGTTAAATCCTTGTTTTATAACTTTTTTGAATAAGTAAATTCAGTTAAAAATGGAAGTAGGTGTATCTCAAATGACATTCTTATCTCTTCCTAATGACTTTCTTGTAATAATTATTGCAAAGTCATGTCCAGATGACTTTGAAACACTTTATAACATACAACTCACTTGCAAGAAATTGTTTGAGATATCAAATACCTCCACTGTACCTAGATACCATTGTGGATCATGGGATGTATTTAATCAAATCCTATTTTCTCTATATTCTCATATTTTAAAGAAAGGTAAATATTATGAAGGAATTTTCAAATATTTTACCTTATCAATAGATTTTTAAGCATATTATGATTTCTAAAGTGGTGTTGAAAAAGGAGACCCTTGCACAACCTATTTATATTTTATTTTACAATATAATCTTTCAGCACATACTTATGGTATTTTAAAATGACCATTGATTGAAATTTTCAACTCAAACTTGGTCTAACTATTTTATAAAAATCAAGTTTTATCAGATATTTTGAAATTATATGTCATACATGATTTTTTTCCAAAACTATTTTTCTGTGAACACCCATATGAACCAAGTTGTACAAGGTGTATTTGGATAAAGGAATAAAATGATTTTGAAGGATCTATAAATCATTGTTGCAATGCATTGACCTTCTATTTACATGATCCAGATGATGATGATACTAGGTGGACACCATGATCAAGGTACCCTCACTTGTTTAATAAGTAAATAAAATTGCGAGAACGCAATTTCTGGAAGATGGGGATAATGTAACATCCTAGTTTTTAAAAAAAAATTGAAATGAATTAAACTTTGTTTTAAGCATATATTTATAACTATCCTTTAAACATAATTTTTCCACTTCTATGTTTTGAATTTCAAGAAAATTTCATCTATAATTATGTTTAGTATGTTATTTAGAGTCTATAGGAACCAACTTTTTTTTGGTTAATAGTAACATACCCTTATGAATAGTAATATGAATAGTTATATGACCCTAATGAATAGTAAATTTTATTATTATTTTATTTTATTAAGGCTTTAAGATAATAACATCTTGGTTAATTTTTCTTTGTGATATAGAAGTAGTTATAGAATTAGAATTGTCAATTTTTGAATTAAGTATTCTTTTATTTAAAAATTAAATTAATAATATTTAGAAAATTATTTTCAAAAAATGGACTTCATTTTTGAATTCTACATGTCGAAAATCGTTAGGGTAAATTTTTTATTTTTTTCAGAAATTCTTGATTTTTCGGTGAATAGTGAAATATGATAAAATACTGTATAATCAAATTATCAGTAAAGTAAACTATTTATGACATAATAAGTGATTCAAGGCCACTAGGTTAGAAATCACATTCCATTATTACTATTTTAGGTCACATGAACTAATACTATTCATAATCTTGGGCAAAAACATTATATTAGTGATTAAAATAATGAAAAAAAAACCCTCCCCTCCACTATAAATACCACCCTCACTCCCCTCTTCTTCCCACACCTCTCAAGCCTTGAGAAATGCCAAAGTTCTTCCCATTACTCCTCCCAAGGCTCTTCCCCACGTCCTAGAGCTTCTAGTCTCACCAAAAGACCAAAACCAAAGCCCTTAAGAAGGATCTCAAGGAGAAGAGATCAAGAGGTAAACAACCTCTTTTATTTTCTTTTTTTTCTTTCATTTTATGTTATTTTCTTCCTTTACATTTTTAATTATGTTGGGATATTTCATTAAATATCCCCCCTTACTGTCCATATTATTTATGAGTTATGAGATATTCCATTTCTCTCATCAAATTATTTTTATGAAATTTTAAGAGATGTCGTTAGGCTACTGAATTTTCATGAGAAATTTCTCAAGTTTTCTTTTATTTCAGGATTTCTTTTTCTTATTTCCTCAAACCCTCTTATCAAATAGGAATGAAATCTCTAGAATCATATATATTTGTGATTTTCTCATGTTTGTGGAAAATTCATCATCATTTTTCTTCTCCTCTCCCACTTATTCACAGAATTAAAAACATTATCCATGATGTGTAGAATTACCGACATCGTGGACGATGTGATTTCATTTTTCTTTAAATCCTTCAAGTCTGGTCATGAAACCATTTTTATCTTTGAACCAGGTTATATTATATGTATTATTTCTCATCAATGGTTCTGGAATTCGTTTCAATACGTGGTTTTAATTTATAAAACGAAATAAGGTCATTATTATCAAATAACCACTAAAATGATCTAAACGAACATCATTAATGTTTTAACTTATGAATCATCCTCATATTTAAAGTCAAAATGATAAATGGTATAAATTATGGTACTGGAAATATGTAAATACCTTTCCATTCCAATTCTGAAATTTCACTTCCAATCGACAAGAACATCCACCACGAACCAATCATGGAAATCATGTTAAGAACTCACCCAGAAACAGTGCATGGAGAAAAATACAAACAATTAAAGGGAGAAATGATCTTATGAAATGATAATATAAGATGTTATAAACACTAAAATGTTTCTTTAAACTATTAATAAAACTCTTTTAACCATTATACAAGAATTTTAAACAAGTTTTAAGTAAGACAGACCTGAGGTAAGGGAATTATTAACCCGATTTCCATTCTTTGGGTTATCCTCATACTTCATTATTTATGTGGTATTAAAATTGTTTATTTGATGAAAATTGTTTATTTTATCATGAGTTATGTGTATTTATATTATATATACATATTCCATTCACCCTATTAAGTCTCACTTCAATTATATGATGTTTGTATGGGAATTCTTAACCTGATTTCCATTCGTTGGGTTAACCTTAAACTTCGTTATTTATGTGGTATTAAAATTGATTGTATAATGGGTTTTGCTTATATTAAGTTGAATTATGTCTAATTACATTTTATATACATATTCCATCCACTCTACTAAGTCTCTCTTCAATTTTATGATATTTTTAAGGGTCTTTTCTCTAAAAAATCATCTTTTAAAATTATGTTTTACAAAATTAAAAAGAAATGTTTTTATGCTATTATTCATGTTGTATGATTATTTTATGGATCTTGGGCATTTTTAATGATGAAGGGTGGGACCTATATTTCCTTCCAATTAATTGGGTATGAGTAAGTTGGAGTTCGGTTGTATGGTTATTCCAACTATAACTGCAATGGTTACACAAATTAAGGTAGTCGTGAGGGTTACAAATTATAAGGTATCCAAGAATGGTTACAAGATTATGCAAGTAATTCCCCAATATACCTTCATGATTATATTTATTTTCTCTTGTTTTGTGTGGATATTTTGTATCTCATGTTACACAAAGTAATTATATATGGGTGACAAGAATTTCGTTTGAAAATGATTTCATACCTTACGAGTATTCATGGACTAATGTGATATTTCCTTATTTTCCATCCCTTACTGAGATTTTGTGCTCATCCCAAGTTTTTAAATGATTTTCACTGGTTAATGGATGTGTAAGAGAAGTAAGGAATCCATGTTAAATGTTGAATAATTGTCAAGGAGTCTTGTTTTAAGTTTTAATGTTTTATATTTTGAAAAAAATGGAAACTGTTTTTATGGTATCCACTCTGTAATAATGTGTACTGTTATGAATGTATTGTTCTAATTCTCTAAAGCTCTAAACTTAAAAAGATCCTCAATGTAAAAGGAAGTTTTTTCTTGACTAAATTTAAGATTATGTATATAATAATGTCGGGTCCTTATAATTTTTCCCTTCACATTACCCCAACTAGGGTTGGTCAAGCAACTTGAAGGGTTTTAGGTAGGCATTCCAAATGACAACTGCATTAACTCGTAGCTCCTTGATCTGCTGAGTGGACTCCCCAATCCTTAAATCCTTTTATTCTAGATTTTCAAAACCTTTTCCTCTTGTTCACACCAAGTCCTATTGTGGCAGTCAACCCTTGATGTGAACCAAGTCAAGTCAACCCAAAACCTTGAATTAGAATTCCTCGATAATTGAAAGCTCCCCAACTAGGGTTGGTCAAGCACTTTGAACAATGGTTTGATTCTAACCAAGATTATGGAAGGCTATACCAAATTAATATTTCTTTTAAGGATTTTATCCTTCTATGTAAATTTCAAATTTATTATCTTTTTTTACATGCTTGTTAAAATTAATTGGGATATACTTAAGTGATTAACCATGTCTAAGATAATATTTACGTATAAGTCAGTTTTATTTTAGTTCCATCTTGCATGCTCATTTAATTCATTAATTGTGTGATCGTGAGAACACACCCACAATAAATAAATCATGCAATTAACAGAAATAAAATAAATTATATGATCATGAGATTTTTTATATTGGTTATTTTATCTAGCAGTTGATAAAATAACCCAAGACCTAGGGGAGAAACACCTTGAACATTTCAGGTTAGTATTTACAGCTTTCCACCTATCCACCTTTTTATCTCCTTGGATTGGTTTTGCCTTGGCTCCTAACTTGAGCCACCTCCACCATCTTGGGAGTTCCATCTATTACATATTCATTTATCTCACATGCAGGTGAGGGGTAAAAAGGGGGTTTTACAAAAAAGAATCCTTGGGCGCGTAGGCCCTACATATTAATGAGGAGAAGGCTCAAAGGCCAACAAATTTAAATTAACTAAATAAATTAAAAGAAACCATTCACATAAAAAGGTCTTGGTCTAGCTCATGATCATCCATAAATGCAACGATATTTACACATAAATAAAGCTATCATTCAATTCTTTAATCATTCTTGTTTAAGATAAATCATGCTCAAATCAATTAATTATATTTAATTAATCAATCCTATTATCTTAAACCCTTTTTTGAATTTCCTTGAGATTATCATCCATCATAATTTTAAACAAATAAATTCATTTAAAATTATCCTTGTATGTAACTTGTACCTTGGAGGCAACCTAGTGAATTTCCATTCATTACGTAGATGTTAAATTAAACACATATATATAAAACTCCTATCACGTGTTGTGACTCAGCTTTATGCATGCACTATGGTACACATATCAAGGGTTTGTATAATATAATAATAAATTTTAATAAATCTGCATAATTTGGATGAGTACACGACATGTAGTTCCGACTACACGGTGTGTACTTTTTGTTCACCCATCCGAAGTACATGCCTGGGGACATGGCGTGTTGATGTACTTCAGAAATTTTGGAGTACACGGTATGTTCAGTGGGACACATGCCATGTAGTTTCCGCGTTACACAGTTTCCAGCTAGGCAATCCATGTAAGGGGTACATGGCCAACCCTAACCTGAAGGGACTACACGCCGTGTTCAGTTGGACCACATGGCATGTAATCTGGAAACTGTGTGCCACCTATTCCTGGTCAACACACGATGTCATAAATGAATTCAATAAGATCCAATATATAGCCTGATTTGGCGTATCACTCAATTCATTGAACCTAGACTACATGGCGTGTACATCTGAATACACATCATGTATTCTGGTGTTGTACGGACAGGAGCATTTGGCACCTCCAGATGAGTTCCTTTATTTAATTTTAATCAAAATTAAAAGAAAATTTTGTTTATGTAAGGTGAACGAGAAATGAGAGAGGAGGAACAGATCTCGAGATTCAGATTTTAAAGAACGATTAACTTGAATTGAAACAACTAAATTATTAAATGTGTAAATCACCAACGAAAAACTAAATAATTATAATCAACGATATGACCCCTCTGATACCACTTGTAGGTTCCGGGCACAGCGGAAGTGTGTTGGTGGTTCGGCCCAACTTTAATTTCAGCATTAACAATGATCAATCTGAGATCTGTCACGATATAAAATGTCAGATCTTTGGAATAGAACGAAAAATGAAAAACAAAAGAGGGAGCCCATAACCATAGATATAGGATCATCATATGTTGGTTATAATTAATTTAATTAATTGAAAAGAATTACCTTGATGGAATTATTTTTGTGTTGATGTCTCTGGTCACAATCCAGTGTGATCTGTCATTGCATTGTAGAATCCAAGTGTAGGATTCCTCTAGCGGTGATCCACACGTGCTCCACATATCTCCGGGCGTCGCCGAAAAGATCTCCGAGTGCTAGGGAAGAAGAACATTTTCTTGCGATGTACACCTTCGATTGCCTTGATTGGGTGGTGGGGGATCTCTCTCGGTCTTGAGAGTTTTCTTGGAGGAAAGAGTTCTTTTGGCCTTGAGAGAACTCTCCAGAATTGTTGTGCACAACAATTGGGGAAAAGTTTTGGGGTTGTGAGGATATTTATAATCAGGTTTGAGGTTATAGAGTTATGATAATAAATAAATGTGTTACGTGTTTTATTTATTTGATTAACTCTTATTGAGAAACCCCCCATGTCGAATGATTAATTTCTTGACATGCGCCAATACTGATTATAATAAATATCATTTAATAAAATGATATTATTTTCTCAAAATACCGACTAGAAAAACTACACACTGTGTAATAATTAATAAACAGCGTGTACTCGTTTTTCATAAAACTACACGGCGTGTATATTCAATATACACAGCATGTAATTTTATTTTCCATTTTTCCTTATTTCCTCCACCACATTTATTAGTCCTTGAGTAATGGATATTTATTTCTTAAATAAATGTAACTGCCTTACTGGCTAATAAATATATATTATTTCATCCACAATATATTCTCTCGAATAACTAGTGTCAAAATAAATACGATCATACATCCTTAAATAATTATTAAACCATAGTCGGGAATAATCTTTATTTAACTTGTTAAATTAATATTTAACTGAGATACATGGGCACACTTAGTGTGTGACCCTCTAGGCCTCTTTCTCATTGGCATTAGGTGGGCTTGCCTAAAGTTCATGATTACTATCTAGCAATGGGTCAAGTCACCCAAGAGAAAGAAGTTGACGCCACATTGATGTGTCACCCCAATGAACGCTTACCATGTAATATAATCCCTTTATCATGATATCTCGAATCAAGCGGGTTTCATGCTAGTGCTATTAACCCATGTGCTCGATTATTCTTTCTTTGACTTTCCGTAATTGAACTCGCCCATACCTTACCATGGACATGGATTTATTTAGGCTATATCAATTCCATCAAAGGGAATGAAATATCTACTTCTGTTATGGAACATAAGGGACAAATCCTTTCTTGCATTATCTATTAATGCAGTATTACTCATGACGCACCCAATGTATCCTACCTCACTGCGAACAGTGTGTTGTCACATTTTTCATCAATGCATCTAATTGCGCTAGTTTTAATATCCATTAATAAAAATATTAAAGTCTAAGGAACAATACACACATCTGCAGATAGGAACATCCAATGACACTATGAAATTTGGATTTCTTAATGGAGGGTCTCGTTCTCATAATATCCTCCTGAATATTAACAAGGGCACACACCATGGGAAGGTGCCCCAAAGGTTTATGAGTCCTCACCCCTAATGGCATGTATTATTTGTGTCCCTAAAATAACATCATCCGGACATAGAACATATATTCAAGAATAGTGTTATGGCACTTCCAGGTTCTCATCATAGCAAGGATTCGCTATGACACTTTAATGAAACAGATATCCTTAGGACATTATCACATCCATTGTCACGCAGAAGAACAATCAAGATGTTATAAAGCTTTTATTAATGAATAAAGTACAAAGAAGTTGGTTCTAGGCCACTAACTCCAACATAACTGCTATGACCTTTTAGCACGACATCTACTCTTATGAAATTTTCACATACTATGTTACATATAAGTACAATAATGATGTGATTAGGAGGATATAAAAATTAAAAACTATGAATACATGTTATCATAAAGTACACAGAAGTTAGTTCTAGGGAACAAACTCCACAAGTTTTTGCACAGGTTGATATGGATTTCAACTTGTGGCATTAATAGTTTCTTCCAAAATCATCAAAAAAAATGCCAAGATAGATGTGGCCACATCAATGAAATCTGATCCCAAATGGAATCACATCTTAATGGAGAAATTTTATTCTTCCTAAGAGAATCTAAATTAGAATGTGTTTTTTCCACTTAGTCAGTCCATTTTTCTAAAAACTATGGTTTCCTCTATGGATTATTTGGGAAGAAATATGGTTTTCATTGAATCAATGGAATCTTCTTCTGCACCTATTAAATATTTTCAGAAGGTGGATGTGTCTATGGGTGGAAAAAAGCTAGCCTTGAATTATTATAAATGGTAATTAATGTAATATAGACAGTTTCATGTAGTCCCCCACTGCTCCGGTTTTCAATGAATCAAATGTTCAGCAGGGGCATGGTTTTCTTGTACAACCTACATAGGGCTACTCATAATAAGCAGGATGTGGGTTTTGGGCATGGATTTGAGAGAGGGGGTCTAAGGGCCCAAATTTGGAGAATCTCAAGATTGAAAAATCAAAGACAACATTTTCTTCAGTGGGCTCTGATCTTCTACAGCCTATGAAAGATAAATCAAATATGAAGGTTAGTACACATAACTCGTTTGAGTTACTTGCATCCAAAATTATCAAGGTGGATAGACAAAACAATGATAGTGTGTTTGGAGTAGAAGAAATGAAGATAGTTGTTGATGTTGAACTTCCTGATGATGGAGGTGGGCCATGGTTTTATGTCAAAACATGGAAAGGGGACAACATCCTCATAGTTGGGGTGGAAAATCCTCTCACTATAATGTGAGTACTCAATCTCTAGTTACTTTATTTCTACTGGGCTTTTTTTGTTCGTGAACATTTTATGTATTGAATGTTCCTCTTATGTATTTCATATTTTTAATAAAGGGGCTGATGAGTCTCAATCATTCAAAAAAATATTTATTAATATTTATTAATATTCATTAATATTTATTAATAATTAATTATTATTAATGATTGTTTATTTAACATTTATTTAATATTTATTTTAAAAAATTATCATTTATGAATATTTATGAAAATGCATTTAAATATTAAGTTACATTTATTAGAATTTATTTAATTTTTATTAATAATTTTCAGTATTTACGAATATTTACGAATATTTAGTTGATACAGTGAATATATAATTTCAATTTATTAATATTTATTTATTTTCAATAATATTTATAAATATTAAATTAATATTTATGAATATTTATCTCATATTTATGAATAATTAATCGATATGATTTAATATTTATTTCTATTTATTAATTTTTTTAGTATTTATTTTATGTTTTAATATTAATTAATATTTCATTAATATTTATCCATATTTATAACTATTTAATTAATATTAATTAATATTGATGAATTTTTAATTAATATTAATTAATATTTATTGGTATTTTATTGATATTTGATTAATATTTATTATTATTAGGGAATACTTAATTGATTTTGATTAATATTTATTTAATATTTAAGTAATAATTTTAAATATTTAAAATTCGTTAAGAATAGTGAACGACATTCACTCTTAAGAAAATTTACATGTGAATCAGGAACCTCATTCACTCTTCCTAGAGATGCAAAAAGATTTATGGGGTTCATGCTTCTCTAGAAAGATTTAATAAAATATACAAAAAATCATTTTTTATATCATTAAACCCATTAAAAACCCCCATGTGCATGTGTTTATACACACACACACATATGTTAGTGTGTGTGATATGTGTGTGTGTGCGTGTGTGTGTATTTAAACATGTTATATATTAATAATCCTTTACAAATATTAGAATATATATATAAATATATATATATATACATATTTCTATTAACACACACTCAAAATCATATATAAAAATTAAACATATTGATACATTTTTATAAGATATATAAAATTGATAATTATTATTTCAAATAAAATAGGTAGTAAATGCTTATTTTCTTATGGTGTATATGTTTAAAAAAATTAAATGAAAAATGATTAAATATTTAATATATTATGGTTTATTTTTATATCATTTATATATTAATAATCATTTATATTTAATAGGGCATGTTTGTTAACTAAAAAACACAACACATTGACATTTCTGGTAAAATGCTACCTTTTTACTCCCATTTTCATTAGTGAAATTTTTTTATTTTTTTTCTTTTAATAACAACTGTATTTTATGGATTCTAACCCAACCTTATGAAAAAACAAATTGTGAAATAAAATTAAAATAAATTTAATTACTAAAACAAGAATAAGACTGTTTTTTTGGCACTAGGGAGAGGAAATAAATGTAAAAAAATAGAGATATTACTCGATGTAAATCAATGGAACTCATGTGAACAACTAAAAATGAACTCATAAAAATTGAAATTAATTTCAATGAGCAATTTAAATTTTAAAATAAAAAACTTTAATTTCTAATTATTAATATTAAGGGCATAAAAACTAAAAAATAATCCTAACAAATATTATTTTGAAATTATAGTAAATTTTTAAAATAAAATAAAAATTAACTCATAAATGTAATAGAAAAACCAGTCAATATCAAGAAATAAACGAGTATTAAATTCATCTTCTTGGAATATAACTATTTTTATTGCATTGAGTTATAGTTATTATCTTTCTTGTAAATATTATTAAATGTTATATTAATTAAATGTTATAATTTAATAAATTAATAAGAAAATAATGATTATTATGGAAAATATATGAAAGAATTTATATGATGCTTAATATTTATTTTAATAAAAAATACAGTGAAAACCGTCAAAAAAATATTGGCCTTTTGTATAATTGTATTATGAATAACAATAAATAAAATAATTAATATTTGAGGTTGATAAAAAAAATTAAAAAATACCATGTATATTAATATATTCTAATATTCCTTTCTAATGAAATCAAAACCTGTAAATTCATTTCCATAATAGAAATATATTAATTTAATAATGAGAAAATATATAATAAATTAATAATTTGTATTAGTAAAAAAATAGAAAATTTCAATGAATAAATCCAATATGTAATCCACTGCATGTTATTTTTGTCAAAGAAAAACGATCAGAACCGAAGATGATGAGACCAATAGTTGAGGATTCGATTATTTTCTTGATTTGAATGATGAAAACATAATGAAAAGTAAAGATTGTAAATTTCAGGTACCATTGGAAGTTTATCCCCAACATGTCTTTAGTATCTTAAAGCTACCTGGTTCAAACGTTAGACATTGGAAGGTGTTAAATTGGTTTATAGCTAATGAAAGAGGCACGGGGCGATCTAGTCAATGGGTGACACTCTATGGAATAGCACAACCATAGGCTTCCTCTAGAATCCATTTTTTTCTTATTTATTCTCTAGTTCCACCGTATTCTCTTTTTTTTCTCTATCCCCACATTCCTAATTCGCTATTAGGGGATTTAACAATTTATAATGATTTTTTCCCTTCCAAAATATCCAAAATTGGGAATCTATTTTCTATATAGATTTTTTTGATTTTCCAAACATACAAGGGTGGTCACTCTTTTTTAAAGCTCGGTCTTCATATTTTATTAGAGTAATTCCCTTTTTGAAAATCACTTTTCTTGAAACATTTTCCATAAACGTGATTTCTGAAAAATATCTTTCCTTAAACATGTTTTGAAAAAGATGTTTTTGAGGAAATCATCATCTTTTATTTGTTTATTAATTTTTTTAATTTTTATTATTTTTGTTTTGTATATATATATTTATATACAATCAATAAAATAAAACTTTATTTAATTTTTTTATTTATTTGTTACTTTTAATTCATGTTCTATACATATTTTTTACATTTTTGACATGGTATAAAAACACATATTTTCCAACAATCAATGAATAATATTTTTTATAATAACACATTAATGATACAAAATAATTAATCATAACACATTATTTATAATTCATTATTTTTTAATAATGAAATTAATAGTAATTAATAATATAATTAATATGATATTTGAAAATAATCAATTATAATTAATAATATAATTAATCTTTCTTATTATAAAAGATAAATTTATTTATTGATTTAATAATAATATTGTAATTAAAAAATAATAATGTAATTTTTAAAATATAAAAATAATTAATATTATTTATAATATTATAATTAAAAAAAATCGATCATCTGTGATGGGTGGTTTCGGTCAAT
The DNA here is from genome assembly GCA_963277665.1 of Viscum album. NCBI lineage: Eukaryota > Viridiplantae > Streptophyta > Magnoliopsida > Santalales > Viscaceae > Viscum > Viscum album. The sequence continues at coordinate 1,161,677,958 of OY728122.1, read as the reverse complement.
AATGGGGCTTCTCAGAAATTTGGAGTAAGGTGGAAGCGGTTCTTTTCATTTTTCTAGTTTTGTATTTTCCTAGGGTTTTACTCTTAGTTAGGTCCTTGGGCTTGTTTTGGGCTTTGGGTTTGGTCATCTTTTTTGGGTTGTAAGGAGCATGAATGGTTTCATGAGATTAATTTGGTGCATCAGGAAAGAAGTTTTTGGGAACTATCAGGTGGGCAGCCTCAATTTGAGGGATGATCATGTTGACACTCATCATCCTACCTTCCTTCCCAATTTGGTTTTGAGGGGTGCCCAACACTGTGAATTTCCCACTTTTATCCAATTGGAAAATGTAGTACATTAGGCAAGTGATGCAAACACAGGAGACACAAGCATTAGTGTATGGATGGATCAAAAGAGACATGGTTGTGTTGGAACCCATCATCTATCCCTCCTCTCACATCATGGAAGGAGGGGTTCTCTATCTCCTTCTGTCTTCCCAACACAATTCAACATTTTTGACGGGGGGTATTTCATTATTTGGACAAAACTCTTACCGAGAGGTTCACTGGGGGGGAGTTGTGTGTCTGGTATCATGACTTGTTTAAAGGTTCTCACTATGGGCCTTTGGGCCATGTTTTGGATTTCATGTCACTGGTTCTTCAGGCCATATAGATTTGGGCATTCCATTCATCATTTTTTTGGGACTTTGACCCACTAGGCCTTCGGGGGATTTTCAGAGTTACCTCTTAAGCCCAGTTTAAAGGAATATTTTATTTTCTTAATATAAAAGGGGTAATTTCCACCTACCTATTAAAATATTGAATTTTGATATAAAAACATTATAAAATTTTCAATATTTTCTCTTTGAAAAAATGATAAAAATTAATTATCGCAGTTAAGCTTAAAAGAAGTTTTTTGTGCACGTTACATGAACTAGTGTTAAAATTATTCTCCAACCTACATTAGACTTTTATTTGAAAAATATTATTTCATATTTATAATAATAAGGTAATAATTATCTAATAATACCCATTTAATTTTAGGATTAAATATTTCTTTATCTTTGTAAAAAAACTAATTATTGTTGTGTAAACTAAAGTGGTAAAAGGAGAGTAAACTTAAAGGCTAAGGAATAACATTTGATTTTTTTTGTGGTGGAAGAGTGGATCGACCATATAATACATCAAATTAATTATTTTAAAATTTTAGATCCACATTATGTGAGAGTGAACACCCATTATTGAATACATTTGGATAATTACAAAAATGTCACTCTTCATCGAATATAAAATGGGCACTCACTCCCCTCACTATTTCACACCTCTCAATCCATTTGAATCAACCAAAACCTTCACAAATCACTTCAAAAATTCCTTAAAATCATCCAATAAGACATAATTTTGGTATAAATCCAACATATGAAGGCATTTTTTGAGAGTGTAAGGGTGCTACCCAAAGGAGATGCAATATTCTTTAATGAGTGTTTTTATTTTATTTCTTCCTCACCCTCGTTAAATTATTATTAAAACATGGTTATATAATAACCTTGATATATTAATTATAATTATATATTGTTATGTTATTGTAATGACCTAAAACCATCTCCACTTTCATCACATGGTTTACAAAATCATCATTTGTGTGTATGGAGGACTAATTCCTCGAAAGCCGATGTCATTCATTTTTTCAGTACCAACTCTCACGATTGGGTATGATGATACATATATAGAATATATATGATATTTATAAAATAATTGTACATATAGAGTCCTTATATCATATATAACTTTTACTTTCCATTCTATAGGGAATTCGATAACGTCGCTTGTGTGTACTTCTGCCTCACAAAAAGATGTGATTCGTCTTTTACTAATGCTTTACATGGAATATAATAAGTATAAATTTAAAAAAATTAAGTGATATAAATGGAATAATTATTATATTCATTACATATTTATCATACTAAAAATATAATAAATCATCTTATTTCTGACCGTTTCACTTTCTTAAAGATGATAACATTGTTCGTGTACTTCTGGACTACCACCTTCATGAAGCGGTGTGACTCTCTTGGCATTACAACACCATATGGATGATATATATATATATATATATATATGTATATTTAATGAAATAATATGGTACATATGATATTAAAATCATTATGTGATGATAAAATATTACATACACCCTTTCTATAATGATCATTGAAAAATGGAAGTGTTACTCATGCATATATATGACCTACCATATCCATGATCATAACATATTTCATTTTTCATAACTATATTTCATGATTTTTTTTAAAGTATATTTGATGTATAAATATGATAATTATGTTATAATTATTATTTTTATGATTATGGATCTGTATAATATGTTCAAGAACCAGATCATTCATGATGTGACACGCATGGGAAAACATGGTAATTAACACCTGATGAAATAAAAATAAGGAAAGATAATTAATGAATGGGTGATAATATATAATAAAAGTATCATATATGATATTATAAATATTAATATAATTCTGTTATAAGGTATAAAAATGTTTAAAACCACTATAAATTATGTTAAACAATTTTTAACCAAAAGGAAGCATAAGGTAATGGATTTTATCTCAGTTTACATTAAATTGAGTCTTATTTGTTATTATTAACCAATTAATTTTTATGTGTTTTATATACTAACCCTTCAAATTTAATATCAATATTAAATATTAATTCATGTTATTTTAAGTTTCATTTTAAATTATTTCATCTAAGGGTATTTGACTTGAAAATTACCAACTGGTAAAAGTTATGGTATGATCTCACTTTATTTTGTGATTGTTAACTTTCTATTGAAACTATCACTTTATTGTAATAATTTTTCATTATACATTACATTTTTCCAAAATATCCATATTCTAGTACAATGGATTTGATTATTTCCAAAACCGTATATCATTTCTATGTATGATGTTTACTTTGATTGTTATTTGACTAATTTTGGAAATATTGATAAATCTATATTATTTACTCAATATAGATATTTTATGATAAGGAACATTGATAATGACTTAAATATATTTTTAAATATATGAGGGATGATTTGGAAATATGGAAATGGGTGGGGTATAGTTATAGATATCCCCTTGATGAATCGATAAGCCTCATAAGTCAAACCCATTGGCCAAATCAGATAAGATTTTACCATGTAGTTTAAAACTATCTTGAGGATAGATCTTGATAGTAGAAGTATCATGTTCCCAATACATGATGTCCAATAATTAATAATTTACTTCATTAATAAGTTATTTATCTTATTGTCCATGAAAGTTTCATTATAATACTATATATAGAGGCATTTAATTATTATTTTATTAATTAAATGACATGTGTTTTTAGTTATTTACCTTTACATATTAATTATGTTGTATCTTATCATAATTTTCAAGTTATATAAATGGAATGTTTTTTCACTTATTTACCTTTCCATGATGAATATACTTATTCATTCCTGATGAATTTCTCAATACTTAACCCTTACTAAGTGTTTGAGATCTACCTTATTTGTTTCCTTTCCCTAAGATATAAAGAAAATATTTTTGAATGAGTTTTGAAGGATGTAATTAATTTTTGGTTTTTAATTATTAATTTTTTGTTTACAGTTACCAATGTAAAATTGGTATCATTTTTGTATTTGGTTCTCCAAAACTACTAAAGTTATTGGTCCTTTATGATTTGGACCTATGTATCTATGACATTGTAATAAAGCAGACACCAACTCCAAGATACTTGGGTCGGGGTCATTACAATTTGTATTAGAGGAATTTTAGTAGAAACCATGGGAACTATATTTAGAAAAACATAGAATAGGGAACATAACCCTATGATAAAAATTTATGATGGGTGAAAATTAACATATTAATGATTTGGTGAGGAAGTGACTATGTGGTTTTTTCTATTGAATTCAACATTGTATGGATACTACATGTTGATATGGTTTTGGAACAGATGTACCTAAGGGTAATAACTCTAAAAAGGTAACATTGGGATTGAACTGATCATCACCTATTTCATGACAATGGATTTTTCTGTGCACCTGATTTGACACTCTTAGGAGATATTCTTATGATAATTCACATTTTCTGTAAAAAACCATTATGAAGTATTTAAAAATAAAGATATCCCCAATGAAACCAAGTTTATAATGTTAGATTAACAATGAATAATTTTTCATAATTTATTCTATGTTTTACAACATATTTATAATTATACATTATGATTTGAAATTTATAATTTTATAAGATAATCCAGTATATGATATTGTTTAGAAATGACACTGGGATGGAATAAGGGTGTCAATAGTCATGGCCAACATATATATTTTCCTTTTGATGAAGCCAATACATATTTTTTTGGAACATAGAAAATTATGGCTATATTAGGGAATCTTAATCATGTGTTGAAAAATAACCTTTCATGGATGGATTAACCTATTCCAAAATGTTATTCTCCTATGTTTGATCACTCCATGTGATAGATGCCCCTATCATTTAGTGGGAATACTAATCCAATAGAAGATGAGTAACGGATTTTGTCTTTGGAGAAGAATTTTATGGTATTTGGATACATTTAAAATTAAATGGTGACACTTGTTGTGTATTTTCTAAAAGGTGATAATGATCAATGGTGGCCATTTATCCAGAATACCAGTGAAGAACTAGAAATTGAAATCATGGAATGAAAATCTTTTAAGGAGACATTCATCGACAAATTTTTCCATCGTGAAGAAAAAACTGATACAAATATAAATTTACTTATATTAAATTAAAAGTAATAATAATGTATTATGGATTATGAGGCCACCTTTATAAGGCTTTTCTGGTATTCTATAGATTACATACACAACATGGAGTGCAAGATCAATAATTTCATTGAAGGTCTTAATCTATGTCTTTGAAGGATGTTGGTCTCTAAAACTTTTTCTTTATATAATGAAATAGTTTTATGTTCTATCAAGATAGATAAATAAATCACAAATCCTTATGGATATGAATGGAAGAAAGACAAGAAGAGGATATAGGAGAAAAAATGGTTAAAGTAAAGAAGGGAAAGATGTATTTCCCCAGATGTGATAATTCTGGGGAGAATTATCCTAGAAAATGCTTGAAGGGATTTGGATTTTGTTTTAAATATAGAGATAAGGGGAAAAATCTAAAGAATGAAAAAGTATAAATGAAAAAACTATTATTCAGTGATTCAATTGTTGGTTCCAGGCCCAAAGGAAGTGTGTAGTGGTGGGTAAAATATTAAAATTATTTCTAATATATCAATGACCGAAACTAAAAATGAGGATCTTGGACTTAAAATATATAATTAATTTATTTAATATTGGAAGAATCAATTACCTTGGATTATTAACAATTCTTCATTGATGATGTTGATTGTCCAAAAAGGACATTTTGGATTGCCTTCATTGTGCTTTTTAGGATCCAAAGATAGAATCCCTATAGTAGTGATGCATAAAGGATCCAATGATCTTTGAGATACATTTTTCAATCCTCAGGTGCTAGTGTGGTGAATCTAATGTCTTGCATTGTTTGTTCTTTATCAACCTTTCTTTGGTGTTGAAAAAATCTCTCTTTCATTCTCATTATTGAGAGGGAGAGAGATGGAGTAGTTGAAAGGGAATTCAATATGTGAAAAAATTCTCTATTCTTGATATTATATTCAATATAAAATAGATATAACTATATATTAATAGAGATAAGGTTTAGGTTAAAATATTATTTAATTGAATGTTTGCAAACAAATAACATTTAAAACCTTTAATTATCCAAATTCCATAAAATATTATTATTATTATCATTATTATTTTGTGGCATGTACCAACTTTCATTATAAAAAATAATATTTAACCATCTTGTTAATTAAAATTTCTCACCGGATATGGTCTTGGTTCATTTGAAAACCTCTACCATTTATTGAACACTAGAAAAAAATATCTCATTCATAAATGAATATATTATTTAAAATCCATAAAATATATATTCATTAAAATATTTAATAAACAAAATATATATTTTATTCACAATCTAGAAAAAAAATCTATATATTCACATAATAAAATAAATTATTAATTAATAAAGAAAATTTATTTATCACCTTTTGAATTTTAGAGATCAATGAAACTTGAAAAAGGTTATTCCTCAATAATGACAATACTATTTATTAAAATAATTTAATTCAATTAAAATTTAATTGAGATCATTAGAAACACTTATTAGTGATTCCCTAGGATTCATTCTCGTTGGAATTAGGATGGTATGCCTACATTACAAGATTACTACAAGCAATAGGCTAAAGATCCAAAAGATAATGAACTTAATGTCTCCATGATGACTAGCACATACAAATGCTCACTATATAATATAATATCGTTATTGCAATATCTCATTAAGAAGTTTACACATATGTGTCACCAAACAATATATTCAATACTAATTTCTTTTAATATCTGAAATAAAAACATCATTACATGATGTCCTGAGAATTTAGGGTGATTTATATATTCCAATCAAAGGTCTAAGATATCAGCTTCCTTAAATATGGAAGGGAAAATACTTCATTGTCTTATCCATTAATGAAAATTCAATCATGATGAACCCAATATACCCTACTTTGTGCCAACATATTTCCTGAATAATTTGGTTAGTAAATATATGTGTGTGAGTCATGACATGCATCAATGATAATCTATAAGTCAAAGGACCATTACAGATGCTCATAGATATGAATATCCCATGACACCAAAACATGATGAATTCCTACTGGTAGGTATGTTCCTGTTATATCCCATAATAGAGATTAAAAAGTACAAACATAACAAGAAGAAGACTCATCCTCTTACATGTACTTTCACCTAATGGAATATATACTATGTTTCCCATCGTAGTAGATGATCCTACCATATAACTATATTAAGAATATTATCATAGCACTTACAGGTTCTCTTCATAGTAGGTAACTTCTATGACCTTATCAATGTGACAAATACTCTATGACATTATTACATTAAAGTAATTCATAAAAAATTACAATATTTAATAATATGCTTAATTAGTATTCAATATATAGAATATACATGTAATCAAAGTACAAACAGTTGGTCACAGGACACCTACTCTAAAACACTCCCACTTAGAAAATATCCAACTGCATAAGACATTAAACCTTATAGACCTCACATGATAATCATGTTTCTACTAAGTTAAGGATTTAGTCATGGGGTTTTCTACATTTTCTTCTATAAAAATACTAATCACTAGAACTCACCTCTCAGATAAAAATACCTCAAGAGATGATACTTCTGAAGTATGTGATTCATCCCCTGATGTGTCGTTGGCTTCTTTGCAAGATCCATTGTTGTATAATTGTCACAATAGAGTGTGATATTATATTTACTTCTAGGTATAACATCATGATCTCGTATGAAGTTATGCATACATATTATTTATTTATCTACCATAGAATATTTATTATATTCAGTATCTACTATAGAATCTCCTACCACATAATTTTTTGAGATCTTACAACTCATAGTACCTCCATTTAAAGTGAATATGTATCCAATTTTTTACTTCATTTCAACTTTATTAGTTTAGAAACTATCATATGCATATCCTCTAATTACTAGTTCCTCATATCATACATAAACTAAGAACATATCCTTAATACACCTCATATACTTATGGATAAACTTGAATTCCATCCAATTACTATCACTTGGACCATCATCACATATTTATACCAAACTTAATGTATAGTATACATCTATCTTAGTACATAAAATATCATACATGAAATTCCCAACCCTTGATGCTTATAGAATCATTTTCATTCTATTTATTTCCTCATGTGTATGAGGACACATTTTCCAAGAAATAAGAATTCCATGTAATGCTTGAAATAATCCCCTCTTGGATTGTTCCATAATAGATCTATTCAATATCTTTTCAATGTATTTACATTGAGATAGGCTGATCAACCTATTGCATCAATCAAAATAGACCTAGATCCTAATTATATATGTCGCCTTCCCCAAGACCTTCATAGATAAACTCTTATTCAACCACACATTAATAGACTCTAAGACTGGTATTTCATTTCTAATGAGTAATATTTCATCAATATATACTATTTAGAAAATGGTTTAACTCCTAGTAAATCATTTGTGGATACAAGGATCACACTCAATCTTTATGAAACTGAATTCCTTTATGGATTCATCAAAACAAATGTTCCATGACCAAGATAATTTCATTAATATATAAATGTATTTTTGATGTTTTCAAATATTTTTGGCATATTTTGGAGTCACAAACCAATTGTGTTGTGTTAGATGGAAATATTACTAAAGGATCCTATTATGGAAAGTTATTTTGACATCCATTTTTCAAATCTCATAGTCATGGTAAGACACAATGGAAATTTGAATTCTGATGGATTTCAATATTGAAACTTATGAAAAGGTTTCACAATTATCAATTTTATGATGTTGTTTAAACCCTTTTTCAACCAGTTGTTCCTTATAGGTATTAGATTGTCTATCCCTATCTTTTTCCTCTTGAATACCCATTCTCATCCAATGATATTTTCATCCACTATAGGATCTTCCAATATAAATACACGGTTTTGGTATATAGAATCCATTTTATAAATCACTACTTATTTTTACTTGGAAACATTTATGCCATTTACTTCTTTATTTTAGGCTAGAGGATCATTACTATGAATTTGTAATGATTCACCATCATCAGTGAATATAAAAGAATACCTTTTTTTCTCTAAAATCTCTTTTATTCATATGTTGTACTTGTGTCTCTAGAATAGTTCCTTCTTCCATGGGGATTTATATAATTTTTTTCCATGCCAAAAATTGTGTAGCTTGAGCCTCAACTTCATTAAAGTCTTTCCCACTCCCAATATAACTTTTAGATATGTTATCAGACTCATGGAATATGGAATTTCACTTCACTGTTACCTTTTTTTTATAAGGGTTAATATAGGTCATATCCCCTTATTTCATTGGGGAATCCTATAAAGGTACACATTCTACCTCAGGGTGAATGTTTGGTACCTGAATAGTCCTTAAAAAATTCTTCACTACCCCAAACTTGTAAATTAAACAAAATGGTTACTCTTCCACTCCAAAATTAATATGGAATACCATTTTATTGTTTAGTTGATACTTTGTTTAGAATGTGTGATTCTATTTGTAATTCATATCCACAAAAGGATAATGCAAGTATCACATGACTAATTATTGATATCACCATGTCAAACAAGGTTCAGTTCCTCCTTTCTCTAACACTATTCTACTAAGTTTTTTAAGGAGGAGTTATTTGGGATAGGATCCCAAAGTCATGTACGTAATTGATGAAGTCATGATTAAGATATTCTCCAACACAGTTTGAGTGGAGTTTCTTAATCTTTTTAACAATCTAGATCTCAACTTCATTCTTGTATTCCTCGAATTTATCAAAAGAATATAACTTATACCTCACCAATTATACATTTCCATATATACATAATCATCATTAAATTTTATGAAGTATGGGTACCCACCCATTACTTAAATAGGAAATGGTCTACACACATCAGTATGAACTAATTCAATAATCTCTTTTCAACTTCCACTTTTCCCATAAAATAGGTATTTGATCATTGTTCCTTGTAAACGTGCATGACATAAACAAAGTGATTTTAGTTAAAATAAATCAAAACATCCATCTTGATGTAATTTAGTTATGTGATTTTTATTTACACGACCTTCCTAATGAAGCCAAAGATGGGTGTGGTATGAGTCATTTGAGGTAACATCACTATCTATTTCCAATATTTGGTTTGTGTAATTCAACACATAACAACGATTATATAAATGTTAATAACAATAAAAAATACCATATTTATAAAATGAGAAACATTTATTCCCAAATATTAAAATAAATCAATCTGTATCAATTTTGGATGCATAAATAAGGTTTTCAGTAACAGATGAACATAAGAATAACATTTCAAAACTAAGATCATTTTGGTCAGCTATGTGAGATTGTAATCCCTTATAGCTAATGTTACAGGTTTATATCTTTAGTCTAATTGTAGATATACCTCCCCTTAGTCAATATGTTTAAATTAACTAGGTTATTATATTTGAATACATATTTTTTCACCATATGCTATATATAATAAAAAAAATTATACAAATAGATAAATTAAACTGTATTACAAACACACCTGAAACTTCCCCTTTCTTCTTTGGTTGGGTGTATTTGATCTTCTAGTGGCCCTTCTTACCACAAGTGTAAAAGACATCATTATGTTCTCTTTCTTCCCATTGATCTTCTTCTTATTTTAAAGGTGTTAATAATCCTTGGAATTAGATATCTTTGCTTTACCATTGCATTTTTCACCATAAAGACATAAGTATTTTCATGGTTTGTATCTTTATCTACAAGGATAAGAAGAATTAGAAAATCTAGAAGACACTTCTCATTGTTTTTCATATTAAAATTTACAAAAATCTAGATAATATCTAATGTAGTGATTATAAAATGATATTGGTGCCCAATTAATTGGGGAGTTTAAACCCTAGAAGCTTTAAGAACTCAATATAGCCAAAGATCTTGACTATGTGAGGCTCATCTGGGGAACCCTCTCCAAGATTTCGTTGAAAGAGCTCATTGGAAATCTTAAACTATTATTATCTATATATCTCCTGGTAAAGGCCACAAATGTACCCAATCATGTAATACAAATCCATGTTTTTGTGAGACATCATGATTTTACTAGACATCGATGGAAGCATCAATCATTGAACATTGAATTTATTCCTCAGATGTTTTTCGTAGACAAGGAAGTATTCATCACCTGCCTCTTTATCTAGTGGATCAATAATTGAAGATTCTAGCACATAATATTTCCATTCATGGAATATCATAACCAAATACTGTATTAACCACTCTTGGATGTTACTTCCATTTAAGGGGTTGTCTTTCTCTAATATGGATATTAGGGACAGTGTTGATGATTATATATCAATTTTATTCCACAGTTAAAATATCATATTATTAATACTTTTTATTTATTAAAAAAATTCTGAGAAATTAAAAATTAATTAATTTTTTTAATTATTAAATATACAACTATTTTATCAGTTCAAAATATTACTCACCATTGAAATCAAAATGTCTATTTTCTAGGAAATTCTAGTGGAAAATATCCATATTTCCCTTCACATAACCACAAAAGGGTTGGTCAAGTGACTTGAAGGAATTTAGGTAGGTAGGTAGTTTCCAATTGTGGGCTTACAACTCCTTAATCCTTTGAGTGTATTCCAAAATCTTGACTTGACATGGATTTCCTCAACACTTTTATAAAAATCAGAACAAGTCTATCAAGGGCTACTGCTCTTGATGTAAAATGGTTATGTCATCCCAAAACCTTTATAAGAACTCCCCTTATAATAGTAAGTTTCACAAAAAGGGTTGGTAAAACACTTATTTCTATTGAGGGTCATTCCTAATTATGTAATGGAATTCCAAGTCTAACTTATTATTTAATTGAGTGATTTTAAATTATTGTGCATAAATTTTATATTTTTTATTCTTTACATGTATTGTTAATATTATGAGGTTATTAATTAATTAAACATACTAGATAAAATATTTTTGCATAATACATTTATTAAATTAAATCATTTCACATTAATTCATTTATTTATATGATCACACCCTAGAATCTATGAAATAAATAATTTCATCGAGAAAAATAAATATATAATTAAAAGATCTATTCATTATATTTATCTAATGGTTGAATTAATAAGTGGACATTAAATAAACAATTTTACATATGGGAAATAAATATTATAGATAGTGCTGGAATGTGTTATTGTATTACACCTATCCACCTATATATTCACCTAAGTTGTCATCATAATGGATCTATCTTGAACCACATCCATGCACTATAGGATACTTGACTAATTAAATGTATTTATGGCTCACATGAAGGTGAGGGGAACCAAAGGATTATTTAAAAGGTGATTACATAAATAAAAAATGACTCATAGGTCCTACATAATAATAGAGGGAGGGATGACATGCATGCCATCATATTTAATTTAATAATAAATAATTTCAAAACCAATAAATAAATTAAATTAAAGCATACAACGTATGCACAGGTCTTGTTCAATCTCATGAATGGTCATACACACAATGAATACATAAAAGTAACTTTCTAGTATTCATTTATTTATTCATTATTTATTATTTAAGATGAATGCTCATGCATTAATTAATTAATTAATTTCTTTTCATATTAATAATCATCCAAACTTTTTGGAGATAGCCATAATTTATGGAAATCATGGAAACAAAATGTAAGAACCAATAATGACATATTTATTACAATAAATTAATCATGAATTTAAAAACAATTAAAACCATTGTTAAATTTTAAAACACAAAATGGGTTTCAATTGATAAATCAAGGTTTTAATGTTTCATTTTCAATTTAATGTAACTTAATTACACCTTTAATGAGGAGACTAAATAGCATGTGCAATCCAGCTACACACTATGTACCTCTATTGTTGTGTATTTGAGTCACATTCTTGGGGATTTGATATGTCGAATCGGATAGACTAAATGGGGATTTTCATGTTAACTACATGAAATGTTTCAACTTTATATGTGTTGGGTTTTTCCAATCAAGACATAGTGTGCAATAAATTCACCATGTGTAATTAACTTCTTGATCCATCTAGGTATAATGTGCATCGGTACATGGCATGTACTCAGCCTACACACCATGTAACCTATTTTTACTATCCAATTATTTGGAACTTTTTGATTTCATATCTACTTGTTCTTTATCCATTCATAAACCATTGATAAAATGAAACACTGAATGAACATGATTACTATGTTGATAACATGTTTGTTCAAATTGCATCAATGAAAAAATAAACTGAAATGAAAATCTAACCAAAATTACACTTAGATTAATAACAAACACATCATTACACCATGTACATGGACCATAGGGTGATAGTTATATTAAAATAAAATGGATATGGTATCAACTTCCATAATTATGGAAGGGAAAAATTCTTCCTCTAATTATCCATTAATGACATGTCATTCTTGATACACCCAACATACCTTACTTCCCACCAAATTTCTGGCATGATGGTTTTTGTTAGTAAATAAAAGTATGTGATTCCTAAAATGCATCATGATAATTTTAAAACTTATGTACCATTACACACAACCATGGATAGGTATATCCGACGACACTAAAACATGAAAAATTCCTACTAGAATGTTTATTCTCATAATCTCCCATCTTGGAGATTATCAGGTCCAAACTTCATAAGAAAAAGCCTCATCCACTTACAAGTACTATCACCTAATGGTCTATATCATATGTGTCCCATCATAGTATGTTATCCAATTGAAGAACTATATTAATAATATTTCCTTTGAACATCAAGGTTCTTGTTATATCGGGGAGATTATAGGATCTTATCAATGTGAAAAATAATCTAAGACATTATTACATTAATGTAATGTTGAAAAATGTAAAATATATAATAATATTTTTAATTAATATTCAATACATTGAATATACATGTAAAAAATTACGAACAATTGGCCCTAGGACACCGATTCCAACATCAACTATAGGGAGATGGGGAACACTCCAAATAAATTCCTCAATCATTGAGGTAATATACCTCAGAAGAAGCTAATAGATCATCAATAATCAGAAGATTTTGATACAACCAAAGTGGAATGATTAATGTTCATGTGTATTTGTATCCAATAAATATTTTTTAAAAGTAATTTACTGATGATAGTATAATTACATGAATCATGAAATGCATAAGGAATGTATTGTAAAACCATTTAATTATGGATTTAAATGTTTATGTTTAATGGTACTGATGACCAAGAAAAATAAATCAGTGGAATGTTGAAATTCTAGGAAAACACATGATTGATGGAAATATAACCCTTAATATGTTCCTAAATTTGATATAATGATGTTGGGATAATATAGTGATTGATACGGATAAAATGAACTGATAGTACGGCTATCTTGAAACTTATTATTGATTTATTGAAAATTGGTTAATAATAGAATTTATGGAGTTAATAACATTTTTGGCTCTAAGAAATGTATTCAATAATCTATGTTTTAATTTCTAAATAAAGAATAATACATGTTTTCAATAAGATTTTATGGTAATTTAGTTTTTTACCATGTTTCAAGAGAATACATGATGATGGTATTCCCATGTTTGGCATGTTACGATTAAGATCTACTTTATGTTGTGTTTTGGGATTATTGATAAGTTCATTTTTGGAAATTTAGTGACATTATTTCTAAAGTTTTGGATCATAATCTATTGGAAGGGTAAGAAGTTTAATTATTTGTGTAATGGTTTAAGTTAAACTTTGGATGAGGTTTTATATATTAATGTATTACTCCACCATATTGAGATTTATGTATATTTGATTACATGTGGTAACCATTTTATCATAATAATAAAAAGAGATCCAAGGTTTGACTATTCATTATATTATAGATATTTTGATTTGTTAAATTTTAATTTTAGTAATTCAATTATAAAAAAAATAATTTTTGGATATTTGTTTCGTGGAGTAAGCAGTGAATTGGAAATTTATCATAGCACAACCAAAGGATGAAATTGTTCTTATGAAATAGATCATATAAAATAAGTATATTTACTAATATTCTCATATAGTAAAATAATTCAGAAACTTTAATAAAAGGATATTGAAAAAATGGTATCGTATTACCATCATATCTAATTAATCATATCGTCTTTTAAATTATCATAGATTTATTGTTTCTCGGCCTCTAACTTTTTATTTATTATTCACTTTCTTGTGATAAATTTCCTCAATCACTCTCTATAATTATTTTTTCTTTTCTTCCATGTACATATCTTAACATAACACCAAGATTATCTTGATTAGATACCTTGATATGTGTAATTCTAGATAAACATCTCATTTACCATTCTCTATTATTTAGAGGATATTTTATTAACCCTTTTATGATGTGGGTTTTTTTTAACAATGATATTTCCAAATTCCAAACCCATGATTATTGATATCATGTTTAAATTATGGGGACAAAATATATTTAAGGTGGGGAGAATGAAACTCCCCAAATATTATAAAATAACAAAATTTTATTTGATAGTGTATGTTACATGAAACAATTATCTTAAACAACCCATGAAATTTATTTCTTTAAATTTAGTCCATTTGATAGCTTACAGAACACACAACCCCAAGTTGAAATGAACCATAATATATTATAACATTATAAACTAGCCATTAAATAGGTGTGTATAAATAATACTAACTAAATTATAAAATTTATGGTTATCTATTTATTATAAATAAAATTAGAATCATTTAAAATAAAAATAAATGTTTATTAAATACTACATTTTTTCTAAAGGGTGGTTTAGTCGTGTTATGCGCATATGATTTAAAATTAAATTTTGAAACTTATTGAAAAATAATTTTTCCCAAAAAATTAATTTTATAAATCGTCATATCAGAATTATCTTAGGGTGAATTTTTTGTGTTTTTCTCAAAAGTTTCATTTTTTGATCAATAATGAAAAATACAATAGATTTATTGAAAATTGAAATTTCATTTAAATACATTATAGTAATAAATTATATTTTTAAATGGGTTTAATGTAAATTTATTTCAATATTATATCAATTAATCCAATATATGGAATTGTGATAATTTTTTTATTGTATTTTGATATAAATACATTATAATCTTTAGAACTCTTTCTCTTTAAAAACCTACATTCTCATCACGTTTGTGAGACTAATTTTAAATTAAAATCTTCCACTTATGTGAATTTAATTTGATAAAATGGATTCCATAATTGGAAGAATAATAATAAATATTTGGTAATAAGGTAAACTTATTTTTTTATAATATTTATTAAATTCAATACAAATTAATTGTTGAAGTTAAGGTTAAAAGATATATTTTTGCATGTTACATGTGATTATGTTAAAATTTATTTTCAACATACATATAATTTTTATTTGATAAATTTTATTTTATATTTATAATAATTAGGTCTATATTTTATAATATGGATCATTTTATTTTATGGTTAAATATCTAATTACCTTGGTTAAAAAAAATTACCATGGTGGAATCTAAAGTGGTAAAACAGGAGAAAACTCAAAGTCTAAGGAATAACGTGTGTTTTTTGTGTGGTTAGGATGTTTATTGACCACATAATCCCACCATTCCATTATGTATCAATTTTGGATCCACATTAGGTGAGGGTCACATCCCATTATTTAATACTTTTGAGTATTTACAAAAATAAAATTGCTAAATAATAAAAGGGCACTCACCCCCTCACTTCTTCACACCTCTCAAGACATTTGTCTCTACCAAAATCTTGAAAAATAATATCCAAAATTCCATATAACTCGTCCTTTATGACTTATTTCTGGTATAAATATTTCCTAGAAAGGATTTTTTTCCAAACTTAAGGAGGTTACTTAAAGAAGAGGCATCGTTCTTCAATAAGAATATTATTTTATTTCCTCCCCCTCCTTTAATTATTATTAAACTATTCATAAATAAAAAAAACTATATCTTACATATGATGGGATGTTTTTTCACTATGATATTTACCTAAACCTATCCCCACTTCCATTAAATGGGTTGTGAAATCATCATTCATGTGTATAGAGGATTATCTCCTCGCGAATTGAGGTCATTCATTTTCCATTACCACCTCCCATGGTTTGTTATGATGATGGATATAATGTATATATATGATATTTATAAAATAATAATACATATGGAGTCATTATCTCATATGTAATTTTTTACATTATATTCCTTAGGGGATATGATAATGTTTCTCGTGTGTATGATAGACTACCGCCTTGCAAAGCGATGTGATTTTTCTTTCACTAACGCTTTACATGGAATGTAATTTAGATAAATTTCATAAATATATGTGATAAAAATGACATAATTATGATATTAAGGAAATATTTATCATTATTATATGATAAGAAATCATTTTATTTCTTACATTTTCCCTCACTTAAAGATGATAACATTATTTGTGTATGCATGGATTACCGCCTTCAAGGAGTTATGTGGCTCTCCTTTCATCAATACACCACATGGATGTTATATATGAGTATATTAAAAAAAATATAGAATTTATTATTTTATAATAATTTTTTAAAGATAAATTATTATATACAACCTTTCTATAATGATCATTGAAATATAGAAATGTTACTCAAGAGTACGTAAAACCTACCGTCTCCATGATCGTAACATATTTAATTTTTCCTAACCATTATTAATGATTGGTCTTAAAAGTATAATTGACATATAAATATGATAAATAATTCATGGTTATTATTATGGAGATTATGTATCTATATAATATGTGAAAGAACCATATCTTTCATGATAAAACACTGATGAGAAAACAAGGCAATTAACACTTGAAACAATGAAAATAATGAATGATAATAAATGAATGGTTGATAATATGTCATAAAAGGATAATAAATTGTATTATAAATATTAATATTCTTCTAGTATAAGTTATTAATATGTATAAAACCACTATATAGGAGGCTAAATCATGTTTAACCAAAAGGAAGTGTGAGGTAAGGTATTTTAATTTCAATTTACATTCAATTGAGACTTATTTGTTATTATGCAGAAATTTACTTTTATGTGGTGTATATAATTACACTTTAAATGTAATATCATGATTCCATAATTATTTAAGGAATTTTATGTTTTGATTTGAATTATTTCATCCAAGGGGATTTGATTGAAAATTACCAAGTGGTAAAAGTTAATTTACAATCTCACTATCTTATGCGATTGTTAACTTTATCTTGAAGCAATCACTTTATTGTAATTATTTTTCAATATAAATTATATTTATCTTAAATGTATATATTCTTGTATAATGTATATGATTATTTCCTAAACTCTATTCCATTTTCACATACAGTGTTTACAATTACATATATTTAATTAATTGGAGAAATATTGATAAATATATATTCTTTATTCAATTTGTATATTTGATGATAATACACATTGTACATGAATTAAATAATTTATTTGATATATGTGGAATGATTTGGGCATGCATTCATGGGTGGGGGCTGGTTATAGATATCCCCTCGATGCATCGACATGTCTCATAAGACAAACCAGTTAGGAAAATCATATTGGGTTTTCCCCAGTAGTTTTAAACTTTCTTGAGGATAGATCCTGATGGTTGATGTTTCATGTTCCTGAGCGGTAAATTCCAATAATTAATAATTTCCATCATTAAGAATTTATTTATCTTATTTTCCATTATATTTTTTTTCATAATATTATATCTGGATGAATTTCTTTCTCAATTAATTTATTAAATGACATGTGTTTTCAGTTTTTTACTCTTCTTTATTGATTATACATTATCCTATCATAATAGTAATGTTATATAAATGGAATTTGTGTTCAATTATATTCCATTCCATGTTTATTATTCTTATTTATTCATGATGTATTTCGGTGTGATTAACCCTCATTGAGCATTTGAGATCACCATTATTTTGTTCTCTTTCCCTAGGATATGATGAAGAGATATTTGAATGTGTTTTCACTGATTCAATTAACTTTTTTATGTATTATCTTTCATTTCTTATTATCAATGTAAAATGAGTGTCATGTATGTATACAGTTCTCCAAAACCGTTAAATTGATCGGTCCTTCGGGATTTAACCCTTTGTATCCTTTACAATATAATGAAGAAGACATCATATCTAAGCTAATATGGTCAGGGTCATTACAAAAATAATAATAATATTATTATTATTATTATTTAATTATGGTGACATATGCACTAAAATATAGTGAAAATACACTCATTAAATACAATTAGGATAATAAAGTCATTAAAATAATAAATTCTTGATAATAAATTCATTATAATAATTTAAAGATAATAAAGTGATGATAATAATAATATTATTAATAAATTGATGACCCACAAGTCCAAATATCCCAAAATAAATGATAATAAATTAATGAAAATTATTTTTCAAAGAAGGTCTATCCAGAAGAAAAGTTAATGGACTTTTATTGAAGAAATGATAAAGAAAATTGGAGAGTGGGCGGGGTCAATCAAAGAGACATGCCCTCATCTGGTAAATTACTACAAGAGTCATAAAATGAAAGGTCATTTCAATATCCATAATCAAAGTCATCAAAAGTTTCCCACTCTAACTGTGAGTTAGCTTGATTGAGCATACTAAGCATTGGTGTCTTAGACCCTTCCTAATCTGGTGGGATCTTGATCTTTAATGATTTTGGGGATGATCTGGTAGAATAATTCCATGGATATGTGGAATAATATTACCATAGTCTTTTATTTGGAGGATCTATATCACTCATCATCTCTATTCTATTTTTTATATCATCCTTAAAGGAAAAATCTCCCCCACTACCAATGGGTTGAGTCATGTATAATTAAATCAAATGTTGTTCCTTATCACTTCCATAATCTGAAATTTTTCCCCATTTATCAATTTTTTATGAATTAGAATTATGCCAGGCATCATGGATAGCTTTTCAGAAATCCACAACCATAGGATAAATCTAAAAGTATACACCTTTTCTAACATGTTGAGAGTTCAAGGAATCACTAAAATCTATATTAATAGGATAAAAAGTAGAAATAAGACCCCACTACTGACTGATTCTAATACAAACCTATTAAATCTCACAAAAGATGACCAAAAAATCATTGTAAGTATCAACTCTTTCAGGTAAAATCCATATTGGATCGCCCTCAACAATAAGACCCACTACAGCTTTAGGCATATTGGTTGAATTCCCACCAGGAGAAACAGTAGATGTGAGACCACCAATCTCAAATAAATCTATATCCAGTCCTATAAAATTAGTATCATGTCCATCAGATGTTACCTACTCTACAAAATCCTACCATGAAATTGAGGTTCCACTATTAGCTCTTTCAAGATAGGCATCCAATAGTAACCCATTTCCCTTCAAATCAGGCATATGATAATTGCATTTATCAGAGACCATTACATAAAACCCTTGGAAAATGGATTTATATACTTGTCTCTATCATTATAAATGGTCTTTCACACATCAGCATCCTTCGTATTTTTCTTCCTATGATAAAGGGTGGCTAGATGACCCTTCATCCCACAACTATCACAGGTGACCTTCCTACGATAGAACTCCAATGACTTTCAAATAACCATACAAGACTTGAAAAAAAGAGGTTTTCTTTCATAAAAAACATCAATTTAGATATTATCATTTGAAGTGGAAAGATTTAACTTATCAATAATGGTGTAACTGAGTTCAATATCCCCCAACATCTTGGAAAAATGTCCAAAACACACATATAGAGTTTCCTTATCAAGATGTATATGAGTACCAATTGTCGTACCAATATCATTTAGAATCCTTGGATGATAAAAACCTCAATTGATCCCATGAAGACAAACCCAAACCTAAGAGAACGAATTTTTCTATCATGAGACAAATAAATCCAAGGACCATTAAAGTATAAGAAGTCATTTGGGCTTCAAAGACAGAGAACCAATGCTCCACGTCCAAATCTTAGAATAATCTAAAGATAAAAGTTAGTGAAAAAAACATTTACTAAGAGATATGAATCTCTCATCAGAGAAGCCCCATAAAAATGAAATTTTAGGAACCAAATCATCTAGCTTCCAAGGCTTCTCACCTTTAGGTGAAACAAGACATGTAATTGTAGAGTTTTCTCCAATTTCATGTTTTTCAGCAAACACTTTAGAGTTTTCTTCAACAAGAGAATTTTATTCCTTATGAAGGATTATTTCGGTACAAGATTCCTTGAATAAATCCAAATCCAGGAACACATCATCCAATTTGGGATTTGGACATCCAGTCGCACCAAGATTTTGATTCAAAGTTGGTGAATCATAAATCAAAGATGATATATGCGCACCATTTTCTTCGTTCACCATGTCAGCATTCGAATTCACCATAGATCTAAGAACATCACCAACTCATGTTGATGCCACACTATTCTGATCATTTGGGGGATCTGATCTACACAGAACATCACCATAGATGACCACTATAGTAGAAATCACCTCGGATTGACACAAGCTACCATTTTTCATCCTCATACCATCATTCTGAATGGTCTTCCAAGAATCCAGTGGATCCGATCTACACAGAACAACTCAATTAATTACCACTATAACAGAAATATATCAACACATGATACTATTAGTTGTCCTTTCACAGTCATTCTGAAAAGCCTTCTTGCTGCCAGACAAAATCTTAGTTCCCAGGTAGTTAGGAAGTGACATCCAGAAAACCTAAATCGAAGAGTAGGAAATTCCATTGAAGCATTACTTCCAAACCAATATATCCTTCATCCCTATACCATGATAATTATTAAAATATAATAAATTCCTGATAAATATTCATGATAATAGAGTCATTATGATTATTGTGAATGATGTATTATACTTTTATTATGATTAATAATGAAAATATTCAAATTATTAATAAATATTATTAATTATTAATATAATATTCATAATTATGATTTTAAAAATATTTTTAATATGATTAATTATTATTCCTATATTAATTAATAAATATAAAATATTCATTATTTTTTATTTATTATTGATTTTATGTTATTATTATTATTATTAAGTCGTATATTTTTATTGATACTTAATATTTTCTGATTATTATTTTTATAAAATAATTATTCTTTTAAATTATTTAATATTCCATAAGTTCATGACTTATATTTAATTTAGAATCTAATTAAAATTTATATTTTATAAGCTTTAATGATACCTTCTTCTCATTAAGTTTAAATGTAATATTTTTAAACAACATTATTTTTCATTATCTATATTATTAACTCTCTACTACATTGAGGGAATTCATTTTATTTTCATCTATTTTTCATATTTTTTGACAATGTTTTGAGTTTTATTTTGATTCCAATTTTATTTTATATCTTAAAATATTAAAAAGTTGGCAACGTGAAACCTATAAAAACTAATAATTTTCAAGTAATTAACCTTGAATGTTTTTAATAATATAAACTATAATCACATACTAAATAAAACATAAAAAAAATAATTAAACACATAAAAAATAGTTGAAAATAAAATTAATTTCATAAATATAATAAACTAAAGTTAATTTACATGACATAAGAACCATTTATTAAAAACAAAATGTTTTCAATTCAAAAAAATATATGCTCATAAAATATAGTATAAATAACATTAAATGAAATTTCAACCACATAATGAAGAAAATGAATGTAAATGGAATGTCAAAAAAAATTAATTTACACAAAAAAAATTATCTAAAAAATATAGGTATAAATGTTATGTTTTGGAACAACAATATTTTTTGCCATTGAATTTTTTTCATTAATTTTTTTTTGGAAATTAATATTCATTTTAAATTAATTTTTATATGTTTAGTTAGTTTGTTAATTTTTATTTATATGGTATTTATACTTATAATTTAAAGGATTCCAAAGTCACCTACTTGAAATATTAACATTTTTTATGTAGGTGACTTTGGAAGCCTATAAATTAAAAATTATAAATAAAATCTAAATGAATTTTTTCACACTAACTAAACATATAAAAAATAATAAAAAATGAAAATAAATCCATATATATATATATAATAAATAAAAATTAATTTTCATAATTTAAACATTAATGATTAAACAAATTATATTTACACTTTAGAAAATTAATGCACATAAAATATTGTATAAAAAAATAAATTAAATTAAAAACATTAATATAAAAATAAAAATAAATTGAAATTTAAAGTAATTCCAAAAAAATAAAAAATAATAATTTACACAAATAATGTTATCTACAAAACAAGTATAACCACAAATTTTTTATTTTGAATGTATACTAGTTTGTACCCTTTATTTTTATTTTCTTTATTTCTATGAAATTATTTTTATTTTCATTTACTTTTTATATATCTAGTTAGTGTCCAAAATTGCATTTATATTTTATTTATAATATTTAATTTATAAACCTTCAAAATCACCTACTTGAAAAATAATCTTTTTTCAAGTAGGTGAAATTCAACATATATAAATTATAAAGAATAAATATAATATAAATATAATTTTCCCACCTTGATTAAAATATAAAAAATAATTGAAAATAAAATGAACCATATTATGAAGATCCTAAACAGTGTGAATGTTATGGAAGGGGATTTTAGAACCTAGGGATCCCTCTATACCAATGATCGGGTGTTCTGGTAATGTTTCCTGGATTCTTTCGATCATAAGTGGGAGATTTTGTGGCATTGATGAGAGAAGGAAAAGAAAATGACGCCAAATAAGTGGAACTAGGTCAATATTTTCATGGCAAATGTGTTACATTTTCTAAAGAACTATGAGATGTTTACCATAGTGGGGATATTGATTTGGTTCCTCCATTAATCCCAAATAGTTTGGAGGATGGTGGTTCCTCTATTTTTACAGATCTAGAAGATATAAAGTTGTGATTATGTCTTTGAAGGTTCTTGGTTCATGGATATATCTCTTTGGTGAAAGGTGATAAACTATGGAGTAATAAAGATCTCAAATCCAAGCTCGGTCAATGGTGGGATTTGAAATCCTATAAGATGGTTCCAATTTAGAGTGGGTATTTACATATTATCTTCTACTGCAAGGAAGATCTCTTAAAATCTTGGAATTATATAATAATTCCTCTCAATCCAAGCACTTTTAGAATCATATAATTAGATATTCACTTTAACCCCTTCACTCAGAGGTAATCAACCGCTCAGGTCTAGATTCATCAATGTGGTCTCAGCTGGTTTTGTTGGCATTAAAAATTTATAAGTGATTTAGCCTCCTATGTGGTTTTTCCACTTAAGATAGATCATCATACCATAGAGGGTGATCATGTATTCTTTACTCATGTTATTGTGGAATTTTACATCGATTCTAAATTTCCCGAGATGATCCTGATCATTGTTAATGATTTAAAACTCAAGATCATAGTAGAATTTTAACATCAACCTCTGTTTTTTGAGTACTAAAAGATTTTGGGAGAATCTATATCTAATTGAAAATACATAGAGAGTCAATCTAAGAATTATAATATTGTAATGGCTAAAATATGGAAAGAATTAGTAAATAGAGGGAAGGGTTGAGAAATTGATTTGTAAAAGGGTGAACCCTTACGTTAAAACTCCAATGAGAACAATATAAATGAGAGTTCATCTATTCTTGGTAACGTAAAGGTGTTTCAAAATATTTCTTACAATGAAACAAAATGTATGACTGAAGTGGGAGAGCATTTGACTACTGCTGAAGTGAATGGATCCCTAAACACCCAGGTTGTCAAGGATTGTTTGGAGATCTTGCAATGTTCTACTAGGTAAGAAAAGGAACGTGTATAATATGATCCTCATGGTTCATCAGAGAAGGATAAGATTGATTCCAATAGATATGGTTGGCGCCAACTATGGTTGTTGATGAAACAAACCTGATTCCTCCCTCTAGTCATGTGGATGCATATAGAGGTTCTCAATTCAAGGATATTATGACTGATCAGAAGCCTCATTCTCTATTGGAGGCCAGCATTGATGTCTCCATGAGTTGGGGTACGCATAATTCTGATAAAAATCATCCCCATGAAGTCTAAACAAACTAAAAATATTGATTTGAAATTAACCAAGTGTATCATGCTGCTACCATCAGATTATTGGAAGGTTGCATTAACGATCATCAATATATAGTCCAATGTGAAAATATCCATGTGGAAAATAGGATTTCAAAGACCATATGATTTCAAATACCCCTAATGCTTCAAAGAAGTATTGGGGTCTTATGGTTGAATAAGAGTAGGATCTGTAGGGCATATCTCCTACCCCTGGTTCAATGTGTGCACTTATAGGTGTTCCTGACTAAAAAAGGTCATCCTTCTAGTTTCAAGGACACAAAAATGCGCACACCAACAGTAATTGAAGCTTGTATCTCTATAAGAATTTAAGGAAAAATTCAAACCAAAGTCATTACTATGATTACTAGTGGTTTAAAAAAATACTCTAGTAAGAAGAAAGCCTATGAAGAAAAAATAGGGTCAATTTCAACTCAAAATCATGTTGAAAATGAATGTACTATTCTATAATTGCCTTGGATTGGATAACTCTGCAACAAATAATACCTTGCATAGACACATTCAAATTCATAATCCTAAAATCATGGGATATTTCAAAATAAAAAGATCATTTTATACTAGATTTTATAATCTAAATAAAGTTTTTTTTACCTTTGATGGATCCAATAGTTGTTCGGCCCCTATGGTAACTCTATGGGTCTTCTCACATACCTCATTAGGCATTGTTAATGTCATCAACATTGATGAAGTAATGGTAACTTGAATCTTCCAACATTATAATTTTAAATGGGTTGGATATTTTTTTATTCCAAGAATACATATCAAGAAAGGAAGAAATTATGGAAAAGCATTGGGAGTCTCAAATAATGTATCTATGACACTTGGTTTCTCCTTAGTGATTTCAATACAATCCTCTAATTTGGTAAGAAATTCGATGTTGTCCATTCACTAATCTATCTCAGGTAAATCATGGATTTCATTTTATGGAATGGTATGACTCAAATTTTATTATTCAAAGAAAAGTACACTTGGTATAAGAAGCATCTCAATAATATAGTTTCTAGAAAACATGAGAAGTTTTACCAATGAAATTAATTTGTATAGGTGGGATTCAGTTTCCAGCATCACTCTTCCCAAACTAAATTCTCATCACCATTCCATTATGGTTAGTTTCAAGAGCATGTAGTATAAAATTACCCTAAATTTTTAATTTAACAACACATGGGATCAACACAATGAATTTGATAATCCTGTTAGAGACTTTTGGAAAAGAACAAATTGTGGAAATGAGGATTCTTATTTCTTATTGAAGATGAAAATATTAATGATTAAGATAAAGAGTTGGATAAAATGGGTATTTTGTGAGTTGGATAATTAAATTATGACTCTTGAGAAATATCTTACGCATATTTTTGAATAAGCCTCCAAATTTGATCTCAACAGGGATCTGTCCAAGGAGGTTAGTATCTCTTCCAAGTTGAATTATCTTTTTACTGTGAAATATAGAGTTCTTAAAGAAAACTTCATAATTAAATGGCCCCAAGACGGGGATGTAACACTACATTTTTTGACACTCATAAAATAGTTATTAAATCTAGTAAACCTCTTTCCTTACTTAAAGATGGAGTTCATGAAATTAAAAAAAGTGAGTGAATCTCAAAAAAACTATTTCCTATTATTGTAGTCTTTTTAAGGTCCCCAATTTGGGGGAAAATTTAATTGAATGCATCATTTCTAGAGTTGTTACTCTAGAAGGAAACAATTTTTCCAACCAGTATCCCATTTAATTTGAGATTAACGATACTATTTTTATCCTCAATTATAATATTATTCCTAGTCTGGATTGCTTAAAAAATTAATTCTTCCAAAAACAATTAGGATGTGATCCAAGATGATGTTTTCAATATAGTCTCTTTATTAATTATTAAATGAACCATTCCTCATATTACTGATTTTCAATTCATTATGTTGATACCTAAAATTGAAAATTCTTATGAACCTCATTTTTTAGGACCATTTCCATCATAAACATCATCTATAATGTGATTAGAAAAATTATATATTATAGGCTTGTTAGCATTGAAGAAAAAGTTATGTCATAGAATCAGTTTGGATTCATCAAAGGTAGGTCCATTCAGGATTGCATTTTTATTTCTTCATAATGCACTAATCTTCATAGAAATATGAGAAGGGGGTTCATTATTATAAATCTTGATAACTGGAAATCCTTTGACAAAAATGGATTGTAACTTCAACTATATGGTTCTAGGATTATTTGGTATCAGTATCATTTTAATTAATTTTCTTACATACCTTTTTGGATATACTCACATTTTGGGGCATGTTAATGGATCTCATAATGGTTACTTTAAATTCTCTAGGGGTAAACGAAGGTGTAACTCTCTCAAAAAACCGATTCTATATTGATGAATATTACCTTTGTATGCTCCTATCACACCATGTGATATAAGGAAAGATCAATCACACTCAAGCCTCTAAGTCACTAAATGCTCCTAAACATATTTTTTATACTGATCACATAATCCTATTTATGTAGGGATACAAAAGGAATATACAATCACTCTAGAAGGATTTTATTCATTATGAAATTATTTCATGGAAAATTATCAGTTGGGGAAAATCTTATATCTTTTTTTGGGAAGGAGTTCCCTCTCCTGAGAAAGAATTTCATCCTTCCCAAGTTAGGAATCAAATAAGGGTCTCTACCCTTTAATTACCTTAGAGTTTCTTTATTCTAGGGGAGGTCAAAATATTGTTATTTTTTTGGTTTTTTTATCAAATAAAAATTAATCATTCCTCTTGGAATGGGTAGGGTATTTTTATCGATGGAAGGAAAATCCTAGAGAAATTTACTATTGTATCCAAGAATGTTTATTCATTTATGATTTATAAATAAAGTAGAGTTTCTATTAAAATCATGAATTTTAGTATTTAGAAATTCATTTGGATTAAAACAATAAAAGAGTGGAGTCTTGTCACTATTCCTTAGAAACCTTGTTGTAAGCCCTTATCTAGTGGAGGTATGGGAATCAAGAACATCAGTTATTTAAATGAATCTCTTCAAGCTCAGTTCACTCAGGATATCATTAATAACAATTTAGCTACTCTTATATTTCACAAGGCCAG
This sequence comes from Viscum album, assembly GCA_963277665.1. Taxonomy (NCBI): domain Eukaryota; kingdom Viridiplantae; phylum Streptophyta; class Magnoliopsida; order Santalales; family Viscaceae; genus Viscum; species Viscum album. Next base: position 1,161,649,983 of record OY728122.1, on the reverse strand, counting down.
ATTCTTGAAAAGGTTGATGCATGGTAATGTGGCTTACAAGTAATCTTCCATTTGGATAGCTATTAATGTCTCTTATGTTAGCATCATTGCTTTCTCTTGATTTATTTTCAACGGGTGATCCTCTCTCAAATATTGGTTTGAAAATTGGATGGTTTCCTCTCTAAATGATTACTTCAAGCCTTTGGACTCATCTATTGATACCCCGATCAGCATTAAATATTTCTTTAAAATTTCTGAGTCCCATATGCATCATGCAGTTAAAATCATTATCAACGATTACACATTTGTTTCATTATATAATTTTTTAATCTAGAAACTAACCAAAAATGTGATTTTGAATAGTAATTGATTTTATCAACATATTTATAGGGTCTCTGATGGTTATTTCAACATGATTAAAAATTTCAACATGGCTGGGATTATATCCTCTCTACTCACTCTCATCTGGAACCTAGCACATAATATATTTCCCACTATTATTTTCCTAAAATATTTTGGTATTTCTCTATGTTCCATGTGATATTTGTGTAATCAACATAGTGAAGATGAAAATCATTTCCTCCTTATATACACAATATCTTCAGCTTTGTGGAAGGAAATTTTTGATATCTTCAATATTCAAGGAATGAGCATGAACTATTTGAACTCTCTTTTTCATAATTACACCCATGTTGACTAATATTCCTTATTATGTATGTTATTTGAAGTGGTTGAGATGAAATGATTCATGATCTATTATTAGGTTGTAATTATCAAACATATGATACATTAGCCTTCTATCCACGATCAAAAATGTTGTAAGGACTTTTTGAAATCAAAGACTTGAATGTTGAGTAGGATAAACACTTCAATAATAGTGTTCTTAATTTTGTGGTTTTGAGAAAGTTGGGTATACCTGTGATGTGAAAGCTGACAGTGGGCCAACTTGAGGTTCTTTGGAAACCTCCTATTCCAAATCAGATCAAAATTAACAGGGACAGTGCTTCAAAGGGGAATATGGTACTTTCGGGTTGTGAAATAACCTTTTGTTGTCATAATTAAAAAATTATAGAATTTTTTTACGGATCAGGTGGAGTGGTTTCATCACATGAATCATAGATGCATGGAATCAGAAATGTTGTTTTCATTTTAAAATTAAATGTTTGTAAAAATAATTTGTTGGAAAGTGATTCTATTTTGATTATGCATGCTATGGAGAATGGGGATTTTTACCTTTATTTAAGGCTCGTGGAACATTGGATGGGGTGCATGGATTATCTTTAGAGCATCAGTTTTGTATCCACACATGTTCTCTTCGAGGCATATTGGGTGGCAGATTGGCTTTCCAACAAAGGAGTTGGAATGTATCTCACTTGGCCGGATAATCTACCAGATGATTTGACATCGCATTATGAAAGAGAATATAATAAAATTACACTATTTATACCTTTATAGATTTCCTATTTTATCAATAAATTCCATTACCATTATTTTATTGGGGAACCTTTTGAAAAAAAAAGGATTTCATAAATAAAAAAAATTAAAACTAATTTACATAACACAAACATTATTGATTAAAAACATTACATTTACACATCAAAAAAATTATGCTCATAAAATATAATATAAATAACATCTAAATGAAATTAAAAACATTAGTCATAAAAATTAAGTGTAATTGAAATTATACGGAATTCCAAAATAATAAGAAATAAAATTTAATTTTCACAAAAAATATTATATGCAAAAAAAATTACAAGTTATAATGTTATGTTTTGAAACAATAATAGTTTGTGTCAATGAAATTATTTTTCATAAATTTTTTCCCTGATGTTATATTTAATTTAAATGTTTTTTATATGTTTAGTCAGACAGACAAATTCCATTTAGACTGTATTTATAACAACTCTGCTCTTTATTACACACTTAAACATGATTTATTACATAAACTCTTCACTTGATACAACATAGAAGATAGAGAGGTCTAGTTTATTTGGGGCTTATGAACATTAAATAAAATCTTAGAACATAAAACACACAATATCTGTATTGAAAACTTCTTTTACATAACCACTACATTCCCTCGTACTTATCATTGCATGGGATAACCTAAAGACATGCATAAGAAAAGGGTGAGCTATAAATCCCGGTAAGGGAACAAACATGGAATAACATGAGGAATACAATACATGTTAGACAATAGGAATATCAATGAATCATAATAAAAACATGAACATAAAGGCATGATAAATCATGATAATCATAACATGGAAATGTGGCAACAACACTTAACATAGAATTAACATGAGCCAAGGTTCATTACACATGGAGAATGAGTAAACCCATATTGCACATGAATAATGATTAAAACCTCCTTTTAATTGAATTAGAAAGATTCAACACCCATTTAACATGATTTATCATGATACTATACTTTACCCAATGCATTGGAGCGCTATCAAGGGACACACTACTTAAACATTTCATTTCATGCATAAGTGTGCCACATGGATCATACAATATGGAATCAATCATCATTATTTATTCCACGGTAAAGGTATATAGAATAAATACATGAAGATTTATAATAAATAAATTTTCATAATTATTAATACCCTTGATAGAGAAATGGGCATGGAATTCACTACACAATGACATTGGCTTGGAAAATCATAGTGCAATTTCTGCAGCATAACGGCATGAAATAAGAACTCATAAAAAATGTTTGATGAGAGATAAAGGGGTGTCTCATCATATTTACATGAAATGTACAGTAAGGGGGTCATATATATACATTTAACAACAAACTTAATGGAATTTAGATGCATAATAAAAAATAATTACTAGGATGTAAAAGAGGACAGAGAAATCACTCACGGAATTTCAGCATGGTAACGGGTGTACATGGGAGGAATTAATGAGTGAGAAATGGGTATCCCATTATCCAAACATAAATAAGGCATTAAGGGGAGGTGATAAATAATACCCCAACATTTTTAATTGAAAAAAAAGGGCATAAAAACTTAAAGAAAATTGGAAAAAAATGGGAAAGGAAGAAATCCCTTACTTGGAAGTGCGATATCAAAAGCTTGGGTGAGGATTGAGAGAGTCTTATTGGTATTTTGGGGCACCTTAGGAGGATTATACATATTGTAGAACATGGTTGGTCTAACTCCAAAGGATTTTAGTGAAGAGGAAGTGGGATCTTGGGTGGGTTTATATAGGAAATGAGAGGGAATTCTTTATTATTTAGGTTTGGGTCACCACACATTAAAGTAATCAATACCACAAATCAACCCATGGTTTTTGCCCATGGTTTTTTTCAAAGGGGAGTGGAAAACAATATTTTATAATGACAATGGCATAACTTCTTAAAATAATGGGGTTGCTTATGTGGAGGTGAATCACACTCTCAAGGAAAACAATTTAAAAAGACAAAATGTTTTATAAGCCTTGAAGGGTCCACTAAAGCTTTGTAAACTAAATAAAACAAACCCAAAATCACATTATTTTAATATTAAAACATATATTGGCCGAAAATAATGTTTATAATATTTTATTACATCACTATTGGGTTATTATGATGTTGTAAAACACATTATATATTTAAACGGTATTTAATTTTTACCCAAAATTCAACTGTCTCAGAAAATTATGAAAAAATAACCATTGGATAATTTTGACATTCTGATTCCAAAAATAATATTCATTTTATCTAAATAATTTTCTAAATATTTTAATTTTTAATTTTAAAATAAACATAGACATTTATCAAAAATTCATGGGTTTTGACAAAAATAGCTTTCAAACCATAATGAAAATTATAATTGCATTCAAAAACTTATACAATAATTTATATTAAAATATTATTTAATTTAAAAATCCATTAATTTATCAAAATATATTTCCTATTTGAATATTAACTAAAAATACTATGTGTGGTTTAAAAACTATTTACAAAGTAACAATAAAAAAATGAATTTGCATTCTTTATACAAAAATAATGTACATAGTATGACAACCCTGCTTTTTATTACAACTTAAACATGCTTTATTACATAAAACTTCACTTGATACAACAAAGAAGATCGAGAGGTTTAGTGTCTTTGGGTCTTAGGATCATTACATAAAAACTTTAAACTTGAAATACAACATCCTTATTGAAAACTTCATTTACATGACCACTACATTCCTTCGTACTTAGCATTGCATGGGATAACCTGAGGACATGCATAAGAAAAGGGTGAGCTACAAAGCCCAGTAAGGGAGTACACAATGAATAACATGAGGAGTAAAATACATGTTAGGCAATAGGCATATCAATAGAGCATAAGAGAGATATGAACATAAAGGCATGATAAAGCATGATAATCATAACATGGAAATGTGGCAACAACACTTAACATTGAATTAGCATGAGCCAAGGCTCATTGCACATGGAGCATGAGTAAACCCTCATTGCACTTGAAGCATGAGTAAACCCTCGTTGCAATTGAATTAGCATGAGTCAACACTCATTGCACATGACGTATCATGATACTATACTTTACCCAATGCATTGGAGCGCTATCAGGGCGCACCCTTCTTAAACATTTCATTTCATGCATAAGTGTGCCACATGGATCATAAAACATGGATTCATAAAACATAATCATTTATTCCAAGATAAAGGAATGTGGAATTCATACATGAAACTTTACAATCAATAAGTAAATGTGCATAAAGGTGAATACCCTTGATGGAGAAATGGGCATGGTATTCACTACACAATGATATTGTCTTAGAAAATCGGTGTGATTTCGGCAGCGTAACGGCGTGACATAAGAATTCATAAAAAAGGCTTATGAGAGAGAAAGGGGTTCCTCATCATATTTACATGTAATGGACAGTAATAATGTCATATAGATACATGTCCCAACAATTGAAAAGGAATTTAGATTCATGATACAAAAGTATTGCTTGAATATAAAAGAGGAGAAAAAGGTTCCTTTCGGAATTTCGGCATAGTAACGGGTGTACATGGGAGGCATTTAATGAGAGAGAAAGGGGTCTCCCATCATTCAAACTATAAAAGGGCAGTATGGGAGAGGTGCGAAACCATACCCCAACATTCATAATTGAAATTAAAAGGGCAATTCAACTTAAGGAAAATTGACAAAAATGAGAAAGGAAGAAAAACCCCTTACTTGGAAGTGTGCTTCCAAAGGCTAGAGAGAGGCTTGTGAGAGGATTCTTGGGAGCTTGGGGCACCTTGAGAGGATTCTAGAGAGAGTAGGGCAGAGGTTGGACGAACTTAAAGGGCTTTGAGTGAGGAGGAAGTGGGAGCTTGGGTGGGTTTATATAGGAAAGGTGAGAGAATTCTTTATTATTTAGGTTTGGGACCCCTTATATTAAAATAATCCAAACCACAAACCATCCCATGGTATTTTCCCATGGTTTCTGGAAAAGGAAATAGGAAAAAAATATTTTACAAGGCCAAGGTCCGAACTTATTAAAAAAATTAGGGTTGCTTATGTGGAGGTGAGTCACACTCCCATGGAAATTAATTTAAAAAGGCAAAGTGTTGAATAAGTCTTGAGGGCTCCATTAATGCTTTGAAAAGTGAGTCAAACAAACCCAAAACCTCATTATTTTAATGATAAAACATATATTGTCCAAACATAAGGATTATGGTATTTTATTACATCACCATTGGGTCATTATGATGTCATAAAACACATTATATATTTAAATGGTATTTAATTTTTACCCAAAAATTTGACTGTCTCAGAAAATTATGAAAAATTCACCGTTGGATAATTTCGACGTCCTGATTCCAAAAATAATATTTATTTTTTCTAAATAATTTTATAAATTTGTGAATTTTCACTTTTAAAATAAAAACCGACATTTATAAAAAAATTCACGGGTTTTGACAGAAATGGCCTTCAAACCTTAATAAAAAAATTTAATTGCATTCATAAAATTATAAGATCATTTATATTTAATAAAAATAAATTTAATATTAATAATAATATTTTATTAAAATATTATTTAATTCAAAAATCCTTTAATTCAATAAAATATAATTCTTAATTAAATAATAACTAAAAACACCGTTTGTACTTTAAAAACTAATTACAAAGTATCAAAAATGACTAGAAATTATATTCATTATTATATACAAAAATAATGTACATGAACATGGTGCTACTTATTTGTTACATAACCCCTTAAAATGGCCGCATAAGACCTAAGGGTAAGGTGTGCGATGGTGACAGACTCTTGGGGTTGCTCGGATAACATTGCTCGAGTGGTAATCTCTATCAACTTCCATTTTTCCCGTAGACGATCACGTTCGAGCTTGACTTGATGAAGCTCAGCTTGGGCTTGGTCAAGGGCAAAGCCCAAAGATGCCACCTCCTTTCCGAGCTCCGACAAATGGGCTTCGTAAGGGGCAATTCTACTGGATGAGGCCATCGCTTCCTTTGTCTGAGTAGAAAATTGGTTCGTTAAAGCCTTATATTTAAACTACCCAGATGATCACTGTTCAACGGCTATAAAAGTAACGGTCACAAATCTTAACGTTAAACTAAAGAAGTTGAAATCTTATAAAAACATAAAGAAACATTTAACTGGATCAAGAGGGATTTTCCATTAATGAAATTTTGGGTCGTTACAACATTCCCCCCTTAAGAAATTTCGCCCTCGAAATTTTCCTTTTCCCACACTAAAACAAATGTGGGTAACTTAGCTTCATCATATCCTCCGACTCCCATGTTGCTTCTTCAAACTTGTGGTTTCTCCACAACACCTTGACGAGGGGCATTGTCTTATTTCGTAGAAATTTTTCTCTACGATCCAAGATCTTCACTGGTTGCTCCTCATAAGAAAGATCGTCTTCTAATTGTACCACCTCAGAAGAGAGTACATGTGAAGGGTCTGGTATGTACTTCCTTAAGAGGTATACATGGAAGACATCATGCACCTTGGCCATAGTAGGTGGAAGTGCTACTCGATAGGCCATAGCCCCAACACGATCAAGAATCTCGAAGGGGCCGATGTACCTTGGACTTAACTTCCCTTTCTTTCCAAACCTCATGACCTTCTTCCATGGAGATATGCGTAAAAACACCATGTCTCCGACTTTAAACTCAAGGTCTCATCGACGATTATCTGCATAACTCTTCTGTCGACTTTGGGCTGCCTTGATATGCTGCTGAATGGTTTTCACCTTCTCCACCATTTCTTCGACCATTTCTGGTCCAAGCAGCTTACGTTCACCGACCTCATCCCAACATGCCGGTGTTCTACACCTTTTCCCATACAGGGCTTCATATGGTGCCATTTGGATGCTCGAGTGGAAACTATTATTATAAGAGAACTCAACTAGAGGAATATGTTGATCCCATCCTCCTTTAAAGTCCATTGAGCATGCTCTCAACATATCCTCAAGTGTTTGGATAGTCCGCTCGGATTGGCCATCAGTTTGAGGATGATAGGCCGTACTGAAGCTCAGTTCAGTATTCAGAGCATGTTGAAGACTCTTCCAAAACTTAGAGGTAAATCTTGGATCTCGGTCAGACACAAAAGATAGTGGTACTCCATGCAACCGTACCACTTCCCTGATATATATCCGTGCCAGTTGATCCAAAGAGAAATCCTCTCGAATAGCAATGAAGTGTGCAGTCTTTGTAAGACGATCCACAATAACCCAGATTGCATTGTTGCTTTTGGATGTCCTTGGAAGTCCAGTGACGAAGTCCATGGTGATTTTCTCCCATTTCCATTCTGGTATGGGCAATGGTTGCATCATCCCCTTAGACTTCTGCCTTTCTGCCTTCACTTGCTGACACACCAGGCACATTGATGTATATTCAGCGATCTCCTTCTTCATATTATCCCACCAAAAGTTTTCTCGGAGATCTCGATACATCTTTGTGCTCCCTGGGTGAATAGAGAAATTTGAACTATGTGCATCATACAAAAGTCCCTTCTTCAACTCCGAACTTGATGGAACACATAGTCTTTTCCCAAACCGCACAATTCCTTCTTCATTAACATTAAACTCTGAGGATTTTCCCTTTTTGATAGCTTCCACTTTTTCTTGGATTCTCACATCACCCTTTTGAGCATCCTTTAACCTTTCCAAAAGAGATGGTTGAGCAATCATTTGTGAAAGGATTGATGATGTTCCCTTCTTTATGATTCCCACGTCCATCTTCATCAAGTCTAAGAAGATTGGATCCTTCTCAATTCTCATCATTGATAGAATTGCTGGATCCTTTCTACTTAGGGCATCCGCCACCTTGTTCGCCTTCCCAGGGTGGTAATGTATTGAACAGTCATAATCCTTTATGAGCTCTATCCATCTTCTCTGGCGCATATTAAGCTCTTTCTGTGTGAATATATATTTAAGACTCTTGTGGTCAGTATATATCTCACATTTCTCTCCATAGAGATAATGCCGCCAGATTTTCAAGGAAAAGATCACCGCCGCCAACTCCAGATCATGCGTTGGATAGTTTCGCTCATGGATTTTCAATTGTCTTGAGGAATAGGATATCACTTTATCATTATGCATCAGCACACATCCTAAGCCCTTCTTCGAAGCATCACTGAATACCACAAAAAGCTCCCCACTTGTGGGTAAAGTGAGCACAGGTGCAGTGATAAGCCTCCTTTTCAACTCCTTGAAGCTTTCTTCGCATTCATCACTCCAAGTAAACTTTACTCCCTTTCGAGTTAGCTTGGTAAGAGGGTTGGACAATCATGAGAAGTTTCTCACAAATCGTCGATAATATCCAGCTAACCCCAAGAAGCTACGGATATCAGTTACCGATGTTGGCCTCGGCCATCCCTCAATTGCATCTGTTTTGGAGGGGTCCACAGATATCCCATTGCTTGTGATGATATGGACCAAGAATGAGACCTCCTTCAACCAGAACTCACACTTGCTGTACTTGGCATAGAGCTTCTCCTTGCGCAAAGTCTCCAGTACAGTTCTTAAATGCTCCTCATGTTCCTCCTTGGTTTTGGAGTATATTAGAATATCATCTATAAAGACTACCACAAATTTATCTAGGTAATCTCTAAAGACTCTATTCATCAAGTCCATGAATATTGCTGGAGCATTGGTGAGTCCAAAAGGCATTACTATGAATTCATAGTGCCCGTACCTTGTACGAAAAGCAGTCTTGGGGATATCTTCCTTCTTCACCCTTACTTGATAATATCCCGACCGCAAGTCGACCTTAGAGAAGTATTGTGCTCCACGCAGCTGATCAAACAAGTCATCGATTCTTGGGAGAGGATACTTGTTCTTTATCGTGATTTTGTTAAGTTCACGATAATCGATGCAAAGCCGCATTGACCCATCCTTCTTCTTGACGAAGAGGACTGGTGCACCCCATGGTGATGCACTTGGGCGTATAAACCCTTTATCCAGATTCTCCTGTAGTTGTTTCTTCAGTTCTTCAAGCTCAACCACAGCCATTCTATATGGAGTCTTGGATATTGGTAGCGCCCCAGGTATAAGTTCAATTGAGAACTCAACATCTCTTCTTGGAGGAAGACCAGGAAGTTCCTCGGGAAATACTTCAACGAATTCCCTCACAATAGGCATTTCTTCAAGGGTGGTTTCTTCCTTGGACTCAATCATCTGAGCCAGATATGCGTGCTCATAAGGCAGTAATATCCATGCTTGAGATGATGGAGCTAAAGGAGATTCATCTTCCTCCTGACACTTGTAAAGAATCGGGGGTCGATTCTCCATATGGAGTGTGATTTCCCTCTCCCGACAATTTATGTTGGCTCTATATAAGGAAAGCCAATCCATGCCAAGAATTGCATCAAATTCCACCAAAGGGAGTATGACGAGGTTCGCCGGGAAATTCAATCCACAGATTATAACAGGGGAGGACTTATACTCATGGGATGCAATGATTGCCCCATTTTCCATACTCACCGACATCTTTACTTCCATGATTTGTGGTGGTGCAGGGATTGTTCTACTAAACTTTTGAGATATAAAAGAATGTGTAGAACCTGAATCAAAAAGTACGTGCGCTATTCTTGAATGAATAACTAGCGAACCTGTCACCACTTCATTGTCGGGGTTCACTTCGGCAGAAGTGATGGCAAAAGCTCTTCCTTGCTGTCTTGGAGGTTGTTTATTGCCTCCGATAACCCTTGGATTAGGTCACTGATTCGCAAAAGGACCCGGTTCTTTGCATTTGAAGCATTGAACAACGCGTTGAGGTTCGAACGGAGCGTTCCTCCCCTCCGTCGCAGCCGCGGGTCCTTCTTGCTGACAGTTAACAGCTAGGTGCCCTTCTCTTCCATACTTGAAGCATTTTCTTGTCCCCCTAAGGCAATTTCCTGGGTGCTTTTTTCCACACTTTTGGCAAGTGGGGTGATGGAATTTCTTAGCGTCGTTGGATTTATCCATCGGACCACCAGCATTGAAGTCCACCTTCCGCTTCTTGTCCCCATGATACCCCTGTGATTCTCCGATCTCCATTTCAACCTTGAGGGCACATCGGACAATTTCCTCATAGTTGTCGAAGTCACGGATCGCTAATGCTTTCCGCAAGCTAGGCTTTAGCCCACCAAAGAAGCGGTCAACCTTGCATTCGGGGGTAATGACAAAGCCGGAAGCGTATCGTGCAAGCCTTGTGAAGTTTGCCTCGTACGCTCCCACAGATTCCTCATCTTTCTGCTTGAGGGAAAGGAAGTCCCTTTCCATCTTAAGACGGAGGGTGCGTGGAAAATATTTATCGAAAAACATCTTCCGGAATACCTTCCATTCCAAAGCCTCGATCTCCTCCTCAGGCTTCGTATTTTTGATCAACGTCCACCATTGATCAGCTTCACCCTCCATACGATAAGCCGCCAGGATAACCTTCTCTTTTTCAGAGCATTGGAGGATGGTGAATATCTTTTCAATGGAGTTGATCCATTGTTCAGCAATCGTGGGATCGGATGATCCACTAAAAGTAGGAGGCCTTTGTCTCATGAAGCTTTCAATAGCGACTTGTTCTTTCTTAGGGGGGGTTGAACGTTCCTCTTGACCAGTGTTTCTATTCAAAACTTGAGTTAGCTGAGAGAGAAGCGTGACAAAGTTTGCAATTCCCGCTCCCATTGGATTGGGCATCTCATAAGTACAATCATCACACTGATCTTCACAACGGTTGTTAGCCCGAGTTCTCCTATTACCGGCCATTGGCTGGAATAAAAGGAAAGTTAGGGGTAACACATAAAGGGTAATCCAAAAAAAAGTTTATGACTTATAAATAAACTTTAATCTCTTTAACTCATGAGTCTATAGGATTCAATCTAGGATTTTCATGATCTTCCTTCTAACATATATTCTTAGGGGCATTTTTCCCTTAATAAGGGTTCATACTAAGATTGTGAATTTATCAAAACATATCCCCCAGGAGTGTCATAACCAAGAGTGCAGCAAGGCCCGTTGTCGTGCACCAGTTCCCGTTCGAGTCTAGCTCAAAGCGGTGTTTTCGGGTTTTACCCCTAGGATACATCTGTGCCAGAGCCGCCTCTACCTGCTCGTATCCAGACAGGGATGTATTTGTTTGATAAAAAACTTACTTAGTATTTACCAAAACTTAGCGATGTTTTTATTATGCTTAGTCTTGTATCTAAGGCTTTACTAGGGTTTCCTAATCCCAAAAATAACTAAACCTATCCTCTGATACCAACTATGACAACCCTGCTTTTTATTACAACTTAAACATGCTTTATTACATAAAACTTCACTTGATACAACAAAGAAGATCGAGAGGTTTAGTGTCTTTGGGGCTTAGGATCATTACATAAAAACTTTAAACTTGAAATACAACATCCTTATTGAAAACTTCATTTACATGACCACTACATTCCTTCGTACTTAGCATTGCATGGGATAACCTGAGGACATGCATAAGAAAAGGGTGAGCTACAAAGCCCAGTAAGGGAGTACACAATGAATAACATGAGGAGTAAAATACATGTTAGGCAATAGGCATATCAATAGAGCATAAGAGAGACATGAACATAAAGGCATGATAAAGCATGATAATCATAACATGGAAATGTGGCAACAACACTTAACATTGAATTAGCATGAGCCAAGGCTCATTGCACATGGAGCATGAGTAAACCCTCATTGCACTTGAAGCATGAGTAAAACCTCGTTGCAATTGAATTAGCATGATTCAACACTCATTGCACATGACGTATCATGATACTATACTTTACCCAATGCATTGGAGCGCTATCAGGGCGCACCCTTCTTAAACATTTCATTTCATGCATAAGTGTGCCACATGGATCATAAAACATGGATTCATAAAACATAATCATTTATTCTACGATAAAGGAATGTGGAATTCATACATGAAACTTTACAATCAATAAGTAAATGTGCATAAAGGTGAATACTCTTGATGGAGAAATGGGCATGGTATTCACTACACAATGATATTGTCTTAGAAAATCGGTGTGATTTCGGCAGCGTAACGGCGTGACATAAGAATTCATAAAAAAGGCTGATGAGAGAGAAAGGGGTTCCTCATCATATTTACATGTAATGGACAGTAATAAGGTCATATAGATACATGTCCCAACAATTGAAAAGGAATTTAGATTCATGATACAAAAGTATTGCTTGAATATAAAAGAGGAGAAAAAGGTTCCTTTCGGAATTTCGGCATAGTAACGGGTGTACATGGGAGGCATTTAATGAGAGAGAAAGGGGTCTCCCATCATTCAAACTATAAAAGGGCAGTATGGGAGAGGTGCGAAACCATACCCCAACATTCATAATTGAAATTAAAAGGGCAATGCAACTTAAGGAAAATTGACAAAAATGAGAAAGGAAGAAAAACCCCTTACTTGGAAGTGTGCTTCCAAAGGCTAGAGAGAGGCTTGTGAGAGGCTTCTTGGGAGCTTGGGGCACCTTGAGAGGATTATAGAGAGAGTAGGGCAGAGGTTGGACGAAATTCAAGGGCTTTGAGTGAGGAGGAAGTGGGAGCTTGGGTGGGTTTATATAGGAAAGGTGAGAGAATTCTTTATTATTTAGGTTTGGGACCCCTTATATTAAAATAATCCAAACCACAAACCATCCCATGGTATTTGCCCATGGTTTCTGGAAAAGGAAAGAGGAAAACAATATTTTACAAGGCCAAGGTCCGAACTTATTAAAAAAATTAGGGTTGCTTATGTGGAGGTGAGTCACACTCCCATGGAAATTAATTTAAAAAGGCAAAGTGTTGAATAAGTCTTGAGGGCTCCATTAATGCTTTGAAAAGTGAGTCAAACAAACCCAAAACCTCATTATTTTAATGATAAAACATATATTGTCCGAACATAAGGATTATGGTATTTTATTATATCACCATTGGGTCATTATGATGTCATAAAACACATTATATATTTAAATGGTATTTAATTTTTACCCAAAAATTTGACTGTCTCAGAAAATTATGAAAAATTCACCGTTGGATAATTTCGACGTCCTGATTCCAAAAATAATATTTATTTTATCTAAATAATTTTCTAAATATGTGAATTTTCACTTTTAAAATAAAAACCAACATTTATAAAAAAATTCACGGGTTTTGACAGAAATGACCTTCAAACCTTAATAAAAAAATTTAATTGCATTCATAAAATTATAAGATCATTTATATTTAATAAAAATAAATTTAATATTAATAATAATATTTTATTAAAATATTATTTAATTCAAAAATCCTTTAATTCAATAAAATATAATTCTTAATTAAATAATAACTAAAAACACCGTTTGTACTTTAAAAACTAATTACAAAGTATCAAAAATGACTAGAAATTATATTCATTATTATATACAAAAAATAATGTACATGAACATGGTGCTACTTATTTGTTACATAACCCCTTAAAATAGCCGCATAAGACCTAAGGGTAAGGTGTGCGATGGTGACAGACTCTTGGGGTTGCTCGGATAACATTGCTCGAGTGGTAATCTCTATCAACATCCATTTTTCCCGTAGACGATCACGTTCGAGCTTGACTTGATGAAGCTCAGCTTGGGCTTGGTCAAGGGCAAAGCCCAAAGACGCCACCTCCTTTCTGAGCTCCGAAAAATGGGCTTCATAAGGGGCAATTCTACTGGATGAGGCCATCGCTTCCTTTGTCTGAGTAGAAAATTGGTTCGTTAAAGCCTTATATTTAAACTACCCAGATGATCACTGTTCAACGGCTATAAAAGTAACGGTCACAAATCTTAACGTTAAACTAAAGAAGTTGACATATTATAAAAACATAAAGAAACATTTAACTGGATCAAGAGGGATTTTCCATTAATGAAATTTTGGGTCGTTACACATAGTCATAATGCTAGGGTCTTGTTACATAACCTCTTATAACACCCGAATAAAATCGAAGAGTAAGGTGTGAGATGGTGACAGACTCTTGGGCTAGCTCGGATAACATTTCTCAGGTGGTAATATCTATTAACTTCCACTTCTCCCGTAGTCGGTTCTTCTCAAACTTAATGTGTTCAAGCTCAGCTTGGGCTTGGTCAAGAGAAAATCCCAATGATGCCACTTCCTTTCTGAGCTCTAAAAAATGGTCTTTTTAAGGGTAAATTCTACTGGATGAGGCCATTTATTCCTTTTTCTGAGTAAATTGGATTTGTTAAAACCCTATATTTATACTAATCATGTGATCATTATTCAACAACTATATTAGAAACGGTCACAATTCATAACAGTATTTTAAAATCTAGAAACATAAAACCAATGAAGTTCATATTTTATATAACCATAATAATAAATTTAATTATATCAAGGGGAATTTCCATTAATGAATGTTTGGGTCGTTACAATATTCCCCTCTTAAGAAATTTTTCCCTCATAATTTCATTTTCCCACACTAAAAAAGATGAGGGTAACTCTGCTTCATCACTTCCTTTGATTCCCAAGTCTCTTCTTCAAACTTGTGGTTTCAACACAACACCTTAATGAGGGGAATGTTCTTATTTCATATAACTTTTTCTCTACAATCTAAGATCTTCACTAGTTGCTCCTTGTAAGAAAGATCATCCTCTTGATGTACTACCTTTGAATAAAGTACATGTGAAGGGTTTGGTATGTATTTCCTTAAGAGGTATTCATGAAAGACATCATGTATTTTGGTCATGGTAGGTGGAAGTTCTAGTCGATAGGCCACTTCCACAACACGATCAAGAATCTAGAAGGGGTTGATGTACCTAGGACTTAACTTCCCTTTCTTTCCAAACCTCATGACCTTCTTCCATGGAGATATGCATAGAAATACCATGTCTCCAACTTTAAACTCAAGGTCTCATTGACGGTAATTTGAATAAATCTTCTATCGAATCTGGGTTGCCTTGATATGCTACTGAATGGTTTTCACCTTATCCACCATTTCCTTGACCATTTCTGGTGCTAGCAGCTTATGCTCACAGACTTCATCCCAACATGTTGGTGTTCTACACCTCTTCCAATACAGGTCTTCATAAGGTGCCATTCGGATGCTTGAGTGGAAACTGTTATTGTGGTAGAATTCAAACAAAGGAAGATGTTGATCCCAACCTTCTTTAAATTCCATTGATCATTATCTTAACATATCTTCCAGTGCCTGAATAGTTTGCTTAGATTGGCCATCAGTTTGAGGATGATATATTGTACTGATGTTCAGTTCAGTATCCAGATCATGTTTAAGACTCTTCCAAAACTTAGAGGTGAATCTTGGATCTCAATCGGACATAATATATAGTGGTACTCCATGAATCCTTACCACTTCCCTGATATATATCTGTTCCAGTAGATCCAATGAGAAATCCTCCTAAATTACAATGAAGTGTGCAGACTTTGTAAGACAATCCACAACAACCCAGATTGTATTATTTCCTTTGGATGTCTTCATAAGTCCGGTGACAAAGTCCATGGTGATGTTCTCCCATTTTCATGCTGTTATAGGCAATGGTTGCATCATCCCCTTAGACTTATGCATCTCTGCATTCACTTGTTGACACACCAAGAAATATGATGTATACTCATTGATCTCCTTCTGCATATTATCCCACCAATAATGCTCTCATAGATCTCGATACATCTTTGTGTTTCCTGGGTTAATAGAGAAATTTGAACTATATGCATCATCCAAAAGTTCCTTCTTCAGCTCTGGACTTGATGGAAAACATAGTCTTTTCCCGAATCTCACAATTCCTTCTTCATTAACATTGAACTCCAAGGATTTCCCTTTTATGATAGCTTCCACTTTCTTCTGAATTCCCGCATCATCATTTTGAGCACCCTTTAACTGTTCCAAAAGATACGGTTGAGAAATCATTTGTGATAGGATTGATGATGTTCCTTTCTTAATGATCCTCATGTTCATATTCATCAAATATAAGAAGATTGGATCCTTCTCAATTCTCATCAATGTTGAAATCATTGGGTCCTTTCTACTTAGAGCATCTTCCACCTTTTTCACTTTTCCCAGGGTGGTAGTGGATTGAGAAGTCATAGTCTTTGATCATCTCTAACCATATTTGTTGGTGCATGTTCAACTCTTTCTATGTGAATATATAATAGAGGCTTTTTTGGTCCATATATATTTCACACTTCTACCCAAATAGATAATTCCGCCAAATTTTTAAAGTGAAGATCACCGCAGCCAACTCCAAATCATGTGTTGGATAATTCTGCTCATGAAATTTCAATTTCCTTTAAGCATAGTAAATGACTTTGTCATTTTGTATCAACACATAGCCTAGGCCCTTCTTCGAAGCATCCCTGAATACCAAAAAAATTTCTCCACTTGTGGGTAAAGTGAGCACAGGCGTAGTGATAAGCCTCCTTTTTAACTCCTTGAATCTTTCTTCACATTAATCTATTCAAGAAAACTTTACTCCCTTTCGAGTAAGCTTGGTAAGAGGGTTAGACAATCATGAGAAATTTCTCAAAAATCGTCGATAATATCCAGCTAACCCCAAGAAGCTACAGATATCTGTTACCAATGATTTCCTCAGTCATCCCTCAATTGCATCTATTTTGGAGGGATCCACAGATATCCCATTGCTTGTGATGATATGGCCCAATAATGAGACCTCCTTCAACCAGAACCCACACCTGTTGTACTTTTATAGAGCTTCTCCTTCCACAAGGTCTCTAGTACAGTTCTTATATGCTCCTCATTATCCTCCTTGGTTTTGGAGTATATCATAATATCATCTAAAAATACTACCACAAATTTGTCAATGTAATCCCTAAAGACTCTATTCATCAATTCCGTGAAGATTTCTAGAGCATTAGTGAGTCCGAAAGGCATTACTATGAATTCATAATGCCCGTATATTGTATGAAAAGCAGTCTTAGAGATATCTTCCTTCTTCACCCATACTTGATAATATCCCAACCGAAAATCAACCTTGGAGAAGTATTTTTCTCCACGCAGCTGATTGAACAAGTCATCAATTCATGGGAGAGGATACTTGTTCTTTATCATGATTTTGTTAAGCTCGTGATAATCAATGTAAAGGCGCATTGACCTATATTTATTCTTGATGAAGAGGATTGGTTCACCCCAAGGTGAAGCACTTGGGCATATAAACCCTTTATCTAGATTCTCCTTTAGTTGTTTCTTAATCTCCTCAAGCTCTACAATAGCCATTCTATATGGATTCTTGGATATTGGAAACACCAAAGGTATAATATCAATTGAGAATTCAACATATCTTCTAGGGGGAAGACCAATAAATTCCTCAGGAAACACTTCAGTGAATTCCCTCACAATAGGCATTTCTTCAAGTATGGTTGCCTCCTTAAACTCAATCGTCTGAGCTAGATACGCGTACTCATAGGGAAGTAATATCCACTCTTGAGATGATGGAGCTAAAAAATATTCATCTTTATCCTTTCACTTGTATATAATTGGGGGTCGATTCTCCACATGCAGAGTGATTTCCCTCTCACAGAAATTTATGTTGGCTTTATATAAGTAAATCCAATCCATGCCAAGAATTGCATAAAATTCCACCAGAGGGGGTATGAGGAGGTTTTCTAGGAAATTCAATCCACAGATTATGATAGGGGAGGATTTATATTCATGGGATTCAATGATTTTCCCATTTTCCGTACTCACTGATATCTTTACTTCCATGATTTGTGGTGGTGCTGGGATTGTTCTACTAAACTTTTGAGATATAAAAGAATGCGTATAACCTGAATCAAAAATAATGTTCAATATTCTTGAATGAATAACTAGCATACCTATCACCACTTTTTTGTCGGGGTTCACTTCAGTAGTAGTGATGGAAAAAGCCCACCCTTGCTGCCTTGTAGGTTGTTGGTTGCCTCCAAAAACCCTTGGTTTAGGGAACTAATTTGTAAAATGACCTAGTTCTTTGTAGTTGTAGCAATGAACAATGCATTTAGGTTTTAACGGAGTGTTCCTCTCCTCTGTTATAGCCGTGGGTTTTTCTTGTCAGCAGTTAACAACTACGTGCCCTTATCTTCCACACCTAAAGCATTTCCTCATCCCTTTCAGGCAATTTTTGGGGTGCTTCTTTCTGCACATTTGGAAAGTGGGGTGATGGATATTCTTAGCACCATTGGATTTATCCATAATACTACCATCATTGTATTCCACCTTATTTTTATTATCCCTATGATACCCCTGAGATTCTCCAATCTCCATTTTGACCGTGAGGGAACATCGAACAATTTCCTCATATCTGTCAAATTCATGGATCACCAGTGCTTTTCAAAGGCTAGGTTTCATCCCACCAAAGAAGAGTTCAACCTTGAATTCGGGGGTAACGACAAAGCTGGAGGTGTATCATGCAAGCCTTGTGAAGTTTTCCTCGTATGCTCTGACAGATTCGTCATCTTTTTTCTTGAGGGAAAGGAAGTCCCTTTCCATCTTAATTCAAAGGGTGCGCGGAAAATATTTATCAAAAAACTTATTCTGGAAATCCTTCCATTAAAACGCCTCGATCTCCTTCTTAGGCTTAATATTTTTTATCAATGTCCACCATTGATCAGCTTAACCCTCCATATGATAAGTATCCAGGAAAACCTTCTCTTGTTCAAAACATTGAAGGATGGAGAAGATCTTTTCAATTGAGTTGATCCATGGTTTGGTGATTGAGGGAACGGATGATCCATTAAAAGTAGGAGGCCATTGTCTCATGAAGCTCTAGATAGTGAATTGTTCTTTCTTAGGGGGGTTGAATTTTCCTCTTGACCCATGTTTCTATTTAAATCTTGAGTTAACTGAGAGAGAAGCATGACAAAGTTCATGATTCCCGCTCCCATCAGATTGGGCATCTCATTAGCACAAGCATCACATTGATCTTCACATCGGTTATTAGCCTGAGCCCTCCTATTATCGGCCATTGGTTGGAATAAAAGGAATTTTAGGGGTAACACATAAATGGTAATACAAGGAAAGAATTGATGACTTATAAATAAATTTTATTTCCTTAACTTATGAATCCATAGGCTTCAATCTATGTATTCATGATCTACTTTCTCACATATATTATTAGGGTCATTTTTTTAATTTCCTTAATATGGGTTCATAATGAGCTTGTGAATTTACCAAAGCATATCCCCTAGGATTTTCATAACCAAGAGTGCAACAATGCTTGTTGTCATGCACCAGTTCTCATTCGAGTCTATCTCAAAGCGGTGTTTTCGGGTTTTACCCCTGGGATACATTTGTGCCAGAGCTGCATCTACCTTCTTTTATCCAGATAGGGATGTATTTTCCTGATAATCAACTTACTCAATACTCACCAATACTTAGGGATGATTTTATTATACTTTTTCTGGTCTCTAATTCTTCACTAGGGTTTTCTAATCCTAATCCCAAAAATAACAAAACCTATCCTCGGATACCAACTAGAACAACTCTGCTCTTTATTACACACTTAAACATGATTTATTACATAAAATATTCACTTTATACAACATGTAAGATCAAGAGGTATAGTGACTTTGGGGATTAAGAACATTACATAACATCTTATAACATAAAACACACAACATCTTTACTCAAAACTTCCTTTACATGACCACTACATTCCCTCGTACTTAGCATTGCATGGGATAACCTAAGGACATGCATAAGAAAAGAGTGAGCTATAAATCCTAGTAAGATAATAAACATGGAATAACATAAGGAATACAATACATGTTACACAATAGTAATATCAATGGAGAACAAGAGAAACATGAAGATAAAGTCATGATAAATCATGATAATCATAACATGGAAATGTGGCAACAACACTTAACATGGAATTGGCATGAGCCAAAGCTCATTGCACATGAAGCATGAGTAAACCCTCATTGCACATGAATCACGAGTAAAACCTCATTGCACTTGAATTAGAATGAGTCAACACCCATTTCACATGATGTATCATGATACTATACTTTACCCAATGCATTGGAGTGCTATCAGGGTTCACCCTTCTTAAACATTTCATTTCATGCATAAGTGTGCCACATGGATCATACAACATAGAATCAATCATAATTATTTATTAAACATAAAGGGATGTGGAATAAATACATGAAGAATTATAATCAATAAGTAAATGATAATAAAGTTTAATACCCTTGATATAGAAATGGTCATGTAATTCACTACACAATGATATTGTCTTGGAAAATCGTAGTGCAATTTTGGCAGCATAATGGCGTGAAATAAGAACTCATAAAAATGGTTTTTGAGAGAGAAAGGGGTGTATCGTCATATTTAGATGAAATGGACAGTAATGGGTTATATATATACATGTCCTAACAAATGTTATGTAATTTATATGCATAATACAAAATAATTACATGGATGTAAAAGAGGAGAGAGAAATATTTCACAGAATTTCAGCATGGTAACGGCTGTACATGGGTGGAATTAATGAGGGATAATGGGGTATCCCATTATCCAAACATAAATAGGGAAGTATGGGTGAGGTTCTAAATCATACCCCAACATTTTTAATTGAAAACAAAAGGGCATAACAACTTAAGGAAAATTGGACAAAAATGAGAAAGGAAGAAATCCCTTACTTAGAAGTGCAATCTGAAAAGGTTGGGAGAGGCTTGAGAGAGGATTCTTGGGAGGTTTGGGAACCTTGGGGGGTTCTGGAGAGAGGATATCAGGGTTTATTCTATTCCAAAATCTTTGGGTGAATAGGAAGTGGGATCTTGGGTGGGTTTATATAGGAAAGGAAAGGGAATTCTTTATTTTTTAGGTTTGGGTCACTGCACATTAAACTAATCAATACCACAAACCATCCCATGGTTTTTGCCCATGGTTTTTTCCAAAGGGGAGTCGAAAAAGATATTTTATAATTCCAATGGCTTAACTTCTTAAAATAATAGGTTTTCTTATGTGGAGGTGAGTCACACTCTCAAGGAAAATAATTTAAAAAGACAAAATGTTTTATAAACCTTGAAGGGTCCACTAAAGCTTTGTAAAATAAATCAAACAAACCCAAAATCACATTATTTTAATGGTAAAATATATTTTTTCCGAACATAATGTTTATATTATTTTATTACATCGCTATTTTTTCATTATGATGTCATAAAACACATTATATATTTAAACGGTATTTAATTTTTACCCAAAAATTCGACTCTCTCAGAAAATTATGAAAAATTCACCATTGGATAATTTTAACATTCTGATTAAAAAAATAATATTAATTAATCTAAATAATTTTTTTAATATGTGAATTTTACTTTTAAATTAAAAACTGACATTTATCCAAAATTCATGGGTTTTGACAAAAATAACTTTCAAACCTCAATAAAAATTACAATTTCATTAATAAAATTATATGATAATTCATATTTTAAAATTAATTTAATAATAATCATATTTTTTAAAAATATTTTTTAATTCAAAAATCCATTAATTCATCAAAATGGATTTTTTAGATGAATATTAACTAAAAATACTATTTTTTCTTTAAAAAATATTTAAAAAGTAATGATAAAAAAATGAATGAAAATTATTTAGAAAAAAATAATGTACATAGTCATAGTGTTGGGGTCCTGTTACATAACCCCTTATAACACCCACATAAGACCAAATAGTGAGGTGTGTGATGGTGACAGACTTTTGGGGTGGCTCAGATAACATTGCTTGGGTGGTAAACTCTATTAAATTTCACTTCTCCCATAGTCGGTTCCACTCAAGCTTAATGTGTTAAATCTTAGCTTGCACTTGGTCAAGAGCTAAGCCCAATGATTCCAACTCTTTTCTGAGCTCTAACAAATGGGCTTCATATGGGGAAAGTCTACTGGATGAGGCCATCGCTTCCTTTGTCTGAGTAAATTGGATTTGTTAAAGCCCTATATTTATACTAATCAAGTGATCATTGTTCAACGACTATATTAGCAATGGTCAAAATTCATAATGGTATTTTAAAATCGAGAAACATAAAACCAATGAAGTTCAAATTTTATATAACCATAATAAGAAATTTAATTAGATCAAGATTAATTTCCATTAATGAAAGTTTGGGTCATTACAGTATTTATACATTATAATTTATAGGCTTTTAAAGTCACTTACTTGAAACATTATTATATTTCATGTTGGTGATTTTGAAGACATATAAATTAAAAATTAAAAATAAAATCAAAATGAAATTTGGAACATTTTATAAACATATAAAAAATAATTGAAATTGAAAATAATTTCATAAATATAATAAAAAAACAATTTACATGGCACAAACATTTTTTCTTAAAAACAATACATTTATGGTTTAAAAAAATTATTGGGAATAATTCAAATTAAGTATTATATTATTAATTAAATTATAATTTATTATTATTAATTGTTTTATTATTATTAAATATTATGAATTTGATTATTTATAAATATTAAATATATTATTAAATATTTAAAATAATTACAATAATAATTAGTAATAATGATGTAGATAACATATTTATTATTTTAACTAATAATTTAGTTAATAATATAAGGAATAACCCACTTTAATCAAGGGATGTCATGATTGAGAGAATCTCTATCTTCATCAATGGGGATTAGGGTGATCTTCCCTAAATATGTCAATTTCATATGCTTAATTTGATCTGGTGGATATTTTTATAGGTCCCTCGAAGAAGGATGATGTTTTTCTAGTTTAGACAGTGAAAATATAGTCTCATCATAAGCTTCTTGGGATTCAATGAGGGTTTCTCTTTCTTTATTTTTAGAACCTATAGATTTTGTGAAGTGTGATGCTCCAAAGGCTACGACTGTGCCGCGGGTAGGTTTTTTTAGTATGAAATAATTTTTCCTAGTATTTGGAGTGACTCAATAACTACAAATAATAAAATCTCTAGGAAAATTTTACATGAGTATATTGAAGAAAACCCTATGTTCATTGATTAATGGATTGAGACTTGTAAGCACTCCATCGTTTCGCCGCTTAACTCACAACCTAATAATGATGGATTGAATCTTGAATATTTGATGAATTGACTACTCTATGTACAGGGTTTTGGTGGTTGGCATATGGTGTTGATTTTTAGAGGATATTTTCATATAAATTTTCTTCTCATGAGCTTAAATTGAAGGTATAAAGTAGTGTATTTTCAAATTTAAATCTAGTGGTCCATATATTTTAGGATTTTGACCCCTGGTTTGATCCATTTCAAGCAAAGTACACAATTTCACTTTCATGGATCTGATTCGAAGGATTGAATTTTTTGTTGGAACCCATGTATCCTATGGTATGTGGAATTGGCTGTTGGAACCCCAATCAAGTTTGATAAGGAGACCTAAATGCTTAGGTATGGGCATTAGGCCTTAATCATCATTGAGTTTTATCTTATTTCAACTCTATTTGAGACGGTTTATGTGGTTTCTAGTGATTTTAAATTTGATCCTTCAATAAAATATGAGCATGTGATTGACTTATACTTTAATTCATATTTTATTGTTTATATAAGAGACAACATTCATAGTTGTTATATGCTTGAATTATAAGAAGTATGAGAATCTCTTTGAAACTTATATGTTCAATTTTCCCATTTTTAATTGAAAGAAGCCTATAATTGACAAGCATGTTGTGCCTATTGATGGGTGGACTAATTTCAATGTTTCAATGAAAGGGGGTTATGATAATTTTTCTTCCCTTCCAAATAAGGGAAACTCTTTAGTTACCCCCTGTATAATGATTTTTGGTAATGGAGATCTGCAACTCCAAGCCTCTGTTTCATTTACAGATGTGGTTGTTGGTACAAATATGAAGCCATTTCCTACACTATTTTCCACACCACCTGATTTTAATTTTGTGGCCACTAACTCGGAGGATCATGCTAAGGGATATAATCATTGTGGGATGGATACTACTTATTTTTTTAATGAAGATAAAATTGTTAACAACCACCAACTAGGAAGGACTCAAATGTATGTTGTATTTGAAGGGTGGATCTCTGAGGACCCTCGTAAGGAGGTGGTATTTTTCATCTGATTCTAGTAATTGTTTTGATTTAGATAATGATACTGGGAATGGATATCTGAATGTTAGTAATATTAAGGTGATGTCCTCTCATCATCTAAAATATAAGATGAGTCAGACATATTTAAATGTCCCCCTACATTAATTTGTTGAATCCCACTACTAGGAATAGTAATATTTTGACAACACTGCCTCCATCCACTATTTTCTAAAACCTCATGTAAGTGTGGAATGTGATATTGTCATGGAAGTTGATCAAGAATCAAATATACCAGACTTTGATGATGTTACGATTGATTAGTCTAAAAAGGATGATTTTATTTTCTTGGATAGTTTTTCACCTGTGATTGATCAATAGGGTCTTCTGGTAGGCAATATTATGAGACAGGACATGGGTGGTTCCTTGAAATGGAAGGTGAATTTCTTATCTATGGTGGAAGTGATTAATAATTTGGATTTTATTCATCTTCATCAATATGGGATAGAGAAATATGGTGTTTGAAATAATCAAACCTCTTAATAAATGGTTAAAGTCCATGTGGATCTAAAAAAATATATTGCAAACCTGAATTAGGTGGATTATATTGATGAGCACATATTTCCTAAGGATGGAAATAATTTCATGGAGGGTATTAATACTATTAAACTATAGGTTTCTATATTGGTTGAAGATCCTGATATTTTTCAATATGATTTTGTATAGGTTCATAAATAGTTTATTGTAGAGGGTGTTGATCATATGGCTCTTTAAGAAGTAAATGATAATGTTGATGTGGAGATAAGGCCGCTAATAGAATCTAGATTAGTTGGGCAGTAGGAACCTATACAGTTAGAGGTAGTCGAGTCTGAGGATGAGACTTATAAGTGCCTATACTATCAAATTATCCCTTGGGTTACTCTTAAATGGAAGTGGGGGCTTCACCCTTGGGTCATGGTAGGCATTGAATAATGATTAATTGTTTTGAATCTTTTCTATGAACTTTCATTGAAAAATGGTTGATGGGTATGGCCATTTTATTTTTATGATGTGTTTGTGTGAATTTTTCATCCTCTTGTTATGTATTTTCCTTTCTTAATAAATTTTTGGGGCCATTGGTTTCATACCCTTGGTTCTCACCATCTAGACTAGTTAATAATATAATTTAAAATAAATATTAATTAAAATTATAAAATAGAAAATATAATTATTAAAAATAATGATATTATTAACAATTTATTATATAAATAATAATCATTTATAGTAATCATAATAGTAATATAACTAATATTTTAATAATCATGTAAGATATAATTATTATAATGTGATATATAATCTAATTATTTAGTTATTTTATAATACTTAATAATAATATAATTAATAATGTAATTAATTATAAATAATTTATAATTCAAAATGAATTTACTAATATAACTATTATTTAATAATAATTAATAATATTATTATTATTACAATTTGACTTAGGATTGGTCAACAGATGTAGAGGTATCTTCATGGGTAGTTTCCTATTATATGGGTGAAATGGAATCCATGGAATTGCCTTCAAATGAAGTCTATGATCCTTAGAAGGGAGAAAAGGCATGGAGGTTTGGTTGACATCTACATGGAAGAGCCCATCATTGTAAGGGTCGGTGGGGTTCTTCCCTATACTATGTTGTTAACTTTGACTTTTAGTTCTTCTTTTGGTTTCTTGATGTTGGTGTATTCTAACACTTCTATATTTTTTGGGATGTTCTTCGATGTATTTCCCCATATCAATCTTGTACCTTTTTTTGTTTAATAAATGGTATAGGTCCTTAGAACCTCATCTGACACCTAAAGTAAATACTATTATTATTTTAATTTATTTCTCAATAAATATAAAATAATAATTATTCTAAAAAATTAATAATTATTTTATCTATTTAATAATAATAAAAATAGTTTTATTTCTATATTAAATTTTTTTTATTTAATACTATTATATAAATCATTATCATGATCATTATTATTATCATTATTAATATTCCTAAATATAATGAAAATAATAATTTTCATGATACAAAAAATTATTTCTTAATAATAATTTTTAAAAATTAGATTAATAATTATTCCTAATTATTTTGAAATCTAAAATTAATTATATTATTGACTATATATATATATAAAAAAACAAAACAAAAAACAATATTTTTAGAAGAATTGATGGGTGGGTGTTGTATGAGACAGCACATTTTTAAGAGATCTCATTAAGAAGTCTTTGCCTTGAACAACACCTTCTTCAGAAAATATCAAAAGAAGTTGATGTATGGGAGAGATCCTTCTTTGGAAAATATATAAAGAATCCAATATACGACACAACGCCTTCTTGAGAATATTTTAAAAGGTGGTGTTATCTTAGACAACACCTTCTTAGAAATATTTATCAACAAGAAACTGTCTCAGATAGTGACCATCCTTGAGCACAACCTCCCCTGAATCCATTGGAAAATTGTTAAATAGTTTCACAATAAATTTATTTTAGGGGTTTTTTATTTATATCGGTTGTTTTTATTCACTATCTTCATTTAACAATCAACCAGTTCAGATCTATCAATATTCTATTGGATCCTTATAAAATACCTCCCTAATGCCCCATTTAATTGTTTCTTACTGTCTTCTTGGTTTTTCATTTGGTATTTTCAAAGGTAGAAAATAGTATACTTGTGTTTTTCTAGAATCAGTTGCTTCATACCACTTTTTTTTACTTAGGGATCCATGGTAAGGGATATCACCCATATACAGAGGGTGTTAGAAAATATGCATAAAGATGATGAGATCCATAAATCATTTTCAAAACTTCTCAAATCACAAGTCGAAGAATTATATTCAAAATAAATTGTTCATTTTCTTACCCATATTTCAAAATCCATAAAATTAAACACTTCATCCAGAGAATCCACCATTCCACTCTACGAGGGGCTTGGCCAAGTTCATGGTGTCAACATCATCCCTCTAATCAACAACTTCAGGGACTTTATCATCAAAACCTTGTGTTAAAGTACTATATCATTCATTGTTCTCCATGAATGCTCGAATGTGGTTCCAAATATTGAAAGATATGGGATTTAAATGACTACCCTAGATATATGGAAGAGATGTACTATACACTCACTCTATAATCCTCTTTTAGATTTCATGTTGGGTTTCCATGAAATCTTGTCTTCTTGCACTACCTTTTCTTTGAAGTCCATTTCATACTCTGATAATTTTTTATTTTCCACAAATGAGATAGTAAATGAGTTGGGAGTTACAGACTTTCATAGGAAGATTTTTTTATGCATTTTTTAGGAAATTTATCTTTCTTCGATATGCACCGTGCAGTTAGGGTTTTTAGCATTAGTTTTGAGATATACAACTCACAAAATTCCTTTAGTTTGAATCACTTTCAACTATGTTTCTCTTTAATTTTATTTGGGTGTTTTATCTATACATTGATTCATAATAAGAACATATTCTATATATTTTCATATCAATTAGGATTTCTTTATAAATTTTTTTTTATTTTAGGAAACTTTCCATGAGATCTTCTTTTAGCCTTTGATCGGCTATTTTACCGGAGTTTTATTTTTGATATCCCGCTCCTCTTAGGTAGTATCTTACATTTACTCATGATTATTAGTGGCTTCTGATATCTGAACTAGGTACGATGTTTTTTCAATTTTATGTTTTACACATTAAAAACTTATGGTGTCATTATTTATTTTCATCACAAGTTTTTTGGTTCCTTCACATCCGATTTAATTTTCCACGCCTGTTTAATTGGAAAGAAAATTTATTTACACTATGAATTCACTTTATTATTCATTTATGAATTCATTTCTTACCATATTTCTCAAAATCATGTATCAACAGTGTGGTTTTGGTTATAAAAAAATTAAGGGAATTAAATTCGCATGATTCTATTAAATGGAACCAACCAATATATGTGGTGATTAAAAATGATGCATAGGTTTTTTTTCAAGTGAATGCATCTGTTAATGTTTAGTACCTAGAATCTAGAAATATTACTTGATGAAGAATGGAATTTTAAGAAAGATATGGTTTTTGGTTTCATTTTCTAGTGTGTCAAAGAGAACATGATGAACCATATTTTCATCATTTATCACACTAGAACATTGTTGGAGATTCTTGAACCACTTATGTTTCCAATATAGGAAAAAATAAATTGTTTCTCCTCAAACCTGTGATTAATTTGAGGTATAAAAAAGGTACAACTATTTTTTGACAATATGAGTAAATTTCAATAATGTTTTGATCAATTGTATTTTATGGGTATTAATTTCTTAGATGTGGTTATATCACTTTGGTTGCTTAATACTTTACCTATTTATTGGGAGAATTTATATGGTACTCTTACCAGTTCATCTCCTAATGGTGTTGTGACATTATATTTGTTTATGATAGATGTTTTTAATGAATAGGTTAGGATACACACTCAATAGGGGTCTTATTCATAGCTTTTGGTCATCGAGAACTAAGGGAGAAGTCCTAAAATTAATCCAGGATAGAGAATCCAAGGTAAGATGTAATGTAGAAGAAAATATATGTCTAAGAAAAATGATTTTGAATATTATCATTGTGATAATAAATGAAATGTTATGTTTTTTTCTATCGTCTTAAAATAGAAAATATAATGAAGGAAAATCAATAGATGAAATATGATGATGGAGAAAATCTTATCACCACTAATATTGGGGATGATCTTGTTATTCTTTATGAATCCATTAATATTTATTCTTGTGATTTTTTTTGAGTTTTTGACAATGGTGACTGATTTCATGTTTTAATTGTTTCAAATTGGACATGTGTGATCACTATATGATCAAAAACAAGAGCATAGTGAGTTTCAAAAGTCACATATTTGACAATAAGTCATAGGTATATTAATTAGTACATTTTTATTTGTGTGGTCCTTTAATTTTAAATTTATTTAGTGGATGTATTTATTTAGTGATGTTTATTGATTACTACTCACATAATATTTGGGTTTATGTTTTTAATGCCAAAATTTTGGGGCTCTATTTTTTAAGAAATTCCAGGTTTCAATTATGATGGAATATAGTTAGAAGTTAAAATGTATCCACACTGACAGTAGGGGTTAGTATTGTGTTCAGTTTTATTATTGTTATAGGTAATAAGGTATTTAGTATTTGATGATGTCTCCTAATACACCTTAGCTAAATGGTATACTTGATTATATGAACAAGAATTTTTTGGAATATGTTTTATGTTTACATTCAGAAGAAAAGTTTCTTGAAATTCTTTTAGCAAATTATTTATTTACTAATACGTATATTATCAATTTTTCACTCATAGTTTCTTTTCAAATAGACACTCCATACAAATCTTGGTGCGGAAAATACATAGGTATGATCACTTATGTGTTTTTGGTAGAAATTATCATGTTCATGTTCCTTGAGATGACAGATCCAATCTGGGTGATATTTAATGATAATGTATTTTTATTAGATATTGACATGATGAATTTAAATATATGGTTTATAATCCTTATTTGAAGAAACTTTTTAGAATTCATGATGAAATATTTTTGGAGGATCAAACTATTATAGATATTGATAACGTTTAAAATTTTACTTCTCTAACTTTTTATGGTTTTGTTAGTATTAAACATGTTTTTAAGTCACATTTACATCATGATTTTGATTTTGATGATTATATTGATCTGAAGAATGATGTTTAGGATGAATAGGTTGGACATGATGTTCTTGATACACCATTTTTATGATGATCAGGTTTTGAGGTTTATTAATGAACCTATAGTTTCACTTTAGAGATAATCTCAATATCATTCCATTTCAACTCAATATTAACCTGATTAGTATATTCTCATCGTTAAAGAGGGGGAACCAGAATATTTTGATGAGGTGATGGAATGTGATCAAAATGGAAAATATGTTGTGGTGATGGATAAATATATGAGATCATTTTATGGAAACCAAAATTTTTAGTTGGTGAAGTTACTTATAGGTATGATAGATTTGTAAAATCAGTGGATTTGTTAGACTAAAAATAAAGAATCTAGTTCTGTTTCACGATACAAGGCATGGATAGTTGTTCAAGTCTTCCTTTGAGGGAAATAAATTGATTTTGATGAGATTTTCTCAATAATTTTCGAAATTCATTCCATTCATTTGGATCGTTATTTGGTGTCTTGTTTATATCTTTTGATTGATTATATGTATGTGAATATTTATTTCCTCCTTAGATATTTTGAAGAGTGTTACTATATAGATCATCCATATTTTTAAAAAAAATTGGTAAATTGATTTATATATGTAGGTTTAAAAAGTGTGTATGGTATGAAGAAAGATATGAGGAAGTGATATAAGAAGTTTTAATTAGTCATTTTTCATTAGGGTTTTAGGAATACATATTATGATCATTGTATTCTTGTTCATAGATTTACTAAAGATGATATAATTATAATATTTCATTATATTGTTCATATACTCATTGAATGCAATGACACTTCTAGAATTTAAAATTTAAAAAATGATTTAGTGAGTATTTTTATGATTAATTACATGGGGCAAACATGAAATATTCGTGTCATGTTGATCTATCATTATAGAAATTCCAAGAAATTATGGTTATATCAGGAGAGATATATTAAGTTGGTTCTTCTGATATTTTCTATGGATGGAGAGAAAGTGGTCAGTACTTCTCTAGCTTTACATTTTAAGATCAGTTTTAATCAGTCAAATTATACTGATTAAGATATAGATATAATATTCAACACATACCTTATTCATCTATTTTTTGTTTTTTGATGTATGTGATGGTTTATAATAGACCTGATATAGCTCATGCAGTTATTGTGGGTAGTCGTTTTCTATCTAATCTAGTTAAAGATAATTTGGGTGATATGAATTATATATTTAATTATATAATTAGTACTTATTATTTGATATTGTGTTTTGGAAGTGGGTAGCCTTTTCTTGTAGCTTTATAGATTTAGATATGGTAGGATATATGGATTCAAGGAAGTATACTTCAGGCTATTTGATCATATTTTTAGGGGGAGTTATATTTTTTGTAGTCATGATTGAATATATATGTTTCTTTATATGACATTGAATATATTTTTATTTTAGATGTAATGGAGTTGAATGAATTATTTAGGATCAAAAATATTATTAGAGAGCTCAATTTGTTTTAGGGCATGTATGTTTTTTTTATAGTCATAGTGCTATTTTGAGGGAAAGAATCACACTTTTCATGGTTGGTAAAAACATATTAATGTTTAGTACTATTGTATATATGGTGTCCTTAATTTTATATAGTTGGAGCTTGAGAGGATACTCACAAATGAAATTGGGTTATACATCTTAAACAATATTTTACCCAGAGGTAAATTTGAGACATACAGACTAATTTCTAGGTTGGAGGTGATCCCCACTTGAGTTAGAGAGAGAGTGTGTTGGGGGAATCGTCATGTGTGGATCCCACATGATTCATTTTAAAAAAATAAATATAAATGATAGTTTTAGAATGGGAGTTATGAAAATCCACAAGAAATTTTTTTAAGCCTTTGGTGGGGAGACTCACTTACTTTTATGCACGTGATGTAGTCAGGGTTTTCAAATTGGTCTTTAAATCTGAAACTAATGAGATTAATTTGGAATAATGCACATTCACATGTGGTACTATTTAATTTTATTTAGGTGTTTTATATCCATTTTTATGTGTAATAATAACATCTTCTATATGTAGGAAGATCTATTTTTATTTCATTATCAGGTTGTGTTCTTTGTTTTGATATGGGTTCAGAGTGCATCTTCATTATAACTTTGATCCAGTATTTTATTATAGTATTATTTTTGATATTATTCTAATATTTGGGAGTCTCTACTATGTAATCATGATTATTAGTGGATTCTTATTTCTAGACAAGGTCCCATGGGTTTTCCCATTAGTTTTTACATGTTAAAAAATACAAGTGTCCTCATTTATTTTCTAGACATATTTTTTACTCACTGTGCAACTAATTTAATTTTCTAGACTTGTTTGAGGGGAAATAAAATTTCTTTCCACTCTACATTTAGTTTCTTGTTCATTATCAAATTCATCACTTGATTTCTTTCTAAATATAATGATTTTTCCTGAGAGTTGTTGGGACATTGTAGGATAAACCTAAGCAGACCAATTCATACATTAAATGTGTGAAACTCCTAGCCCCTGGTACAGTATTTTACATAATTTCTCATTTCATTATTAATTCTATGCTATGATTTTATACATGATTAAATGAAAAAAATTTATATTTTGTGTGTGTTTGTGTTATATATATATATATATATATTGGTGGATTTTATTGAATATGATCATATTAATTACATTTTTTTTATCATAGGTCATGTTCCAAAATCAAAGTTGGTGGCTTTAAGATATATAAAACTCTGAGGAGGATTATTTTCTCTCAAAAGGAACTAGATTAAACTCAATCTAAATACATTGAGATAGTAAACCATAGGATTTTAGATCCATCAACAACACAATATGCATGGTAGGGGAACCCATCTTCTGAGATTCAAGATTGGTTAACACACTTAACCCAAAGAGAATATGGGTATAAATATGTGTCCTCAATAGGTGACCCTATAAAGGACCCTCTGGTTATGGATTCATGTTCAGTGGGTTCGTAGCATAAACTAAAACCTTGAGATATTTATGTGGGAAGAATATACCAGAAAAAAATATACTTTTTGGACTCCTTATTATAATGGTTTAAGTTCTTGTGTTTATTCTATTGGGTAAAGGCTAGGAGGAATAAGGGTTTCTCCTTAACCCTATATAAATTTGATGTGTGTGGATTTTTTTTCATTTACTAAGATAAGGTATTCATGTTAGTTTTAGTGTTATGTATTTAAATATTTTCAAATATGGATGTCATTTCCCCTCACTAATCAATGTCTTGTAAGGGATCGTGCATAATAGTTTCTTCCTTCTCTCCTCTCTCTATCCCTCATGAAAATTTTATAATTTTTTATATCTATATTTTATCGAAATTTAAATCCTTATTATTTGTGTTTTAATTAATTTCATTTCATTTTTTTGAGTTACTAGTCTTCTTGATCATCATCACATCCAAAAACACATCCATAAAAGAATTTTCCAATGAAACTAATAAAAATTAGAATATGTTAAACATTTGAAGAGTTCTCCAATATAAATAGATCATCTAGAATCACTTAAGGAACATTATTCTTATTTCCCTACTACTTGTATAGATCACATCATTGAAATTTTTTACTCATTATTGATCTCAGTTGAAATACTCCATTATACTATCTACCAATAAACATCTTATCAATGTTTCTCAAACAAACTATTATATAACCTCTCATTCAATCCTATTATGTTAGATTAAAATGGATTTTTTTTATTTTTATGTCTCTAATTCATTATGTGTGTTATTTTATGCAAATCATCTCCAAATTTTCTATTAAACATCATATGATCAATAGTTGAAGAAATTCACCTGAAAAGAATAGTTGTTCCATAGTTCTAGATGATGTAAAATTTTGGGAAAATTATAATGTGTCAAGGACATGTTCTTGATAAAAAAATATTAATTTGGACATTAAATATTTGATATCCCTTGATCATTGTTAATTAATTTTTTTTAAAACAAAATCTACTTTCTTTTATTCTCAAAAAAAATCTCACATCATTTAATCATGTCAATGGTTTGTTTAAAGAATCTATGAAACATTATTTTATTAGTGGATTAAAGTCTTACATCCAGTGTGATGGTATATCTAATTTACCAACTACATTATTAAAGGATTCCTCAAACACTATATTAATGAAAACTGTACACTATCAATTATTGGATGAAAAATAACCAAAATGCTTTATTTATTACATGAGTATCCATAGGTTTTGTGTGACCTTTGATTTATCTTATATTGTTCAGTGTGAATCCAAATTGACCTCTGCCTATATTGTTAATAACACTAAAATAAAAACCTTTTACACAAATCAAATCTCTCATAAATAGACTTACAACAGTGTGGGGAGAAGAGATTATACTTTACATATAAAGGGAAGGTTACTACTATGTGTAGATCAAGACAACCCCCCTCCATTAATATATTTTTCTTTATTTAATTATTAATAACTCAATAAAAATTTTACCTTAATTTAAATGTATATCCATTATTATCAAGGTAACAAAATCCTTTATAAGATTCATATTTAGTTATACCCAATGTTTGTTTTCATAGACATGAACAGCCTCTTTAATATTATAAAACATTGACTTGTTCATTATATCAATCTTGAATAAAGGATCAATTTTTATTTTAAAGTTTTGGTTGATGAGGATGACCACATGAACTTCCAAAAATTCATTAAAGAACATCAAATCATGATTAATGGTCATATACCATTTTTCTTACTTATGAATTTCATGTGATAAGATTCAACATTGGGTTTTGTATGTAATGAGCAGCTAGTTTTAGGGTCTCCAACAAATGAAACATGATCCCAAATTAGTATAGTAGTAGTTGGACTCATGTTGTCATCAGAGAGGAGAATTTGTCGGTTGTGTTATTTTTTTATTGGGTTCGTTGTGTGAAAAAAAAAATTAATTAGTTTAGTATTAAATTTATTTTTTGAATGGAGTTACTTAACCTTGGTTATACCCTCACTTTTCCTTTTAAATCATTATTCTATTTAATATGTCATCTTCTATCTCTATCCAAGTGAAACCCCACTCGATTATAATCAATTGAATGTCTCAGATTGATTAGGGGATGAAATGATCACAACATTATATAACCTCACCTATAAAAGTGATTAAATATCTCTAATAACTCTTTTGTAAATCCACTACTTACAATCACATATAGTGGAAAATCTGAGATACAATTTGAAATTTTACCACCTATGGTAAGATCAACAATGAGACCAAGATGACATTGGGAATTTAGTTTGAATGGTTAGACCAACATCAGGATAAGGATTCTATGTGGTTCACACTATACTTTATAGTGATAATAGATGATGTACATCATCATTGGACAAATTAGTCTACATAAGGTCTCATGGATTCCTAGTTAGCACAAGATAACCTGACATGATTAACTCCATGATGTATATTACTTCCTTATTTTTTATGAATACATACATAAATATCATGGAATATATAGGTTATACCATTAGGTATTCCCTGTAGTTTTTTATTTTCAAACATTTCACGTGTACCTTCAAGAATGTACAAAACCTTATGCCTAGATTTTAGGTATAAGTTATACAAAAGATCTAGTTGGATTGGCTAGATGAGGTTAAGAGATATAATTGAGGAGGGAATCTAGTTTTTATGGTGATGTATCCAATCATATTTTTTAGTTTTATTTTTTTCATGATCAAAAAAGATAGTGATCTTTCTGATGTACTTATACATGTTCATCATCGGACCATTATTATAATACCACATCGACATTTATTTTTCATTGATGGAAGAATCATGTCTATAATTCCTTATGTTTACTCTTATATTTTATAATCACTAAATTATTTTTATTTTATTTAACTGGTTTATATGGAGAGTAAAAACACTCCATGTTGGTTATAGAATCTTGGCACTCACCCACAGTCTTGGGTGTACAGGTAGGTGTGAAAATTCTCACATATATCCACTAGCTCAGTTGCAGTTTTAATAACCCCAGGTCGGGGCATTATATACACCATACAAACACCCCCCCCCCCACACACACACACACACTGACACACCCATACCCATATGCATGTTCACCCACACTCTCCCTCTCCACACCCATTCGTAATTTCACACACACACTCACTCCCCCTAACACCAATGTATTAGATTTTTCTTTTTTCATCACTAAAAAAACACTACTGATTTAAGCATCGTAAAGAGAAACTATATTTTTCATTTCTAAGAAATAATTAATAAAGAGACTATTTATCATTGTTGATAGATTATACCTTCATTTACACTATATCATGAATAGATAAAGGGTACATTTATGAGTTCTAAAAATTCACTAATAAAACTAGAAAAATATTTTTTTCAACTTATTTATGTACTATTCTCATGACCCTATAAGAAACCCCCCTCCATTAGCACTCAACAAAATCCTCCCCCTCCTACTCACATGTGGCATTAAACCCCTTTTTATTCTAAAAAATCTATGTGCCACCCTGACTGGTC
The DNA here is from genome assembly GCA_963277665.1 of Viscum album. NCBI lineage: Eukaryota > Viridiplantae > Streptophyta > Magnoliopsida > Santalales > Viscaceae > Viscum > Viscum album. Next base: position 1,161,613,293 of record OY728122.1, on the reverse strand, counting down.
TACACGGGGTGCATTTAATTCTTATAGCATGTATTAATTACGCAATGAATCGAAATCCACAAGGGTGTTTTGGTGAAATAAATAAGGTTATGTGATTTGTGAAATAAATAAGGTTATGTGATTTGTGAAATATAATTACATGTCATGTAAACATGTTTTATCAAGTCATAATTATTGGCATCTCTAGATGGGTTCTTTATATGAGTTCTTCATTAATTTTTAATTGATCTTGTATATACAAGTGAGAAATGAAGAGGATGAATAAAATATTTTGATGAAGGATCAAGAAAAAATTAAAAATGAAATAAAATTTACCATTTAAATTAATAAAGATCAAAAAAAGTAATGTATAACTATAAATTTGAATGTTGATTCTCTGATATCACTTGATGGTTTGGGATGTAGGGGAAGAACAAATTGGGGTTGATCCTAACTTAGTAATTATCATATTTAATGGTTCATTTGAATATTGTATTATAAATAAATGTCATGAAAAATGTATTATTTTCAATGAATATTGACAAATTAGGTCTCTGAAGTGAAGAGGATATATTTTCACATTAAATTTATAATTAATTTAAATATATCAAAGCAATTAATACCTCGTTCATGAGTTCATTATTCAATAAAAATGTTTATTGGCTAGTACCATTTTTGGTAAAAAAATCATTAAGTATTTAGGATATAAGTGTGTAATGCCTCTAACTGTGATCCACACATGATCATTTGATCCTCCAACAATGATGATGGATTTTCAAGTGAAAGCACTATAGATCAATAATCTTATAGAATTTTTCTTTATCGTTGTGATGATTCATTTTTCCGGTATGAATCATCCCTAGAATCTTATTCTTAAGATTATGGAGGAGGAAGGAGAATCCCTAAAGTGTTCTTTGGTGTTGAGAGATATTTCTTCATTACATTGTGAACAACAATTATCAATTTAGATCAATATCTACACAATAGGAATAATCATCTATTTATAGAGATATAGTTAGGGTTAATATATTATTTAATTTCCCAAAAACACTTCAATAATATAGATAAACTTATATGACCTCATACTATGTAATATTAATAATATTATTATTTTCTCATGGAGTGTGCTAACCAGCATAATGATAGTTATTATTTTACCAAATTTCAAATCAATATTTTTCACCAAACACAATATTGGTCTTCTAATCCTCCTTAGAATATAGAAATAAATATTAAATATCCATGTAAAACATAATTACCTTGAAAATAAATATTTATTTAATTTATTCGATCAATAAATACAAAATAAAATTATGCATTCTACATGTGAATAATATTTATTCCAAATATTTAAATTCAAATAGATTTTAATTGAGGACAATGGAAGCACTTGGTGTGTGGTCTTCTAGCCTTCTTTATCATTTTAATTATATGGGCTTGCCTAATATTCACAATTACTATCTAGAAATGGGTCAAGGTTCCCAATATAAATAAGTTAATGTCCCAATGTAAAAAATCACACATGGGAACTTGTTTTTTAATATAGACCTTTTGTAATAATATCTCTTCAAGTAGGTTTCACACTCATGGAATCAACATATATGCTTGATACATCATTATTTAACTATATAAAATAAATTCATCCTTAGAGAATAGTAACGAAATTTAATTTGATAGTTCTATTTCATTCAAAGTTTCAAGATATAAAATTCCATTAATATGGAAAGAGAAAATAATTTCTTTACTAATTCATTAATAACATGTCATTCAAACGCACCCAACATTCCTTACATCTTGAAAAAAAAGGTGACTAGGTTTTGGTTAGTATATAAAAGTATATGGGTGATTAAATGAATCAATAATAATTATAAATTCTAAGTATCATTTCAGATGCTCACAAATAGGAATATTTGATTACACTGAATGTGTAGAATTCCTACTATCGAGTCTTTTCTCATAATCTCTTGTCTTTTATATTTCCAAGTGTGAACTTCATGAGATTAAGTATTTTCTTATTATTATTACTTTCATCTGATCGTAAATATACTATTTTCCCCATCATATAATTTTATCCAACTATAGTACTGTGTTTAAGAATATCATTATAGAATTTGGATATTCTCATAATAACAAGGAACTATAATGACCTTCTCAATCTGAGAGATACTTTAGAACACTATTAAATTTATGTCATGTATAACTATCAATGATATATAATAATATGTTATAATTACCAAATAATTTTAATATAAATCAAATCTAAACTACACACATTTGGTGTTAGTACACCAACTCCAACTTGGCCTTTGGCATTAAGGCCTTCAACCCAAGAATCACTACCTTAGTGTACCATCATTTAATGCATGAAAGATATAAGAAATTACCCCAAAATATTTCTTCTCAACTATTTATACTGGATAATAGAAATTCATTTGGTCCTCATAACTGACTAATATTTTCAGTTTGAATTCCACCATAGTATGATCTTTACAGGAATTCATTTGGTTGATCAAAGGTAATCACAAATTCAATTGGACCTTTTGATGAACAATGTACAAACCATATTTTCACTTAAATCACTAACTATGAAAATATATTCCACATATAGAAGTTTCCCATATGTGTACATCAATCCTTACTATGGAACATGATTGTTTCTTCCAAGTGTATACATTGAAAAAACCATTTCTGCACTTCCACACTTGGTTTCACCATTAATTTGTTTTCAGAAAATTTTATTTTTCTCAAGTATAAAGGTTACAAGCATAAAAGAAGGACTAGAAGTGGGAGATAAATCAAAAGGTTTTAGTCAATCTAAGGGATCATTCAAAATATGTTTGGTGATGTAAATTTCAAGATGATTTTTCTCCAATTTGATATTGACATAAGAAAGAACCAAAACCCGGTAAGGATATTTACATGTTAAATTTATAATTTATTTATTTATATTCGAAGAGAATGGTTACATCATCTTAGTAAATTACTCTAATTATTTTGATGATATTCCAAAATAAACCTTCTTTTTTTACATTTATTTTATTAGGAGGATCCAAGTGTAGAATCCCTCTAGTGGTGATCCACATGTTCTCTCTTGATCTTTGAATGATACTGATTGATTTCAAGTTTCTAGTCTGGCAAACAATCATCTTTCATTGATTGTATTGATCACTCATCCTTTATACATGAATAATCCTCTATAGATCTTCTCGTTCATGAGATTAATAGTAGGAGAAGAGTCAGGAAAGAAAATTTTTGTGCAACGATTCTCTATTCTTGATTGGGGGATTAATGATTGAGAGTACACATTATAAATAACCATATATTAATAGTTCTAGGTATTATGATAAAATATTATTTAATTTTGTACCATCCATGACATAGTATAATAATATTTATTAAACAAAATTCCAATAATAATAATAAAATTTTTATTATTTTATGGAACAAATGTTAACTTAAAAAATATAAAATATTATTTAATCGACTTGTAAATAAATATTTGTTACTAGACATGGTCTTGGTCCATTTGAACTCCTTGGAATTTATTGAATACTGAAGTAAATAATTAAATTAAATATTCCATTCATCAATAAATATATTAGATCAAAAAAACATGTATAAAATTATACCTCAATCTTGAGACTAATATTTATTATATTAATTAAATTCAAAAATAATTTAATTAAGATCAATTGAAACACATAGTATGGTACCCTATTAGATTCTTTCTCATTAGAATTGGGAGTAATTTTCTAAAGTCCAAGATTACAATCTTACAAATGTTCATGTCACCAAATAGAATTAACTTAATTTCATAATGAATACAACCACATACAAACATTCACTGTGTAGTATAATCACTTTATCACAATATCTCATCAACCAGGTTGCACATCTATGTCATCAACCTATATGATTGATACATATTTCTTTTACTATCTAAAATAAACACATATTTACACCATAGAAATGGAATTTAATTTCACAATTCTTTTCATATCAATGGGATGAGTTATCATCTTCTATAAATATGGAAGGGACAAATTCTTCCTCAACTTATTCATTAATAACACATCCTCATGACACAACCAATGTTTCCAAATTCACCATAAACATTATTTTAATAGTTTAAAAAATACATATAAGTGCCTGAGTCATGATATGAATTAATAATAATATTAATTTTTAAGGATCATTACTCATGATCATAGATAGGAATATCTAATGACACTAAAACATATTGAATTACTATTGGTGGGATTATTCTTATAATATCCCATATTAAAGATTACCAAGTGTGATATTCATGAGAAGATGTCTCATCCAATTATTATTACTTTTAATAGATATTATATGTGATATGTTCCCCATATAAGTAAATTTTCTGACTGAAAATCTAAATTTAAGAATATTTTCATAGAATTTCAAGGTTCTCATTATACTAAGGAACTAGTTTTTCCTTTTCAATGTGATATAAACTGTAGAGAATTATTATATAAAATTAATTCATAAAAATGAAAAATATATAATATTATATTTTATTAATAATAAAACCATCTAATATACATGTAATGAATGTATAAACAGATGGTTTTAGGACACAAACTCCAAAAAAATCCCAGTTGGACTAGAGCCACTTGCCTACAAATTTTAGTCCACTAGACCTCACATGATAATAATGTTTATATTTAGTCAAGTATATAGTCAAGGGGACTACCACATTGTATTATATGGAAATACTTCTCACTTCAACCTCATCTCTCATAGAAAAATCTTTGAAGATATGATACATTCAAACTACATGCTTCATCCACTGATGTGACCTTGGCTTGTTGTCAAGGGCCACTATTGTAGTATTATCAAAATAGAGTGTGATAAGATCTTTATTTCTAGGTATCATGTCATAATCTTGGATGAATTTAAATATCCATAATGATTTATTATTATCTATAGAATCTAAAATATTCTCAAACTCTATGTCAGAATCTGTGACCACATCTTACTTTGATCTCTTCCATATCAAAATACCTCTATTTAAGGTGAAGATGTGTCATGTTTGAAATTTTATATCAACTTGGATTTTTTTGGAATCTTTCATCTAAATATACTATGATGACTAGTTCCTCATATCTAATACTTTTCAAAAACATATCCCTAGTATGCCTTATATATATAATGATAATTTTGACTGTCATATAATGGTTGTCTCCTAGATCATCATGATAATTTGATTCCAAACACAATGAATAGGAAATATCATTCCTAGTACATAGCATAAGATAATTTATTATACCAATCACTGATGCATATGTAGTGGTTTCTATATTTTTCAATTCCTCATGTGTATGAGGATACATTATTTTTGAATGATGAATATCATGTAACATTTGTAACGATCCCCTCATGGATTGTTCAAAACTGAACATCTTCAGTATTTTTTCATTATATATACCTCGACATAGGACAATATATATCATGGACCTATCACGATGGATCCTAATACCACGAATATATATTACCTCACCTATGTTCTTTATATAGAATCATTTATTCAACCTAGGATTAAATTACTATAAGACTAGAATTTTTTTCATATAAGTAATATTTTATGAAAATATATTATTAAGAAGATGATAACACTCCCACTAAACCACTTATATAAACAAGGATCATGTTCATTCTTTATTAACCAAAATTTTGTTACGGCCATATCAAAGATAATGTTCCATGACCTAGATCCTTGTTTTAATCCATAAATGGATTATGAAATTTGAAAACCCTGTTTTCATCATTTTGAGTCACAAACCCTTAATGTTTTGTTCCATAGACATATTCCAGAAGGTTAAAATAAAGGAAAGATATTTCAAATTCCATCTCCCAAATCTCATAGTCATGGAAGGTATCAATGGAAAGTGTAATTCTGATGGATTTCAGCATTGAAACTGGTGAAAAGGTTTCATCATAGTCAATACCTGGATGCTTTTTAAACCCCTTTTCAACCATTTTCTTCTTATAGGTACTGAATTTCCCATCCATGACCATTTTAATCTAAATTAACCATTTACAACCAATGGTATTTACATAAAATATGATATCTAATATAATCTAGAGATATTTTTGGTTCATGGAATCCATTTCATAATTTATAGCCTCTTGCAACATGGAATAATCAATGCCGCATAATGATTCCTTATAGGTTAGAGGATTATTATCATCAAATAATAATGATTCACCATCCTTGGTGACTATAAAACCATACCATTTTGGTTTTATAACCTCTATTTTACTCCAATGTAGTAATTTTGTATTCAGAACAACTTATTATTCCTTTGGGATTTGTGGAATTTGATCATGTTCCAAATCTTGTGTATCTTGAGCTTAAACATCATAGAAGTCTATCTCACTCTCACTATTTATTTTGTATATATGAGACTTCTCAAGGAATGTGGTACATCTATCAGCCGCTACATTTTTATTTGAAGTATTATAAAGGTAAAATCACTTTTTTCACAAGGGATGTCCTATATAGATACACTTTGTGTATGGGAGTGAATTATTATTATCTGAAGAGAAATTAAAAAACCATTCTCAACCCCAAACATTCAAATAAGACAACATAGGTTTATTTCAATTCAAAAATCAATATGGTATAATGTATATCACTTTATTCAACACTCATTTTGGTATGTATATTTTTGTTTATAATGTGTATCCCCAAACGGATAATGGAAGTATCACATGACTCATCATTGATCTCACCATTTCAAATAGAGTATGGTTCCTACATTCACTTATACAATTCCACTAAGTTTTATAAGGAGGGATGAGTTGAGATAGAATCCCTATATACTATAAATAATTAATTAAGTCTTGATTAAGAAATTTTACACCATGTTTTGAGTGTATTTTCTTAATCTTCTTTCCAAGATAGTCCTCAACTTCCTTATTTTATTCCATGAATCGCTCAAAGGAATTCAAAATATACATAATAAATTATAGATATCCATGTTTCTTAAAATAATTAGTAAAAATTTTGATATATTAGTACCCACCCCTTTATTCAACTTGAAATGGTCCACACATATTAGTATGAACTAATTCAAGAAGCTCTTTGTCCCTTTCCCTTTTATCACTGAATTGGGATTTGTTCATTTTTTCTTGTAAACATATGTGATATACCCAAAGTGTTTTTAGTCTAAAAGAATCTAAATATCCATCTTTGTTTCATTTAGTCAAATGATTTTGGTTTACATGGAATGGCCAATGATTCCAAAGTTTGGTGTTGTATGATTTATGTGATATACTCTCATTATCAGTTTCCATTACCTAGTCTATGTAGTCAAAATCATAAAGTCCATTATTTAAATGTTCCTTACCCTAAAATTTCTTTTGTTATAAAATAAGAGAAAATTATTCCAAAATTTGATAATAAATCCATATTTATGAAGTTTTGATATAGAAATAATGTTTTGGGCAATGGATGACACATAATAACAGTATTTAAAAACCAAAATCATTCCAATTAGAAATGTGAGGTGGTAGTTTCCGATAGCTATAGTTGGACTATTAGTTTAATTTTATTCTTTTAGATATCCACCCCCCCCCCCCCCCACACCTTTGTTAAATATTTCTAAATCTACTTGGTTCCTATATTTTAATACATTTGTGAGAACCAAAATCTATATCTACTACCCAAGTTTTAGAAATAGATAAATTTAACTTGATAAAAAATGCACCTAAAGCTTACCCTTACTTCTTTATATGTTAGAGTTTTTTCTTTAGTATACCTTCTTTATACATGTGAAACAAAAAACATTGTGCTCCCTTGATTTACCCTCGATCATCCAATTCATGGAAGAGAGTTGCGATGAAGATTTTGGACTAGATCTCTTTGATTGTCCATTATTTTTTTCACCCTAAGAACTGAAGGATTTTCATATTTCATCTTCTTATTTACTTGGAAAAGAATATTATGGTGATCTGGGAGTGATTTATTAAAAAAATTCATATTAAAATTTAGAACAATACTGGAAAAGCTCTAAGAGGGTGATAAAAGTTTGATATCAGTGCAGAGTTCATTAGGTATTTTAAACCATATAACCTTTACTCGCTCAATGTAGCCAATGAGAATAACTATGTGAGGAACATTCGGTGAACCCTCTCCATGATTACTTAGGAAATGTTACATGGTTGTTCCAAACCATTCCTGTCTAGCTCTATCCTAGTACAATCATGGAGATGCTCTTGCATGATATAATAATCTATGTTTCCAAGAGACTTCAGAATTTTACTATATAAAGATTATAACAGAAAACATTGAACATAAACCAAATTAATAAAATATTTTTCATACAAAATGAAATCCTCATCAGTTACCTCCTTAGAAGGAAGATCTCGATATGAGGATTCTAGAACCTAAGATTTATGTTCATGGTACAACAAAACATTAATTCATCTGAACCATTTCTAGATGTTACTACCAGTGAGGAGATTTTGTTTCTCATATATATATTATGGGTATAGTGTGGATTAAAATCATTCCAATTATAATAAAATTTAAAAGACTAGATTATTTTTACTTTTTTCAATTAAAAATTATGCTACAAATTATAATTAATTTTAATAATTCTCTAATTATTTTACCAAGTCCCAATATCCCTCACCATTGAACATGAAATGTGTTTTCTCAAAAAATTCTAGTGGAAAGGATCCATATTTCCCTTCTTAGAGATATTTACATTGTCCATGAAAACCTTAAGAATGTATTTTGGTAGGTGGTATTTTGAATTTAGGGCTTGAAACTCCTTGATCTATTGAGTAGACAAACCAATCCAGAAATCCTAACTTGAATTTTCTCAAAACATTCCTCCTGATTTTTATTGAACAATACTTTGGTCATTAAATTTAGTATAATTTTGGGAAAGTCAACCAAAACCCCTCATGGGAACTCCCTTATTAAAGAAGGTGTCTATAATTTGTCCATGTAATCACTTAGTTCTATGATTTCATTTCAAATCATGTAATGGAATGAATAATGAATTAATAGTATCTTGAGGAATTTTTTATTATCTAAAAAATTATCTTGTTTTATCATCTACATGTCTTGTTAATATTATGTAAATTTTACATAAACGATTAAATATATTGGATAAAAATGTTTTTTGTAATACATTTATTTAATTTCCATATTTTTACATTAATTTTTTTATGTTATTGCATTAATGCATCAATAAAATAAATAATCGATAAGATGTAAATAAATTAATAAATAAATCAGGCATTCATCATCTTATCAAACAATTTATTTTTCTAGGGGATAATAAATAATCCTTTCCCCTTGGGGAAATATCTCATTTTTCTGGTCTTGGAATAAGTTGTAGCACTCCACTTCTCCAACTGTGTATCATCTGGGTTGGAATAATCTAAGTTTCATCTTGAACTACCACCATGCACCTTAGGGTAGTCCAATTATTACAAGTATTTATAACTAACACTTGTGTGAGGGGAACTAAAGTATTGTTAAAGTGGATTACATAAATTACCATGGACACACTTTTCCTACATAATATTAGAAGGATGTGGGAAATGAATACCATAGTTTTAATTTAATTATTAATAATTACAAACCCATGATATAAATTGAGTTAAATAAAACCAACACATACACTAGTTTTGGTCATGCTCATGCATGGTCATACATGTGAAAAAAATATGAAATAGTACAATGACAAGCATTATTTTATATTCATTATTTATTATTAAGATAAACACACTTTCATTAATTAATTACCTTTTATCTTAACAACCCTATGAATTATCTTTGTGATATCCATCATAAAGGAATTCATGGAAACTATACAGCTAAACCGATAATGAAATACTATTAAAATAAATTTATTAAGAATTTAATAATAATTTAAAACCATTATTAAATTTTCCTACATAACAGTTGTCAATAAATATGATATATTTGTAATGATAAAATTGTAAATTGGTTGAAATTTAATTATGGAAATTATTGGGAAACTACACGATGTGTACTGTTGAGCTACACATTCTGTATCTAGTTTATCATTTACTCAGGTTACATGCATGGGGATTCAGTGTGCACCTAGGTTAGACTACATATCATGTACTATCCAACTACACATCATGTATATCTCATTCCATGTTCCCGTAATACATTCCTATGTCTTCAATGTGTATCTTGGAGGATTAAATGAAATGTATTAACGAGTTACACACTATGTGGTCAGAATGTCATGTGTTTTCACAACCATACATAATAATCAACATGTTCATTATATGTGTGACTAGACACCATGCACAAGCTAGATACACAACATGTGTCTCTATTATCACGTGTAAGTGCAACCTACCAAAGGAATTTGCCTGTTTTTTGTGATGCATGATTACATGACGTGTACAGGACAGCTATATGCCATGTATCTCATATGTCTATATCCTCTTGTCTCACCGAATGTCTTGACATGTACTTTGGACATGGGAAATGTTGAACTACATGTCGTTCATACTAACTACATGTCGTGTATGTCATTATTTCTCTAGGTAATTAATCTCACATGGTTTGACCATATATATAACCACATGGATTGTGTGAATTTATCCACTAAACTATATAGACTACACTATGGGTATTCTAGATATATTCCCTATAATATGACATGTCGTGTGCTAGGTTGGCACAATATAAATGCAATGTGAAATAAATTCACCATGTTTAGTTATTGCTCAGTACATTGTGTATCATGTGACACGGGAAGGGGTAGAGAACTTTGGTACATGATATGTACTCCAACAACACGTTATGTTGGCCCATGTTATCCATCTAGAATCCTCGACACATCGCAATGACATCTCTGTTTGTTCATCATCTATTCATATACATTTATGAAAATGAAACAATTAATGAGGATGATTAATATATCAATAATATGTTAATTAAATTAATATAAATGAATTAATATACCTGAAATTAAAATCTAAACACTATTGTGAATATAGATCAACAATAAAATAAATATTTATAAATTTAAAATGTTCCCCCTCTGATAAAACTTGATGGTTCCGACTGAAAAAAAAAAGTTCCAATGTTGAGTTCTAAACAAAAAGGTTTTAGTCAATCTGATCGATCATTCAAAATATTGACAATGATGTAAACACTATGAGCGATTAAAATTTTTCTAAATAGATATTGACATAAGAAAAAACCAAAAACTATAGAGGATATATTTTGGTTAAATTTATTATCAATTTATTTAGATCGAGAACAAAATGTTACATCATTTTATGAACATTCTCTGATGATGATGTGGACCATTTGAAGGACCCATCTCGGATTACATTCATTTATTATAAGGGTACAATTCTAGAGTTCCTCTAGCGGTGATCCAAACATGATCCTTTGATCTCTGAATGATGATTATTTATTTTTGTTTACTATAAAGGTGAATCAATTTTCATTCCTTGTTATTCTTGATCACTAGTCCTACAGGCATGAAGTATTCTCTCTAGATCTTTTTGTTCTTGAGTAGAATAGAGGAAGAGGTGTTGTGAGATAAATCCATTGTGCATAAGGATTCCGTATTCACAATTTTTTTATTATTATTTTTCCCTGCACAATAGACATGACCTTATATTTATAGTTCTATAGATTATATTAAAATATTATTTAATTTCATACCATCCCTTAAATATTATAATAGTCTTTATTAAACCCCATACCAAAAATAATAATAAAATTATTAATATTTTAAGGCATTCATGACAACTTTCATTATAAAAAATATTTTTTAACTATCTTTTAAATTATTATATTTCACCAAACACAATATTTTTCCATTTGAACATCTCAACATATATTGAATACCTGAATAATTATTTCAATTAAATATCTCATTCATTAATAAATATTTTTGATCGATAAAACATGTAAAAAATTGTTCCTAAATCTTGAAAATAATATTTATTCTATTAATTAAATTTAAATAGAAATTAATTACGATAAATGGAAAAACATATTGTGTGGTACACTATGATTCATTCTCATTGTCATTATGAGAGCTTTCCTAAAGCCCAAAATTACTATCTAGAAATGGGTCAAGAAACCCAAGAGAAAGAACACAATATCCTAATTGTGACAGCCATATATGAATAAGAACTCTGTAATATAATCCCTTCAATATAATATCTCACCATATAGGTTTCACATTTGTGTAATCATCATGTATTCTTGATATATCTTTCTTTAACTATTTGAAATAAATATATCATTACACTATGGAAATGTAATTTACTTTGATGTATTTATTATAATCAAATGGACCTGATAACAACTTGCATAATGATATAAGGGGGAAATACTTCCTCAACTTTTTCATTAAAAACACATCACTCATAATGCACCCAACATAACCAATAACATAATGAAATATATTTTCAGGGTTTATAAAATGCATATAAGTGTGGGAGTTGTAATATAAATTAATAATAATCTTAAAGACTAAGGACCATTATAAATTCCCATATGTAAGAATATCTTATTACACCAAAATATGTGGAATTTATAATTGCAGGTGTGTTCTCATAATCACCCATCTTGAAGATTATCAAGTGAAAACTTCATGAGAAGAAGTCTCATCGCCTAATGAGTACTCAAACTTGAAGGTCTACATACTATCTTCCCCATCATAGAACATTATCAGATTTCAAAAATAATTTTATGAATATCATAAAATTATTTCAATGTTCCCATCATAGAGGGGTATTGTTATGGACATATTAATGTGAAAAATACTCTATGAAATTATTCCATCAATTTCATCCAAAACAATGGAAAATATGTAATAATTTATTTTATTTGTATTCAAATCATCTAATATATGTGTAATAAAATAAAAAATAGTTATTTCTAGGACACCAACTCTAATAAACTCCCACTAGGACTGGAGACAACATCTAGTGACTGTCATAATTATAGACCTCACCTAATAATCAGGTTTCTGTTGATACAAGGATTTAGTCTAGGGATCCCCCATGTTGTCTAGAAAGGAAACACTTCCTAATGCAACCTCAACACTCTAAGAAAAATCCAATAGGATATGATTTTTTGAAGTATATGATTCATCCATTTATGTAACCTAATTGTTTTTTCAAGGGATACTATTGTATTATTATCACAATAGAGATTGGTAGGATATTTAATTCTAGGTATAATCTCAAGATATTCGATGATTTTTTGTATCTATACTACTTCTTTAGCATCATCAAAAGGAGAAATATACTCAAAATCTATTATATAATTTGTGACCACATCCTTCTTTGAGCACTTCAAACTCACAAAACCTAAATTAAAAGTGAAGATGTATCACGTTTGATGTTTCATATAATCTTAATCTATTTAAAAACTAGAATGTTATTTTCCTCTAATGACTATTTCCTCGTATACTCCAAAGACAAGGAACATATCATTACTATGCCTCAGATACTTAAGGATAATCATGACTATCATCCAATGGTGCTCTCCTAGATTAGCATGATATCTACCTACCTCACTCAATGTATATACATCATCAATCGTATTACATAGTATAAAATACATGAATGAACCAATCTATGATTCATATGTAATCATTTCCATTCATTATCTTCCATTATGTGTCTAAGGACAAGTTTTCCTAGAATGATGAATACCATGTGATATCAGAAAAAATCCCCTTATGGAATACTTTATATAGAACCGCTTCAGTATTTTTTAAATATATGTACCAAGACTTAGGATTAGTATTCTCTTGGATCTATCATGATAGATATTAATACCATGAATATATTATGTCTCACCTAAGTTCATCATGGAAAATAATTTATCCATATATCCATTAATATCCTATAATACTAGTAATTTTTTATTATAAGTAATATTTCAGAAAAATAACTATTATAAAAAAACTATCCCACTAAATATTTTATAGATAAAAGTATCACATTTATTCTTTGTGAACCCAAATTCTTTGATATCCACATTAAATCAAATGTTACATGACCTAGATTCATGATTTAATCAAAAAATCAATTTGTGAAATTTTCAATCTTTTTTGGAATCCTATGGAGTCATAATTCTATAAGGTTATATTATATTGATGTATTATTGAAGATTCCAATTAAGGAATGATTGTTGGACATCCATATTCCCAAAATCATAGTCATGGAAGGATACAATGGAAAGTGAAATTATGATGTATTTCAACATTGAAACTGGTGAAAATATTTTTTCATTATCAATTCCATGACACTATTTAATCCCTTTTGTAACAATTAATGCCTTATAAGTGTTGAATTTCCCATCCATGTCTAGTTTTCTATTGAATACCCATTTACAACATATGGTATTTACATTAACTAGAGGATATTTCAGAATCCATACTTTGTTTTGGTATATGGAATATATTTCAGAATTCAAATCTTCTTTCCAATTGGATCTATATGTGTTAATTACTGTTAAATTGTAAATTAGTGTATCATTATTTTCATCTAATAATGAGTCACTATCCTTGGTTACTATAAAACTATACATTTCTAGTTCTCTAACATCTATTTTACTCACACATAATACTTTTTCCTTGGTAACTACTTCTTCTTTTAAGGGGATTTATGGAATTTTTCTCTATGATGACTCTTTTATATCTTGAGTATAGAATTTATTGAAATTAATATTTCCCCCACTCCATATTTTGGAGATATGATCCTTCTCATGGAATGTGGGAATCTCTCAACCACTAACTATTTTATTTAAGTGTTTTATAGGAAATATCACTCTGTATCAATGGGAAATCCTATAAAGATACACTTTGTGTGTTATTGTGAAATATTTTTACCTGAAGAGGGCCTGGAAATTTCTAGGAATCCCTTCACATATAAATATGAAGATTCCTGATTCTTTCCATTACATAATTATAATTTTATAACATTTTTCACCTTAGTTGGAACTTGGCTAGAATTTATTATGTTTTTTGTAATACGTATACCCAAAATGATAATGGAAGACTTACATGATTCCTTAGTGATCTCACCTGAGAATCAGGTTGTGGTCCTCATTTCTCATAAACCAGTCCATTATGATGTATAAAGATGAGGGAATTTAGATATAATCACAAAATTCCATAAATAATAATTGAAGTCTTGATTAAAATATTCTCCACCACTATCTAAAAGGTGTTTCTTAATATTATTACCAAAATGGTTCACAACTACATTTTTGTATTCCATAAATCTCTAAAAGGAATTATAATCATATCACATCAAGTATATATATCTATATCTATTAAAATTATCATTAAAAATTATGATGAATGAGTACCCACCCCTTAATTTAACATGAAATGGTCAACACACATCATTATGAAATAATTCAAGAAACTCTTTGGCCCTTTCACCTTTTCACTAAATATGGATTTGGTCATTTTCCTTTTCAATATGTGTGACAAATAGCATGTGGATTTAGTTCAAAAGAATCTAAATATCCTTTTTCATATAATTTAGTCCAACTCTTTTCATTTACAAGGACAAACTAAGGGATTCCAATGTTTTTTGTGGAGTGAGTCATGTGAAGTAGTTTCATTATCGATTTCCATTACATGGTTTGTGTAGTCCAAAACATAAAGTATTTTATTTAAATATTCCTTACCATAGAAAATTTTTTCCTTATAAACGAATCATAATTTATTCCTAAATTTCAAAATAAATCCATTCGTATCAATTTTGGATATAGAAATAACGGTTTTTTGTAATGGATGGCACATAATAATAATATTTCAAACCTAACATAATTATAGTTGGAAACATGAGGTGGTAGTCATCTATATCTAAAACTTTATGTTTAGATATGTTTCCTGATTGCTAATATACCACCCCTTTTTCACTATCTCTTAGTTTTCTTGTTTCCTATATTTGAATATATATGTTATCACCACAAACTATATCTAATACCCAATTTATATAAATATATAAATTGTAATTGATAAAAAAAATTACATGAATCATCCGCTTACATCATTGGTTGGGTGTATTTTTTCTTCTAGTGGTCCTTATTTCCACATGAAAAACAAACTTCATTCTATTGTCTAGAATTCCCCCTGATCTTCCTCTTCTTGGAAGGGAGTTGTGATGAAACTTTGGTTATAGAGATCATTTATTATACTTTTCACTTTTCCACCATAAGGACCAAATATTTTTCATGCTCAGTCTCCTTATCTACTTGGTGTAGAAGAGTATGAATAGATAGAATAGACATATCAATGTTTCTCATATTAAAATCTACAAAAAAGTTGGTGGAGCTTTAAAGGAGTTATTCGAGTATGAGATTGATGCATAGTTCATCAGGGAGTTTAAATCCCTAAGCCTCAAGGTGCTCAATGTAGACAATGATAATGTGAGGCATAGTTGGTGAACCCTCACCAAGAATACACTAGTAAATAGATTTGGAGATCTCAAATATTTTATGTTTATCTCTCTCCTATTACAAACCATGGATATGATCAAGAATTCTATAAGAATCCAGGTCTTCATGATACTTCATGAGTTTAATAGACAGAGATTATAACATCAAACAATGATCACCACCCACATCAATTAAATTTTTTTCATAGATAAGGAACACTTAATCACATTCCTCCTTAGAAGGTAGATCAAAAGTGAGGATTCTAACATGTATGATTTATTTTCATGGCACACCATAACTTGGAAGCATATGATACATTCCTAGAAGTTAATATTAGTGAGAAGATTGTCTTTCTCTAATATAGATCGCATGGATAGCACCGATAAATATCTATCTATTTATTACAGAATTTAAAATAAGTATATTATTAGTAATATTCTTTGATTAAAAATTATGTAATAAATAATAATTAATTCAATTAATTCTCTCAATAATTTATCAAGTCCCAATAGCTCTCATTGTTGAACTTGGAATGTATTGTTTCTTGCTCATTATAGTGAAAGGGTACATATTTCCCTTCTTAATGATATTGAACATGAAAATCATAAAAAATTATTTAGGTAGGCAGTCTTTCCAACTATGAGCCTGAAGCTCCTTAATCCATTGAGTGGACTCGACAATCAAAAAATTCTGATGTGAATTTCCTTAACACTTGCACCCAAATTTGTAATAAACCTAATATTTCAGTTAAACTCAATATTTTTTTGGTTATGTAAACAAAAAAACTCACAGTAACTCCCCAATAAAAGATATTTTCCATACTTTATCCATGTAAACACTTAGTTATATGGTTTCATTAAAAATCATGTAATAGAAGAATTATTAAATTAATATTAACTTGAGTAATTTTTTTTATAATTCATAAACTTTTATTGTTTTATAATTTACATTTCTTTTTAATTTTAAGTGGATTATTGTTAAGTGATTAACCAGGTTGGATAAAAATAGTACACATAATCTAGTTATTTAAATTCTATCATTCCACATTAATTTATTTATTTATGTGATTAGGGTCTTGCATCCATAAAATAAATAGCGAATAAGATAGAAATAAATAAATTAATTAAATGAACATTAGTTTACTTATCTAATAGTTAATTTCTTGATGGGATTATAAATAAACCTTTTGTTAGGTTGGATGGATAATGATGAAGACACAATAGGGGGGTAATTGTGATCCTTGAAAAACATAAATTGATTTGTAGCTTCCCTCTTGATATGAATCAATTTATTCAACATATATTAAATAAGCTTAATTAGTGCATAAAAATAAATAAAATAACACAACAATATATAGTGGATTAGGGAAAAAAAGATCTCATAGTCCACTCTACCAATTCTCTCTCTATGCACTTAGTGATTCTCAAAAGCAAACCCTTCTCCCAGGGACTTCCACAACTAGGTGTAGGATTTTGATACCATTAAAGTATGTATTTTACAAGGCCTTATATTTATTTTCTAGTGAATCATAAATACTAATATTAGTCTGAGAAGATGATACTCTTTCACCACTGTGACTGAGTTCTAACAACTGATACTATAATAAAACAATAGAGAAATATTCTATTGAGAAAGCAGTTTTCACTAAATGTTGTTGCATGAAATTTCTAGATGTGTTTAATCTATAATAATTCACAATAGTAGATAAAATAATATTTAATATTTTCCTATAATTTCCTCAAATAGTGGTGGATAAAACACCATACAGTTGAAAAAACATTTATTTCACCAGATTGTAACTCTGAAAAATAGTTTTTATATCTTGCAGATGATGATGTATTAATAAGATACAGTAGTAACAATATAAATAGAAGAAAGTTGATCAGATAGATAAAAAAATGTATGCCTCCAAAGTATAGTACTGAAGGATACTAAATACTATTATTTTATAAGCCCATATATTTTTCTATTTCTACAAATATCTCATTTGTATTCAGAAAATTAATATCTCAGTATTTATATTGATTTTTGAATATCTCTAGGTCAAACCAACTCTAGAAATTCCACATAATAAATTAAAAAAAATGAATTCAAATCATTCAAAGTGATTCATAACATCCCTTATAAATAGCAACGATCTAATCTACTGAGTAGAATCCTTTTAATTGGTGGTAAAACATTTCTAAAGAGATATTTATTCTTGGAAATACCTTTACAGAAAACACATATAATATCTTTAATTTAAAACTCCATTATTGACCAGTAATACATAGTGTTCCTTCGCATAAAAAAAACTACAAAATTAGGGTTTAAAATGTCTGTTTGTTTACAAAAGTAAGGCTTATGAACCATATGTTTATTCCTAAAATATAGGGTTTCTTACAAGCATTAGGTTTTCGATCAATACTTTTCTAACAACATAGGGTATTTGATCCATACGTTTTCAATCAAATTTAGGGTTCCCACACCATAAATTACATTAAAAATATAAGGTATCAAAATTTTTTCAAGATTACTTTCAAAAAAATCCATAATACTTAATCAAATATCTTCCCATGTATTAACAACTTTTTAATGCTTCCTTAATAATAATAAATATTCTAATGAATATGAAATTCTTTAATTTCATATAAATGTAACTTTATTAGTAACATAAATATGGGTGTTTGTGAGCATTAAAATCAAAATAAAATTAATGAAATTATTGAATCAAAACATTCTCAATAATCTCATCCTTTTCTATGACACCAACCCCATAAATTAATTATACAAATAAATCTCGTTCTTCCCAAGAATTTATCATAAATATATAAATATAAACTACTCAAATAAATTTCTCCACTTTTTGTAAAATAGAAAATATAATAATAAAATGTAGTAATACAAAATCCCTCTGAATTCATATAAAATATTATTCAAAAAATAATTACGGTTTTTTGGGATTGTATTAAACCACTTAGTCGCTTATCAATAAAATATTGAAACACTTTCCAATAATTCCCCCTAATACATAATATTATTTTAGAAGAAATTAAAGGAAATATAAATAAAATATTTTCGAGGAGTAAAGTATTATAAAAAAAATTTCAAATGTCATAAGTGAGAAGAACATTTTTATCTATTTATTATAATTATTGATTACTTAAAGAAGTAAATTTACTTGCCATGTGAAATGAATTTTAAATTGTAAAATATTAGGCATATATTTACACCTAACATAACTATTTACATAAAATCTTAAAAGTGTAAGACATTAAAAATAATTTTCAAAAAAATTTATAGTAAATATTTTCACTGATAATTATATGTAATCAAAAATATATATAAGATTTTGACATTATGTAAGCTAAAAATTTAAATAAGATTCTGAGTGTTATAATGGATTGGATATATCATCTAAAAATTCCAAATTTCAAACTATTTTACCTAAATCTATTAAAAAAATTGGAAGTTGTTCTATTCTATCTTCAAAATTTATAGATCATTGATATAGTAAAGAAGATGAACATTGTTTGACTAGAAAATCCTTTAGTTCATCAAGATATAGATTAGTAGTAGCTTCATATCTGAGTAACTCTATGTAAATTAACATTTCTACTTTAATCTCTCTAAAAAAATTGAAATCAAACTTTATTGCACATTTTGATACTCTCCTTTAAATTTATCAAAAATTATTTTTGAAACTGGAACTTTATTATAGTTCTTTATAAAAATTACTAAACACATTCAGATCAGCATGAAGCTTCACTATTTCTCTATTCAATGTATTAACCATAAATAGAGGTTTCCAAGAAGAAATTACACCTTTAATAATTTGAGTCAATGAAACATCCAATTCATTATAACTATGAACATCCCTGTCTATTTCAGAATTTTTTTAAAATTAATCCTTAACATATGAAACTGTTTATTCTCTTAATTTAACAATAGAAGGATTACCTTTCATTTTATGTTGGGAAATAATATTCTTTGAACATGAAGTTCTTGATCACTTCATTTTTCTAAGACTAATTTCAAAATTATTTGAAAAAGATATTACAAAGAAGAATGATAAATAATTTATGTGTTCTTGAGAAGATGTCTCTAGGGTAATAAAGAGTAGGATGATACATTTTTTCCTAAATTTAAAGACGATTCTTCATATTATCATTTTGAAAATATAGGATAATAATTTCATAGTTTAAATTTTGAAAATAAATTTTAAGTAAGAATACTATTCTTTCAAAAATGTTAAGCAAACAAATATAATCTTCTAAGAAAATGAAATGTTTAAAGACATAAATAGGTTTTAAAAATTAAAATATATATATATATATATTTATAAACCTAATTATAAATGATTACAATACTTTTCTAATGTTCAGTTTTTAAGGGAAATATTCTTAAACAATTTTTATTGAAATTTGAATATTTAACCATCCAATTATGAAATTAGATAGACTATGTTGTAAAAAAATTATTCAAATAGTGAGTAAGTATTTCAAAAAATAAATATCTCTCTATATATATATAATAGTTAATTTAGTAGAAACATATATATGAAAATAGTAATGAAACACCTCTTGGATTATTGGTTCCAATTCTAAGGATTTATTGATAATAATCTATTTCAAAGTTAATAACTCCATTGTTAAGATATAGACTGCCATATACTACTCGTATGATTACATAATTATTTAATGATTTATTTTAGTGGTTAATTCCAATAAAAAATTAAATACAAGTTCCTTTTGGTAACTATGTGCTTTTGGGTTAGGCAGTGTTATAAATTAATGTTTTGGGTAACCAAATGTATTTATTTTGTGAAGAGATATTACTAGTCAAGTTAGATAATTCTTTTGAATAATAAATATTTTTAACAACAAAATTTTATGTTTTAAAAATAAATAATCATTTTCATAGTTTATATTAATAACACAATAAAAACATTTAATAGTTGACATTCTTTTTCTATTTGAACGAGGTATAAAATAATTCCTATATAATCTTGGTATTTCACCATTACTACCTATTCCAATTTTTCCATTTCTAAATTTATTTTAACCAAGAGTTTTATTTAAATATTTGTTTCCTTTGATAATAATAATAGAATCTTTTTTAAAGTATCAACTTCATCTAATAATTATTTTATTTAAGTTTCATAAAAACATAATAAATTTTTGAATAATTATATTTTAAATCATTAATTTGTTTCTAAAACAATTATTTATCCAATAAAAAAATATGATATGATTTTCTAAGATTTTTATGACCATTATTTAAATATAAAAATTTATCTTGTAGAATAAAAAATATTTATTTAATTTATCAAAAAAAAATTAAAAAAAATTAGAGTTTTGAGAGTTAGTAAATTGTACCTCATCATTGGGAGTCATAAGATGTACCATTAAATTATTATGTTCAGCCTTATACCTTGTAAAAGATTAATTATTTAAACCAGAATAATCACTCCATGTAGTCTTCATAATTTTCTTACCATTTATTTTTTATTCGTCTTTCCTTTTAACTTTAAGTAAAGGACAGTTAAATATTTGTATGTCTTTTTCAATTTGAATTCTCATCATCTACTCTCTTAAATCAATGTATTTATTTTGTTTTATAATTTTTGAAACCTTTTAATAGGATTTGATAAATATTTACTTGAATCTAGATGATTGGAATCAGATGATTCATCCATAGTAGTTTTGAGAAAAAACTTCTTATTTTATATGATTTGCAACATCAACCTACATCTCAGCTTGATACATCATGAACGTTCCAATTAGTTATTACAATGATAATTCATTAACTTGTGTGTATTAACATATAGTAGAAGATATTCCATTTCACGTAGAGGGTACTTTTAATGCTTGATCTGATTGATTAATTATATTTACCAAACAAAAAAAATTATTTATAATTTCAATCCATCTCCCATTCATCCAAGTAAATTTTCATCTTTATGCATTTTGAATGTATCTAAATTTAACATTGATGTATTGAATACTAGTTGTCTAGTATTTTTAGTTCCTTCATAGGAAACAAAAATAGTTTTCATTGTCTCATATGAATTAGCAAATTGAGAAACCTTATTAAACTAATCAGTCCCTATACCATAAATAATATCACTAAATGTGTTTTTGGTAAGATCATATTATTTTTCTTGATCATCCTCCCATTTCTCTAGATCATAATTAGGAATATCATAAGATTTTACAACCATTAAATAAACTCATATTCCATGATTTTTCAAGTAAATAGTCACAATATCTTTTCAATATCCATAGTTATCACTATTAAAAGTAAGGAGCAAAAATCATCAACATACCTTCATTAAAATAATCTATTTAAATATGTTTCTTTATCTTAATCTTTATCCCAAGATTTTTAGAGAAAAAATATACCTTTGATATTTCACGAGAGTCTAAACTTTTGATTCACTTGATAGTATTAAATAGAATAATCAAGGGATTTAGAAAAAGAGCACAACCTCAAATACAACTTTTCAGTATTAGATAGAAATAAAATAATTTTTAGGGATTTTATAAATAGATATATATAAAAATAAACCTTCCTTTGAAACCACTTTTTAGGTCATATTGATAAAGATTAAGAAATAAGAGGGGGTGAATTGTGATCCTTTAAAAAAATAAATTGATTTGTAGCTCCCCTCTAAATATGTATCAATTATTTCTTCATCTCTTAAAGAAGATTGAAAAGTGGATAAAAATAAATAAAAGAACATGGCAATATACAATTTTTTAGGGAACAATGTTTCCCCAGTCCACTACAACAATTCTCTCTCTACGATCTTGGTGATTTTCACTAGTATATCCTTTTATTGGGGACTTCCACAATTGAGTCTGAGCAATGGATACCTTTACTATAAGTCATTTACAAGGACTTTTGGTTCTTTTATAGGGAACTATAAAACCACAAATTAGTTTGAGAATATGATACTCCTTCACCATAAAGACTAAGTTCAAGAATATAATACTCTAATAAAAAAATATAGATTTATTTTATTAGGATAAATTTTTTTAATCCTAGTTAATGCATGAAACTAATATATGTGTTTTATCCTCAATAATACACTATAGTGAAAAAAATAATCTTCAATACATGCACAAAATTTCTTCAAACAGTAGTAGAGAAAGCACCAAATATATGAATATATATGTATGTATCTAAATTGTAACTTTCAAAAATGATGTGCTGAACTTGCATAAGAAGATTTAATAGTATGATATAGTAGTAGAAATGATAAAAAAAATTAAGTTTATCAGATGTATAAAAACATGTATATCTCAAAATTATATCTCTAAAGGTAATGAAACACTATCATTTTACTAAAACACATCTTTTTCTATTTATAAAAAATTCACTTATGTATACCTAAAATGAATATCTCATTATTTATACTAATGTTTGAGAAGGTCCAGGTCAAACTATCCCAAGAAACACCATAAAAAACTCAAATATTTTAATTCAAATCATTCAAAGAGATTCAATACAATCCTTATAAATAGGAGTGATTTAATCTCTTGAGCATGATGCTTTGAATCAGTCAAAAAACATCTTTAATGAGATATTTACTCTAGGTGAGACCATTTTAGAAAATGTGGATAATATATTTTATTTAATACTTTGTCACTGAACAATAAAACAAAGGGTTCCATCATGTAGAGACAAACTTAAAAAGTATAGTTGACAACATATGTTTGTTTACAAAATTTGGGTTGATGAATGATACATGTATTCCTCAAATGTATGTTTTTTTCTAAATGTAGGTTTATTGATTCATACTTTTATAATAGCGTAGGATATCTAATCAATACATTTTTTTTCAAAAAATAGGGATCCCAAAACATACATTATACTTACAAATGTAGGGTATGAATAGTTTTTCCAGATTACATTCAAACTCATCCAGAATACTTAATACAATATTTTTTCAAAGATTAAAAACATCTAAATGCTTCCATAATAAAAATAAATAATATTATGAATATTATTTTCCAAAAATTTACTTGAAAGAAAAATTATTAGTAACATAAATTTGGTGATTTTTTAGCATTAAAATCAAAAATAAATTAAAGAAATTGTTGACTCAACACATTCTCAATACCTTTGAACTAGGGGAAATAACTCATTGTGTAGGTCTTGGAATTATTTATAGAAATATACTTGTCCACCTTTGTATCATATGGGTTATAATAATATTGGTTTTTTCTTGAACCACCTCCATGTGCATTGGGAAAATCCATTTATTACAAGTATTTATAACTCACAGATGGGTGAGGGAAATCAACTTATTAGTTAAAAGGGATTACATAAATTACCTTAGAAACATAGGTCATGCATAATAATGGAGGGAGGGATGACACATAGACCATCATTTTAATTTATTTATTAATAATTATAAAACCACTAAATAAATTAAATTAAATTAAACCAACACATACACTTGTCTTGGTGAATATCAAAAATGATCATACATATGCAATGAATATGAAAAAGTACACTAACTAATATTAATTAATATTATTTATTTATTATTAAGATAAACATGCTTTCATTAATTAATTAATTAATTCCATTTTATCTTAATGAATCTCTGAATTCCCTTGGAGATA
Organism: Viscum album; assembly: GCA_963277665.1. Classification (NCBI taxonomy): domain Eukaryota; kingdom Viridiplantae; phylum Streptophyta; class Magnoliopsida; order Santalales; family Viscaceae; genus Viscum; species Viscum album. Next base: position 1,161,588,243 of record OY728122.1, on the reverse strand, counting down.
TATATTAGAATTCATTCATGGAAAATAAATGGAAGAACCAATAATGAAAAATATTTACAATAAATTAATTGATCATTTAATAATTCATTAAAACCATTATAAAATTATCTAACAAAATAGTTTCCAATCAATATAATATGGTTTTAATGCTATAGTTTTAAATTTAATATAATTTAATTCTTCCATTTTTTGGGTGACTACATGGAATGTACTATTGATCTTGACATCATGTATCTCAATTTCTATGTACCCTAGTTACAGGCCCGGGGTTTAGACCTGTACCTCAACTTGAATACACAGTGAGTTATATCCAGTTACATGTCATGTATCTCTCCTACCATTTTCATGAGATACATTTGTAGGTGTCTGGGATGTATCTCATTGGATTACATTTCATGTATGAAAGAGCTACATTACATGTGGTCTGAATGTCGTGTGTTCATGTAACCAGTCACAGCACTCGGCAAGTTCATCAAACACATAACTTTATGCAATGTATAATCCAACTACATTCTATGTGTCTCATATGTTTTTTATTCACATGACCTGCCTAGGGGCTCAGTGTGTTCACCGGATGGGTGACTACATGATATATATAGGATAGGTATACGCTATGTATAACACATTCCATGCATCCTCTTATCTCACTGAATGGTTTAATGTGTACATAAGATGTGGGAAATGATGAAATACACTCCATGTACACTGACTATGCATCATATTTCATTATTTCTATAGGTTTTCATTCTTATATTGTTTGACTATGTATATGGCCACCCAGATTGAATAAATTTCACGGCTAAACTGTGTAGTCAACATGACATGTACGAATGCAACATGCCATGTAATAAAACATGATTTGTGCCAAGATGTTAGAGTCTACACATAATGTGCAATAAATACATAGTTTAGTTATAACATAGAGTGTCGTGTATTCGGGGACATAAACATGTGTAGTGAAATTGGGTACATGATGTATACTTAGGATAAACACCGTGTAATCCCATGCAATCTTTCCAGAATCCTTGAAACATCCTAATGATATCCTAGGTTTTTCTTCTTCTATTCATGTACCATTAAGAAAAGAAAACAATAAACAATGATGGCTAATATGCTGAAAACATGTTAATTAAAATCAGATTAACTTATGAATATACATGAAATGAAAATCTAAAAAATAATGTGTATATAGATCAAAAATAAAATAAATACTTATAAATTTGAACGGTTACCCCTCTGATACAACTTGAAGGTTCTGAATGCAGTAGAATAACCCGCAGTGGGTGCTAAACCAAAAGGTTTCAGTCAATCAAATGGATCATTCAGAATACTGTCAGGGACATAAACTCTTTAACCAATAAAAAAATTTCTAAGGAGTTATTCACATAATGAAAACCCAAAACCTAGATAGGATCTTTGAATGTTAAATTTATAACTAATTTATTTAGATCTAGATAATAAGGATTCCTTGTTTGAGGAACATTCTATGATGATGATATTGATCATTTGAAGGAACCATCATGGATCACCTTTATTACATTAGTTGGATATTTGTATAGAATCCCCCTAGGGGTGATCCTCCTATGGTATATTATTTCTGAATGGAATTGATTGATTTTTGGGTGCTAGCATAGTGAATCAATCGTTATGTATTTTTTTTCTTGATTGCTCATCCCCTGTTCTTTAATTATTCTCTCTTGAAGTTCTTTTCATGGGAATAAGATATGAGTAGAGTAAAAAATATAAATCCATTGTACACAATGATTCACTATTATCAATTTCATGAATAATGATTATCCCTACACAATAGATATGACCATCTATTCATAGTGATAAGGTTAACGTTCAAATATTATTTAATTTCATATCAGACATTAAAAATATAATAACCTTTATTAAAATATATTCCAGTAATAATATCAATGATAATAATTTATGGAGTGTGCACTAACTTTCATAATATTAAATATTACATAACAAACTTCTAAATCAATATTTGTTACCAGAAATTTTCTTGCTCTATTCAAACTCCTAGGAATTTATTCAATACCTGACTAAATATTTTAATTAAATATTTCATTAATAAATAAATATTTTATATTGATAAATATTTATAAAATTATTACTAAATCTTGAGAATCATATTATCATGTTAATTTAATTCAAATATTATTTAATCGAGATGAAGAAAACACTTTGTGGGTGACCCACTAGGATTCATTATCACTAGAATTAGATGGGATTTCCTAATATTACAGATTAATTCCTAACATTGGGTCATGGAACCCAAGAGAAATAACTAATATTAAAATGATGACAACCACATACCAATTATCATGATGTAATATAATCCATTTTTCAAAATAAATCATCCAGCGTATCGAACAACCATTTCATCAACTTATATGCTCTATATTCCTATCTATGACTATCTTAAATAAGAATTTCATTACACCATTTCCATATAATTCAATGAAATTTTTCTATCCCAACAAAATGGACAATATATCAACTCTCAAAAATATTGAAGGGACAAATCTTTCCACAACATTTTCATTAATAACATATCACTCATGATGCACCCAATATATCCAACTTCTTTATGAACTATATTATTATCATTTAAAAATTACATTTAAGTACATGAGACATAATATGAATTAATAATAATATTAAAGTATAAGGGTCATTACACAAACTCATAGATAGGAATATTTGATAACATCAAAACATGTAGAATACTTACTAGCGGGCTTATTCTCATAAACTATATCATAGAGACTACAAAGTACAAACATTTATGATAAGAAGCTTCATCTTGTTACGATTACTAACACCTAAAAATCATGTTCTATGTGTCCCATATTAGAACGTTATCTAATGGTAGAACTATATTTAAGAATGTCATCTTGTCAATTTAAATTTATCATTATAGCAGGGAACTTATATGACCTTATCAACATGATATATACTCTAGGTAATTATTACATTAAAGTAATGTAGAAAAATGAAAAATATAGAATAAGATATTTAATTAATATTCAAATAATTTAATATATATGTAATCAAACAAATAGTTGTTCCTAGGACACCAACTCCAACAAAACCCAACATGGACTAGTGCCAACTACATGCAACAATCATTCTGCTAGACCTCAAATGATAATGATGTTTCTGTTGAATCATTTATTTAGTCAAGGTTTTGAACACATTGTATTACATGGAAATAATACTCACAAAAAACTCACCAATATAATAATATTCCCTCAATATATGATAATTTTGAAGTATATGATTCGTCCACTGATGTGACCTTGCTTCCATATCAAGGCCTGATGCTACAATCTTGTCATAATACAGTGTTATATGATATTTACTAATAAGTGACACATAAAGATATTAGAAAAAGTTTTATATCCATACTACTTTGTTATCCACATTAGAATCCATAATATAATCAGTCTCTTTTGTAGAATCTACAAACACAACTTGCTTTGAGATCATCCATATTATAGAACCTCCATTTATATTTAATATGTATCCCATTTTTTATTTCATATCATCTTGATCTATTTGGAAATTATAATATGTGTATCCTTTGATGATTAGTTACTCGTCTCTTTAATAGACTAGGAACATATCCTTAGTAAGCCTCAGGTAGATAAGAATAATCTTAAATACCATCCAATGGAAGTCACCTAGGTATTCTTAATATCAACCAACCACACTTAATGTGTATGAGAAATATATCCATGTATATATAATAACATACATAATTAACCCAATCACTAATGCATATGGAATCCTTTCCATTGTTTTTCTTTTATTATGGGTCTGAGGACACATTTTCCTAGAAACATGAATGTAATGTGACACTTGAAAAAATACCATATAAAATTTTTCCATACTAAACCTCTTCTATTTATTTTTAAAATATAAACTTTGAATTCATCCAAGAATTATCCTAGATAAATCATGATGGATCTTGATCCCAAGAATATATACTACCACACTTAATATCTTAATCAAGAATCAATCATTCATCAAGGACTTAATAGACTATATGACTGGTATTTTATTTACAATAAGTAATATGTCATCAAAATATACTGTTAAACTAAGGATATAACTCCCACTAACCCACTTATAGAAAGAAGGCTCACATTTTGTCTTTATAAAACCAATTTTTTTTATAAATTTATGAAATCAAATGCCCATTAACATTGATTATTGCTTTAGTATATAAATGTTTTTCTAAAATTTTCATATTTGTTCTCTTCCTTTGGAGTCACAAACCCTTTAGGTTATGTTATATAGAAATATCAGTGAATGTTCCCATTAAGTATGGTAATTCTAACATCTATTTTCCAAATCTCATAGTCATGGGAGGCTATAATGGAAAGTGTAATTCTAATGTATTTCATCATTACAACTGGTGAAAATGTTTCATTGTAGTTAGTGGCTTGACATTGTTTAAACCCTTTTGTAACCATTCATGCATTTCAGGTAATTAATTTTCCTTCTATATACATTTTCTTCATAAATACCCATTTATATCCAATGGGATTTACATCCACTATAAAATATACCAAAATCCATATTTTGTTCTAGTATATGGAATCAATTTTAAAATTCAGGGATTCTTTCCACTTGGGAATATACATTCAACCTACTTATTACTTGTAGGTTAATGTATCATTATTTTCAACTAATAATGATTAAAAATACTTGGTGACTATAAAACTATACCATATTTGTTTTTTAAACACTATTATACTTCTATGATGTGCTTATGTCTCTTGAAATGCTTCTTTATTCAAACAGAATTATGAAATCTATTCCTATAAAAACTTTTATGTACCTTGATCTCTGACTTAATCAAAGAATATATTGCTCACACCATCTCTTTTAGATATTTTCTCCCTCTCAAGGAATATTTTGACACTTGTTTTACTATTTATTCTATTGTTTGTAAAACTTATCCCCAAAAGGATAATGGAAGTATCTCATGACTCATCATTGATATCACTATGTCAATAAAGATGTGGTTCCCCCTTTCAATTACAATATTCCTATTAGGTGTATAAGGAGGAGTGACATGATATATAATCCACAATACTCCTAAATAATAAATGAAGTGTTGATTAAGAAATTTTCCATCATGGTCTGAGTAGATTTTTATAATCTTCTTACCAAGCTGTTTCTCAACTTCATTATTATAATCCTTGAATATCTCAAAGGAATCATAATTATACCACATCATGTAGACATATCCATATCTACTTAAACCATTATCAAAATATATAAAGTTTGAGTACCCACCACATTCTTCAATAGAAAAGGGTCCACACACATTGTTATAAACTAATTCAAGAATATATTTTTCCCATTTACATTTTCTACTAAATATGGATTTCGTTAGTTTTCCCTATAAACATGTGTGATATAAACCAAGTGGTTTTAGTTTAGAAGAATATAAATATCAATATTGGTGTAATTTAGTCAATTTTTTCATTTGAATGATCTATTTAGTGATGTTAGTTTTGGGTGTGGTATGAGTCATGTAAATTATTTTAATTTTCATTTTTCATTTCTTTTTTTGTATAATCATACTCATAAATATCATTATTTAATGGTGCCTTACCATAATGTATGATATTTTTATAAAATTAGAAGGATTTATTTCAGAACTAAAAAATAAAACCATATGAATCAATTCTGGATATATAAATAATGTTTTTTGGTAATAGAAGGCACACAATAACAATCCTTAACAACCAAGATCATTCATGTTTCCAATGTGATGTGTTAGTCCTTGATATCCACAACTGCAATTTTATATCCATTATCTCCTCATAAGTATACCTTCCTAAGGTAAATTCTTTATAATTTACTTGGTTTCTATATTTGAATATATAAATTAGTTCACTACAAGCCCTATCAAATATCCAATTTGTAGAAATAGATAAATTTAACACAATAACAACTGAAACTGAAGAATCCCATTGCTTATTTGGTTGGTTGTAGTTTTTATTCTAGTGGCCCTTATTTCTACATAAATATCAAATAGTATCCTACTATAAATATTTACCCTTGATCTTCCCCTTCTTGTAAGGGTGTTGTTAATAATTTTTGGTCATAGAGCTCTTCGCTTATACATTTTGTTTGTTCACCATAAATTTGGAAGCATTTTCTCTCTTCATCTCTTTATCTACTTGGTGAAGAATAGTAAAAAGATCTGGGTGAGACTTATAAATTTTTTTCATGTTAAAATTAACAATAGAGCTAGATAATATTTGAGGGTGTGATAAAAGATTGATATTTGTGACCATTTCTTCAGGGATTTTAAACATTTGAACCTCTAGATGCTCAATCTAGCTAATTATCTTGACTACATGAGTCCCATCTAGGTAACCCTCTCCAAGATTTCTCTAAATAATAGCCTAGGAGATCCCAAACTTCTCTTATCTAGCACTCTCCATATAAAAACCATGGAGTTTCTTGACCATTCCATAAAAAACCATATTTTTATGGGACCTTATGATTTATATAGACAAAGATGACAACATCAAACATTGAACATCAACCACATCTCTCAAATGTTTTTAATATATAACAAACTCTTCATTATTCACCACCTTATTAGGTGGATCAAGATGTAAGGATTATTTCACATAAACCTTCTGTTCATGGTGAAACAAAAATCGAATGCATCTGAACCATTTCTAGAAGTTACTTCTAGTGATGACACGAAAATTCTTTGATATATATCCTAGGGATAGTTTGGATGATTATATTTCCACTTATTTTACTGTTTGAAAGTGAATATTATTTTTATTTCTCTTTTATTAAAAATTATGTGATAAATATTAATTAATTTAATTAATTATCCCATTATTTTATCAAGTACTAATAACCCTTACCATTGAAATTGGAATGTCTATTTTCTAGAAAATTATATTTTTAAGGATTCTTATTTCTCTTCTTAATGATGAAGACATTTTCCATGAAAATCAAAAGAATGTATTTTTGTAAGAATTATTTTCAACTATAGGATTATTCATCCATGATCTATTGAGTGGAATCCCCAATATATTAATTATTACTTAAATTTCTTCAACACTTGCCTCAAATTTTGTATTGAAAAGTATGTAGTCATTAAACTCAATATAAGTTTGGATAAGTCCACCCAAAACCATCTTTGAACTCTATGATAAAATAAAGTGTCCAAAAATTGTCCATGTAAACACTTAGTTCTATGATTCTATTCCCAATAAAGTAATGTAAGTCACAATGAATTAATATTAACTAGAGGGATTTTGTTTTGTTATGAATAAACTTTTCATTTTTTATTTTTTATATGTCTTGTTAATATTAAGTGGATTTTAATTAAGTAATTAACTATGTTGGATAAAAAAATTACACAATATCCATTTATTTAAATTCTAGAATTTCACACCAATTCATTTATTTATGTGATTATGATCTTTCATCTATAAAATAAATAATTCATAAGTCTAAGATAGATACATAAATAATTTTCTCATTATTGATCTATTCTTATGGTTTATTTATTAAGGGTACAATAAATCAACCTTTGGCCTAGGGGAATAACTCATTGTTCATGTCTTGGAATGACATATAGTATTCCACCTATCCACCTTTATATCATCTCAGATGGAATCATATAGGTTTTTTCTTGAACCACCCCAATGCACCTTTAGATAGACTATTTATTACAAGTATTTATAACTCACGTGTGGGTAAGGGAAACCAAATGATTAGTTAAAGGGGAATACATAAATAACCTTGTATGCACATGTCCTACTTAATAATGGATTGTGGGATGAAATAAAGCCCCCCATTTTAATTTATCTATTAATAACTATAAAAACATGAAATAAATTAAATAATATTAATCCAACACATACCCTGGTCTTGGTAATGCTCATGAATGGTCTTACACATGAAAAAAATATACAAAAGTACATTGACTAACATTGATTTTTATTCATTCATTATCTTTAATATAAATGTTCTTTCATTAATTAATTAATTATTTTATTTATTCAATTTTATCTTAATGAATATCCAAATTCTCTTGGAGATATTAATCATAAAGGCATTCATGAGAAATAAGTAGTTTATTAAATAATGATATATTATTACAATAAACTAATTGATCAATTAATAATTCTATAAACCCATTATTAAATTGTCAGTGAAACTAGGTTTCAATAAATATAATAATTTTTTAGTGCTTAAAATTTAAATTTAATGTAATTTAATTTTTTCATTTATTGGGAGACTACACGAAGTTTACTATTGAGTACATGTCATGTATCTTTTTTGTGGTGTACCCAGGTTACCTACATGGGGCATCGATGTGTACCTCAATTGGACTACACACATTGTACTATTTAGATATAATTCATGTATCTATCTTTTTGTGTGCCTAGGATACACTCCTAGGACTTTGGTGTGTGTATCAGTGGATTATATGGCATGTACTAAAGAGATACACACCATGTGGCCCAAATTTCATGTGTTTGGGAAACCTAACACAATACTAGTCATGTTCATTGAATACATGACTACACTCCATGTAAAAGGCAGCTACATACCATGTGTCTCAAATAATTTGTGTTAATGAAACTCTTCAAAGGACTCAATATGTTCAGTTGAAGCTTGACTACACGATGTGTATAGGATAACTGTACACCATCTCACATGTCGTGTTTACTCTTGTCTCACTAAATCACTCAGCAAAGTACATTGGATGTAGAAGCTAATTAACTATACTCTATGAACACCAATTACACATTATGTATGTCATTATTTCTATAGGAAGTTAGTCTCATGTGGTTTTAAAGTGTATATGACCACACTGATTGCATGAATTTCCCCATTAAACCTTGTAGACTACATGACGTGTATACTATCTATACATCTTGTACTCTGACATGTCATGTGATAGGTTGAACCAGTCTACACATGGTTTTCAATAAATGCACCATGTGTAGTTACTTCTCAATGTGTCCTATATCCTGTGACACAACCAGGTGTAGTGAACTTGGGTACACTATGTGTACTCCAACAGCATGTTGTGTCATGTCTTGCTATCCATATATAATCCTTGACTATTTTAAGGAATTTACATACTTAAGAGATGGTCCCAATGGAATTTTCCAAGATCAATTGGGTATTTTACTTCATTAAAATCTAAAATTAGAAAATGATTTTTATGTATAGTTATATACAAGTATACTGATAAACATAAAACATGTTCTTATTACATTCCAATAATAAGGAATAAATCAAATGAAATATTCAAATGAAAATTACTAGTGAAAAACAACCTAGACATGTAATGGAAAGTGGTTAATGCACATTCCAAGAGTCAACATAACATATATGGTAGTGTACTAACTCACATTGAATTGAACATTACAATATTCATGCTCTAAAAAAATATAATTAATATAATTCAAATATCATGTTCTTGAATATTCTACAAAAAAGGAAAAAATGTTTGATAATTATATTCTATAAACAATATACATTCCATGATACTAAAATAGAATAAATGAATTACAACAGAAGAATACAATTAATACCAACCATGATAGGTTTTTAAAACATCTTATATTTAAACAATTAATTTCAAAATTATATGAATTAAAACTTAAGAAGGATAAAACCTGTTCAGTAAATATATTTCAAATAAAAAGTGGGAAGGAAATCAGTAAATGGGGTATATAGGATTTACGTGCTTTGGCCAATGGCCAACATGCATAGGGTAGAATCATCAAGGGTGTTTACACTATAAATAAAAATAATGTATAAGAGGTCATCATGACAAAAAGACATAATGAATTAAATAAGACCAAATACATACATGAAACGAATGATAAAAATAAGAAACATGCATAAGGATTACAAAAATATTGACAAAGGAAAAAACTATAAATAGGACCATGACCCCCATATCAGGGATCGATGTATCAACCCAATATTTCACAGTATGTAATATTTTTAATGAAATTAAATAGCTTATATTGCACACAACACTGACATGGCTTGCATTACACACAACATTGATTTTCTGTGAAGCAATACTTTAGTTTTATAATTATTTAAATGATATATTTATAACATATCCATTAAATATAGTAATATTAATAGTAATAAATAAATTTTAAATGTTATTTATAATGTTTCTATGTAAATAAAACATATTTATAATGAAATATATATGTTTCAGTAATATAGTTATCTATTTAGAAATACTATTTTCTTAAAGGAACTATTTTTTATAACCTTGTGTGAACAACAATAAAATTAATTTTGAAAACTCATAGAAATTTAATTTTTAAAATAGACATAATTTTCTAATTTAGAATATTTAAATTATCTTATGGTGAATTTTTGGTATTTTTCAAAAACCTTTCAATTGTTTATGAATAGTGAAAAACATTGCATTGTCGTTTAAAAAAAATCATATAAATAATTATTTTACTTTAAATTTATTTTAAAGTTGGAATATATAAATAATACACATATTAACTCAATGTAAGCCATTAGAATTATTTTTAATATAGAATTAGATATTAAAATTTATTGAACTTTTGAACATCACTTTTACTCACCTTCTCACCACATCTGCGGATTAGCATTAAACGTAATTTTACAACTTCTATGAATTAAATTTTGAAAAATAGACTTACATGGTTGAAATTAGAATGAAATATTTTTTTCAATAGGAACCAAATAATTTTTTTTAAATTGTAAATTTTTAATTTTATTTACCACCGTTAAAGCTAAATAGGATAATTAAAGGTAAAATAATATTATAACAGTATAAAATTACCGTAACACATGTCCTAATTTCATTGGATATGTGTGTATCGACCAAAATCCATATTAGGTTTAAAATATGATCCTTTTTAAGCAACTTCTGTTATATTAATACATTTATTATATTTTATTTAAAGAAGAGTTATAAGTGTCATATTCAAAATGTAATAACTAAATCATTTTTAATATAGGGATATACATAAGATAAATTTAACTAAAAAATTATTTATAAATCTATAAAATTTATCTACATCATTATAATTTATTTATAATTTTTAGACATTTATTAATTAAATTTAATTATCACACAATGATGATACAGTAATTGATTTGTTAAAGGAAGAATCAAATTAAAGATATTATTAATATTAAATTAAATATAATTTTACTTAATTAATGACATAAACTAATTTAATAGATAACATTAACATTTAAATAGTATTAAAATTGACATAAATGAGAATTTAAAATAATTACTATTTTATTAAATGATATAAAAGTCATAAAAATATATTTTATTTCTAAATAACTTGGATAATGTCAAATATGTCATATATGATCCAATTAGGGTTTTTTTGGAATATTACAGTAACTATATTAACCCTATACTGTAAAAATACAAGAAGACACTATAAAAGTTAAACTATTTAACTAAGGGTTAAATCCAAAAGATAAGGTTCATTTTATGATCTAAACATGTATATAATTAATTGTTATAGGGGATTTTTACCTATCCTTATCTTATCCTAGAAATAAATCACTTTTGAGCTATTTTAAACTGAAAATCAATCTATAATTAATTAATATTTTAAGATCTTACAAAAGTGCCCCTCACCTCTCTTATAAAAAGGCACTTCTCCTTGTATTTAATTCACACCTCCATAGCCCTTTGGATCTTCAAAAATCTATACATTTCCTCTTCCGACCTCCATTAATTCATCTTAGAGTCTATAATTTGGGATGAAATCCATCTTATGGAATCCTTTTGTGCAAATCAAAATGAGACACGTGAAGAAGAGGTAATTGTTTTACCAATTCAATTCAATTTATTTTCTTATTCTTCTTCATCTTACTATTTTATTTACACAATAAAGTTTTAAATCCACCATATACTATATTATGATATGTTTTTATTATTATGTAATAACCATAATCCTCCTTTTACCTATCCTTCAAAAAACAATATCACCATGCATGCGTACATACGACATACCATCTCCACGTCGTGGTGTAAATTATTTTTCTTATACACTTTATTTCATTCGGAATAAATATTAATATAAAGTATTTAAATAATAAATATAACATGATATTGTTTCTTTAAAATTCATATATCATCCAATTCCATACCATTTAACCATTAAGTAAATGATATCGTCGCTCGTGTGTATGTATGGCTTACCGTCTCCACGACGTGATGAGATCCATTATCCATGTTAACCATTAAAGAATGGTTATAAATATATATATATAATGAATAAGTATAAAATATATTAAATAATAATGATACTATAATAATCTATATTTATATATTTACATATATTCCATTTACTTGCTTCCATTCAATATGATAAAAAACAGAAACAGCTTTCCTATGTATGTATGTCCTACTGTATCCATGAACAGAGTATTCCATTATATATATATATATATATATTCATAATATTTATGATATAAAAATAATGTTATAAATTCTAAAACTTTTCAAAACATGATCTATGAAATATGATCAAGAATAACAAGTCATAACACGTACAATAAACAAAGCGATTATTACTCAATGCATTACTCTAACTTGGAATTGTTAACAAATGGGTAATTTTAAGTCATAAATGAATGATATATTATATCATAAATAATATTATTATTTTTATATAAGTTAATAATATGTTTAAAAACATTATACAGGAGTTTCAGACACGTACGAAGAGTATCAGACCTAACGTAAGGGAATCCCATCTCACTTTTAATTTTCGTGAGATATAAGACATGTTCACCACCTATTTCTAGTTCATGGTTAATGTAATAACCCTATTATAGTTCATATCATGAATAAATTTATATTAATTTTATTTTAAGATTCATTTTAATATATTTGGCTTGTGATTTTAATGTTCAAAGTGTTATGGGATGCTTTGAATGTTTAAAGAATTAATCCTTCTCCATTTAAAAATTTTTTATATTATTTTATATAATAATTTATATGGATATAAAATTATTTTAAAGGAAATTTTATGTATTTTTTAATTTAATTCAAATTTTTTTCCAAAAGGAACAATTTTATGGTTTTATGTAAGGGACACTTTAATTAAAACATCATTTTAAATATTTTAAATATTTATTCTTATAAATATTTCTCATTAATGTCCATGTTTTCAAAATGGTTTTAAAGATTTATTTATATATACATGAATATTTTAAAATGAAAAATATTTTCAAATGTTTCAAAGTGTTACGGGACACTTTTATTCAAAAATAACTTTTTAAATGTATTCTTTTATAATTGAGCGGCTTATGAATAATTGATTTCAAATAAAAAGGGGTATTTGACTCATGATATTTTTAATTAATTTTTACATTATTTTCACCTATGCCAACATCCTTTTTTTTGTTTTATTCTTAATTGAGGTGTATTTATTATGATACAACTATCCATATTGTGTTTATGGTTTTATAATATGTTTGACTATAGATGTGCTATTTTTATACCATTCATGGTTTGTGGTTAAAGTATTACCATTTTGTATGCTAGGTTTAATAAAAATATTTATGTTATGTTTCACCATTTCACAATAGGAATGAATTGGACTTACTAAGTGACGGGTGGGGCTCACTATACCCCCTTGAGGCATCATTAGGTCTCATGAGACAAACTAGATATGGAATTTGTTGAGGCCTTGCCTATTTATTTTTAGATATAAATTTTATCAAGGCCTTAACCATTTATTTTTAGTTTTATTGGCCAAATCCTTGATGATATATTTTAGATGTATGATATTATGAATTCTCTCATTATAATATTAGTTATAATATTAAATGTGATTATTTTACTAGTATAATATCAATGTGAATGTTTAAATGAAATTATTTGATTTATTCTTGCCATAATATGCTAAATATTATGTTGAAAAGGCATGTGTTTAAATTTTATACTTTCCTTAAATGTTTTTGATTATTTGTGAAAGCTTATACTATATTGTGTAACCTTATTGATCATTTGAGGTCACCCCTTTTTTTATTTATTTTCCCAGTATGTCAAGAAGTGTTTTATGATTGATATTAAGGTTTAATATAGGAGAATAATTTAATTCTCACAAGATTATATATATTTTATTTTATGTTCAAAATTTTAATGTAAAGTTCATGTTTGTAATATATTTTCCAAGACTTATAAACCATTTGGTCCTTCAAGATTTGATTCCTTATAACCATGACAATGCGATGAAATGATGCACCGGATCTAGGAATCTATGGTTGGGGCATTATGGTTGGTATCAAATGAATTTTATCAGAAACCCTAGAAATTAGATTTAGAAAACATAGATTAGAAAACATAACCCTATTAATGAATTTGATGATATGTCTATGTATTGGATATCATCCATTAGATTTGTTAATTGAGAACATAGGTTAATCTTATATACAAGTGGGTTGAGAAGAAGATTCCCCCATTTAGATATCCTATAAATGATTCTTCATGACTATATCACTATGATTATTGTTTCTAATATTGTGCTTTTTTTTGTCAATGTTTAGAATTAGTAAGGTTATACAAGTAATGGTCATACTGCTAATAATTAAGAGATTAAAAAAGAAAAATGAGATGAAATATTTATTAAGGAATAAGATGGTGAAGAGTATTTAATGTTTTAATAGTGAAGTGGAATGATTATGGTTATTTTGTACTTGGATTTAAGAATTATTACATCGATGGTTCTATGGTTATAAGATTCATGAGATATATTAGTATTGTACTTCTATAATTCTTCTTTAAGGATTTTAAAGCAAAAGAGTTTTCATTATTTATTTAAAGGTGATAAAATATTTGGTAGTGATAATGAGAGATACATTACATTGTTTGAGGAATCAGATGATAAGGTTGAATTTGGAAATTTTTATATCTTTTTGGAAAGTGAATTTGGATGGAAGTATTTTGGTCATGTCTTAATGTTGGATTGGGATAAATTGAACATTGGATATTATTGTTTGAGTTATACGTATGATTAATTGGATATTATGTACTATCTTTTTTGGTTTTTTTAAAAATTTAAAGGATGAATGAAATACTTATGGACCATACTATTCGTTAAAAGTGCATCATGCAAAAATAATCATCTTTAATATCCAGCTCCACATGAATAAAAATAAGTGAAAATAGATCGAAGCACAACCGAAGGATAACATTAAGACATGATTGAAATCAATTAAGTTTTTATGAGTTCTTATTTAGATTTTAAGATAATCCTTCAAATCTAGGAAAAAGTATCTAAAAAAATTGTTATCCTAATACCATAATTTTTGTTGAAACGATGTTATTTTAAATCAATAGAGATTTATGGATTTGAGGCCCTTAATTTTCTATTTATTGTTCACTTGTTTGTGATTGATGACCTCAGTCACTCCCTATAAATATTTACGTTTTCTTCCAAGTACATATTTCTATTTTCTACTAATGTTATTCTATTATAAATCCTAATTTGTTGGTGACTTTTTCATTTCTCGTTACCTCTTATTAAGAGTATAATTAATTAACCTTATTCCTGATTTGGGTTTTCTGTGAAATTATTTTCTAGTATCAAGCTTTTATTTTAGAAGTGAAATTTAAAATTGCAAGGACACAATTTATTGGAGGAGGGGAGAATATAACACCCAAATATTTCATAGTATATTATCCTTTTAAAGAAATTCAATAGCTTGTATTGTACGCAACACCTACATGGATTGTGTTACAGACAACATTGATTTTCTATGAAACAACACTTTAGTATTATAATTATTTAAATGATATTTATAACATATCCATTAAATTTAGTAATATGAATAGTAATAAATGAATTTTAAATGTTATTTATAAGGTTTTAACATAAATAAAACATATTTATAATGAAATGTGTATGTTTTAGTAAAATAGTTATATGTTTAGAAATACTATTTTTGTAAAAGAACTACTTTTTATAGAATTTTGTGAACAATAATAAAATTAATTTTGTAAACTCATAGAAATTTAATTTGGTTATATGGAAATTATATTTGAAGTCACAATATTAAAATTATATTAGGGTGAATTTTTTATTTTCTTTCTGAAAATATTGATTTTTTTTAATAGTGAAAAACACTATGTTGTAATTTAAAAACTAACTTTTAATTTAAATAATTATTTTATTTTAGATTGATTTTAAAGTAAAAATAGATAAATAATACACATATTATCCCAATTTAGTCCATTGGAATCGTTTTTATAAAATAATTATATATAAAAGTTTATTTAACTTTTGAACGTCACTTTTACCTGCCTTCTAACCACGTCTGTAGATGAGCATTAAATGTAATTTTACTACTTTTTTTAATTGAATTTAAAAAAATTATCATAAATTTTTGTAATAAATATGAAAATTTTGGTTCAATAGGGTCAAAATAATTTTTTCTAAATAGTAGATTTTGAATTTTATTTACCAAAATTAAAGGTAAATAGGGTAATTAAAGGTAAAAATAACATTAAAATAATATAAAATTACCATAACACTTATCTTAATCTCATTGGATAAGTTAATATTAGTTCAAAAATATGATCTTTTTTAATCCAGTTGTGTTCTATTAATACATTTATTATATTTTATTTAAAGAAGAGTTAAAAGTGTCGTATTCAAATTTTAATAAATAAACCATTTTTAATATAGGGTTCTACATAATATAAATTCTAATATATATATTAATTATATATGTAATAAATTTATCTACATCATTATAATTAATTTATAATTTTTACACACTAAATAATTAAATTTAATTGTGACACAATAATGATGCAGTAATTGATTTATTAAAGGAAGAATCAAATAAAAGATATTATTAATATTAAAATAAAATTTATTTAATTTAATTAATGACATACACTAATTTAATAGATAAATTTTAGATGTTATTTACATATTTTAAGTATTGGTTATAAGTTATCATGTATGTTTTGTATTTTTAAAAAGAAAATATGGGATAGTATTAAAATTGACATGAATGATATTTTAAAACAAATACTATTTTATTAAATGATATAAAAGTCATAAAAATATACAGTATATCCAAATAACTTAGATAATGTAAAATATTTAATAAATGACCCAATTGGGGTTAGTTTGTCATTTTATAGTAACTATATTAACCATATAGTGTAAAAATACAAGAAAACACGGTAAGTGTTAAACTTTTTAACTAAGGGTTAAATACAAAATATAAGTTTAATTTTATGACCTAAACATATATGTAATTCATTGGTTTAGGGGATTTAGACCCATAATCATCTTATCCTTTAAATAAATCACTTTTTAGATATTTTAAACTGATAAAAAAATTACAATAAATTAATATTTTAAGATCATCCAAAAGCTCCCCTCACCTCTCTTACAAAAGAGGACTTCTCCTTATCTATAATTCACACCTCCAAAGAACTTTGGATCAGCCAAAACCTTCCCATTTACTCTCCCAGACTCCATAATTTCATCCTAGAGTCCATACAATTATTATAAATCCATCCTAAGGAGTCCTTTTGTGAAAATCATACGGAGACACATAAAGAAATAGTGATTGTTTTACCAATTCAATTCATTTTCATTTCTTATTCTACTTCCTATTCCTATTTTATTTCTATTATAAAGTAATAAATCTAGATTATAATATATTTTGTGATTTTATTATTATTATGGAACAACCATATTCCTCATTTTACCCATCCTACACAAAACATATCACCTTGTGTGCGTACATACGGATTATCGTCTCTATTACATAGTGTAAACTATTTTTCATGTACACTTTATTTATATAGGTATAAGGATCAATATAAAGGTTTTAAATAATAAATATAAAATGATATTTTTTCTGTAAAATTCATATTCCATACAATTCCATACCATTTTACCATTAAGGAAATGATATCATTGCTCGTGTTAACGTACGGTTTACCATCTCTACAACGTGATGAGATTCATTCTCCACGTAAACCATTCAAGAATGATTATTAAAATATATATATAACTTATAAGTATGAAATATATGACATAATAATTCTACCATAACAATATATATTTATATATATACATATATTCCATTTACTTGCTTCTATTCAATATGATAAAAAATGGAAACAACGTTCCTGCGTACGTACAACATGCCGTCTCCATGAACAGTGTATTCCCTTATATATATATATATATATATATTATTTATATTTTATATATTTATATTCATAATATTTATTACATAATAATCATTTTATACATTTGTGTAAGTATTTAAATCATCATCTATGTAATATGATCAATAAAAACAAGTCAAAATGTGTATGACAAACAAAGTGATTATTACCTGAAACATTTCTTTAACGTGGAAAGGTTAATAAAAGGGTAATATAAAGTCATAAAGTAATAACATATGATATAATAAATAATATTATGATTCTAATATAAGTTAATAATTTGTTTAAAAACATTATACAGTAGTTTCGAACAAATATGAAGAGTATCAGACCTAAGGTAAGGTGATTCCCTCTCACTTTTAATTTTCCTGAGATATAATCCGTGTTCACCACCTATTTCTTGTATGTGATATATGTAATGACCCTATTATATTTCATATCATGAATAAATTTATCTTCATGGTATTCAAATATTCTTTTGAAGGCATTGGGTTTATGATTTAAATGTTCAAAGTGGTTTGGGATGCTTTGATTTTTTGAAGAATTAATCCTTCTCCATTTCAATTTTTTTATATTATTTTACATATCTATTTATATGGATATAAAAGGATTTTAAATGAGATATTAGATCTATTTTAAGTTAATTCAAATGTTTTCAAAAATGAATATTTTTAAGGTTTTATATAAGGGACTCTTTAATTAAAACATCATTTTAAATGTTTTATAGATTTATTCTTATAAATATTTCTCATTAATGTCCATGTTTTCAAAATGGTTATAAGTATTTATTTATATGGACATGAATTTTTTAAAATTTTAATTATTTTTAAATTTTATAACGTGGTATGGGACACTTTTATTCAAAAATAACTTTTTAAATGACTTCTTTTATAAGTGTTTGGATTTTGAATAAATTATTTCATAGAAAAATGGGGTATTTGTCACAAGATATTATTAATGATTTTATTAGATTTTTTTCATATATGTCAACATAATTTGTTGGATTTTATGCTTGATTGAGGTTTATTTATTATTCTTCAACCTTCCATATTGTGTTAAAGTTTTTATAATATGTTTGACAATGGATGTTCTATTTTTATACCATTCATGGTTTATGGTTAAAGTATTAAAATTTCATATGCTAGTTTTAATAATAAAAAATTATGTTATGTTTCAAACTTTCATAATAGGGATTTATTGGATTAGTAAGTGACAAGTGGGGCCCTCTATAGCCCCTTGATGCATCGGTAAGTCTCATGATACAAACTATATATGGACTTAGTCGAGGACTTGGATGAGGCCTTGTCCATTTATTTTTATATATGGATTTGGCTGAGGCCTTAAACTTTTATTTCTCTATGTCTTGGAAGATGCCTTGATGGTATGTTTCATATGTCTAGAATTATGAATTCCATCATAATGAGATTAGTTATTGATATTACATGTTATTATTAGACTAGTAGAAAATCCATGTGAATGTTTAAATGGAATTATTTGATTTATTGTTTCTATAATATACTGATGATTATGTTGAAAAGTCTTGTGTTTAAATTTTACAATTTCCTTGGAAGTTTATGATTATTTATGAAATATTTTGTTGTATTTTTTAACCTTACTAAGCATATGAGTTCACCATTTCTTATGATTAATTTTATAAGGATTCTAAGAAGTGTTTTATGATTGATATGTATGGTTAATATAGGATAATAATGGAATTATAAAATTATTATCTATATTGTATTTTATGTTCTAAATTGTAATGTAAAGTTCATATTTGTAATCTATTTTCCAATATTTCTAAACTAATCGGTCCTTTAGTATTTGATTCCATGTAATCATTCCAATATATTAAAATAATACACTGGATTCGGGAATCTAGGGTCGGGGTATTATAATTGGTCTCACCTTTGTCAAGGAAGAATCCTATTATAAGCTTCCAAAATCCTGTTCATTGAATTATATAAGTCAAATTATTCAATATCATCGCTATTATCTAGTTACCCAATAACTATCTAGGTATGGGGTGATGTGTAGATTCACCAGTGCTGACCAGATTATTGTCTACTTTCTGGGTCCATTTCTATCAAGGTTTATCATCTTACAGATTCAAGAATAAGAACGGATAACCACTACATGGATTCTAATGAATCACTAACACCATATAATATTTAATTTATCTTCGTGAACAACTCCAAGAGATGATAATCTCACTTATCCTTGGCAATTTTTGCTCCAAAAAACTACTAAGAAACATCAAGATCTCTCTTTGCAGTGTCACTTCTCCATCAAACCACAAGAAGGAATGCCCAAAGGAACCCTCATAATCTAAAGGGGTTAGTATCTCAATGATATATCTTTGGGATAATGAGGTAATGCATATGTGGGATCTCTCTCGGCGTACTAGGTGTGGCTAGTCACTGCGCCTCTCTCTCCTCCAAGTAAGATCCAAACCTAATCGGTGTATGAGTGCTAGACTCCATGAGGATCACTTCTATCTCACCAGTGAAAATCAGGCTTCCTAATCCCTAAATATGATGATGCTATTATAAAAATTTAAATGGTGAGACCTAATAGAGCAATAAACAATCACACCTGATATTGGACATATGGTTGGTGGAGAATTCATTAGTGGTTCAATAATGCGAGATGCATAAAAATTCTCAAAACAAAATATTAAATAAATTAAATTAAAAAATTTTATTAAATTTTTATTTCATTAACAAAATAAAAAAATAAATTTTCATTTCACTATTCTCCTCCTTGGAAATTAAAATGCTTGAATAGATATAATATGAAACAACATGACTATATCCACCTCTAAAATTAAAACCAAAATCACATGATGATTTTGTACCATCTAATCTATCATCAAACATGGTAATATCCCAAATACGAAACAACTAAAATAGTATGAAACAAACAATACTACTTTCATGAATCAATGTGTCACATGTCACCCAAAGTTAAATGATATTTTAAAGGATCCTAACATCTTCATAATTAAACAATTATAAACAAATGAATGATAAAAGGTCATGCATGCACTTACCTAAGTTTTATATGAGATGATTCCAATAAGGAAATAGGGACTTGAAAATCACATTCCAACATGTCACTGAAATAACTCACCAGTTCCTGTAGAGCCCTAACAAAATAGACCAGTATCCATCCTCCTACAAAACCTAGAAAAAAATAGCTCAGAAATATCATAATGAAATGAAACTTAGTATAAAATAATAAAATCATGAAAAATGACAAAAAATAATATGAACAAAGAGAAAATTCATAATAAATGTAAAAATGTAAAGATAAATGTGCCCACCTAAACATATAAAATCACTAGAGGAACAAATTACATAGAACCATTAGCTATAATCTAAGACACGCTATATGAAACATCAATGGGGATACTCTTTCCACAAAGAGAATGAATATCCTTAAATGATGGATTTAGAATCTCTACAAAAGGAGATAACTGCCTAAAACAAAATCTAAGTTAGAGATTCTAAAACAAAGGGTAACTACAAGGAAACTTGAAAGAATTCCTAATATCTAAGGACAAAACAAAGACACAAGAAAAATGGAGGAAACCGAGCTAGATACATAGGTTAAAATAGGAAAGAAATGGTCGTACATCCTAGTTCTGTCTTACTAATGACACATGGTTCCTAACACTAGGAGACTAAAAATAAAGACCCAATAAATGGTTCAAAAAGTAAAATCAATATTCTTGATGGAAAACCAAGAAAGAAAAAATGCACTAAACCTAAAAACTTTCGACACAAAAAAATTTAACTTACAACAGGTTCATACCAGGAGAAAATAGTCCTATAGGATGTATAGAAACAAACCTAAGCTAACATATGATCAACACCTAAGGAAAATGAAGATACTAGATACATAATATCATTCCAAGACCTTACTACTAACCAACTTTCAAATATAGTCCAACCTAACATAGAACCCATTACTAAAACCCAAAACCAAACAATCACACGGGTAGAAACATCCAAAATGATTCTATAAGTCATATTTTGATAGATAAAACCTATAAATTCAAGGAAAAAA
This sequence comes from Viscum album, assembly GCA_963277665.1. Classification (NCBI taxonomy): domain Eukaryota; kingdom Viridiplantae; phylum Streptophyta; class Magnoliopsida; order Santalales; family Viscaceae; genus Viscum; species Viscum album. The sequence goes on along the minus strand of OY728122.1, from coordinate 1,161,565,910 downwards.
ACTATAAAAAATTGATTGAAGTTACAACAAAAAAAATATATAAAATGTCCTAGATGGATAAAACAATCAAATCATGTTGAAATAGTAAAAATCCACCTAAAAATCATTTAAATTAATAAAAAATTGATTTAAAATTTTTTATAAAGAAAAATTTAAAGTAAATATGATATAATACCACTTTTTTGTGGGGAATTATCCTACATGAGAGATGGTCCCCATGAAACAGCCCAATAAATATTGGGTATTTTGTTTCATTAATATTTGAAATGAAAAAACAATATTTATTTATAGTTTAATACATAAACACTCATAAAAATAAAACATTTTCGCATTGCATTCCAATAATAAATAATAAATTAAACAAAATATTTATATGAATATAATAAGTAAATGAAAATATAGGACATGAATTTTATATTTTTCAATTCACAAGCCAATAGTGAACAAAATAGACATGGAAGTGGACTAACTCACATAGAATAAGAAATTACAAAATTAAGTCCTCATAAAAATTCTCATAAATAGAATACTAGTATCTCATAATTTAAGATTCAACAAAATGGAATTAGAAATCAATGTTAATTAAATTCAAGAAACAATATACATTCTAGAATCACTAAATATCTATAAAAATTTACACCAGTAGCATGCAACGAAGACCAAAAATAAAAGAGGTTAAAAATAACATATATTTAAATAATTATTTTCAATACTAGACTTAATTAAGACTCTAAAAGAAGAGAATATATTTAGGAATTACATATCAAATAAAAATAAAAAAGGAAAGTAGTAAAAAGGGAACAATAGATTTATGTGCTTCATCCAATGGCCTATGTGAATGGGGAAGAATCATGAGGGGAGTTTCCACTGGTAAAAAAATTAATATACAAGAGGCTAGAAATATATGATGACACAAATAAAAAAAATAGGAAAAGATACATACATGAAATAGATGATAATGAAAAGAATCAGACAAGAGTATTACAAAAATTTAGACAATAGAAAAAACTATAAGATGGTTTGAGGCCCACTTACTAGGGCTCAGTCTCACCTTTATTGACGAAGGATCCTATTATGAGACACCAAAATCATTGTCGATGAATTATACATGTACAATTCTTAAAGAGTGCCAATGTTTTATAAGTGCGCAATAGCTGACCAGGTGCATAGGTTATGTGAAGATTCACCAATACTGAATAGATTCTAGATTGTTGTCCAGATTCATTGCTATCAAGGTTTGACCTCCTCCATGTTCATGAACAAGACATTAATACTAGTATATAGATTCCATAAAATCACAACTATCATAGAATCTTTAATTGAGATTCAATAATAGGTATAGGGGACAAGAATCTCCCCTATCCTTTAGTGTTGCAGCTCCATCAAACTAGAGATCTACCTCAGGCTCCCTCTCTGCACTATTTTTTCTCTATCAAACCATAAGATATAATGATTTAAGGAAACCCTAAACTCTAGAGGTGATTCAACTCTCCATTATCTCTCTCTCAGATAATCAGGGATCACCTATATGTTATCTATCTCTATGAACCACTTATGTCCAACCACCACACCTTTATCTTCACCATAGAATATCCAAAACAAATCTATAATGGAAATTATCACTCTATTAGGTGATCTAGTCTCCATGAGATGGAACCCATGATGCCCAATCCTAAAATCTAAAGAGGTTCCTATCAAAAAATGGAAAAGGTGAAACCTAAATTAGTTGTATTAACTTGACCCAAGATATCCTAGATCTTGTGTCTCCTACTAATTACATTGGCATGATTACAGGGAATCAAGACTTTAAAGACTTATCAGTTTAGTAGTTTTGGTAAACTAGATACATAAATGAGTCTTTCAATGAAAATGTCTACACTAATTAGAACCTAATTTTTTTTCTTCTTTTTAAAAAATAAATAAATAGCATCAAGGATAACTATAATATATCTAGTAAATCCATTCATGTCTTTTATAGTATACATCATATATTCTTGGGGAAATAAACATCATAAGGGTGATCTCAAATGCTCAGTAAGTGAAAAATATATTAAAATCTATAATGAATCAATGATAATAGTAAATATAGAAACATAAATAACTAATAACACATACCATGTAATGAATAACTAAGAAGAAAGTGAGTGAATAATATGGAAAGGTAAATAGATAAAAATATATTCCATTCAAATAACAAGATATGGCATAATAAATATGGAAAGGTATGAAACTAAAACACATTCCATTTAATCAATGAACTAAAATGGGAATGTATCCATAGATATGTAAATGAAAGATCTCACAGATGAATAATAACTAAAACATAATTACGAAAATTCATAATTATTGGACTCTATGATTCCTAGTTACATGAGACCATTAACATCAAGAGACAGTTTACCTATTCCAATTTGTGAAACTAATTCATCTCATGAGACTACCGATGCATTGAGGTTCTTTCATTAACCTGTAGGGATCACATTAAGTGGTCCCCAACCCATGTATTTCATGTTCTATGCATTCCACAAATCAAATAAACAATATGCCTTATCAAATATCCATACTGAATAAAGTATATGTATTTTTTAATATTTCCCCAAATAATCAAATAACATTTAAATGAAACACCATATTAAAAATTTTATATGATTTAAGAAATGAAATATCCATGAGAAATGATATGGATAGTGTAACGACCCAAAGTTTCATTAATGGAAAATCCCTCTTGATCTAGTTAAATGTCTCTTTATGCAAAAAAAATTTATAAGATGTCAACTTCTTTGGTTTTATGTTAAGAATTTTTACCGTTGTTAATATATTCGTTGAACAGTGATCACGTGATTAGTATAAATATAGGACCTTACCAAATCCAATTTACTCAGACAAAAGAAGCAATGGCCTCATCCAGTAGAATTTCCCCATACGAAGCCCATTTGTCAAAGCTTGGAAAAGAGGTGGCATCTTTGGGCTTCACCCTTGACCAATCCCAAGCTGAGCTTCATCATGTCAAGCTCGAACGTGACCTTCTACGGGAAAAGTGGAAGTTGATTGAAATTACCACTCGAGCGATGTTATCCGAGCCACCCCAAGAGTCTGTCACCATCACACACCTTACCCTTAGGTATTATGCGGCTATTTTAAGGGGTTATGTAACAAATAAGTAGTAATATGTTCATCTACATTATTTTTTTATATAATAATAAATATAATTTCTAGTCATTTTTGATACATTGTAAATAGTTTTTAAAGTACAAATTGTGTTTTTAGTTATTATTTAATTAAGAAATATATTTTATTAAATTAAGGTATTTTTTAATTAAATAATTTTTTAATAAAATAATATTATTATTATTAAATTAATTTTTATTAAATATAAAAGATCTTATAATTTTATGAATGCAATTAAAAATTTTATTAAGGTTTGAAAGCAATTTTTGTCAAAACCCGTGAATTTTCGATAAATGTCGGTTTTTATTTTAAAAGTGAAAATTAACATATTTATAAAAATATTTAGATAAAATAAATGTTATTTATGGAATCAGGATGTCGAAATTATCCAATGGTGAATTTTTCATAATTTTCTGAGACAGTCAAATTTTTGGGTAAAAATTAAATACCGTTTAAATATATAATGTGTTTTATGACATCATAATGACCCAATGGTGATGTAATAAAATACTATAATCCTTATGTTCGGCCAATATATGTTTTACCATTAAAATAATGTGATTTTGGGTTTTTTTGACTTACTTTTCAAAGCATTAATGGACCCCTCAAGACATATTCAACACTTTTCCTTTTTAAATTAATTTCCATGGGAGTGTGACTCACCTCCACATAAGCAACCATATTATTTTAAGAAGTTAGGACTTGGGCCTTATAAAATATTTTTTCCCTTTTCCCTTTTCCAAAAACCATGGGCAAAAACCATGGGATGTTTTGTGGTTTGGATTAATTTAATGTAAGGGGACCCAAACCTGAATAATAAAGAATTCCCTCACCTTTCCTATATAAACCCACCCAAGCTCCCACTTAATCCTCACTAAAATCCCTTGGAGTTCGTCCAAACTCTGCCCTACTCTCTCTAGAATCCTACCAAGGTGCCCCAAGCTCCCAAGAAGCCTCTCACAAGCCTCTCTCTATCATTTGGAAGCACACTTCCAAGTAAGGGTTTTTTCTTCCTTTCTCATTTTTGTCAATTTTCTTTAAGTTGTATTGCCCTTTTAATTTCAATTATGAATGTTGGGGTATGGTTTTGCACCTCCCCCATACTGCCCTCTTATTTTTTGAATTATGGGAGACCCCTTTCTCTCTCATTAAATGCCTCCCATGTACACCCGTTACTATGCCAAAATTCCAAAAGGAACTTCTCTCTCTTCTTTTACATTCAAGAAATAATTTTGTATCATGAATATAAATTCCATTTCAATTGTTGGGAAATGTATATATATGACCTCCTTACTGTACATTAAATTTAAATATTATGAGTAACCCCTTTCACTCCCATCAACCATTTTTATGAATTCTTATGTCACTCCGTTACGCTGCCGAAATCGCACCGATTTTCTAAGCCAATGACGTTGTGTAGTGGATACCATGCCCATTTCTCCATCAAGGGTATCCACCTTTATACACCTTTATTTATTGATTACAAAGTTTCATGTATGAATTCCACATTCCTTTATCGTGGAATAAATGATTATGTTTTATGAATCTATGTTTTATGATCCATGTGGCACACATATGCATGAAATGAAATGTTTAAGAAGGGTGCACCCTTATAGCGCTCCAATGCATTGGGTAAAGTATAGTATCATGATACGTCATGTGAAATGAGTGTTGACTCATTCTAATTCAAGTGAAACGAGGGTTTAATCATGATTTATGTGCAATGAGGATTTACTCATGCTCCATGTGCAATGGGCCTTGGCTCATGCTAATTCCATGTTAAGTGTTGTTGCCACATTTCAATGTTATGATTATCATGCTTTATCATGCCTGTATGTTCATGTTTCTTTTATGCTCTATTGATATGCCTATTTTCTAACATGTATTGTACTCCTCATGTTATTCCATGTTTACTCCCTTACTGGGCTTTATAGCTCACCTTTTTTCTTATGAATGTCCTCAGGTTATCCCATGCAATGCTAAGTACGAGGGAATGTAGTGGTCATGTAAAGGAAGTTTTCAATAAAGATGTTGTATTTCATGTTTTAAGTTTTTATGTAATGATCCTAAGCCCCAAAGACACTAAACCTCTCAATCTTCTTTTTGTATCAAGTGAAGTTTTATGTAATAAATCATGTGTAAGTTTGTAATAAAAGCAGGGTTGTCATAGTTGGTATCAGAGGATAGGTTTAGTTATTTTTGGGATTAGGAAACCCTAGTAAAGCCTTAGATATAAGACTATGTATAATAAAAACATCCCTAAGTTTTGGTAAGTACTGAGTAAGTGATTTATCAAACAAATGCATCCCTGTCTAGATACGAGCAAGTAAAGGCGGCTCTGGCACAGATTTATCCTAGGGGTAAAACCTGAAAACACCGCATTGAGCTAGACTCGAATGGGAACTGGTGCACGACAACGGGCCTTGATGCACTCTTGGTTACAACACTCCCGGGGGATATGTTTTGATAAATTCACAAGCTTAGTATGAACCCTTATTAAGGGAATTAAAAAAAATGCCCCTACGAATATATGTTAGAAAGTAGATCATGAAAAGCCTAGATTGAAGCCTATAGACTCATGAGTAAGGAAATAAAATTTTATTCATAAGTCGTCAACTTTTTTCTTTGGATTAGCCTTTATGTGTTACCCCTAACTTTCCTTTTATTCCATCCAATGGTCGGTAATAGGAGGACTAGGTCTAACAACTATTGTGAAGATCAGTGTGATGACTGTACTAATGAAATGCCCAATCCACTGGGAGTGGGAATCGCGAACTTTGTCGTGCTTCTCTCTCAACTAACTCAAGTTTTGAATAGAAACACGGGTCAAGAGGAAAGTTCAACCCCCCCCCCCCCCCCTAATAAATAAAAAGTTTCTATCGAGATCTTCATGAGACAAAGGACTCCTACTTTTAGTGGATCATCCGATCCCACGATCGCTGAACAATGTAACAACTCCATTGAAAAGATCTTCTCCATCCTTCAATGTTCTGAACAAGAGAAGGTTCTCCTGGCTTCTTATCGTATGGAGGGTGGAGCTGATCAATGGTGGAAGTTGATCAAAAATACGAAGCCTGAGGAGAAGATCGAGGTGTTGGAATGGAAGGATTTCTGGAATATGTTTTTCGATAAATATTTTCCGCACACCCTTCGGCTTAAGATGGAAAGGGACTTCCTTTCCCTCAAGCAAAAAAGATGAAGAATCTGTTGGAGCGTATGAGGAAAACTTCACAAGGATTTCATGATACACTTCCGGCTTTGTCGTTACCCCCTAATACAAAGTTTACCGCTTCTTTGGTGGGTTAAAGCCTAGCTTTCGGAAAGCATTAGCGATCTGTGACTTCGAAAGCTATGAGGAAATTTTCTGATGTGCCCTCAAGGTCGAAATGAAGATCGGGGAATCACAGGGGTATCATAGGGATAAGAAGAGTAAGGTGGACTTCAATGCTGGTGGTCCGATGGATAAATCCAACGGTGCTAAGAAGATCCAGCACCCCACTTGCCAAAAGTGCAGAAAGAAGCACCCTAGAAATTGCCTTAAGGGGATGAGAAAATGCTTCAGGTGTGGAAGAGAAGGGAACCTAGCTGTTAACTGTCGGCAAGAAAGACCCACGGCTGCGACAGAGGAGAGGAACGCTCCGTTTGAACCTCAACGTGTTGTTCAATGGTACAAATGCAAAGAACCGGGTCATTTTGCAAATCAGTGCCCTAATACAAGGGTTTTCGGAGACAACCAACAACCTCCAAGGCAGCAAGGAAGAGCTTTTACCATCACTTCTTCCGAAGTGAACCCCGACAACGAAGTGGTGATAGGTAATCTAGTTATTCATTCAAGAATAGCGAACATACTTTTTGATTCAGGTTCTACACATTATTTTATATCTCTAAAGTTTAGTAGAACAATCCCAACACCACCAAAAATCATGGAAGTAAAGATATTGGTGAGTACGGAAAATGGGTCAATCATTGCATCCCATGAATATAAGTCCTCCTCTGTTATAGTCTGTGGATTGAATTTCCTGGCGAACCTCATCATACTCCCTCTGGTGGAATTTGATGCAATTTTTGGAATGGATTGGATTTATTTATATAAAGCCAATATAAATTGTCGGGAGAGGGAAATCACACTCCATATGGAGAATCGACCCCCGATTCTTTACAAGTGTCAGTAGGAAGATGAATCTCCTTTAGCTCCATAATATCAAGCATGGATATTACTGCCTTATGAGCACGCGTATCTGGCTCAGATGATTGAGTCCAAGGAAGAAACCATCCTTGAAGAAATGCCTATTGGGAGGGAATTTGCTAAAGTGTTTCCCGAGGAACTGCCTGGTCTTCCTCCAAGAAGAGATGTTGAGTTCTCAATTAAACTTATACCTGGGGCGCTACCAATATCCAAGACTCCATATAGAATGGTTGTTGTTGAGCTTGAAGTGTTTAAGAAACAACTATAGGAGAATCTGGATAAAGGGTTTATACGCCCAAGTGCTTCACCATGGGGTGCACCAGTCCTCTTCGTCAAGAAGAAGGATGGGTCAATGCGGCTTTGCATCGATTATCGTGAACTTAACAAAATCATGATAAAGAAAAATTATCCTCTCCCAAGAATAGATGACTTATTTGATCAGCTACATGGAGCACAATAATTCTCCAAGGTGGATTTGCGGCCGGGATATTATCAAGTAAGGGTGAAGAAGGAAGATGTCCCCAAGATTGCTTTTCGTACAAGATACGGGCACTATGAATTCATAGTAATGCATTTCGGACTCACCAATGCTCCAGAAATATTTATGGACTTGATTAATAGATTCTTTAGAGATTACCTTGACAAATTTTTGGTAGTATTTATAGATGATATTCTAATATACTCCAAAACCAAGGAGGATCATGAGGAGCATTTAAAAACTGTACTAGAGACTTTCTGCAAGGAGAAGCTCTATGAAAAGTACATTAAGTGTGAGTTCTGGTTGAAGGAGGTCTCATTCTTGGGTCATATTATCACAAGCAATGGGATATCTGTGGACCCCTCCAAAACAGATGCAATTGAGGGATGGCCAAGGCCAACATCGATAACGGATATCCATAGATTCTTGGGGTTAGCTGGATATTATTGACGATTTGTGAGGAATTTCTCATGATTTTCCAACCCTCTTACCAAGCTAACTAGAAAGGGAGTAAAGTTTTCTTGGAGTAATGAATGTGAAGAAAGCTTCAAGGAGTTGAAAAGGAGGCTTATCACTGCACCGGAGCTCACTTTACCCACAAGTGGGGAACTTTTTGTGGTATTTAGTGATGCTTCAAAGAAGGGATTAGGTTGTGTGCTGATGCAGAATGATAAAGTGATATCCTATGCCTCAAGGTAGTTGAAAATCCATGAGCGAAACTATCCAACGCATGATCTGGAGTTGGCGGCGGTGATCTTTGCCTTGAAAATCTGGCGGCATTATCTCTATGGAGAGAAATGTGAGATATATACTGACCACAAGAGTCTTAAATACATATTCACACATAAAGAGCTTAATATGCGCCAGAGAAGATGGATAGATCTCATCAAGGATTATGACTGTTCAATACATTACCACCCTGGGAAAGCGAACAAGGTGGCAGATGCCCTAAGTAGAAAGGATCCAGCGATTCTATCAATAATGAGAATTGAGAAGGATCCAATATTCTTAGACTTGATGAAGATGGACATGGGAATCATAGAGAAGGGAACATCATCAATCCTTTCACAAATGATTGCTCAACCGTCTCTTTTGGAAAAGTTAAAGGATTCTCAAAAGGATGATGTGGGAATTCAAGAAAAAGTGGAAGCTATTAAAAAGGGGAAATCCTCGGAGTTTAATGTTAATGAAGAAGGTATTGTGCGGTTTGGGAAAATACTATGTGTTCCATCAAGTCCGGATCTGAAGAAGGAACTTTTGGATGATGCACATAGTTCAAATTTATCTATTCACCCAGGGAGCACAAAGATGTATTGAGATCTCTGAGAAAACTTTTGGTGGGATAATATGAAGAAGGAGATCACTGAATATACATAAAAGTTCCTGTTGTGTCAGCAAGTGAAGGCAGAGAGGCAGAAGTCTAAGGGGATGATGCAACCATTGCCCATACCAGAATGGAAATGGGAGAACATCACCATGGACTTTGTCACCGGACTTCCAAGGACATCCAAAGGCAAAAATGCAATCTGGGTTGTTATGGACTGTCTTACAAATACTACACACTTCATTTCTATTTGGGAGGATTTCTCATTGGATCAACTAGCACGGATATATATCAAGGAAGTGGTAAGGTTCCATGGAGTACCACTATCTATTGTGTCTGAATGAGATCCAAGATTCACCTCTAAGTTTTGGAAGAGTCTTCAACATGCTCTGAATACTGAACTGAACTTCAGTACGGCCTATCATACTCCAATTGATGGCCAATCCGAGCGGACTATCCAAACACTTGAGGATATGTTTAGAGCGTGATCAATGGACTTTAAATGAGGATGGGATCAACATATTCCTATGGTTGAGTTCTCTTATAATAACAATTTCCACTCGAGCATCCAAATGGCACCATATGAAGCCCTGTATGGGAAAAGGTGCAGAACACCGGCATGTTGGGATGAGGTCGGTGAACGTAATCTTCTTGGACCATAAATGGTCGAGGAAATGGTGGAGAAGGTAAAAAACATTCAACAACATATCAAGGCAGCTCAGAGTCGACATAAGAGTTATGAAGATAATCATCGACGAGACCTTGAGTTTAAAGTTGGAGACATGGTTTTTCTATGCATATCTCCGTGGAATAAGGTCATGAGTTTTGGAAAGAAAGGGAAGTTAAGTCCAAGGTATATCAGAACCTTCGAGATTCTTGATCGTGTCAGGGTTGTGGCCTATCGACTAGCACTTCCACCTACTATGGCCAAAGTACATGATTTATTTCATGTATCCCTCTTAAGGAAGTACATACCGGACCCTTCACATGTACTCTCTTCTGAGGTGGTACAATTGGAAGATTATCTTTCTTATGAGGAGCAACCAGTGAAGATCTTAGATCATAGAGAAAAGGTTCTATGAAATAAGACAATGCCCCTCATCAAGGTGTTGTGGAGAAACCACAAGTTTGAAGAAGCAACTTGGGAATCGGAGGATATGATGAAGCTGAGTTACCCACATTTGTTTTAGTGTGGGAAAAGGAAATTTTCAAGGGCGAAATTTCTTAAGGGGGGAATATTGTAATGACCCAAAGTTTCATTAATGGAAAATCCCTCTTGATCTAGTTAAATGTCTCTTTATGCAAAAAATTTTTATATGATGTCAACTTCTTTGGTTTTATGTTATGAATTTTGACCATTGTTAATATAGTCATTGAACAGTGATCACGTGATTTGTATAAATATAGGACCTTAACATATCCAATTTACTCAGACAAAAGAAGCAATGGCCTCATCCAATAGAATTTCCCCATACGAAGCCCATTTGTCAGAGCTCTGAAAAGAGGTGGCGTCTTTGGTCTTTGCCCTTGACCAAGCCTAAGCTGAGATTCATCATGTCAAGCTCAAACGTGACCGTCTATGGTAAAAGTGGAAGTTGATTGAAATTACCACTCAAGTGATGTTATCCGAGCCACCCCAAGAGTCTGTCACCATCGCACACCTTACCCTTAGGTCTTATGCGGCTGTTTTAAGGGGTTATGTAACAAATAAGTAGTACTATGTTCATGTACATTATTTTTCTATATAATAATGAATATAATTTCTAGTCATTTTTGATACATTGTAAATAGTTTTTAAAGTACAAATGGTGTTTTTAGTTATTATTTAATTAAGAAATATATTTTATTAAATTAAGAGATTTTTGAATTAAATTATATTTTAATAAAATATTATTATTATTAAATTAATTTTTATTAAATATAAATGATCTTATAATTTTATGAATGAAATTAAAATTTTTATTAAGGTTTGAAAGCCATTTTTGTCAAAACCCGTGAATTTTTGATAAATGTCAGTTTTTATTTTAAAAGTGAAAATTAACATATATAGAAAATTATTTAGATAAAATAAATGTTATTTCTGGAATCAGGATTTTGAAATTATCCAACGGTGAATTTTTCATAATTTTCTGAGACAGTCAAATTTTTGGGTAAAAATTAAATACCGTTTAAATATATAATGTGTTTTATGACATCATAATGACCCAATTTTGATGTAATAAAATACTATAATCCTTATGTTCGGCCAATATATGTTTTACCATTAAAATAATTTTATTTTGGGTTTGTTTGACTTACTTTTCAAATCATTAATGGACCCCTCAAGACATATTCAACACTTTGCCTTTTTAAATTAATTTCCATGGGAGTGTGACTCACCTCCACATAAGCAACCATATTATTTTAAGATGTTCGAACTTGGGCCTTATAAAATATTTTTTTCCTTTTCCCTTTTCCAAAAACCGTGGGCAAAAACCATGGGATGTTTTGTGGTTTGGATTAATTTAATATAAGGGGACCCAAACCTCAATAATAAAGAATTCCCTCACCTTTCCTATATAAACCCACCCAAGCTCCCACTTCCTCCTCACTAAAATCTCTTTGATGTCGTCCAACCTCTGCCCTACTCTCTCTATAATCCTACCAAGGTGCCCCAAGCTCCCAAGAAGACTCTCACAAGCCTCTCTCTAGCCTTTGGAAGCACACTTCCAAGTAAGGGTTTTTTCTTCCTTTCTCATTTTTGTCAATTTTATTTAAGTTGTATTTCCCTTTTAATTTCAATTATGAATGTTTGGGTATGGTTTCACACCTCCCCCATACTTCCCTATTATATTTTTAATTATGGGAGACCCCTTTATCTCTCATTAAATGCCTCCCATTTACACTCATTACTATGCCGAAATTCCGAAATGAACTTCTCTCTCTTCTTTTACATTCAAGCAATAATTTTGTATCATGAATCTAAATTCCATTACAATTGTTGGGACATGTTTCTATATGAACTCCTTACTTTCCATTACATTTAAATATTATGAGGAACCCATTTCTCTCTCATCAACCATTTTTATGAATTCTTATGTCACGCCATTACGCTGCTGAAATCGCACCGATTTTCTAAGTCAATGCCATTGTGTAGTGGATACCATGCCCATTTCTCCATCAAGGTTATCCACCTTTATGCACCTTTACTTATTGATTAAAAAGTTTCATGTATTAATTACACATTCCTTTATCATGGAATAAATTATTATGTTTTATGAATCCATGTTTTATGATCCATGTGGCACACATATGCATGAAATGAAATGTTTAAGAAGGGTGTTCCCTTATAGCGCTCCAATGCATTGGGTAAAGTATAGTATCATGATACATCATGTGCAATGAGTGTTGACTCATGATAATTCAAGTGCAACGAGGGTTTACTTGTGCTTTATGTGTAATGAGGATTTACTCATGCTTCATGTGCAATGGGCCTTGGCTCATGCTAATTCCATGTTAAGTGTTGTTGCCACGTTTCAATGTTATGATTATCATGCTTTATCATGCCTTTATGTTCATGTTTCTTTTATGCTCTATTGATATGCCTATTGTCTAACATGTATTGTACCCCTCATGTTATTCCATGTTTACTCCCTTACTGGGCTTTATAGCTCACCCTTTTTCTTATGCATGTCCTTAGGTTATCCCATGCAATGCTAAGTACGAGGGAATTTAGTGGTCATGTAAAGTAATTTTTCAATAAAGATGTTTTATTTCATGTTTTAAGTATTTATGTAATGATCCTAATCCCCAAAGACACTAAACCTCTCGATCTTCTTATTGTATCAAGTGATGTTTTATGTAATAAATCATGTGTAAGTTTGTAATAAAAGCAGGGTTGTCATAGATAGATATGGGAAATTCAATGGTTAATGATCATAAGAAATTGAATATTTCAAGGGGACTAATAAAGGAATCAAGTAAGTGAATGTTGATAATATCCATGGCCAAATAAAAAGAACCATATAGAAGAAAATTAATGATGGTATCAATATAACATACCCAAGTTGGGTAAAATAAAGGGTTGTTGTCATTGATGAATGGAATCATTATAAAAATAAATTTTAAATAAATTATTGAGTAATATATCATTTTGTTTTAAAAAACCCTTCTAAAAAATGTTTTCATTGAAAATCAATTTTGAAAATATTTTCTTTAAAAAAACCTTTTAAAATGAAAAGGAAGCTTCAAATAAATGGTGGTGGGTAATTCTGTACATTCCATATGAGGTAAAAAGGAACGGTTCTTTTTCTTGGTTAAAGGTTAGGAAAATTCCTTGTTCGGAAAGCGACAAGAAGATTCCTTTGAAAAAATTCGTAAAAGGAAAAAAGGGTAAAAATATCCTTCATTAATAAATTTAAAAAAAATTGAAAACATTTTAATAAAACATGTTTTTTAGAAGAAAATAGCTTCTCTGACTAAAGAGATAAACAATGTAGGGTTTTCTAAAAAACATATTCTAAAATATTTTTGAGTTCCAAAGAGTTGAAAAATAGTACTAATACTTGAAAATTTTCATGAATAACCAGAGAATAATAAAATGGTTTATTGAATAATTTTATAAAATTTATTCAAATAAAAATACCATTAAAATATCCTTAAAGTTATTTTTGAGGAAAATAATATTCAAACATTCTAAATTGTCCCATACAACTTTGAAAGATTTTAAATAATAACCCCCATAAAGGAATAAAATTAAATTAATGTTTAAAATTCTATAAATATAAAATTATTAATGATATAATATAACCAAAAATGTTTTAGATACACCACAAAAAAAAGATTTAAGTGGTGACCATGATATTTTTCTCACGAATATAAAAAGTGAGATGAGAATCCATGGCCTTGTGTTTCCTTTCAGGTGAACATCCATTATCCTCCTATATAAGGGGTTTGAACATGTTAATAACTTATAAAACAACCATATTAATATTTATGATATCATATATTATCTTATTATGATATTTTATTACATGTATGTTAATAACCTTTCATTGCATTAACTATTTCAAGTGTTAATTGCCTAGTTTGTCGAGTATGTTTTAACTTTTTATTTTTTGTTCTTAATAAATATATCATAATTTCATAAAATCCATAATTTTAAACATTATTTTAATATAATATATATATATATATATAATATTTATCTAGAATAATCTATAATTTTTTGAGATAATAAATGAAGTGTACCATAGATGGAGACAATAGTCCGTACGTACACATGAACACTACCTTAATTACATTGTCATATTTTAAAAGAATGAAAAGTAAATGATATGTTTATAAATGTATATTGTAATTACAGTACTCTATTTATATAATATATTTCATATATATTTATAAAAATTTATCCTTAATATGTTCAATGTTCTGTGTGAATAAATCACATCACTTTGAGGGGGCGGTAGTCCACACTTCCTCAAATGATGATATCGTATTAATGTAAAATATAAATTATTAAATTTATATGTTATAAAAGTAATAAAAAGTGTAAATTAATAAAAAATATCATATATAACATCTATAACATATATAGAGAGTGTTTCCATCATAATTTTAAACCATTAAAGTTGGTAAAGGAAAAATGAACAATCATCGTTTCATGAAGTGGTAGTTTGTTGTAAATAGAATTTGTATGTTCTTTACCCATTAGATGGAAGTGGGTGTTAGTGTAGGTTGAAAACTTAATTAAAAAACATAAAATTATATTTAGTATATATTTTTTATTATATTAATCTAGAATAATAATATTTTAGGTGGTGGAGATGTAAATGAATGAAAAGAGTTTGTTGGAAAGAGTTACCTTAAAATCGGGTAACTCCTTTTGGTTTATACCAAAGGGATTCCTTGGAAGGATTTATTTACAAATGTATTATTAAAGTTAAATTTTAGGTATGTTTAAAAGCTATTTTGGAATATATTTGTTGATCCTAATAGGTTTTAGGTGTGTGAGTAATGGTAATATGTGGTGGCCTTTTATGGGAGGAAAATGACTCTCTTGGTATTTTTGAAAAGAAGTTAGGAGTACCCACATTTTTTTGTAACATAATTCATAAAAATATAAAAAATTCTGGAATGTAAGGTGCGTTGATGAATTATGGAAATTCAATGGGTTTTGAACATTTTTCTATGTCATTTGGGTCATTAAGTTAGAGGTATAGTCCTTTATTAAGCTTAATTTTTCCTTAATAGTTGTAAATAATTTTCATCACATTCCATAATAATTTTGGTAAAAAACAAATTTTGTCTTATTATAAATTATAAATTATGATAATTAAATATTTTATATCCGTTTTCCTAAATTCTAATCATATATGTGGTAGAAATTAATTTAATATTCATCCCACGGACGGGATAACAATGAGGGTTTTTTAAATAAAAAATATCCAAAATATTTTTATGTTTTTATAAACCATTTCAAAGTAAGATCGATTAAAATTACATAAAATGTATTAATTTATATAAATATTATCTAATTAAACTTTTAAAACTAATTAGAAGTATAATTTAACATTATAAATAAATTATATGAAAATAATCTTTGAACTAAAATTCAGTTTTTTTAACAATTTTTTTAAAAATGAAATGTTTTAGAAAAATATAAACAATTTAAACTACCCTAATTATTATGTTTATATTTCACATATGAAGTTTTTTTACATATTAAATCACTTAAAGTGTTAAATTTCATATTTTAAGTTGTTTTCCATTAAAAGTTGATAAAATTACCTCTATAAAAATATAGGTTTTTATGTGATAAATAAGGTTTGTTCTTATCTTATGCATATCAAACCAAATAGATGAAGAAAAAAATATTTGATAGAATATATAAAATATATATTTCATTAAAATAATTAACTAATTTTTATTAAATATTTTTATTAAGATAAAACTTCTTTGGAAGCATAAAAATAATAATATTTCATTTTATATCTGATTGGTTCTTATTTTCATTTCTCATTAATTGGTAACCCATGATCTCGTTTTATATTTATATAAACCATATATTTTCATAAGTTAGTTAATACTATTTATAAAATATAACATAATGTCTAGGTTATATCATATTATATTAAATAATAATATTTAAATAAAACATTGTTATATAGAGAAACTCAGTCTTGTGTGTGATGAAAACTGTCGCGGAAGGTTGCTCATGCATGTAATGAAAGCTATCGAGGATGGTCACTCTTTCATGTAATGAAAGCTGACTCTATTTTGTATGAATTTTAAGCAATATAATATATTGTACTTATTTGAGATAGTAAATATACTGTAAAGTTTTAGTTTATTATATTCCCTTTTTTACACTTGGTGTCATATGTCATAAATGCTATTGAATATAAGGTTGTACATTAGAATTTCACGGTGTTTCATTCTCCCCACATTAATAAAATTTTATCCTCACAATTTAAACTTGATCTCATTGATATATTTTTTGATATTTCCTATGTTAAAATCCCACAACATTAGAAGGGTTTGTAAAACATCCTCTAGAAAAGAGAGAATGGGAATTACAAAGGTCACATGAACTAAATTGTAACTAAGTCTATAAGTAGGAGAACATTTTTGGAAAGTATAGATACATATTTAGAGTAAAATTGTACATATATATAGGGATTGATTGAGTTTATCAACCATAAACAAGTGAATTATTAATATGAAGTTGATGGCCTCATGTTCATATATCTGTGATGATTTAGAATTCCATCAATTCAAAAAAAAAGTATTATGACAAAATTTTATTTCCAAGTCATTTTCCTAATATTGGGTAATTATTTTACTGACCAAGAGTATAGGGAAATATTTTTACATTATAGGATTCAATTTCAGGTGAACCATTCTATCTTTTGGTTTTTCTTTGATCAAATTATATTTCATCCCTTTTCTCCCAAAAATTAACTACCAATAATGAATTTTTTCTTGAAGCACTAAAATAATAATTTAAAGGATCGTAAGGCCTATAAATGAGTGAAAAGTATAAATATTTGTCTTTAAATATCTTCCAAAAAATATGGTTAATATATTATTCTCTAATCCTCAAAATTGATACTACTAGTTCATTGTTAATATTTATTATTCAAATTATTTAACTAAAAATAATGAAAATATTAACATGAATATTGTGTAGGTTAGTGGTTAGCCTAAAACCCTTATCGTCCTTTGTTCATGGGTTCAAGATTAGTGGGATTACTAGAGATGGTAGGTTTTCACCCATTATTCAGGTTTTTCTTTTCTAAAACCATATTAATATAATTTCCAAAATAAATCTTATGGTCATCCTAGAAATTTAATCATTAAATAGACTCTTAGATAAGGTTTTCATTACAATCAATTTTTATAAAGTATCATAATGTTATTTTACTATTAGTATGATTCCATTACTGATTATATGACACCTTAAGGTTATCAATACCTTTAATATTATGTCTATATAAATGTAAATGCATTATTCCTCAAATAACATTTTCCCTCTAATACATATTCTTCTAAAATCAACCATATTCCTTAGAGATTTCATGATTCTTATAACCAAAATACCACTGGTAAAATAAATATATAGTTTAATTATTGAATCCCAAAATATTTCCTTCCTTAGTCTATGGTTTAACCATAATATCATTTGTCAAATTTCTAAATCATGAAACCATATTTTTAAATCTAAAACACCTTAGGTTTAACCTTGATCATTCATTTTAATTATCTATTCAAATTATTCATAGTGGTTTGTAATGAAAACATGGATTATCCTAAGTATATCCACCATGAGTGTCAAACTAGGTATACAGTATGGCCCATTATCATGTACCAGGTTACACGGACTCAGGCTCAGAACACCTAGTCAGAGTTATTACTCCTAGGTACATCTCTTTTAGAACTATTTCCACTTGTAGTATCCAGGTATGGATATATTTCTAGGAAGACCCACATAATCTCTACATTACCAAAATTCTATAATTTTCCTCAAATTCTATGTTAGGGTTATGTCATCTAACCTATATTTTTATAAATCTAGTTCTCGAGGTATATACTAAACTTCCTTTGATACCAAATGTAGTGACCTGATCCCAGATAGCCTCGAGCTAGTGTCTGATACTAAATACATTAGAATGTTTATATGGAATCAATCCCCAAACAGCCAATAAGTTTATAAGTCTTGGTAAACCAGATACATAAATGAGTCTTGTATTATGAATTTCTATACTAATTACCACTTAATTATTCACTTATTTCTAAATAAATAAATAACATCATTGATAACTCTAATCCATCTAGTAAATCACTGCATATATTTCATTGTACCTTTATTAGATTCCTAGGGAAAGAAACATAATAAGGGTGAGATCAAATGCTCACTAAGTGCAAAAAAATAACATAATCTATAATGAATCAATGAGAATAGTCAATATAGAAAGGTAAATAATTGAGAACACATTCCATGTAATAAATAACTAAGAAGAAAGTGAGTAAATAAAATGGACAGCTAATTAACTAAAAACATATTCCATTCGAATAAATAGATAAGGAAAAATCAATATGGAAAGGTAAGAAACTGAAACACGTGCCATTTAATAAATGAACTAAAAATGAAATGTATCCATAGATATTCCGATATAAGATCTCATGGATGAATAATAACATAAAAATAATGAGTTAAATTCTTAATTAATAGATTCCATGTTTCCCAGGTACATTGGGCCATTATTGTCAAGCTAAATTTTATCAATTCCATGTTTTGTAACTAATTTATCCCATAAGACTATAAATTCTTCTAGGGGCTTTCATTAATCAGTCCCCAATCCGTAGGGATTACTTTAAATGGTTTCAAACCCATGGATTGCATGTCCTATTCATTCCTCATATAGAATAAAAAAACATTCCTTATCAAATATCCATATTGAATAAAGTATAAGGATTTATCAATATTTCCCCAAAAAATCAAATAACATTAAAAGTAAACATCATATGAAAAATTTTATATAGTATAGGTAATAAACATATCCATGATAAATGATATGGATATATAGGGGAAATTCAATCTTCAATGAACATAAGAAATTGAATATTTTTAGGGGACTAACAAATGAATCAAGGAAGTGAATTCCAATACTATCCTTAGATAAATCAATCAAAAACAATCTATAGGAAGATTAAGGATTATATCAATACAGCATACATCAAGTGGAGTAAAATAAATGGTTTTTTTAATTGATGAATGGAAACATTATAAAGAGATATTCTAAAAACATTTTGAAGAAAATATCCTTTTATTTTGAGAAAACATTTGAAATACCTTTTCATTAAAAATAAATTTTAAAAATATTTAATTTAAAAATTAACCTTTTAAACATGAAAATGAATCATCAAAGATAAGATGGTGGGTAAATCCATGCAAGCCATATGAGGTAAAAATAATATTCCTTTTTCATGGTTGATGTTTAGGAAAATGAATTATTTAGAAAGAGACAAGAATATTCCTCTAAAACATTGGTAAATGATATAAAGGTTAAAAAAAATTAAAAAAAAATTTAAAAAAAATTGAAAACATTTTAATAATACATTGTATTTTGAAGAAATCAGGTTCTAAAAAAAATAAACAAAGTTGGGTTTTCTAAAAAACATTTTCAAAAACATTTTGAGTACTAAGAAGTGGGAAATGGTACTAATAATTGAAAATGGTTATGAATAACCATATAATAATTAAAGGGTTTATTGAACAATGGTAATATAATTTCATCAAATGGATATAACATTGAAATATCATTAATGTTATTATTGATGAAAACAATATTTAAACATTCCAAAGTGTCTCATACCACTTTGAAACATTTTAAATAATAATACTTATGAAGGAATAACATTAAATGAAAGATTAAAATACCATGAATAAAATCGGATTAATGATATAATATAACTAAAGGGGTAGTAAATAGAACATAAAAAAATATGTAAGTGGTGAACATGACATTTATCTCACAAATGTAAAAAGTGATATGAGAATCCCTTACCCTATGTTCCCTTTCAGGTGAACATCCTATAACCTCATATATAATGGGTTTAAACATGTTAATAACTTATAACAGAACCATATTAATATTTATGATATCATATATGATCCTATTATAATATCTTATTACTCGTTTGTTAACAACCATTCATTATTTTAACTATTTTTGGGTGTTAGTTGCCTAATTTGTCAAGTTTGTTTTAACATGTTATTTGTTTTTCTTATTAAATATATCATTGTTTCATCATCAATAGAATGTAAATCATAATGTTAATATCATATATACCCTCAAACAATGTTATCATATTAACATAAAATGGAATGTTTTAAATTTATGTGTTATAAAAAGTATTAAAGGAGTATAATAGCATAATAAATATCACATATAACATATATAAAAAGATTTTATATAATAATTTCCAACCTTGAGATTTGTTAAAGGAAAAATAAACAATCATCATTTCATGAGGTGATAGTTTCCCACGCACAAAAACTATATATCTATTACCCATTAGATGGAAGTGTGTGTTAATGTAGTTGGAATGTTTAATACAAAAATATCATAGTATATTGAGGATACTGGTGTTCTTATATGAACATAGAAGGATAATATTTAGGGTTTTTTTAATTAAGGGAAATAAAAGTGATTGTTGTAAATGGTTAAATTAAAATCAGATAAATCCTTTTGGTTTATACCAAAGGGCTTCCTTGAAAGGAATTCTTCCCAAAAAGAGGATTCAAGGTTGAGGGGATGGATATTGGGAATCTATTTGGGAAGACCTTTAGAAATCCTAATATGTTTGAGAATATTGAGTAATGGGGAGAGGTGGTTTCATTTTATAAGGGAGTAAAATGACTCACTTGTTATTTTTTAAAAGAAGTTAGTTGCACCCACATTTGTACCTAAAAAATTCACAAAAAACTGATCAAAATAAATATTGCAAGGTGCACAGAAAAATTATGTCCAGAAAATGGGTTTTGGATAAGTGTATAGGTCATTTAGGCCCTTAAGTTAATGTTTTAGTACTTTATGAAGCATTATTTTTCCTCACTACTAGAATAAATCCCTTTAACGGCCGCCAAAAGATGATACTAAAGGTCTTTATTGGCCACCTTGTGATCGCTTTTGGTGGTCGTAGTTGCTCGGTCGGTACAAACCAAATGCAACCACAATTGGAGGTATCTAATGTTCCTTAAAGATATATAATATTTCATGTGCATATGAAACACTAGGGTGCGAGGAGGGATGCGAGGGAACATTATCTAGGGTGAGAGGGGATCTGAAACTATGGTTGTCGGCCAAGGTAGATCTACAATGGCTGAAGGGAGGGGCAGGCATGACGTCGAGGGGTTCATGGTAGGCGTTTTATCATTGAGGGCCTATGTTTTTTGAGGAAGTTATGTTAGAGGTGATGGGAGGCGATGAGAAGTGGTGATTGGTGTGACTGAGAGTGGAAGGGCGGCGGTAGGGGAGAAAAGGGGCTTCAATGGGTAGTTTTAGTAGTGCTATTGAAGAATACAATGGTGGGGGTGGAAAAAATACATCATATTTTATTTTAGTATTATATAACACCATTGGATACCATTGATACTATCAATAGTGACTACCAATGGTGGTCGCCTATCCCCCCAAGCATAGAAACATATTTCTCTAGTAGTGCCTTAATACTTGGAAATAATTTTAATCACTTTCACTAATCATTTTGGTTAAAAAATAATGTTGGTATTATTATAGATTAAAAATTATTATGATTTAAAATATATAATCCATTTTTAAAAATTCAAATAATTGAAGTGGCAGAAATTAATTTAAAAACCATCCTCCATGTGGGACGACATTGCAGGTTTATAAAGTAAAAACACCCGAAAGTTTTCTATGTTATTATAATCAATTTCAAAGTCAAATAGATTAAAATTAAATAAATTATTATAATTGATAAAAATATTTTCAAATTAAACTTTCAAATCAATTAAAATAATAATTTAACCTTATAAATAAATTATATGAAAAATGTGTTTTGAACTAAAATTCAGTAATTTTAACTATCCATTAAAAAATGAAAGGTTTTATAAAAATATAATAAATTCACCATAACCAAATTAATATGTTTAAATTTAAAATATGAAGTTTATTTTTAAGTATTAAATCAATTAATGTTTCAAAATTCAGATTTATAATGGGTTCTCCATTAAAAGGTAGTAAATTTGCCTTTATAAAAATATAGGTTTTTATGTGTGAAATAGGGTTTGTTCTGATCTTATTCATATAAAACCAAATTAATGAATTTAATTTTTTTTTATTTAATATATAACATATATATTTCAATAAAATCATTAACTAATTATAATTATTTATTTTTATTAAGATAAAACTCTTTTGGAAACATAAAAATAATAATATTTCTTCTTATATCCAATTGGTTCTTATTATAGTTTATCATTAATTGGTATCCATGAATTCATTTTATATTTATATAAAACATATATTTTCATAAGTTATTTAACACTATTCATAATAGCTAAAATAATGGTTAGGTTATATCATATCATATTAAATAATAATATTTAAATAATACATTGTTATTTGGTGAAACTCTGTCTTGCATGTAACACAGGATATCATGGAAGGTCGCTCTTGTGTGTAACACAATCTATCTAGGAAGGTATATCTTTCGTGTAATTCAAGATAACTTTGGGTTGTGTGCATTTTATTCTATATTATATATTAAATTTATTTAAGGTAGTAATTATATTGTGAAGTATTGAGTTATTATATTTTATTTTTACACACAGTGTTATGTGTCATAAACACTATTAAATACAAAGTTTTACCTTATAATTTTGGGGTTTTACATAGCCATAAGAAGGAATTAATGATCATGGACATGTGTCCAGTAGATAATCCATTGGAAATTCACCAACACCAATTGTGTAAAAAATCATAAAATATAATAATAAATAAATTCAATTAAAAATGAATATTAAATATGAATTTAATTAACAAAATAAAATAGGAAATCAGGATTTCACATTGATAATTCCTGATGGAATCTCTAGTTTTTCTTCACATATTTGTTTACCATTAACAAAATGAAACATTGAATGGTGATGATTAATATGTCAAAAACATGTTATTTAAAAATGGGTTAATGAAAAAATATAATTCAAATGAAAATCTAACCACTAATTCCTATATATATCAATAATGAAATAAAAAATTATAAATTTGAAACATGGACCCTTTGACACCAATTTAAAGATTCGAGTGTAGCTGGAGCACTTTTGGTGGGTGATAAACCAAAATGTTTTAGTCAATTTGATGGATCATTCAAACTATTATTGGTGATGTAAACACCATGAACAATGAAAAATTTCCAATTAGATATTGTCTTAAGAAAAACTCAAAACCTAGAGAGGATCTTTGCATGTTAAATTTTTAATTAATTTATATAGATCGGGAGAAAAAGGATACATCATTTTTGGAACTTTCTTCGATTATGATGTTGATCTTCCAAATAACCCTTCTCATATTATCTTATTTTAATTAAGAGGATCAATGTTTAAAATACATCTGATGATGATCCACATGTTCTCCATTCATCTCTAATGACACCAATTGATTTCCAGGTGCTAGCGTAATGAATCAATCATCATTCATTGTTTGTCTATATCACTCATTCTTCAGCATTGAAGGATTCACTCTAGATATTCTTATTCTTGAGTGGAAAAGAGGGAGATGTGCTTAGAGAGAAAACAATTATGTGTAATGATTCATTATTCTCAATTATGTGATTAAAGATTATCCCTATACAATAGACATAATCGTTTGTTTATAATACTAGGAATTATTTTAAAATATTATTAAATTGAATTACATCCCTTAAATAATAAAATAATCTTTATTAAACCTCATTCAAATAAACATAATAAAAATATTATTATTTTATTCCATGCACACTAACCTATACAATATCAAATATTATTTAGTCGTCTTGTGAATGCTTATTTGTTACCAGACTCAACCTTGGTCCTTCTTGTCACACCCCAAACCATGCATTTATTTTATTTTATGATTTCTTTGGTTTTATATTATTTTGCTCTGGTTCGTGTTCAGTCTCGGATGAGATATTTTTGAGTTTTGATAAAAATCACGCATTGTGGGTTCAACGTCGTTGGACGCGCGGGCGGAGCGCAACACCGCATGGCTTCGCCCATGAAACTGTGTGGCCTTTTCGGCTTTGAGGAATTAAAATAAATTAGTAAATGTCAATTTAGATTGTCTTTTAATATTTTTATGGCTATTAGGGATTTTACTATTTATATCCTAGATGAAAACTAAAATTTTTAATTTTATTATTATAAAAATAAATGAGTTCTTTTATTAGTTTTTTTTCTATCATTTTACTTTAGTATTATTATGTATTATTCTTATTATTATTATTATTGTCATTAATTATTATCATTATTTGATCTTTATTTTATTTTTTATTATTATTTTTTTTCCTCCTTTTCTTCTAACCCTAATGGCCACCTCCCCGTTTCTTTTTGGGGTCCCCTTCTCATAACCCTGTGCGCCGCCACCCCCCCTACTCCTCTTCTCCTTTGTAGCGTGGAGCTGCTCCCTCCTCCCTTGCAGCAGCCTGCACAATAGTCGCGCGCCCAGCCCTCCTTTTCTCCTTGCTCAAGCCCGCAGCACCCCTCGGCCTCCTGTTTCCCCTGCCCGCGTTGCTCCTTCGCACAGTCGACCCCCATACAGCCGACCCCTTCAGCCCCTACAGCTTCCCTGACGCGGCTCCTACTCCCAACGGCAGAGCCATCTCCAGCGGCGCACCCCCCCTTGCCAGCTGCTCCTGATCTGCCTCGCGCGAAAGCCCGTTGTCGGCGCCCCTACTTGCGGTGCACCATCCCTCCCTCAGCGCACACACCCGCTGCCTGGCCGCCGGCTCCCTTTTCCCATTGCAGCACGTCCCAACTCGGCCTGACGCCTCTGCATCTCCCGCACCCAGCAGCGGCCACCCCCTCCTTTAGCGCACCAATCTGGCGCACCCCATCCTACTCAGCGGCACATCCCGACTCCCTCCTCTCCTCTTGCTCCCCTTTTGCAGTAGCCAGCCGCACAACCTCCCTCCTCTTCCACTACACCATGTCGTCGGCCTCAGCTCTCCCTTTGCCTCAACAAGCGTCGGCCTCCTCTACTCCCCATCCGTCGCCGCACAGCCAGCCTCTCGGCTCCCCTGTTTTCGGCCAACACCCTCAAGCCGTGAGACCCCCCTTAAACATTTCTTTTATTTTTTTATTTTTGTTTTTCTTATTTTTATTCTTCTTATTATGGGTATTATTTTTATTATTATTATTATTATTATTGTTATTATTATTATTATTATTATTATTATCATTATTATTATTATTATTCGTATTCATATTATTATTATTATTATTATTGTTATTATTATTATTATTATTATCATTATTATTATTATTATTATTATTATTATTATTATTATTGTTATTATTATTGTTATTATCGTTATTATTATTATTATTATTATTATTATTGTTATTATTATTATTATTATTATTATTATTGTTATTATTGTTGTTGTTGTTGTTGTTGTTTTTATTATTATTATTATTATTCTTACTATTATTATTATTAATATTGTTATTATTACTGTTATTATTATTTTTATTATTATTATTAATCTTATTATTGTTATTATTATTATTATTAATCTTATTATTATTATCATCATCATCATCATTATTCATATTTTTATTATTATTCTTATTTTCATTGTTATTATTATCACCTTATTCTTGTTGGGTTATGGGTCTTAGTTGATGGTTGGTTTTTTTTATTGGTTGATTTAGGATTTTTAGGACCCACGCAGGGAGTTTTGGGGTGAGCGTCGTCGTCGCGCCTTGTCTCTGAGGTTTCCTTGTCGTCACGCCCCAATTCAGAGCGAGAGTTGTTGTCGCGTCGTGTATCCGAGGTAGGTTCCCTCTACACTGCTTTTAAAATTTAAGTTACAATATTTCCTGCTATTTTCGCACACTAATTGTTCAAAATAAATATTTTATTAATTCTAAATAATGTGAGATAATATATGATAATTAATTTTTAATATAAGATAGTTAATATTTAAATGATTATTTAGTGTAAAAAGAGCCGTTTATTTTATACAGGACGCTTGAAATATTTTTTTGACGAGCGGACACTCAATAATGAAAGAATGCTCATTTGCTTTTAAAGATAATTCACGAAATGTAAAATAGAGTTCTGGTTTAATGAGAAATGGTTTATTTTGAAGCGTGAACAAGTACTTTGGTTCTTTTGAGAAGTTGTCGGGTTGGATCTTAAAGTTTATTTGGAAAAAAATAAAATGGTTTGGTTTGGTTTGGTTTATAAAAATATTTTCATCCTGTGAAGTGGTGTTTTGGGGGTTCTTTAAATGGTTTTAAACTGGGTTTGGCCTTATAAAGAAGTTGTACTTTTTTTAGAGTAGTGATTGTGAAATGTATTTAATGCCCGTTTGGAACTTTATGGAAAGCGATGAAAATGTTTTGATAAAAACCCTCTTAGGATGACTCTCATGCCTTGGTTGTAATTGATTGTTTGGGAGGCCGCGCTTAGAGGCTCTCGGGTACTTGAGTAGTTAAAGGCAAGAGGTTGTCCCATGGAGTGGCTCGGGGTGATGCTTGTTGTGCTTTATATATAGATATATCTGATTAGATGCTCGGTTGGCATCGGTTGGCTCACCCCCTTTTTAAACACTTGAGACATGGGAATCTGGCATATTGAGAGAATATTCTAAGAATGATTGCTACACTGGTAGGTTATGGTTCTGACCAATGGCCCATAGTAGGTGGATATATTGGGTTTATTACTATGGGATTTTCCCTCAACCTACCTGAGAGAGGATGGTTGAGCGTATTGTGTGTTTTTATTTCATTGTGACATGTCGATAAGGATGATTTCTCATGTATTGGTGTCTTCTTGTTTATTCTCTATCTCCTAGGTTCACCCATGTCTATTCAGATTTTGTTGCTTGCAGTAGTGATTATGATGCTCACATGTATACCTACATTTCCCTTGCTGTGTGTTTTACTTTGTGAATTCTGGTGTATTGTTTTCCTTGGAAAGTGGTAAATTGCTTTTGATTAGTTTTCTAAAAATGGTTTTCAAATGAAAGTATTTAATCCTCTTTGTACAAATTTGAAAATATAAACATCACATTCCCTTTTCCTAAAATGTCATTGACACTAATGAATTGAACCCAAATTTGGAAATGGTTAAGGTCAATGGTTCGTACTTTGTTTTTTAGTAGAATATTTAGAAAAACATACTTTTATAAATTATAGTTCAAACTTGAAATGATGTTTCTTTTATTTTAAAGGTAGTGCATTGGGAATAGATATCGGGCTAGCCTACTAAGTTTTAATACTCATGCCTATAGTTATTTTCTGTTTTTAGTGTTTGTGCAGGCTATAGCTTGAGTGCACTCGCCTAGGGTGACGCTTGATCGTTGAGTCGGAGAGCGACCCGTGAGGTCACACGGAGTTTGTTCGGACGTCGTGTTTGGTCAGTTTTATTTTTCTCCTATTTTTGTTCAGTCACTTTCTTTGGTTTATTTTTTCTGTGTTGCTCTATATTATATCTGCAGTCTTATTTATTTATATTGGGAGAAATTGTTCCCACTACCTCTGTTTATGCCCTGGCACTTGTCGCCCACCCGGGGGGATCGGGAACGCCTCTCGGGCCATGTCGCGGACCGACTCGGGTGATCGGTTCAGGGTCGACCCGGGTTGGTTCGTGAAAAAATGGTAGCAAAGGGGTCAGCTCTTAGCAGACCTCACCTTTCAGAGCGACCATTGTTATTTGGGATGTTGAGGTAGAAGGAGTATGATTGTCGGGACTTGAGGGGTAGGTGCGAGAATATTGTTGCGAACTCTCGCCCATACTGATCCTCAGGTTTCCAGGTGAAGTCCATTTTAATTTGTTTGTTTGGGTTTTTATGGAAATTTTTGTGATTGGGATACGAAAAAGGGAGTTTGGGCCACTATTCCTCCTAACCCGCACGGCCTGGCAAGCCATGCATAGCTAGGGGCATGGTCCAAGAAGGCTCTCTGTGTCAGTGACGTGTTTATCATATGGCCGCCAACCATATGGTAAATTTACCCACTGACACTAGTACCATGTTTGAGTTGTTTTGGGTTTCCCTTGATTTCTGAAAGTGGTTTGAATCAGAAAAGTGGTTTTGAAAAAAAATTGGTTGTTTGAAATGACATGTTTAATTTGTAGATTGTTTTAATAGAAGTGGTATGAATGAATTGTTTTTGGTAAATGAAGTTCCTTTGTTTTGACCTTGGTGTTCCGATGAGTGCTCACATGCATTGTGGTATGTTGGAAATGTGGATGGATTTCTGGTACGGTGGATGGATGAACGGGGGGCACAAATACATGCATGTGAGTGAGACTTAAAGGGATACCAATGGCGAGGGTTTAACCCACTAAGCTTGTTTTAAATTAAAGATGTTTTCAAAGAGAAAAGTTTTGATGTTATGATAACTTGCTTTCTTGTGTTTTGAACTTATCACCTATGTAGAGTTTGATTTTGAGGTTTTTATTCACTCATTGAGTTGGCCTTGATTAGGTTTTTGACTTTTCCTTGTCCAGCGGTTATCCTTTTAATGTTTCGATGGGTGATCGTAGTGCGGTTGATCAAACTAAGGATTTTATGCTTGAGTTTCGGAAGATGGATCCACCTCTCTTTTATGGTCAAGCGGATCCTTCCGTAGCAGAGGAGTGGATGCGGAAGATTGAAAGGGACTTTAACCTCGTTGAGTTTCCCGAGTTGTTTAAGGTTAAGTTTGAGACCTTCATGGTTGAAGGTTCACCGTGGATGTGGTGGAAGTCAGTGTCTCGGAACAAGCCTCGTCAAGAGATTACTTGGGAGTTCTTCAAGGCTTTGTTCATTCACCAATATTTCTCTGTGGAAGAAAGGGTGAGAAAGGGTATGAAGATGTGTTGTCTTCAGTAGGGCGACGGATCCATGTTGGAATATTTCCAGCGCTTTGTGGAGCTAGTCCCTTATGATTCATAGTATGCCACGAATGACCCCATGAAGGCTCGATGCTTCGAGGTGGGTCTCCGCCCTGATCTACAGTCGAAGGTGTCAGAGTCCAACCTAACTTCTTTTGTCGATGTGGTGAGACAAAATTTTCATGTCGAAGATGTGATGGCAGGAGTGCTCGAATTAGTTCTCCCTCCTTAGATCCCTATGAGCAGTGGTGAAGATTCTGGAAAGGAAATGAGTAAGCAAATGGAAGTGGATGGAGCAGGTCGTGGAATCAAAAGGCCTTGGGATCTTTCATCAACCTCTTTGGAGCAAGATATTATTGTGTGTTATCAGTGTGGCAAGTGGGGTCACAAGAAGTCGTCATGCCCAAGCGCTCTGAAGCCCTGCCAGGCATGTGGATGCCTGGGTCACTTGCGACGATTTTTTCGGGGCGTTGCAAGAAAGCGTCGTAGAGGAAGTTCTCGGAAGTAATGTGTTGTTGGGTCTTTATTCAAAGTTTCTGGTTTAAGTTTCCGTTCAGTTTAAGGGATATTTTATTGTTTTAGTTGTACTGATGATGTTTTGGGTTTGAAATGTATGGGAATGTTATGGGTCTTTTGACGAACTTCGGCTTTCAATGCTGGTATGTTTTTAAATTTTAAAATCTTGTCCTTTATTTTGTCAAATCAAAAGATGTATGTTTCTCATTGGGATTATCAGAACCTAGCTGTGAGGTAGAATATGCTTCATCCATTAGAGCTCCATCCAAAAGGCCTCAGAGTGAAGCCAACGCATGGTCAGGAACCCCCGGGGTAAATTTCAAGGGGTCTGGTTAAGGTTGTGCCTCTACTATGTGGTGAGACAGTTTTGGTGTTGTTGTTCTGGTTTCTCTGACGTTGTAATTTTTTTTCTCCTATCGCAAAGTGTGTGATAGACTTATCCCTCACGCAATGTCAGTAATGGTGCATTTTTTGGGATTTCAGTCACCGATTAGTGGCCTTGTATGGACCACCGATGTAAATAGGCTACAGCTTTGGTTTGTTTCCATCCCAAAGTGGTGAGCCATGAATAATTGTCTGTCGTAGTTTCATTGATCCAATCCTTGGGCCCTCCCTCCCCGCCCATGGGGTTAGGGTTTACAGTTCGTATGGAGTTTCGATTCATTTTTTATCCCATTCTGACGGGAGTGAATGTTTTAAATGTTCTTATTGTTCTCTTTCTATCTTGGGTAAGGCCTGATGCAGGTCTAAATTGTTTTTCTGGTTGGGCGCTAGTAGGTTAGTTCTTTATGGTAGAGAGACCCACCATGAGTCTTTTTGAGTTTTCTCTTAAGTCGTTATCGGGTGCTAGTGGAGTCCTTATGTTGGGGAGTCCATTCAGGCCTCCCCTCTACTGTTGGTCTGTTTCGAAAAATGAGGTGGAGTCTCGTAGATGGTCGATGGAATGTCCTTTGGTTAAGAGGTTGGATCGTGTTGTGTGGAATTATTAGGCGTTGATCGATCGGCTGGGTAATGTTGTGGCTTTCCGGGGGTGGAAAGCGTTATGGTGGGGAGAATTGTCACACCCCAAACTATGAATTTATTTTATTTTATGATTTCTTTGGTTTTATATTATTTTTCTCTGGTTCATGTTCAGTCTCAGATGAGAGATTTTTGAGTTTTGATAAAAAGCACACATTGTGGGTTCGACGTCATTGGACGTGCGGGCGGAGCGCGACACCGTGCGGCTTCGCCCATGAAACTGCATGGCCTTTTTGGCTTTGAGTAATTAAAATAAATTAGTAAATGTCAATTTAGATTGTCTTTTAATATTTTTATGGCTATTAGGGATTTTACTATTTATATCCTAGATGAAAACTAAAATTGTTAATTTTATTATTATAAAAATAAATGAGTTCTTTTATTAGTTTTTTTCTATCATTTTACTTTAGTATTATTATGTATTATTCTTATTATTATTATTATTATTATTAATTATTATCATTATTTGGTCTTTATTTTATTTTTTATTATTATTTTTTTTCCTCCTTTTCTTCTAACCCTAATGGCCACCTCCCCGTTTCTTTTTGGGGTCCCCTTCTCATAACCCTGTGCGCCGCCACCCCCCCTACTCCTCTTCTCCTTTGTAGCGTGGAGCTGCTCCCTCCTCCCTTGCAGCAGCCTGCACAATAGTCGCGCGCCCAGCCCTCCTTTGCTCCTTGCTCAAGCCCGCAGCACCCCTCGGCCTCCCGTTTCCCCTGCCCGCGTTGCTCCTCCGCACAGCCGACCCCCATACAGCCGACCCCCGCAGCCCCTACAGCTTCCCTGACGCGGCTCCTGCTCCCAACGGCAGAGCCATCTCCAGCGGCGCACCCCCCCTTACCAGCCGCTCCAGATCTGCCTCGTGCAGAAGCCCGTCGTCGGTGCCCCTGCTTGCGGTGCGTCCTCCCTTCCTCAGCGCACACACCCGCTGCCCGGCGGCCGGCTCCCTTTTCCCCTTGCAGCACGTCCCAAATCAGCCTGACGCCTCTCCTTCTCCCACACCTAGCAGCGGCCACCCCCTCCTTCAGCGCACCAATCTGGCGCACCCCATCCTGCTTAGCGGCACATCCTGACTCCCTCCTCTCCTCTTGCTCCCCTTTTGCAGTAGTCAGCCGCACAGCCTCCCTCCTCTTCCACTACACCGTGTCATCGGCCTCAGCTCTCCCTCTGCCTCAGCAAGCATCGGCCTCCTCTTCTCCTCGTCCGCCGCCACACAGCCAGCCTCCCGGCTCCCCTGTTTTCGGCCAACACCCTCAAGCCGTGAGCCCCCCCCTTAAACATTTCTTTTATTTTTTTTATTTTTGCTTTTCTTATTGTTATTCTTCTTATTATGGTTATTATTTTTATTATTATTATTATTATTATTATTGTTATTATTATTATTATCATTATTATTATTATTCATATTCATATTATTATTATTATTATTATTATTGTTATTATTATTATTATTATCATTATTATTATTATTATTATTATTGTTATTATTATTATTATTATCATTATTATTATTATTATTATTGTTGTTGTTGTTGTTGTTATTATTATTATTATTATTACTCTTATTATTGTTAATATTGTTATTATTACTGTTATTATTATTTTTATTATTATTAATAATCTTATTATTATTATTATTATTATTATTATTAATCTTATTATTATTATTATTATTATCATCATCATCATTATTCATATTTTTATTATTATTCTTATTTTCATTGTTATTATTATCACCTTACTCTTGTTGGGTTATGGGTCTTAGTTGATGGTTGGTTTTTTTTATTGGTTGATTTAGGATTTTTAGGACCCGCACAGGGCATTTTGGGGTGAGCTTCATCGCCGCGCCTTGTCTCTGAAGTTTCCTTGTCGTTGTGCCCCGATTCAGAGCAAGCGTTGTTGTCGCGCCGTGTATGTGACGTAGGTTCCCTTTGCACTACTTTTAAAATTTAAGTTACATTATTTCCTGTTATTTGCGCACACTAATTGTTCAAAATAAATATTTTATTAATTCTAAATAATGTGAGATAAAATATGATAATTAATTTTTAATATAAGGTAGTTAATCTTTAAATGATTATTTAGTGTAAAAAGAGTCGTTTATTTTATACAGGACGCTTGAAATGTTTTTTTGACGAGCGGACACCCAATAATTAAAGAATCCCCATTTGGATTTTAAACATAATTCATGGAATGTAAAATAGAGTTCTAGTTTAATGAGAAATAATTTATTTTGAAGCGTGAACAAGTACTTTGGTTCTTTTGAGAAGTTGTCTGGTTGGCTCTTAAAGTTTATTTGGAAAAAAATAAAAAAATTTGGTTTGGTTTGGTTTATAAAAATATTCTCATCCTGTGAAGTAGTGTTTTGGGGGTTCTTTAAATGGTTTTAAACTGGGTTTGGTCTTATAAAGAAGTTGTACTTTTTTTTAGAGTAGTGATTGTGAAATGTATTTAATGCTCGTTTGGAACTTTATGGAAAGCGATGAAAATGTTTTGATAAAAACCCTCTTAGGATGACTCTCATACCTTGGTTGCAATTGATTGTTTGGGAGGCCGTGCTTAGAGGCTCTCGGGTACTTGAGTAGTTAAAGGCAAGAGGTTGTCCCATGGAGTGGCTCGGGGTGATTTTTGTTGTGCTTTATATATAGATATATCTGATTGGATGCTCGGTTGGCATCGGTTGGCTCACCCCCTTTTTAAACACTTGAGACATGGGAATCTAGCATATTGAGAGAATATTCTAAGAATGATTGCTACACTGGTAGGTTATGGTTCTAACCAGTGGCCCATAGTAGGTGGATATATTGGGTTTATTACTATGGGATTTTCCCTTGACCTGCCTGAGAGAGGATGGTTCAGCGTATTGTGCATTTTGATTTCATCGTGACATGTCGATAAGGATGATTTCTCATGTATTGGTGTCTTATGTTTTATTCTCTATCTCCTAGGTTCACCCATGTCTATTCAGCTTTTTTTGCTTGCAGTAGTGATTATGATGCTCACATGTATATCTATATTGCCCTTACTGTGTATTTTACTTTTTGAATTCTGGTGTATTTTTTTCCTTGGAAAGTGGTAAATTGCTTTTTATTAGGTTTCTAAAAATGGTTTTCAAATGAAAGTGTTTAATCCTCTTTGTACAAATTTGAAAATATAAACATCACTTTCCCTTTTCCTAAAATGTCATTGACACTAATGAATTGAACCCAAATTTGGAAATGGTTAAGGGCAACGGTTCGTACTTTGTTTTTAAGTAGAATATTTAGAAAAACATACTTTTATAAATTGTAGTTCAAACTTGAAATGATGTTTCTTTTATTTTAAAGGTAGTGCATTGGGAATAGATATCAGGCTAGCCTACTGAGTTTTAATACTCACACCTATAGTTATTTTCTGTTTTTAGTGTTTGTGTGGGCTATAGCTTGAGTGCACTCACCTAGGGCGACGCTTGATCGTTGAGTCAGAGAGCGACCCGCGAGGTTGCACGGAGTTTGTTTGGACGTCGTGTTTGGTCAGTTTTATTTTTCTCCTATTTTTGTTTAGTCACTTTCTTTGGTTTATCTTTTCTGTGCTTCTCTGTATTATCTCTGCAGTCTTATTTATTTATATTGGGCGAAATCGTTCGCACAGCCTCTGTTGATGCCTCGGCGCTTGTCGCCAGCCCGGGAGGATCGGGAATGCCTCTCGGGCCATGTCGCGGACCGACTCGGATGACCGGTTCAGGGTCGACCCGGGTTGGTTCGTGACACTTCAAAACTCGTTAACATTTATTGTGTATCCAAATAAATATTTTAATTAAATATTTCTTACATCGATAAATATTTTCATTTGATAAGAAATGTATAAAATTATTCCTCGGTATTGAGAGTAATATTTATCCCATTAATTAAATTTTAATATAAATTAATCATGATCAACGGAAATAATTAATGTGTAACCCGCTAATATTATTTCTTATTATAATTAGGCAAGATCATCTAAATTATAAGATTATTTTCTAGAAACATGTCAAAGCACCTGATATAAATAAATTAATGTCGCAATAATGACTAGCACATGTGAACACTCACTGTGTAACATAATCACTTTTTCACAATATCTCATTATGAAAGTCTCTCATTTGTTCCATTAACCTATATGTCTGATATTCCTTTCATTGAAAATATTAAATGAACATGTTTTTACACTATATACACGAGATTTAATGCAATATTTATATTCTAATAAGAGGAATGAGATATCAACTTCCATAAATATGGAAGTGAAAAAATCCTTTCTCAACCTATTCATTAATAACACATCAATTGTGATACACCCAACATATCCAGCATCACTAGGAATTGTATTTCCATTATTTATGAAATAAACCTAAGTCTGTGAGTTTTAATATGAATTAATAATAATATTAATGTCTATTTACCATTACACATGATCATATATTGGAGTATGTGATGATACCAAAACATGCTAAATTCCTAATTGTTGTATTTCTCTCATAATCCAATGTATTTGAGATTACTAAGTACGAACATCAAGAGAAGAAGTCTCATCTAAATAATATTACTCACACCTGATAGTATATATACTATGTTCCCCCATAATAGTACATTATCTTACCATATAACTATATTTAATAATATCATCATATAATTTCAAGGTTCTCAACACAGTGGGGAACTGCTATGACCATATCAATGCAACAGATACTTTGTGACATTATTATAATAATGTGATAGAGAAAAATGAACAATATATAATAATATATTTTATTAATATTCAAATCCTTGAATATATATGTATTTAAATTACAAATAATATTTTCTAGGATAAAAATTCAATAAAGTTTCACCACCTCGCTTCTGAGGAGTTGACTGACACTACATCCACTAAAAAATTTCCATTTAGTTGTGTTTGATGTACTATGTTTGATGGATTGAATTTGAACTTACCATGGTGTTAATGAAGTATATCCATATGATAAGTGTAAAACTTAGAGACTTATGTTCTATAGTTTCCAATGATTTTACCATAAGAAAATTTTAACCCCAAAACACAACATTTATCTCCCATGGTCATTCTAATAGAGAACTAAGACACCATCTAGCATTTACCATCCATGATCAGACTGAATGAGAATCAAGATTCCATATGACAGTTACTATCCATCGTCTAATTGACCATGATTTGGAGACACCATCTGGAATTTAGTGACCATGATCAAACTGGTAGAGAGCATAGGAAACCATTTTGAATTTACCACACATGGTGAATCCCATAAAGAGGCCAGGATTCCATATTACACTTTACCACCTATGGTCAGATTAGTAGTGAGTCTATGATGCCATTTAGAAATTATCACCAAATGATAGACTGTCCACATGCCCATGAAATCTTGAAAATCATATTATCTCGTTGAGTGATGATATAGGATGTACATTTAAATTGGAAAAAGTAGGTGGGGTCAGGTGTCGTGATTTCCTGGCTAGTACTCGATGGAGTGACAAGATTTAATGCATGTAGTATATTACTACTATATTTATTTTTTGTGAAATCATACATAGATATTATTTCTTATATAAGTTACTTCATTGGTGGTTCCTTACTAAGTTTTATGATGCCACTTTACACAAGTACCATGGTATACAAGTAGATCCTTATGTCCAGCTTTAAATTAACAAGGTGTATATGAGATCTGGTTGGATTGGCTGGATGAGGTTGAGAGATAGTACCAAGGAGTTACTTGACATTTTATGCTGATGTATCCACTATATTTCTTTGATTTAGTTTTATTTTGTTCTTGATCAACCTAGTGGGTAATATTTTTGATGTAAGCATATATGTTCAACATGGGACCATTATCATAATAACATTTTAATGTTCATTTTTTAATTGATAGTCGACTCTCAATTGTAATTCCTTACACTTACTATGATGTTTAATAATGGTATGATTATTTATTCATTATTTATTTGGATGATACTAATATTAAAATCTATCTATGATGGTTATAGACTCCCAGTGCTCACTAACAGTCTCTTGGGTACATGGAGGCATGATTAATGTCATGTATTTCTATTATCTCAGTAATAGTTCAAGAATCCCTAGGTCAGGGCATGAAACATACCCATACCCATGCATATATTCACACACTAACACACCCACACACACCCATACCCATATTAACATGCACTGTAATAACCCAAATGTTTATAAATAAAATTCCCATTCATATTGAATTAAATGGCCTATTATATATTATGGTAATAGAAAAAACATGCACTTGTTTGGTTTTATTATATCCACTAGATTTAGGATATCATTAAGAATCATAACTGTTGAAAAAATGGTTGTTGAATAGTGATCATATGATTAGTATAAATATAGGGTTTTTATAAATCCAATTTACATGTAAAAAGTAAGTGATGGCCTCAACTAGAAAGATCGTACCTTATGAATCCCATTTATAGGTGCTTCTAAGGGAGAGCGCATCACATGGATTTTCCCTAGAGAAATATCAATATAAGATACAAAAACTAAAGAAATAGAGAAACTGTTTATGGGATAAGTTCTTGATCATCGATATCACATCACAAACCATGTATGGTGAACAACCCATATAGGATCTTAACATCGTGCACCTTGCCCTTAGGGGGTTTTATACTATAATAAAGGTCTATTTACCAAGACCCTACTAATTATGAATATTTATTTTTTTATATTCAATATAATAATGTTGATATTTACTTCTTATTTTGTTACTTTATAAATGAATTTTATTTTGAGACAATAAAACATAAATTATATTTTTAGGTAATATAAAATTTCAATTAAGACATTCCTTTTGATGAATTAATGTATTTTTGAAATAAATGATATTGTAATAAGATATTGTTATGAAATATTTTTGATTAAATTTAAATGATAATATAATTTTTATGAATTCAAATGTAATTTTTATAGGTGTTAAAAAATGTTATTGTCAAAAAACCCAGTATTTCTCAATAAATTTTGATTCTTGCTTTAAAAGTGAAAATTATAATATTTAGATATTTATTTTGATAAAATAAATATTATTTTTCGAATCAAAACATTTAAATTATATAAAATTTAATTTTTCATAATTTTCCAAGAAGTCAAATTTTTGAGAAAAATTTAAATACAGTATAAATATATCGTGTGTATTATGAAATCATAATGACACTGTAGCAGTACTGTAGCAGTGCAGGGTACTGTAGCAGTACTATTCACAGAATGGGCTTCGGGCCATGAAAATGGGCCTACGGGCCATGTAATGGGCTAAATGCCCACTGGGCCTTCGGGCTATGTAATGGGTCTCCCTCTACCCAGTTAAAAGAGGTTGTTGCTTTGATTTAATAATAAATGAGGCTTCGGACCCAACCTTTAATGGCACAAAAGTGTTGTAATAAATTTTATAAAGGGTATACACAAACAAATATATTTTTTTCCTTTAAAATATTGTTTTTTATGTTATAAGATAAATTTTATAAATCCATTATGAATCCCCCAAAACC
Source organism: Viscum album (assembly GCA_963277665.1). Lineage (NCBI taxonomy): Eukaryota > Viridiplantae > Streptophyta > Magnoliopsida > Santalales > Viscaceae > Viscum > Viscum album. The sequence goes on along the minus strand of OY728122.1, from coordinate 1,161,527,596 downwards.
TATATTATATTTTATGTTTTTAAAATCAATTATTTATAAACAAGACTCACTTCCACATCACCAAGGGAAATATTTTAATGATTTCAAACCTTGGCCTTATAAAATAATTAAAACTAATTCTATTTTTCATAATCCATCATCTAAAACCATGGAATAGTTTTTTTTATTAAATTATTACATAGAGTCCAAAACCTATGTTTGGGAAATAATAGGGAACTCCACTCTCTTTTTCTATATAAAACCACCCAATATCCCATTACTCTTTACTCAAAAACCTTGGATCACAACCTTACTATGAATTCCTATCTCTAGATTCCTTCCAAGGTTCCCCCAATCTCTCAAGAATCTAATCCCAATATTTTGAGTCACCCTATCAAGGTAGGGGACCTCTCTATCTTATTTTCAATTTAAGAACCTTCATTGTATTTAGCCTTTTTAATATTAGTTGGTTATTTTTTGATGAATTTATAAATATACCTATACTATAAAAATTATTTTTTAATAATGATAGATAACATATCCCTTCTCATTATATCATTCACATAATCCATTATTGTGTCAAAATTTTGTAAGAGATCCTCTACTTCCCCTCTTTATTCAAGAATCTTCATCATTTTATGACTGGTTTTTCCAATTCCTAATGTTGGGATATATTTCTACACATCCCTCTTACTTTCCATTTGATATAAAAATTATGAGAGAATCATTTCTCTCTCATTAAACCATTTTATTAATCTTTAAGTACTGTTGTTATGCTGTCGAAATTTCACTATGATTTTTCCATGCCAAACCCATGTGTTGTGAATACCATTTTTATTCCCACTCAAGCGTATTCACCTAGACATACCTATAGTTGTTTTATTGGGGAATTCCATTTATTTATTCCATACTTCTAGATCTTTGAATTAAATTTGATAAAATATGATCCAATGATGAATGATCTATATAGAACCCTTATGTATGTGCATGATATAAAAGTGACAGGTGCGCCCAGAATTATATAGTGCTCCAACACATTGGGTAGTGTTTTAGTCTCAAGATATATAATAAAAGGGATTAGGGAGTAAACTTAATACATCAAGGGAATTTTTCCACCATTTTATGATGTCTTGGTGGTTAGCCTTGACCTATGTTTATGAGGTTGTATTTTATGTTTTTTTCACATTCCCATGATACATTTATGTTATCATGCTATATCATGCCACTTTGATCATGTTCATAATTCTCACCATTTTTATGTCCCATTGAAATTCCTATTTTCAAAAATGTAATACTTTCTTCATTTTATGATTTTTTATTCCCTTTTCAGGCTTTATAGCTCACCCCTTTCTTATGTATGTCTATAGGTTATCCCATATAGTTTTAAGAATAATGGAAAATTATGTCAATGTTTAGTAAGTTTTAAATAATGATGATGTAACCATATTTTATGTTGTTATGTAATGAACCTAATTACTAAAAGATGGTATAATTATCAGTCTTTTAGGATGTATTATGTGTATTATTATGTAATAAATCATGAATTAATTTTCAATAAAGATAAGGGTTTTTATAGTTTTTATAAATGGGAGGTTTAGTTATTTATGAGATTAGGGTTACGAAACTCTAGTGAAACCCTTAGTGATAATACTAAACATAATAAAACATCCCTAAATGTTGGTAATTTATAGAGTAATTGGTTTCCAAGAAAATACATCCCTTGAGGGATAATATAGGTGGATATGGATCTCACATAGAGGTACTTAGGGGTAATAATCCTATAATGGGAGATTGAGTTGGATACAATCATCACCTAGCGTATGAAAATGGGTCTTGCTGCACACTTGGTTTGACACTCCTAAGGGATATTCTTTGGTAAATTGATAATCTCATTGCTAAAAAATATTAAAGGAAAAAAATTCCCATGAGAGTCTATGTGGGGAAATATATCATGAATAACATAGATTTTATCATAGAGATTCCTAAGTCAGGGAAATACATGTCATTTATAAGTTATAAATTTAATGTTATTGGCTTCCAATTTATGTGTATAATAGTTTAAAATTAATCATCCATGATTTTCCCTTTATTATATCCAATGGACAAAAAATTTAGGAGAAAGTAAACAACCAATGTGAAGTGAAAATTGATGACTAATCGAATGAGAAGACCAACACAATGGGAGAAGGAATCATGGACATTGTGATGATACTCTCTTAGTTGAATCAAGTTATTATTAGAAACCTTAATCAAGATGAATTCCAAAATCTCTCTAGGAAATAACAAGTTGTAATTGAGTCCTTTATGTGAAAAAGGTCGCCAATATTCAATGGATCATATGATCCCTTAATAATGGAACAATGGATCAAATCCATTGAGAAGATATTCTCCATCATTAAATATTTTGAGTAGGTGATGTTCATATAGTTTTTTTATCAAACGGATAGATAATCTAGTCAGTGGTGGACATTGATCATGAATACGAATCCCAAGAAAGATATCGAATCTATGGTGTACGAGGAATGCCGAAAAATGTTTTCTGAAAAATATTTTCCTCAAACTCTATGACATATAATGGAAAGGTATTTTATTTCCCTAATGAAAAAATATGATGAATCCATTGGATCATATAGGAGAAACATCACAAGACTTTCATGATACACCTCAATATTTGTTTTTACCCCTGAAAGAAAACATTACCACTTTTTTGGGTGGACTAAAACTGAGTCAACAAACATCCTTGGTGGAGGAATGGAATACTCCATTCAATCCTTAGTATATCATTCATTATTTCAACTATAAAAAACAAACACAATTTTTAAACCAATTAAATAAGATAAGGGTGTTTAGAGACAATCAATGCCAGCAACCCCCAAGGAAGTAATGGAGAGTTTATTCCATCACAACAGAAAAGGTGGAAATAGACAAAAAAGTGGTTATAAGTACCCTGGTTATTCATTCAATAATAGAGAATTTACTTTTAGATTCTGGTTCTAGGTATTCCTTTATATCATTCATGTGTAGTAGAACAATTCAAACGCCACCAAAAATCATGGATGTAGAACTATTTGTGAAAATGGAGAATTGGGAAATTATTTCATCTCAAGTATAAAACTCCACCCCTATCAAAATTTGTGGGATGTAATTCCTTGGAAAACTTTTGATACTCCCCTTAGTAAAATTTGAAGTAATTATGGGTATGGATTGTCTTTCCTTACATAGATCCAGAATAAATTTCCTTGATAATTAAATCAATTTCTGTATCACCAATTTCCCTCTGATTCTATTCAAGTGAAATGAAGTAGTTTAATCTTCTTTATCACCAACTTCACAAGCATTGACATTATTTCCCTATGAGAAAATGTATCTAGATCAAATTATTGAGTCTAAGGAAATAATTATCCTGGAATACATTCCCATTGTGAGGGAATATGTTGATTTGTTTCCTATAGAATTGTATGGTCTTCCTCCTAGACGAGAGGTTGAAGTTTCAATCGAGCTTATACCTAGGGGTTTTCTAATATATAAGATTATATATAAAATGTTTGTTGTGGAAATTTAGTCTATAAAAAAGAAACTACTAGAGATTTTGGATAAAGGGTTCATACTCCAAAGTGCTTCACCATGGGGTGTACCAGTCCTCTTGATCAAGAAGAAGGATGGGTCAATGCACCTTTACGTTGATTATCATGAGCTCAACAAGATCACATTAAAAACAAGAATCATCTTCAAAGGATTTATGAGTTGTTAGATCAGCTACATGAAGCTTAATACATCTCCAAGGTGGATCTTTAGCTGGGGTGTTATCAAGTAAGTGTGAAGAAGGAGGATATCCCCAAGACTAATTTATGTACAAGGTATGGGAACTATTATTTCATTGGAATTCCTATAGGACTCACTAATACTCCATCAATATTCATGGACTTTATGAATAGATACTTTATATATTACCTCAAAAAAATCAGTCTATATAGATTATATTCTAATGTACTCCAATAATAAGGAGGATTATGAGGAGTATTTTAACACTATAATAAAGACGTTATGAGATGAGAAGCTTTATGAAATGTAAATCAAATGCGAGTTCTGGTTGAAGGAAGTATCATTCTTGGGGATTATTATCAAAATTAATGGGATATCAATTTTCCCATAAATGATATAAGAAATTGAAGGATGGTTGAGGCCAACATATATGATAGATATTTGAAGTTTCCTTGGACTAGTTGGTATTATCAATGATTTGTAAGAAATTTATCATGATTTTTAAAACCTATAACCAGTATAACTCATAATGGATTCTATTTTTTGGATTAATAAATGTGAAGAGACCATCATTGAGTTAAAAAGTTTTCTATTGTTTCACATGTACATATGCTACCCAAAATTGGGGAACCTTTTTTGGTATACATTGGTGCCTCAAAGAAGGGCTTGGGATGTTTACTAATACAGAATAGAAAAGTGATAACATATGCATGAAGAAAATTGAATGATCGTGAATAGAACTACCCAATTATTGATCTAGAGTTGGATGCAGTGATATTTTCATTTCAAATATAGAATCATTAAGTCTTTTGGGAGAAGTTTGAAAGATATATTGATCATAAGAGCCTCAAGTATCTATTCACAAAGAAAGATCTTAATATTCACCAGAAAAGATGGTTAGAGATAATTAAGGACTATGGATAATCAATCCACTACCATCCTAAGAAAGAAAGTAAAGTTTCAAAATCTCTATGTATAAAGGATTCAAAAAATTTATCATTGATGAAAATTGAGAAGGACTTGATCTAATTAGACATGAAAAGGATGAACATGGGAATCATAAAGGAGGAACATCATCAATCCTTTCACAAATGATTACTTAACCGTTCCTTAGGATGAAGATAAAGGATACTTAAAGAGATAATGTGGAAATTTAGATGAAGGATTAATATATAAGAAAAGTAAAATCCTTAGAGTTCAAAATTAATGAAGAAGTAGTTGTAATATTTGGTTCATGACTATTTTTACCATAAAATCCTTAGTTAAGGAAGGATTTGTTGGATGATGCACATAGATTGAACTTCATCGACCATCTAGGGAGTTCAAATATGTATCAAGATCTCATAGAGCACTATTGGTGGAACAATGTGAATAAAGGGATCATAGATTATACATCAACTTTTCTTGTGTGTTAGAATGTGAAGGATGAAAGGAAACACCCAAGGTGATGTTTCAACCAGAACTCATACCTGCATGGAAATGGGATAACATAACCATTGACATTGTCACCAGACTTTCAAATAAATCAAGAGGAAATAATGGTTTATGGGTTATGGTGGATCTTCTTATAAATAAATATCTCTTCATTGAAATTCAATAGGACTTCTCACCCAGTCAAATTGCAGGGATATACATTAGAGAAATCGTGAGTCTATATGGAACAATACTATTGGTTGTATTTGATTGAGATCAATGATTTTACTCTATGTTCTTTAAGAGTCTCCAACATGCTCAAAATATTGCGTTAAACTTCATCATGAATTATCACCCACAAACTAGTGTGAAATCCAGGTAAAATATTCATATGGTCGAAGAAATATTGAGTACATGCTCAGTGGACTTTAAAAAAAGGATGGGATCAGCATCTTCCTCTGGATGAGTTCTTATACAATAATAGTTTCCACTCAAGCATCCAAATGACTCCTTATAAATTCCATTATGCTAATTGATGAATAAAACCTACATGCTAGGATGGAGTTGGAAAACATAGACTTCTAGGTTGAGAAATGGTTGAGTAAATTATGGAAAAGGTAAAGACCATTCAGTAGCATATTAGGGTTGCTCAGAGTCGACATAAGAGCTATGCTAAAAATTGTCAACGATGCCTAGAGTTTGATGTTAGAGATATGGTATTCCTCCATATATATCCATGGAAGAAAGTCATGGGACTTGGGAATAAGGGAATTCTTAGTCCAAGATACATCATTCCCATTTATATCCTTGATAGTACCTAAGCGGTGGCCAATTAAATAGCACTACCACCGAACCTATATAAAGTGAATGATGTGTTCCATTAGTCCCTCTTGAAAAAGTATATATCAAACCCCTCACATGTTCTGAATCTAGGGTTGGTACCACTGGATAATGATATATTATATGAAGAGAAACTGATGAAGATCTTAGATTATAAAGACAAAGTTCTATGAAATAAGATAATGTACATGGTCAAAGTGCTATTAAGAAAACACATGTTTGATGAAGTGATGTGGGAACTCGAGAAGGTGATGGAATAGAATTACCATCATCTATTTTAGTGTGTGAAATAAAAATTTTAATGGTAAATTTTAAGAATGGGGGAAGATTGTAATGAACCAAATGTTTATAAATAAAATTCTATTTGATATTGAGTTAAATTCCCTATTATGTATTATGGTTATAGAAAAAACATGCACTTGTTTGGTTTTATTGTATCCTGTCTGATGTAAAAGACTGTTAAGAATCATATCTATTGATAAAATGGACATTGAACAATGATCATATGATTATTATAAATATATTTTTTTGATAAATCCAATTAACACACACAAAGGAAGAGATGGCCTCAACCAGTATGATCATACCCTATAAAACCTGTTTATCGCAACTTCCAAGGGAGATAACGTCATTGAGATTTTCCCTTGACCAATCCCAATCCAAGATTAAAAAACAAAAGCATGATCGAAACTATTTATGGGATATGTTCAATCCCATCGAAATCATAGCTCAACCCATGTACTTTGAACCACCCCATGGAAATATTACTATCACACACCTTACACTTATAGAGTTTTTTAGTGTAATTAAGGGATATGTATCAAGACCCTAAAAATAATGAATTTTTATTTTGTGTTTTCAATAGAGTAATAGTGATGTTTAAGGTGTTATTTTCTTTCATAATCAAAAGAGACTTTAGCCCCAACCTAAAAAAAAATGTACTTTTGGGTAATATGAAATTTCAATTAATACATTCTGTTTGATGGATTATTGTATTTTTGAAATAAATTATATTTTTAAAATTATTATTATTAAATAATATTTATTAAATATAAATTATAATATAATTTTTTTGATGTCAAATGTATTTTTTATAAGTTTTTTAAAATTTTTGTTGTCAATAAACCCAAAATTTCTCAATAAATGTAGATTCTTATTTTAAAAGTGAAAATTAAAATATTTATGAAATTATTTTGTTAAAATAAATATTATTTTTCGAATCATCATGTCAAAATTATCAAACAGTGAAAACTTAATAATTTTCTGAGATGGTTTTATTTTTTGGTAAAAATTAAATATACAGTGTGTATTATGACATCATAATGATAGAAAAGTGATGTAATAAATGATGTAATGGGTATCCACGACCAAATATATGTTTCCCCGTTAAAATAATGTGTTTTTAGGTTTTTTAATTAATTTTATACAATCAATTTGATGTGGCTTAATTTCATTGCTTTTTTCCACATACATTTTCACTTTTTCCTCTCTTTTTATTATTAAAATAATGTATTTTGTGAAATTATTAACAATTGTTGTATTTTGTACATTAAATTGAAAAAAATGCATTTATGTGTTAAAATTTTGTTTTATGGTTTTTATTTTTGTTGTTTCTCATTAATAAAATGAAATTATTCTTCTTTTCATTTTATTTATTATTAATGTAATTTACTTTCAATTATTTAATTTAAATAATTCATTTGAAAATAAATAAATTTCACTTTTATTTCTAATACTTTAAATAATTAAATTAATATTTATAATTTAATTCAATTCATTAAATATTTTTAATTCTTCATTTTAATTTAATTTAATTATTTTATTTTTTCTTAATTCATTAATTTATCAATGTGTTACTAAATTTAACCAAACTGGTCTAATTGTTATTGTTTTTTAACACTTTTTAATTTTAAATAATTCCTTATTCAATAAATTGTTATTGATTTTAGTTTGTTTTTAATAGTTTTAAAATAACAAGTTAATTTTATTTCTTTTGTAATTCTAGTTGATTTTTTTTTTATTATTTAATTAATTTATTGTTTTTTAATTTAATTTAACTTGTTTATAATTTTTTTGTCCAGTGCTGGTGACTCCCACGAGTCACCACTGTTTTCCATTTCCAAGCCAACGGTGACTCGGAGTCACCGTTCCCTCCATCTCACTCCTCTGAGTAATAGCAACTTGGAGTCACTATTCACCTCATGTTACCGTTTGTTTCTTGCCCACCGTCACTGCTGCCCTATCTCACCACTACTTGTTGGGATTTTTAATTTAAAATTTAAATAACAAGGAGAGAGAAAATTATTAATGAAGGGATTTTCTCAACATTAATGGAAGATTTTCTCCCAACATTAATGAAGAGTTATTCCCAATATTAATTGATGGAATAATGATGGAATTATGAATGTTGACTGAATTAATTGGAGATATGGGCTGGGTGACTATATAAAAGGATGTGGTAGCATGTTTTGGAAGGTGGGCTGACAAAGATGTAGCCGCCAAGAGAGCCACAAGGAAGGGGTTGTCGCGTTTGCGGTAACCGGTGCAAAGCGAAGATGGTAAGAATGAAGCAAAGGTGATGACGCCGACGATGATGGCGTGTCAACGACAGCGAATGAAAGTGTGTGCGTGAAGACAATGGCGTGCGATGATGTAGAGAGAATTTTCGATGACGGCGTGCAAAGAGATTCAAGAAGGCACCATGTATCGAAAGTCCTCTTGGTTGCGGAGATCAAGCGGCGTGTCCCAGTTGTGATGATCGGCGGTACAACAAAAATGGTATGTTCATGGTGTCGGTGGTGCGTAGTAAAAATGCCTTCAGGTGCTGTGATAAAATGTCTTCGGGTGTGGTGTGAAAATCCTTCGGGTGAGTATGTGTAAAATGCCTTCGGTTGATAAAAGGCATTCGGGTGAAATCTTCTCCTCTTGTGTGTTTCTGCAACGACTACTTCTGCTGCAGCGCCGGGCTTCGAGCCCCAACAGTGGTATCAGAGGGATTGGCTGAAGTGCTCGGTTGCAGAACATGGTGGCAAGCATCTGGTGGAGCAGCTTATCAAGGACTCAGGACTTGGATGTCATCGGAAATGACGGCGGTATCAGTGGTGTTGCTAGAATATCGAAAGTCTTCTTGGCCGCAGGTGTCATGCGGCGTGTTCTGTTCATTGGGTGACATTCGAAGCTTGGCGGAGTCGTTGGTGGAGTCGGCGATCAAATTGGCCCTGATGGTGGAGATGACTTTGGAGTATTTGAATTTTAAATCAAGGTGGAGATTGTTGGGATTTTTTATTTAAAATTTAAATAATGATGAGAGATAAAATTATTAATGGAGGGATTTTCTCAACATTAATGGAAGATTTTCTCCCAACATTAATGAAGAGTTATTCCCAATATTAATTGATGGAATTATGAATGTTGATCGAATTAATTGGATATATGGGGTGGGTGTCTATATAAGAGGATGTGGTATCATGTTTTGGAAGGTGGACTGTCAAAGATGTAGCCGCCAAGAGAGAAACAAGGAAGGGGTTGCCGCGTTTGCGGTAACCGGTGCGAAGCGAAGATGGTGAGAATGAAGCAAAGGTGATGACGCCGACGATGATGGCGTGTCAACGACAGCGAAAGGTGATGACGCCGACGATGATGGCGTGTCAACGACAGCGAATGAAAGTGTGTGTGTGAAGACGATGGTGTGCGATGATGTAGAGAGAATTGTCGATGATGGCGTGCAAAGAGAGTCATGAAGGCGTCATGTATCGAAAGTCCTCTTGGTTGCGGAGATCAAGCGGCGTGTCCCAGTTGTGATGATCGGCGGTACAACAAAAATGGTATGTTCATGGTGTCGGTGTTGCGTAGTAAAAATGCCTTCAGGTGCTGTGATAAAATGCCTTCGGGTGTGGTGTGAAAATCCTTCGGGTGAGTATGTGTAAAATTCCTTCGAATGATAAAATGTCTTCGGGTGATAAAAGGCATTCGGGTGAAATCTTCTCCTCTTGTTTGTTTCTGCAACGACTACTTTCGTTGCGGCGCTGGGCTCCGAGCCCCAACAGTGGTATCAGAGGGATTGAATGAAGTGCTTGGTTGCAAAACATGGTGGCAAGCATCTGGTGGAGCAGTTTATCAAGGACTCAGGACTCGGATATCATCGGAAATGACGACGGTATCAGTGGTGTTGCTGGAATATCGAAAGTCTTCTTGGCCGCAGGTGTCGTGCGGCATGTTCCGTTCATTGGGTGACATTCGAAGCTTGGCGGAGTCGTTGGTGGAGTCGGCGATCAAATTGGCTCAGATGGTGGAGATGACTTTGGAGTATTTGAATTTTAAATCAAGTTGGAGATTGTTGAGATTTTTTATTTAAAATTTAAATAACGAGGAGAGAGAAAATTATTAATGGAGGGATTTTCTCAACATTAATGGAAGATTTTCTCCCAACATTAATGAAGAGTTATTCCCAATATTAATTGACGGAATAATGATGGAATTATGAATGTTGATCGAATTAATTGGAGATATGGGCTGGTGTATATATAAGAGGATGTGGTAGCATGTTTTGGAAGGTGGGCTGACAAAGATGTAGCCGCCAAGAGAGAAACAATGAAGGGGTTGTCGCGTTTGCGGTGACCGGTGCGAAGCGAAGAGGGTGAGAATGAAGTAGAGGTGGTGACGCCGATGATGATGGCGTGTCAACGACAGCGAATGAAAGTGTGTGCGTGAAGACGATGGCGTGCGATGATGTATAGAGAATTGTCGACGACGGCGTGCAAAGAGATTCATGAAGGCGTCATGTATCGAAAGTCATCTTGGTTGCGGAGATCAAGCGGCGTGTCCCAGTTGTGATGATCGGCGGTACAACAAAAATGGTATGTTCATGGTGTCGGTGTTGCGTAGTAAAAATGTCTTCAGGTGGTGTGATAAAATGCCTTTGGGTGTGGTGTGAAAATCCTTCGGGTGAGTATGTGTAAAATTCTTTGGGGTGATAAAATGTATTCGGGTGATAAAAGGACTTCGGGTGAAATCTTATGCCGCGCCTACCTCCCAGCCCCAACACTCCTTTCCACGGACTCCCAGTCAGCGTTGCATTTTCCGGCAGTAACTCTGCATCCCACCGCCGCTCTCTCCAATCGGAGTCACTGCTCCTCTGTTCTACTTCCGCCACACCACCACAACCGCAGATCCAACATACACAAAAATCACAACAGCACAATGAAATTTCATCATAGAATTTAAGGGAAAAGGAAACTGAAAACGAATCCCACTGTAAAAAAATAAGCAAATCAGATACAAATAACCCATCCGAGAGCTTGAACCCACCAATTGAAGCCAAATCTAAACCGAAGATCCCTTATCCGTCATACCGCAACCTGTCTGTGCCGCCCTTTCCTGGGAGCTCGCCTCCCCTATTGTCGGTCGAACCCACACCACCACTGCGCACACACACCCCACCAGAGCCCACTCCCTTCCACCTCAACGCCGAACTGCTGCAAGCCGCGCCTTTCGCCGGCGTCCCGTCCGGAGCTACCCGCCACGACCCCCTCTCCCCTTCGTGAGCAGCCACTACAGCCCGTCCGCGCACCTCCCCTCACCGTAATGGATCCACTCCGCCGGACCGCCGTGAGCAGCTGCCTCCTTCCTCCTCTCCCTCACCGCAACCCTACCCTCCTCACCCCTCCTTTTTAATTTTTTTTTAATTTTTTCATTTTTCATTTTTATTTTATATAATATATAACATATAACATATGATATATATTATAATATACACAATAATAATAACATATTTAATAATTAATATAACTAATATAGTAAAATAATTTACATAATAAATTTATTTATTTTTATATCAATATTTTTTGTTTTATTGTACATAATTATTTAATTAATATATATACATATATATAATAGTAATATAAATATATATGTGTATATATATATATATATATCCAATAATGCTAATAATAATAACTACAGGTATTCTGAATATATTTTTTATATTTGTTAATTAATATAATTAATGATTTTAATATATTGTTATATATATATAATAATAATAGTCGCATGTTTTAACATTCTAACACTTTGTGTGTGTTTTTACTATTCTGCATAGGGGGAGATCGTGCATGAGGGTGGCATTTATATTTCAGTTATGAAGGCGTGTGTGGGGCATTGAGTTGGAGGAGCACGCTGGTTCCAGAACCATCTGAAGCATTCCAGGTCATCATTTCCAGTGGGAGAGAGATTTTTGGGGGATTCACATGATTCTACATCCAAGCACTTCCACACTCCGTAGGATCCCATCATTCATTAATTCACTCCATCTTCCGATCCTTCAATCATCCATCCTGACTCATCCATCCAAATCTATTCCAATCTTCCTCATCCATTCCTCCTGATCATCCTCTCAACCATTCCATCTCCATTCATCGAAACAGTGGTAGAAGACAGACAATCGAGCAGGAGCAGAACATCGGAGCCGAATCTGGAGAGAGGAACAAACTCGCGAGAGATGTTTCTCATTCATTTTCTTTTACCTTATGTTTTTCTGATTTAATGTGTAGTTAAATAGATTAGAGGACTTAGGTTTTGATGAGTTGATCATCTTTTATCCATTCTTCTTTGATAATCGATTGTTCAGTGAAAATTTCATGTTTGGTTTTCTTTTCTATTCATTTATGAGTATCAATTTACACTACATAATAACCAACAGGTGAAGTATTGAATTAGTTCACCTTGGATCATTGAATGAAGTACCGAAAATTAAAATTAGTCAATGAATCTCTTCTCCATAGTGAATAGATTAATTCGAGGGTCAAGATCGAAATATCGAGACTCAAGAAAGTTAATCGAGCTGTATTGATCTGTAGAATTGCAAACTTGGTAGATTATCACCATACTCCTTTACACTGGATGATTGAATTAAACTGAGTAGAATAAGAGAACATCATCTTATCTGATCACATCAACCTGAGGATCCTGATTCAACTTTTGATTGTCTCACTCTCTACTTCTTGTTTTCACTACATTCACCTTGCACCATTCCACACAATCATTTCACAGTTCCCCTCACTATTTTATTTTATTTTTTTATTATAGTTATTTTTTATTGTTTTAATTTATCATATTCTGTCACACTTTAAGTCCTTCCCTATGGTTCGACACCTGTCTTTCCATAGTACTAGTAGAAAGTAGGTTTTATAAATACTAAATATGCACGTACTCAATGACATGTGCGGCCAAATTTTGGTGCCATTTTTAGGGAAGGTATGTGTGACCAAGTAAAAAAATACAAAAAATATATAACTAAAAATAAAAAAATAGAATAGATAAAATCAAAAAATACAAAACTTAAAAAAACTGTAGAAAAAAAGTCTCAAAACTACTGTTGAAACTAGATACACAATGTAGATTCTATGTCAGAAAATAAACACCAATTTTAGAAATCAACAAGCATTGTTCTATACATAGAAAACAAAGAAAATAAAACATGGAAAACATGGAAAACAAAGATGAGAATGAAAATGTGAATGTTCCACAACCCATGGTTCCTACCACTGAGAAAAACTAGACTTATGGAGTTTTAAAACCCCATTACGTCAAGAAATCTGTCTTGATTAGGTTGTCCCCTAAGTCTAGGAATTATGAAATTAATAAGTTTCATCTCTCTCAGTTACCATAATTCGATGGTCTTCTAGAAAAGGACTCACTTGAATTCATTAGATTGTTTTATGGTTCTATCCAACAATTACCTCTTTGAGATTTGAGTGAGGAGGAAATGAGGTTGAGATTGCTTACATTATGTCTTAAAGGGAGGGCTAGCACTTTGTTCCAATATCTTGATGAGGAAATCTCCCAAAACTTGGATGAGGTGTCCATTGTGTTTGCTTCAAAATTCTATCTTAGGAAAACCACCATTGAGAATAAGCATAAGATCGCTAACTTTTTCCAGGATGAGGGAGAGCTCTTTCACAAAGCATGGGATAGGTTCAGAGGTCTTGTTAGGCAATGTCTAAACCCTCAGTTAGCTCCCAATCTGCTCATGGTGACCTTTTACAATTCCCTCACCCCTTACAACCAGAACCTATTGGATCAATCTTTTGGGGGTGACTTCTTTGATTCCATTATTGATGAGATGAAACAATTGTTTGATAAGATGGATCAAAATTATTAACACAAGTTCATAAGAAATAGAACCATTCATAGGCTGAGACAAACCCCCCAAGCTGTTGATGTCAAAGAACAAGTTCTAAGGGAGAAGTGTTGTCACTGTGGGATGTTCGGTCACACTCAAAGATGTTGTCCCTATTTTGACCTCCGTGTCCAATTAGATGAGAGTGCCCAATATGTGGATTTTACTACTAGAAATCAGGGTGTCCATGAATTTTTTTTCCAATCATTACAATTTTGGACATCAAGGTTATCCCAATCTATCCTAGAATGAACAAGTTGGGATAAAGCAACCCCCTTCCAAAAACATCCACCCACAACCCAAAAAAATTGCTCTAAAAACAATATGGGGGTGAGTCATCCAATTCCCATAGGGGGTTAAATGGGATGTTGCAGCAAGTGTTGGGTGATATCAGCTCACTAAAAAGGGATACATATTCCAAGATTCACAATTTATAACTTCAAATGGGTCAATTGGCTAGAGATAAAGGTGGTAGAGAAAAGGGAAAGATGCCTAGTACATCAAAGTCAAACCCAAGAGAAAATGTCATGGAAGTAACAACTGGGTCAAGACATAAACTTCAAGAACCAGTTAAGGCACCACCTAGGCAAGAGGAAATTAATGTTCAAGATGAAACTGGAACTATAAAACCGGAAATCCCAATTCTAGAAATTTGAAAAAATTCAAAGAAAATGAGAAAAGTGTTGAAAATTCACAAGACAAATCTCAAGAACAAAGAAAAATTAAGTGGGAGTTTGTAAAAGTGGTGAAGAATAAGGTTAGATTTGAGGATTATAAGGCTAACCCACCTGTTCTGAAGAACTATCGACTCCCATACCTTTCTTTAAAAGGATTAAAAATAATAATGGTCATAACTATCTCATGTTTCTTTATATGTTTATGACCTCCAATGTCAACATTCCCTTTTTGGATTCTTTGAACAAAATCCTTTCATACCTGAAATTTCTAAATAGTTTCTTATCTAAGAAGAAGGATTGGGTTGAAAGATCAACAATGAGCTTAGTGTAGTGAAATTGTCAAGAAAAATATTCCTCCCAAACTAAAATATCGTGGAAGTTGTATCATTTCTTGTAAAATTGGTCAAGTGTAGAGATTAAGTGCTTGTGTGATGTGGGAGCTAGTATAAATCTGATTCCCTATCCCCTATATGAAAATTTGGTCCTTAAGAAGTTGAAACAAACTTTAGTCACCCAACATCTAGATGACAGGTCACTTTCCTAGCCTTACGGGAGGGTAGATGAAATGTTGGTTGATGTAGAGAAACATTCCTTTTCCACAGACTTACTGATCTTGCATATGGAGTGTGATCAAACTGTTTCACTCATTTTGGGTAGTCCATTCATGGCCACAACTAGGGATCTCATTAATGTATCAAAGGGTAAGTTGACCCTTCAGGTTGGTGAGGATCAAGAGGTTTTTCAAGTCTATAAAGAGTCTCCACATGAGGTGAGTTGAAAATTTATTGATGTGGTTGATGATGTTTTTAGAGCTAATATGAGAAGAGAAGTAATCACCCCTTTGATGATTTAATCACTGAATATGTCAATGAAAATTTTCATGAAATTTTTGTTGAGTCTAAATCTACAAAGGTTGTCACGACCCGTCCCCCGGGGTCCATGCCGTGACTACCCCAAACCCGCCTTCCATAGGCCAGGGGCTGGCGACTAGCACCAAAGGTGTAATTCCCTAAAACTGGAAAGGAATTGTCTTCATAACTTGTAAACAAACACACAAGCAAGTACATAGCTTGACGAAACACCAAGTAAACTGTATAAAAAAGAGTGCTAAAACAAAAAGGGTCCAGAATACAAGATCAACTGGAAAGGTCTAAGTACAACTAAAAACAATACAACTGAAGAAAAAGAAAGAAAAGCAGCTACTGGGTCATCCTCTGGGATTCCTACCTAAAGGATAGGTACAGATATCCTCCTTAGCACTTCTCATCCATCCGTCTCCTCCACGTACCGACACGTCGTATGGTTCACCTTCAGGTATCATCTAGTCCTGGTACTCTCGGTCTCAGTCAGCGTTGTTCGTTGTCTGCAACCAACACAACAAGGTGCGAGCATAACCCGTGCATGGGTGAGTATAACAATACTCAATAGGAGCCCCGAGACCCTCAAGGTCTCACAAAATCCAAAAAGGATAATCCACAAAGTATGAAATCAACAGATAACCCTACTTAGGTATATGCCCATACATATACCTATAAGTAATCCATCTCAATCATGAGGAAAACACAAAAGTACTGACTCAGCTCAACTAGGATTTTATTTTAGGGGTAGTATCAAGTAACACACTACCACAAAACTGGGCAAGGCATGCGCCTGACTTTATCAGCGCTAACGGAAAAGCACTGATAAAGGGGTACCCTTTATCAGCGCTAAAAAAGCGCTGATAAAGTGGACCTTATCAGCGCTTTTGTTAGCGCTGATAAAGGTTGTATTTATCAGCGCTTTTCATTTTAGCGCTGATAAATACACCCTTTATCAGCGCTTTTTACTAGAGCTGATAAAGGGTCCCGCGGATTTGTTAAAAACCCGCGGGTCCTCTTCCTCCTCCCCGCACACAATCAAGCTCTCGCGGAAGCCCTCGTTTGCGCCGCTGCCGCCGCCTCCTCCTCCGCCGCCGCAGCCGCCGCCTCCTCCTCTACTTCTTCTCCTCCTCCTCCTCCTCCACCGGCCTCATCCTCCTCCTCCTCCGGTGCCTCCGGTGCCTCCGCCCCGCCTTCGCGCCGCTGCCGCCGCTGCCTCCTCCTCCACCGCGGCCTCCTCCTCCTCCGCCGGTGCCTCCTCCTCCTCCGCCGGTGCCTCCTCCACCGCGGCCTCCTCCTCCACCGCGGCCTCCACCTCCTAAGGTATGTTATACTATCACATGTTTTTCCAAGATTAGAGTGGGATTATGATCCCTGTTTGATGCCTCACCCTTCATCAGTGTATGCTGCTAATCCTCCCAAGTGGAATAAAGAATGTAGGATTTCTCCAGTAAAACAACTTGATAATGATAATCAGAGTGTTGAGTTGTCTTGGCTATAGGGATAAGAGTATGCAGTTATCCCATCACCTCCAATAATGTTGGGATATGTTTGTGGAGCTCTTCAGCTGTTGTTAAAATGTATTGGAACTTTAAAAAAGTGTGTGAATAAATATAATATTACATTTTCTATGTTTCCATAGCCTATTGAAAGATGTCTTTTATTGAAGTGGGGATATGTTCCCACATTAATATTCCATGTTCCATCGAGATATGTCGACAGGATTCATTCATGTGGGTAGCAATATGAGCATCCCCCATGTGTTCTGCAGGAATATGCCCATATACTTATTCCTAGGGAGTAGTGATGTGAGCCTGATGGTGGTTCCATGATAGAGTATGTTGGCGGGTGTTGTTAGTAGGAGCGGGGATATTAGACCTCTCCTAGATATCCTATGCATTCCTTTTCTGATGATTCTTCCTCAGTGGATCCTGTGCATGGGCATCCGAGATGGATATCTGTCATGAGGTGCCCTCACCAGAAGGTTGATCGGTACCTGTATGATAATCCTAACAATGAAGGTTAGTAGGCACCCTCCTTGGAATTGATTGATCTGTTTGAGATCTGAATATGTCCTCCTGATACACCTTTATTAGGTAAGGAAGGTGGTGGTTTTCACACCGCGGTCGCGCCGCGGTCGCGCCGCGGTCACGCCGCGGTCACGCCACGGTCACGCTGCGGTCACGCCGGTGCCTCTGTGGCCACCGCCTCCTCCTCCTCCGCCGCGGCCGCCGCCTCCTCCTCTGCTCCTGCTCCTCCTTCTCCTCCTCCACCGGCCTCATCCTCCTCCTCCTTCGCTGCCTCCGCCCTGCCTCCGCCCTGCCTCTGCGCTGCCGCCAGTGCCTCCGCCTCCACCGCGGCCTCCTCCTCCTCCTCCGCTGCATCCGCTGCCTCCTCCTCCGCTGCGGCCGCCTCCTCCTCCTCTGCTCCTGCTCCTCCTCCCCTCCACCGGCCTCATCCTCCTCCTCCACTGCCTTCGCTGCCTCCGCCCTGCCTCCGCCCTACCTCCGCGCTGCTGCCGGTGCCTCCTCCTCCACCGCGGCCTCCTCCTCCTCCGCCGATGCCTCCTCCTCCTCCGCCGGTGCCGCCAGTGCCTCCATGTCTCCTCCTCCTCCGCGGTCACGCCGTGGTCACGCCGCGGTCACGCCGCGGTCACACTGCGGTCACGCCGCGATCACGCCGCGGTCACGCCGCGGTCACGCAGGTGCCTCTACGGCCGCCGCCTCCTCCTCCGCTACCGCGACCGCCTCCTCCTCCTCTGCTCCTGCTCCTCCTCCTCCTCCTCCACCGGCCCCATCCTCCTCCTCCTCCGCTGCCTCCGCTGCCTCCGCCCTGCCTCCGCCCTACCTCTGCGCTACCGTCGGTGCCTCCTCCTCCACCGCGGCCTCCTCCTCCTCCGCCGATGCCTCCTCCTCCGCCGGTGCCGCCGGTGCCTCCGCGGCCGCCTCCTCCTCCGCGGTCACGCCGCGGTCACGCCGCAGTCACGCCGGTGCCTCTGCGGCCGCCGCCTCCTCCTCCTCCGCCGCGGCCGCCGCCTCCTCCTCTGCTCCTGCTCCTCCTCCTCCTCCTCCACCGGCCTCATCCTCCTCCTCCTCCGCTGCCTCCGCTGCCTCCGCTGCCTCCGCCCTGCCTCCGCCCTACCTCTGCGCTGCCGCCGGTGCCTCCTCCTCCACCGCGGCCTCCTCCTCCTCCACCGCGGCCTCCTCCTCCTCCTCTGCTTCCTCCGCTGCCTCCTCCTCCTCCGCCGCGGCCGCCTCCTCCTCCTCTACTCCTGCTCCTCCTCCCCTCCACCGGCCTCATCCTCCTCCTCCTCCGCTGCCTTCGCTGCTTCCATCTCCTCCTCCTCCTCTGCTCCTCCTCCTCCTCCTTCTCCTCCACCGCAGCCTCGTCCTCCTCCTCCTCCACTGGCGCTTCCTCCTCCTCCTCCTAGTCCGCTGCCTCATCCTCCTCCTCCACCGGCGCCTCCTCCTCCTCCTCCTCTGCCTACTCTGCTGCCTCCTCCTCCACCGCGGTTTGAGAGGTGCCTCAAGTACTTAGGTGAGTCTCACAAGCTTTATTTTAGTTTTATATGATGTTTTTTGGAGATTTTTCAAATGAAACATGGTTTTGTGTTCATATTTTTTGAGAAACAATGTAGAACCTTGAGTATGAGGAGGTTTTCAGTCCTCTTTCTAAATCACATAGTTGACTTTCATGGTTAGTGAAGGTTAACCATGGGATATCTTAGAGGAAACCATGTGAGGTGGATTTTAGTTAGGGATTAACATACCATTTTTTCATGATTTCATACAAAACATGTGAGGTGGATTTTAGTTAGGGATTAACATAAGAGGCATCATGATGGTATCTGCAAGTCACCAATCATTATGAAGGATTTGTGTTTCATTTTGTAGTTTTCATGGATATTGGATCAAATTATATAATGTTGTCTATGGATTTGGTTTGGTTGGGTATTTTTCCTAAGATGGCACTAAGATCCCACTTCAGATCTTATATGGATTTTTGGTCTTGGTTCTAACATGAAAAGTCCACAAGATGAGTTTCTAGTGAATATAATAAGTTTAAATTGATTTGGATAATTAATTATAAATGTTATAATTTAATAATTTTGGTTTTTTGGAGAGAGGAAGGAGCTATATTGATGAGTTGATCTTGGGGTAGACAAATGGACGAGGCTTAGCGAGCCTAGGAAAAGTTTTCAACTTGGAATTAAAATAGTAGAAACATATAAAATAGGTATGTGGTCCTGGTAATTTCTTTATGGATTTATAAATTCCTTAATGGGTGTTATTAGAGTGAGTGTAACTTAGAGGACCTTGTTAGGGGGAACCCGAAGACCTCTTGGAATACATTCTGTGACTTTTATGTATTTATTCCCATAGGCCACACATGGAACTAGTGATACATCAGAGCCCTTGGCCTTATTGAATTGAACCTAAAGTGTGTGAACATCCCCCTTGGGGATGTGACTACTTGGGTGGGTATAACTTTGTAAGGTTGTTGATAGGCTGGATGTGTAGACTGACCCAGAACAAACCTATATATTGAAATGGGACATGAGCCATCTCTTGAGACTATTTATAGTATGGAATATTACCATGTAAATATTATGAGGCTATACCATGTAAGACACTGATAAATAATATGATGCTCTCATGCGATGAGTGTTTCACTACATCATGTGCTTCTGTTGGATGGTGACGTTGCAATGATGGTCTTCATTATTAATAGATTATTGATCCAAACCTTTAGTGGTTTTCATTTCTAAACATTGGTTTTAATGTATTAAGGTCTTTCTTAGGATTCATTTCAGCCCTTCATTTTAAAATAACAACTGTATAACAGCATGAATAACATAGTAGTGAGGTCTATGATACTACTAATACGGACATTGATTTTGAGTAGTGATTATATTTGTTATGAAAAGTGGATAGGTGAGAGATTTCAGTCCTTATTGTTTATTTGGCCTATTTGGTTGAGTGTCCTGCACTACTGGGTTTTAGAGATCTAGATGATGTGAGGATTGGGGATTGTAGTGGTTCCCAATATATTTTTTATTTTGGTATTTATTTATTCCTTTATTTCCTTGAAGTATCTTGTTTTGTATCTAAATTATACTCATATTCCTTCTCCTTTAACCTATATACTTATCCTATGGATTTTAAATAGGATGAATATAAATAAATAATGGATGAATGCCAATCGGTTGACAAAAGAGTATGAAGAAGGCGTGAAAGAATTTATCAAGTTTTCAATAGATCATGCATGTGACTCTTCTAAAATCCTTTGTCCGTGTTTACGTTGTTGTTATTCAAAACAAATTAGTCCAGATGAGTTGGAAGAACACTTGATCTGTCACAGAATAGATCAAAGTTATACATGTTGGAATAAACACGGGGAAACAACGAATGTAGGTAGTGACTGGGGTGACACTGCGTTTTATGGATCATCTGATATGATTACAAACATGAACAATGAAGATGACCATATGAAGGATGTGATTACAGATGTGAATGATGATGAAGATCGTATTGAGAAAATGACAAGGACCTTCGAAGATGAACTTCGTGATTGCCCAAAATTGTTTGAGAAGTTAAAAAGTTGTGCAAAGATGCCATTGTATGCAGGTTGCACTAAATATACAGCATTGTCAGCCGTACTGAAGCTGTATAATTTGAAAGCAGATAACGGGTGGAGTGACGACAGTTTTACGAAACTACTTTCCCTCTTGAATGACATGCTCCCAGAAGACAATGAGCTCCCGATCCGAACATACGATGCCAAACGAATGCTACGCTCTATGGGTATGATCTCTGAAAGAATACACGCATACCCGAATGAATGTATACTGGTTCTCAAGGACCACAAATCACTTAAAGAATGCCCAAAGTGTGGTGCTTCTCGATACAAGAAAGATGAATCCAGTCCTACTAAAGTTGTATGGTACTTTCCAATCATTCCAAGGTTTAGACGCCTATATGGAAGTGAGGAGACTGCAGAACAATTAACATGGCATGCAGATACAAGAATTAAAGATGGGATACTACGTCACCCGGCAGACTCTCCTCAGTGGAAGAGAATCGATCATGAGTATCCTGAATTTGGAAACGAGTCGAGAAACCTTCGTCGTGTGTTATCTACAAATGGAGTGAATCCTTTTGGTTTTCAAAGCAGCAGTCACAGTACATGGCCGGTTATGTTGATAAATTATAACTTACCACCGTGGTTATGCATGAAACGAAAACACATCATGTTATCTATGCTTATATCAGGACCAAAACAACCGGGTAATGATATTTATGTTTATTTAGCTCCATTGATCGAAGATTTGAAATTATTGTGGGATTCAGGTGTTACATTGTATGATGCTTACAGAAAGGAATATTTCACTTTGAGAGTCATGTTGTATGGGACGATAAATGACTTCCCTGCTTATGGAAATTTTTCAGGATATAGCATTAAAGGAACTCAAGGCTGTCCCATTTGCGAAGAAGGTACACAATCAATTAGGTTGAAACATTCATCGAAAACCGTGTTTCTAGGACATCGCAGATTTCTACCGCGATGACATAAGTACCGTTCTTGGAAGACATCATTCGATGGAAGTTCAGAAGAACGTACAACACCGTCTCCACTAACAGGCGATCAATTGTTTGAGAAAGTTAAAAATTTGGACACTACTTTTGGTAAACCAGCTTCGAAAAACCTTACAAAAATCGGTTGGAAAAAGAGATCAATTTTTTTTGAATTACAATACTGGAATTGTCTGTATGTAAGACATTTTATTGATGTTATGCATGTAGAAAAAAATGTATTTGACAGTGTTATCGGCACGTTGCTAAATACATCTGGCAAAACAAAAGATGGAATTAAGGCTAGGTTGGACATGGTTGAGATAGTAATACGAGAAGAGTTGGCACCAGTAAAGGGTGAAAAATGAACATTTCTTCCTCCTGCTGCTTACACTCTTTCCAGGCAGGAGTGATATCAGTTTTTCAACTTCTTGAATGATGTAAAGGTTCCAGAGGGGTATTCGTCAAATATCAGTAACCTTGTATCAATGAGCGACTTGAAGTTAAAAGGTCTGAAATCACATGACTGTCATGTTTTGATGAAAAATCTCATTCCAATTGCTTTACGTTGCATTTTTCCCAAGAATGTCCGCCATACATTAACGAAACTGTGTTTCTTCTTCAAAACTATATGCAGCAAAGTTATAGACCCAGCGAAATTGCCAGCTATGGAAAAAGAAATTGCCGTCATATTATGTGAATTAGAAATGTTCTTCCCATCTTCATTTTTTGATATGATGGTTCATTTGATGGTCCACTTGGTGAGAGAGATTCGACTATGTGGTCCTGTACATTACAGATGGATGTACCCCATTGAACGGTATATGAAGATTTTGAAAGGGTATGTCAAAAATCGAAGTCGGCCAGAGGGTTGTATTGCAGAGCGATATATTGTTGAGGAGGCCGTTGAATTCTGTACCGAATACTTGTATGGTGTGGAAAGCATTGGCTTACCGAAATCTCGTCACACTGGGCGGTTGGAGGGTGAAGGAATTTCTGGAAGAAAGGTTGTCACAATCAATATTACAGATCGGGAGTAGGCCCACCTTTATGTTTTGCATAACAGTTTGGACGTTGACCCATATGTTGAAATCCACAAAGAAATTCTTAGGCAATTGAATCCATCAAGGGCTGAAAAATGGATATCAAATACACATAATCGACAGTTTATAGGATGGTTTCGAGGTCATATTTTTAAGAAGTCAGATGAAAATCCAAAGTCTATTTTGGAACGACTTCGATGGCTACCCGGAGGACCAAGTGTGTATGCATTATCTTACAATGCTTATGTAGTTAATGGTTATACATTTTATACTAATGAACATGATGAAGACAGTACCATGCAGAATAGTGGGGTTACACTTGTGGCTGAAGCGATGCATGTTTCCGGTGCTAAGGACAGAAATCCAATTTATGTGAATATGTCATACTTTGGCATCATAAAACAAATATGGGAGTTGGATTATACAGAATTTCAAGTTCCGATATTTCAATGCAAGTGGGTTGATAATAGGAGTGCTGTTAAAATAGATGATTTTGGATTTTTGAAAGTTGATTTCAGTAAGGAAGGGGAGAAAGACGAACCATTTATAATGGCATCACAGGCAGTGCAAGTATTTTATGTTCCCGATCCCGTAAACCGAAACTGGTCAATTGTTCTGTTATCAACCAAAACAGCTGAAGGGTCAGATGAAAATTCAACGGAAGATGATTCTTTCATTGGGATTTCGCAATCATTTCGCAGTGGTCCCAATGTAGACGACATTTTGTATGTCAGAGGAGATCACAATGAAGGGATATGGATAGTTGATAGAGGGGTCAAATCCCTTCAGCCTTTTAAAAAAAGGGAGTTCAATAATCAGGTTATTGATTTTTATTGTAATATAGATTGTGTTACATTATGTTATTATCTGTTCGTTGCTGCTTTTATGTGATCTAACTTAAATTTTAAACCAGTTCTGCAGATAAAGACTTCTTCACCTGCTGATGCACCCAATCCCGAGACACAACACGTCTCTCAACCTATTTCAGCTGGTCCCACTGCTGACGTACAACAGGTCTCTCAACCTGTTGCAGCTGGTACCACTGCTGAGAGACAACAGGTCTCTCAACCTGTTGCAGCTGGTCCCACTACTGACGTACAACAGGTCTCTCAACCTGTTGCAGCTGGTGTCAGTGCCAAAGCTAGTGCTTCGGAGAAGCATAATGATGATGCAGAAACTGAGGAAATGGTAGGCGATGAAACCCCAGCGACACAAAAAAAAAACAGGTGCACCGTAGTTTGACAGTTTTAACAAAAATCCTTAAGGCAAAAGCAAAAGGCATCAAATATGAGGTGGGATGGAATAAGCTAGGCCAGCATGTAAACCCCAACAAAGCCATGTTTAGTAGCTACATTGGAATCGTCACTCGACAACGCGTGCCGATTGACGTAGAGTCGTGGCACCATGTTGTCAGCGGGTTGAAAACATTAATGTGGGAAGAGATTACGGTAACATTACGATATCATCTATTTAATTTATTAAAATAAAATAAAATATTGAAATATTGACTAAACCTTCATCATCTCTTGCAGAGTGCATTTATAGTAGATGTTTCGCACAAAGAATATGTTTTCAGACTAGCAGGAAGGATTCATAGAGGCTTTCGCACCATTTTAACGAAAAATCATCTAAAAGATGCCGAAGGGAAAATCAAGCCGCACCCGCCTCCTCTTTATGCACACTTGATATCCCAAGGAACGTGGGATGCGTTTTGCAACCGTCGTGCGGACAAGAATTTTCAGGTACATTGTGTTTGGTTACACGTTGTGTAACGTTGCTTGTATTCATCACATTGATTGATAGGTTTTTATTTATGAAATAGCAACTGAGTGCTGAAAATAAAGAACGGGCAGCAAAACCAGCGTACCCCTACCGTAAAGCAAGTTTAGGGTACGCTTCAATTGAAAAACAATTGGTATGTATTTTAAAAGTACTGTAATAATTTTATGTGACATAAAACAACACTGTAACCATGTTTCTCTGTTTATAAGCAGATTGATGAAGCAAAATCTCAAGTCACTTCCATTCCACTCCATGTGATATGGAAGGAGGCTTGTGTTAATAAAGAGGGGAAACTGATAGATGAAAACACACAAAAAGTGTGGGAAACATGTGTGAGTATGACATAATATAAACTTGTTTTGCTTTAAATCACTATTACATAACGATGCGTACTTATTTTTTCATATTTTCTATTTGACATAGTCACAGGAAACATCAACACCCGCACTAGATGCAAACATACTTTCAACGGCCTTGAAACAGCCAGAACAGTATGGCCGCGTCAGAGGTGTGGGTTTTGGGGTGTCACCCAAGACATATTTTAAGAAAAAAACAAGAGGATGAACAAACTAAAGAATTGCATGTAATGAGAGATAAAGTAGCTACCCTTGAAGAACTAATCCAAACTCAGGGAGAGATGCTAAAGAGTTTGATGGAGGAGAGGCGAAGAGAACAAACAACTCAAGAACAACCCCCGTGAGAAGATCCACCCCTCACCAGCTTTGAGGCGAGCCATTCCCCTCAAAGACCTGACTTAACTGAGGTAATCAATGTTATAATATTCGTTTTTGTGAGATGTGAATCACATAGACACTGATACCTTTCATTTAATGATATTCTGCAGGGTGAAAATGACTGTGATTTATATCTGTCTACTCCCGCCCATCGCCTTGTAGCGAGGGCTACGGTGTTCAATATGCAGAATGACATGCTACACTCCAGACCACTTCCAAACGGTCATATCAAAGTGTCGATTAATGTAGCTCATGAGCCGAGCGCCGAGCTACCTGTGCCAAATGACGATGACGACATTCATACGGTGGAAAAAGCTATTGGAACATTCGTTGCATGGCCGTCGAATCTTGTAAAAAAACACGTCGAGCATGAGGTATTCATTTCCAGTTCATTTTTCAAGCAGAACCTTTAACATTAAATTAGAAAATGGCTGAACCGATGAATGTTATTACAGAAGGATAAAATGGAGAAGCTACAACAAAAGAGCGGCTCCAAGATTGGATCAACCAACCAATCAAAATGATCTACTGAGAGCACGTTCACCCCGCCCGTTCTATATCCACATTTAATATCATTGCAAGCTCATGTGGATACGAAAATGAAAGACGGAAAGAATCATACAATTGTTTGTTAAAAATATATGTACGGAGAGGAAACAATGGATTTCGTTAGTGTAGACGCTGTTTCTGAGATCATCACATATGACTGGCTAGGCGCCTCAGTTATAAATGTATACATGAGGTATGTTTTCATGATTTGATTTTACAAAAGCTGATATACTTTGATAATTATGGATAAATACATCTCATATTTTTCACAGGCATATATATGAAAAACAATTGAAGGGATTTGCCCATGAATACAAATTTGGACTCGTTAGTCCTCACACCATTTCTACACAACGAACAGAAATAGATTCTAATTTTCAGGCTGAATTGATGTCAAATCTGCTCAGAACGTTTCAAAGAAGAATTACGACTGACAGGCTCTTTTTAATACCAACGATGCAAGGGTAAAACTCTAAATTTTAATCATATCAATTATATTTTCATTTCTATTAGTACTTATTTCTTTTTGTGTTTTTAGGGAACATTGGATGCTCATTGCAGTCAATTTGGATATTCTAAAGATTTATTTTCTGGATTCACTGCATGGATATCCAACTAACCGACCACACATGATGGCGATTTTCAATTTGTAATACACTAGATCCAATATTTTAGAACTAAATATCTAGTTATATAATTTATATTATCTTTTAATGAGGATTTTTTTATGATAGGGCGGTGTATGAATATCGTCTAAAGGCTGGAATGAATCCAGGGCGTAAGGATGACAATGCCCACAAGATCTACAAATGGAGAAGTATCTGGGTATATATAATTATATTTCACTATCCAAATACATATCAAAACAAATTACTTATTTTTCTCGATGTTTCTGAAGTGTCTGAAACAAACGAATGACAAGGACTGCGGTTATTATGTTTGTAAATTTATGAAAGAGATCGTATTTCATGGACAAACTAGCATCCCTGAAGAGGTATTTTTGAAAATAATTACTACTTTATTTAAAATAATTATTAATCCTTTGTGTATTTATATTTTTTCAGTACTACTATGACTGTCGCAAAAACTCCTATTCAGAAGATGATATAAATGTCTTTAGAAACGAATGGGCAACGTACCTGATCGAAGAATGTAAACAAATAGGACAATGAAGGTGAATTCCTAATGCTTATGTTATCTTTATATGGTCATTGATATCTCCCTTTACACTTATTGAGCATCTATTATCTCCCTTTCTTATGTTTCATATCCTTAGATTAGTGAATTCCTACTACTTAGTTTGAAAATGACATAAACTTTGGAAAACAGCACCAATGACATACTCCAAACCGAGAAAACGCCTTCGTATTGTTTTGATACTTTAGGAAAATTTTCTACGAGTCATTTGTGATGTATACGAATCGACCGCACCTCAATCCGACGCACGGTGTGACCGGTATGGCTAAAATTGTCTGATATCAGTTTGAAAATGACATAAAATTTGGAAAACAACAGCAATGACATACTCCAAACCAAGAAAACGCGTTCGGATTGTTTTGATACTTTAGGACAACGATCCAAGAGTCATTTGTGACGTGTACGAATCGACCGTACCTCAATCTGACGCACGGTGTGACCGGTATGGCTAAAATTGTCTGATATCAGTTTGAAAATGACATAAACTTTGGAAAACAACACCAATGACATACGCCAAACCGAGAAAACGCCTTCAGATTGTTTTGATACTTTAGGAAAACGATCCACGAGTCATTTGTGACGTGTATGAATCGACTGTACCTCAATCTGACACACGGTGTGACCGGTATGACTAAAAGTGTCTGATATCAGTTTCAAATTGAGAGAAAATTTGGAAAACAACACCAATGACATACGCCAAACTGAGAAAACGCCTTCAGATTGTTTTGATACTTTAGGAAAACGATCCACGAGTCATTTGTGACGTGTAAGAATCGACCTCACCTCAATGCGACGTACGGTGTGACCGGTATGGCTAAAAGTGTCTGATATCAGTTTCAAATTGAGAGAAAATTTGGAAAACAACACCAATGACATACACCAAACCGAGAAAACGCCTTCGGATTGTTTTGATACTTTAGGACAACGATCCAAGAGTCATTTTTGACGTGTATGAATTGACCGCACCTCAATCAGACGCACGGTGTGACCGGTATGGCTAAAATTGTCTGATATCAGTTTGAAAATGACAAACTTTGGAAAACAACACCAATGACATACGCCAAACCGAGAAAACGCCTTTTTATTGTTTTTATACTTTAGGAAAACTATCCAAGAGTCATTTTTGTTGTGTAAGAATTGACCGCACCTCAATCCGACGCACGGTGTGACCGGTATGGCTAAAATTGTCTGATATCAGTTTGAAAATGACATAAACTTTGGAAAACAACACCAATGACATACGCCAAACTGAGCAAACTCCTTCGGATTGTTTTTATACTTTAGGAAAACGATCCACGAGTTATTTTTGACGTGTATGAATCGACCGCACCTCAATCCGACGCACGGTGTGACCGGTATGGCTAAAATTGTCTGATATCAGTTTGAAAATGACATAAACTTTGGAAGACAACACCAATGACATATGACAAACTGAGCAAATGCCTTAGGATTGTTTTTATACTTTAGGAAAACGATCCACGAGTCATTTGTGACGTGTACGAATCGACCTCACCTCAATCTGACGCACGGTGTGACCGGTATGGCTAAAATTGTCTGATATCAGTTTGAAAATGACATAAACTTTGGAAAACAACACCAATGACATACGCCAAACTGAGAAAACGCCTTAGGATTGTTTTGATACTTTAGGAAAACGATCCACGTGTCATTTTTGACGTGTACGAATTGACCGCAGCTCAATCCGACACACGGTGTGACCGGTATGGCTAAAAGTGTCTGATATCAGTTTCAAATTGAGAGAAAATTTGGAAAACAACACCAATGACATACGCCAAACCAATAAAACGCCTTAGGATTGTTTTGATACTTTAGGACAACGATCCAAGAGTCATTTTTGACGTGTACGAATCGACCGCACCTCAATCCGACGCACGGTGTGACCGGTATGGCTAAAAGTGTCTGATATCAGTTTCAAATTGAGAGAAAATTTGGAAAACAACACCAATGACATACGCCAAACTGAGAAAACGCCTTAGGATTGTTTTGTTACTTTAGGAAAATGATCCAAGAGTCATTTGTGACGTGTACGAATCGACCGCACCTCAATCCGACTCACGGTGTGACCGGTATGGCTAAAATTGTCTGATATCAGTTTGAAAATGACAAACTTTGGAAAACAACACCAATGACATCCTCCAAACCGAGCAAATGCCTTAGGATTGTTTTGATACTTTAGGACAATGATCCACGAGTCATTTTTGACGTGTACGAATCGACCGCACCTCAATCTGACACACGGTGTGACCGGTATGGCTAAAATTGTCTGATATCAGTTTGAAAATGACATAAACTTTGGAAAACAACAACAATGACATACGCCAAACCAAACAAACGCCTTCGGATTGTTTTTATACTTTAGGAAAACAATCCATGAGTCATTTGTGATGTGTATGAATCGACCGCACCTCAATCCGATGTACGGTGTGACCGGTATGGCTAAAATTGTCTGATATCAGTTTGAAAATGACATAAACTTTGGAAGAAAACACCAATGACATACGCCAAACTGAGAAAACGCCTTCGGATTGTTTTGATACTTTAGAAAAATTATCCACGAGTCATTTTTGATGTGTACGAATTGACTGCACCTCAATCTGACGCACAGTGTGACCGGTATGGCTAAAATTGTCTGATATCAGTTTGAAAATGACATAAACTTTGGAAAACAACACCAATGACATATGCCAAAATGAGAAAACGCCTTCGGATTGTTTTGATACTTTAGGAAAATGATCCACGAGTCATTTGTGACGTGTAAAAATTGACCTCACCTCAATCCGACGCACGGTGTGACCGGTATGGCTAAAATTGTCTGATATCAGTTTGAAAATGACATAAACTTTGGAAAACAACACCAATGACATACGCCAAACCAAGAAAATGCCTTCAGATTGTTTTGATACTTTAGGAGAACGATCCAAGAGTCATTTTTGATGTGTATGAATCGACCAAACCTCAATCCGAAGCACGGTGTGACCGGTATGGCTAAAATTGTCTGCTATCAGTTTGAAAATGACAAAATTTGGAAAACAACACCAATGACATACGCCAAACCGAGCAAACGCCTTCGGATTGTTTTGATAATTTAGGACAACGATCCACGAGTCATTTGTGATGTGTACGAATCGACCGCACCTCAATCTGATGCACGGTGTGACCGGTATGGCTAAAATTGTCTGATATCATTTTGAAAATGACAAACTTTGGAAAACAACACCAATGACATACGCCAAACCGAGCAAACGCCTTCGGATTGTTTTGATACTTTAGGAAAACGATCCACGAGTCATTTGTGACATGTACGAATCTACCGCACCTCAATCCAACACACGGTGTGACCGGTATGGCTAAAAGTGTCTGATATCAGTTTGAAAATTACATAAACTTTGGAAAACAACACCAATGACATACGCCAAACCGAGCAAACGACTTCGGATTGTTTTGATACTTTAGGACAATGATCCACGAGTCATTTGTGACGTGTACTAATCGACCGCACCTCAATCCGATGCACGGTGTGACCGGTAAATCTTTTCATTAGATAAAGAATCAGTATTTATTAAATGAGATAAATCAATCAAAAACATATTGATTTTACATTATTCCCTTTCATTGTTATGAAAATGAAAACTTTTGAGTTTAAAATTTAATATTTTAGTTTCACATTTCCATATTAATGTATTCTTTCATATTACTGTTTTAATTTCTTTCATTATTTCATTACTAACATAATATTTGTTTTCTTATATAGGTGATTTTTTTTCCTTGAGTTCGGATGCTTTGTTCGGAAACAAATACCATCGAGAGCGGATCACGGATATCAAAGGATGAAACATGAATTTTTATAACTGTTGTTGAATAATTGTAAATGTAACCATGTAAAACAATGTTTGAAATGTATATAGCAATGCATTTTTTTTGTATTCATGATGTTAAGTAAATGTATATACCGTTGTCAGTCAAAATATTGGGTGCGGGTGCTATGGTGTGCAGGTGTGCATGTGCTACTTTGTGCAGGTATTCTGGTGTGTAGGTGTGCAGGTACTGTTTTTTAGGTGCAGGTGTTGGGGCCTTTATCAGCGCTTTTTTAGCACTGATAAAGGACACCTTTAACAGCGCTAGAGGAGCGCTGATAAAGGGACCCTGTATCAGTGCTCCGAGAAGCGCTGATAAAGGGACCCTGTATCAGCGCTCCGAGAAGCGCTGATATAGTTGACCTTTATCAGCGCTCCACCATGCGCTGATAAAGGACCCCTTTATCAGTGCTCCGAGAAGCGCTGATATAGGGGACCCCCCCTTTATCTACGCCGGAATTAACAGCGCTTTTCTAGCGCTGTTAATGTTGGTTTTTAGCACTGATAAAGGGGCAGGTTGTAGTAGTGACATCCCCGGTCACATTATCGAAACCTCAGCTGCTGGAGAACTCCTGCTCAATTGAGTACAGTGGGCCTTCCGCAACACCAAGCATGCTTCCCACTGACCTTGGACTGCTGAGGTACTCCTCCTATCGAGTATCGTGGGTCTGTCGCGTTATAGAGAGGCACTCCCCACCGTGGGTCTTCCACATCACCAAGCGCGCTCCCCCTCGTAGCCTGCTGAGGTACTCCTCCTGTCGAGTATCGTGGGTCTGTTGTGTCACCAAGCACGCTCCTCCATTGTGGGTCTGTCGCGACACTAAGGTGCTCCCCACTGGGCTAGTAGAGTCACTCAGAGTCTAACGGTCAGTAGTCATCAGGTCTCAGCTAGCTAATAGGTCTCCGCACTACGCTCGCTCGTCTCTGGGAGGATCCACTCCAAGAGCTACCGGTCGATACTCTAACTATCACTAATTCCCATGAAGAAGTATCTCAAAGTTCTACCACATCATAGGGGTCTCAACGCAATAGACGACGCGTCAATCGAACGCACGGTCTGTGAGTTATTAGCCTTTTAGTCACAGGGGCTCGGCTGGATTCGTGGGTGATCCAACCTGGTCATATCTCAACTATACCCCAAACTCCAGTGGCGGTATACTCAAAGGGAACTCCATGCTCCAAGATTACCAGCGTCATTGACGGTTCGTCAAATGAACATCTGGTGCCAAAGATATGGCCAAAATAAAGTAAAGGGTCGTAGTGGGCCTGGGTCTGGTCCGACCCGGTCGGACTGACCTGGTCCGACCCCATTTTGGCCGACCCAGTTTGGGTTGACCTGGACTGACCCGTTGGGTTTGGCCCGGCCCGTTGGGCCCCGCCCAGCAGGCCGCGAGGGGCCGCAGAGGGCCGTGAGGGCGTGGACCAGCCGCGAAGGCGAGGACCGGCCGCGAGTCGGTGCGAGGGCGGTTTTCCCCGGAGGGAGCCGTGAGGGAAGCTCAGCTTGGGACCGGTTCGGCCGGGGCGCCGCGAGGGGTGCGGGCGGCTCCATTCGGCCGGGGCACTGTGAGGGGCGCCGTTCGCTCAGTCGATCGGGGCACCGTGAGGGGCACGAGCGACTCGGGAGGTCGGGGCGCTGTGAGGGGTGAGGGAGGCTCGGGAGGCCAGGGCACCGCGAGGGGCGCGGGCGGCATGAGAGGTCGGGGTGCCGTGAGGGGCGCGGGCGGCGCGGAGGTCGGGGCTCCGCGTGGGGCGCGGGCGGCGCGGGAGGCCGGGGCGCCACGAGGGGCGCGGGCGGCACGGGAGGGAGGGCCGCCGTGAGGGGCGCGGGCGGTGCGGGAGGCCGGGGCACCGCAAGGGGCGCGAGCGGCGCGGGTGGTCGGGGCGTGGCGAGGGGCGCAGGCGGCATGGGAGGTCGGGGCGCCGTGAGGGGAGCGGGTGGCGGTGCGGCCGGTTCGTCCGGCGGGTGGCGCGGGGCCGGTTTGGCCGGCGACAGCATGGGGCCGATTCGGCCGGGAGGCCAGGGCGACGCGGGGGCGGTGCGGGTTGCGGTGGCCATGGTCGGCAGCGTCGTTGCCTTTATCACCTTCGTCATCTTCGTTGCCTTCCTTCATTCCGAATACCACCACAAAGAAAAACGATGGAGGGGTCGGACCATGTTGGTTTGGACCACACCCTCTACGTTTAGGGTGGTAGAATTTGGCTAAAGCAACAATTCTTTCCCAAACCACAAAAGAAAACAAGGTAAGTATTATCACGCAAATAAACCCCCTACCTTGTTCATTGACGTTGGTGCAGGAAGAAGTACGGACACCAGTTCGCCGTGGATGAGTATGTCCCACATCGGAAGTAGTCCCAAGGAAGAAGGTCGAAAGAGGTCAGCGTTATTTGTTGGCAGAGTGTTCTTCATTGGGGAGCATGTTATTCCTTGGAGAACGCGTTCCTTGTTGGAGAGCGTAATCCTCCAAGAGTTGGGCGCCACGTCACTTTACTAGCCCTTCGTTGCTTGGTGAAGCCATCCCAAATCCTCCTCCCAAGCTCCATATATATAGAAGAGGGGGAAAGGTAGGTAACGATCGTGGAATTCATAACGGTTCATTTATTAGGAACCTTCCTAAATTCCAACGACACTATTACTTAAATTAAAAAGGGGGCAAGCCAATTAATTAACATTGACATAATTAAGTGGTGCGTTGGCACAATTTAAACATGGAGGAAGGTTGGCACAAATTACTGTGGAGGAAGTCAAGAGGTCATTCCAAATTAATGAGGGGGTTGAGAGTTTCTCTCAATTAAAGGGGGGTTTTAGTCCCGGGTGGTCCCCACCACTATAACCTCTCATGGGAGGTTATGGTTCAGGTGGTCCCCACCACCATAACCTCACATGGGAGGTTAAGGTATGGTGGTCCCCACTTCCAACTCCCACATGGAGGTTTAGTTCCGGTAGACCCCACCTCCCAATACCCACATGGGTGTTGCAAATAAATATAAAAATGTCATACACTTTTATTTTTATTTAATTCTTACACGAAAAACCCAAAAACTAACTTTAACCCTCGACCAACTGTCGTCGAGGTGAAAGTCTTCTTAAGTGAATACCGGTGTTGCGAGTTCAACGGTGCCCTCAGATTTCAATTCCGAGTACCAGTTCAAAAGTTAGAAAAACCTGATCGCACGTTCACTGAACATACCCGAAATAAAGTTCATAAATTCATTTCGGGCACTCCGGGCCTCGGAATCATGCACCGTCAATTTTCACGGACTCGTAAAATTCCCATATAATTAAAAAAAATTACATGGAAATTCTAGGTCTTTACATTCTACCCACCTTAGGGCTCTACGTCCCTGTAAGCTACAACTCAACTAGGTAAACAATTGGGGGTACTGAGTAGGCATCTAAGCCTCTCACTCCCATGTGCTCTCCTAGAGGTTCTCGTGCTTCCAAAAAACGCGCACCAGAGGTATTGACCTCCCATGAAGGACCTGCTCCTGTTGATCCTCAATCTCTACTGGAACCTCTGTAAAAGTCACCCCATCGTAGATGTCCATCTTTCCATGGTTGATGATGTGAGAAGGTTCGTGCATATATCTCCTTAACTGGGATACGTGGAAGACGTTGTGCACCCGATGCAACTGAGGTGGAAGAGCTAAGCGATATGCCACCTCACCAACTCTGTTGAGGACCTGAAAAGTTCCGATGAACCTCAGAGATAACTTTCTGCCTCAGACAAATCTTCGCAAACTTCGTCGAGGTGAGACCCGTAGAAAGACGTGGTCTCCATCCTCAAACTCTAGAGGTCTCCGTCTCCTGTCGGCATATGACTTCTGCCTGCTCTGTGCAGTCTTCATTCACTCCTGGATGATCTGCACCTTCTCTGTGGTAGCTCGTACCATCTCTGGTCCCACTAATGCTGACTCTCCTGGGTCAGTCCAGCACAAAGGTGATATGCAAGGTTGCTCGTACAACGCCTCGAAAGGTGTCATCCCTATGGTGGAGTGATAGCTGTTGTTGTACGCAAACTCCACCAAAGGCATTTGATCCTCCTAGCTATGACTGAAGTCAAGGACATAAGCACGCAACATGTCCTCGAGGGTCTGAATGGTCTGCTCGGTCTGACCATCCGTCTGAGGATGAAAGGCGGTGCTCAAATGAAGCTGCGTCCCGAAAGCCTCCTGCAACCCCTTCCATAGCCAAGAAGTAAAATGTGTATCACGTTCGGAGACAATCTTCATGGGTACTCCATGTAGCCTCACAATCTCCTGCACATAGAGGCGTCCCAAGCTATCTACTAAACCCTGCTCTCTGATCGGTAGGAAGTGGGCCGATATGGTGAGTTAGTCAATGATCACCCAAATCGATTCATGTCCCCTAGATTTATGTGGAAGTCATGTCACGAAGTCCATGTATATCTCATCCCACTTCCACTCTGGAACCTCTAAAGGCTGAACCAAGCATGCTGGTACCTGATGCTCCGCCTTCACTTGCTGGAAAGTGAGGCATCAAGAGACAAACTCTGCTATTGCCTTCTTCATTCCTAGCCACCAGTGCTGTCGTCGGAGGTCCTGGTACATCTTCACCACTCCTGGATGTACCGCTAGAGGGGATGTGTGGAACTCCCTCAACACTTCCTCCTGAAGTGACACCAGTACCATGGTACATCCTCTGAAGAGGATGACGTGCTCCCCACCTTCAGAAAATTCATCAGGTTCTTGTCCTATGGATATCTGAGCACATCATGTCTCACAGTCAGCACCCCCATGCTGCGCCTCCCTGACTCGCTGAAGAAGTGGGGGAGTAACTGTAAGAGACTAAAGAAAAGCTACTCCATCTCTATCCACAAAGGATATCTACAAAGCGGCTAGCTGCTATGTCGCTTCTCCTAGCAGTTGTATACCAGATCTCCCACTGATTTCATCTGTAACAATGTCCCACTTTCTAGTAGTATGGACCATATCGAAGTCATAGTCTTGGAGGAACTCAAGCCAACATCGTTGTCTCGGGTTTAGGTCCTTCTGAGAGAAGATATACCTGAGACTCTTATGATCAGAGTACACGGTAAAATGCTAACCCATCAGATAGTGTCGCCATATCTTCAAGGCGAAGACCATCGCTGCTAACTACAGGTCAAGGGTAACGTAGTTCTTCTCATGTTGTCTCAGCTATCGAGATCCATATGCGATCACTGCTTGCTCCTGCATCAGGACACATCCGAGTCTGGTCCCTGATGCGTCGCAGTAGACTATGTACCCTACGCCTTCCTCTGGAAGCCTCAAGATGGGGGAAATAGTTAGCCTCTACCTCATATCCTGAAAGCTCTGCTGGAATCTCTCTGACCACACAAAGGGTTTCCCCTTCTTCGTCAAGGCTGATAGTGGTTCTGCAACTCTGGAGACATCTGGCACAAATCTCCGGTAGTATCCAGCCAAACCCAGGAAACTTCGTACTTCCGTCACACTCTTGGGTGGCTCCCAAGAAAGTATCACCTAAATCTTTGCTGGATCCACTGCAACTCTAGCCTCCGAGATGGCATGTCCTAGAAAGTGAACCTGGGTGGCCTCTGGCACTGGAACTCGTGCAACGCGCTCAAGCGGCATGCACCGTCTGCTGTTGGGGCTGGTGGCATTGGTGGCCCAACGGGGAGTGGTACTGCTGGTGCCTCCACTAGTGCCTTAACTGGAAAAGGGCCCCGCACTGAGGCCCCATCACTCGGTGGGCTATCTGTGCATACAACTCTCGAAACTCTAGCCGACTGTCTACGTGGAGGCATCCTGAAAAGAAACAGGTGTGCCACGGTTAAAAGGTATACCTGGTGAGCTGACCTAGTTGAGCCAACTTAAAGAAAATTTTTGAAAACACACATGCAATCAGTGTTTTCATGCACCGAATCGGAAATCAGAAGTCAGGATCCTGGTGTATGGATACGTCGGCCACCACACCAACACTAGACTCCCTGAATTGAGAACCACACTCAATACCCTTAACATTATTTCTTCATAGAAAATAAAGATCTGAGTCCTAAATTATGCGGTAGAACTGACTACTTTGATACCAATTTCTCACGACCCGTCCCCCGAGGCCCATGTCGTGACTACCTCAAGCCCTCCTTCCATAGGCTAGGGGATAACGACTAGCACCAAAGGCGTAATTCCCTAAAACTGGGAAGGCATTGCCTTTATAACCTGTAAACAAACGCACAAGCAAGCACACAGCTGGACGAAACACCAAGTAAACTGTATAATAAAAGAGTGCTAAAAGAAAAAGGGGCCATAATACAAGCCCAATTGGTATGGTACAAGTAAAACTGAAAACAATACAACTGAAGAAAAATAAATAAAATCAGCTACAAGGCCATCCTCCGGGATTCCTACCTGAATGGTAGGTATAGATAGACTCCTCAGCACTCCTCATATGTCTGTCTCCTCTACGTACCGACATGCCGTATGGTCCACCTCTGGGCACCATCCAGTCCTGGTACTCTCAGCCTCAGTCAGCGTTGTCTGTCGTCTGCAACCAACACAACAAGGTGTGAGCATAACCCGTGAAGGGGTGAGTATAACGATACTTAGTAGGGACCCCAAGACCCTCAAGGTCTCACAAAATCCAAAAATGATAAACCACAATGTATGAAATCAATATATAACCCTACATAGGTATATGCCCATACATATACCCAAGTTATTAAGTAATCCATCTCAATCATGAGGAAAACACAAAAGTACTGACTTAGCTCAACCAAGATTTTATTTCAGGGGTAGTATCAAGTAACATCTCCAGTCACATTATCGAAACCTCGACTGCTGGAGAACTCCTGCTCAATTGAGTACAGTGGGCCTGCCGTGACACCAAGCGCACTTCCCATTAACCTTGGACTGCTGAGGTACTCCTCTTGTCGAGTACCATGGGTCTGCCGCATCACACAGAGGCGCTCCCCACCGTGGGTCTGCCACGTCACCAAGTGCGCTCTCCATCGTAGCCCGCTGAGGTACTCCTCCTGTCGAGTATCATGGGTCTTCCGCATCACCAAGCGCGCTCCTCCACCATGGTTCTGCCCCGACACCAAGGTGCTCCCCACTGGGCTAGTAGAGTCACTCTGAGTCAAACGGTCAGTAGTCGTCAGGTCTCAGCCAGCTACTAGGTCTCCACACTACGCTCGCTCATCTTCAGTAGGATCCGCTCCACGAGCTACTAGTCGATACTCCAACTATCAAGAAGTACCATAAAGAAGTATCTCAAAGGTCCGACATGTCATAGGGGTCTCAACGCAACAGAAAGCATGTCAATCGGACGCCCGGTCTATGAGTTATTAGCCTTTTAGTCTTGGGGGCCCGGTTGGATTCATGCACGATCCAACCTGGTCGTATCTCAACTATACCCCAAACTCTAGTGAGGTATACTCAAAGGGACCGTCATGCTCCAAGATTACAAGTGATACTGATGGTTCTTCAAATGGACATTCAGTGCTAAAGATATGACCAAAATAAAGTAAAGGGTCGCAGTGGGCCCAG
This sequence comes from Viscum album, assembly GCA_963277665.1. Lineage (NCBI taxonomy): Eukaryota > Viridiplantae > Streptophyta > Magnoliopsida > Santalales > Viscaceae > Viscum > Viscum album. The sequence goes on along the minus strand of OY728122.1, from coordinate 1,161,488,637 downwards.
GTCCGGTCCGACCCGGTCGGACCGACCCGGCCTGACCCAGTCTGGGCCGACCCGGTTCGGGTCGAATCGGCTTGACCCATTGGGTTTGTCTTGGCCCGTTGGGCGGGCCATCTTGTTGGATTCGGCCCAGCCCGTTGGGCCTAGCCTAGCAGGCCACGAGGGGACTCGGAGGGCCGTGAGGGCGCGGATCGGCCGCGAGGGCGCAGACCGGCTGCGAGTCGGTGTGAGGGAGGTTTGGCCCGGAGGGTGCCGCATGGGCGGCTCCTCCCGGAGGGTGCCATGAGGGCGGCTCGGCCCGGGGCGTGGGGCCGGTTCGGCTGGGGTGTCGTGAGGGGCGCGAGTGGCTTGGTTCGGTCGGGGCGCCGTGAGGGGCGCAGGCAGCTCGGGAGGCCGGGGCGCCGTGAGCGGCATGGGCAGATCGGGAGACCAGGGCGCCGCGAGGGGCATGGGCGGCGCGGGAGGCCGGGGCGCCGCGAGGGGCGCGGGCGGTGCGGGAGGTCGGGGCGCCACGAGGGGCTCGGGCGGTGCGGGAGGCCGGGGCAGCACGAGGGGCGCGTGCACCGTGGGAGGCCGGGTCGCCGCGAGGGGCGCAGGCGGCGATGCAGCCGGTTCGGCCGGCGGGAGCACTGCCGGCGGGCGGTGCGTGGCCGGTTCGGCCGGCGGCGGCACGGGGCGGGTTCGACGGAGGGGTTGGGGCGCCGCGGGGGCAACACAGGTCACGAGGGCCGCGGGCGGCAGCACCGTTGCCTTCGTCACCTTCGTCGTCTTCATCGCCTTCCTTCATTCCAAAGAAAACCACAAAGAGAAATGGTGGAGGGGTCGAGCCATGTTGGTTTGGCTCGCACCCTCTGCCTTTAGGGTGGTAGCATTTGGCTCAAGCAACGATTCTTTCCCAAACCACAATAGAAAACAGGGTAGGTATTATCACGCAAATAAACCCCCTACCTTGTTCGTTGACGTTGGCGCGGGAAGAAGTACGGACATCGGTTCGCCGTGGATGAGTACGTCCCATGTCGGAAGTAGTCATGAGGAAGAAGGTTGGAGGAGGTCAGCGTTCTTTGTTGGCAGAGCGTTCTTCGTTGGGGAGCGCGTTCTTCGTTGGAGAACACGTTCTTCGTTGGAGAGCGTAATCCTCCAAGTGTTGGGCACCGCGTCACTTTACCAGCGCTTTGTCGCTTGGTGAAGCCGTCCCAAATCCTCCTCCCAAGCTTCCTATATACAGGAGAGGGGGAAAGGTAGGTAACGATCATGGAATTTATGACGGTTCATTTATTAGGAAACTTCCTTAATTCCAACGATATTGTTACTTAAATTAAAAAGGGGGCAATCCAATAAATTAACATTGGCATAATTAAGTGGTGTGTTGGAACAATTTAAATATGGAGGAAGGTTGGCACAAATTAATGTGGATGAAGTAAAGAGGTTCTTCCACATTAATGAGGGGGGTTGAGAGTTTCTCTCAATTAAAGGGGGGGTTTAGTCCCAGGTGGTCCCCACCACCATAACCTCTCATGGGAGGTTATGGTTCGGGTGGTCCCCACCACCATAACCTCACATGGGAGGTTAAGGTCTGGTGGTCCCCACTTAGAACTCCCACATGGAGGTTTAGTTCTGGTAGACCCCACCTCCCAACACCCACATGGGTGTTGCAAATAAAAATAAAAATGTCACACACTTATTTTTATTTAATTTCTTACACGAAAAACCCAAAAACTAACTTTTACCCTCGACCAACTGTCGTCGAGGTGAAAGTCTTCTTAAGTGAATATTGGTACTGTGAGTTAAACGGTGCCCTCAGATTTCAATTCCGAGCACTGGTTCAAATGTTAGAAAAACTCGCTCGCACGTTTACTGAACGTACCCGAAATAAAGTTCAGAAATTCATTCCGGGCACTCCAGGCCTCGGAATCACGCGCTGTTAATTTTCACGGACTCATAAAATTCCCATATAATTAAAAAAAATTACATGGAAATTCTAGGTCTTTACAAAGGTGATGGAAAAGTTGGGAAGAATTAAAAACCAAATTAGGAAATAAATTTCTCATAACCATGCAGCGATCCTTTGCACTCCAAGTTATATCGCTGATAGCTTTTCTAAAACTATTCAGGATCTTCCACCCACCCAAGTTCCAAACCCTGATGTTTCTTCCTATTCTGAAACGCCTGAGGGAAGTCATTCTGCTACTTATACTTTTTCTACTGGGAGTTTTAGTGTTACAACTGAGGATAAGACTAGAGTCAACCCTATTTAGCCTGATGTTGTAGTGGAGTCTTCTGGATCTGTTAAGAATGAGCTGGAGGAGTTGCTGGAATTTTTAACAAATGTGGAAAACAGGTGTGCCTCTGCTTATTTGCACCAACTAGATGATAAAATTTTTGTCCGTGACTTTGAGAGAATCTTAGAACAAATTGATTTTTCTCCCCCTACTACACCTAAAGAAGTTTCATCTAAACTTCACTCTGTGGTTGATAGTGACCCACCAACACCAACTGTTATCTCTTTTTCAGAACCAATTAATGAAATAAGTGTTGAGAGAATGTGAAAGATTATTTTCTGAGTGTGCTTGAACACCTTACTTTTTTTGCTGAACTTTTATCTACCCTACCATATTTTCTTAGTGACATTCTGAGTTTTGGCGCTCCTGGTGGAAGGAGGCTTAGTGCTCGAGTTCTATAATTTTTTAAAAGATATCAAGTTGATGCGGTGCATGAAGTGTTTTGTGATCTTAATGAATTTTCCAAAAGAAACAATGAGGGGTCAAGTACTACTGAATTGCACTCATTGAATGATCATGGATAGAAGTTTGTTTGGGGAAATAAAGTCTGGTTGGAGAATTTAAACCTAACACTGCATGGGAGGAAACCCATGGTTTTCATATTTTTTAGTTTTAATTTCTCTTTGAATAAATGCTCCTTGTTCGGTTGTGTGTCTCTCTTCTTGGTGTACCATAATTGATGAATTGAATTGACAGATTTTTTCTCTTGATTGATGGGTTTAGGTTTCTTGTTACAATTAGTTGGTGGTCTGGTGGTCTGGGGTAGATAGGATAATTCTATTTCAATGGAAGCTTCAATTGGAGCATTCATACTGGAAGGAAGCATCTTGTTGAAGAACATGGGACAAAACTACCTAACTCATACTACAGTTGCATATTTTACTTTGAGCTTTAAATTTTTGCAGTCTAATATTAAATTATTTTATCCTGTAGGTACTTGAATGGAGTGACGAGAGTTCCTTTAGAATGCAAACAAATGGAGGCTACATTTGGATGAATTTAAACTTGAGAAGCTGCACATTCAGAGGAGTACTGTTTTATGATCCAATGTTTTAATCTTTACATTTATATTGCATACTGCTTGGAATTATGTATGGCAGAGTACCCTTATATTCATTTGAAATTGTGAACTGTGTTTCCTACTTGGGTGGTAGCTTTCTAATATCTACTAAGTTGTAAATGAATTTTGAGCTGATTTGTGAAAAATGCTTGCACCCCACTGTACTCAATTTCATGTTACTGCTGCTACTACTGTACATCGTTTCTTATCATGCTACTATTTGAAATTCAATGAAAAATATTTTGTCTTCTCTTAAAGGTTCAAAGAATGAACTTTTAATAAAATTGAATTGAAATTTTTGCTGGTGTTGGCGGATGGGATTCTTTTGTTTTATTCTTTTTTTTTTGTTTTCTTATCTTTTTCTTTTTGTATGTGCCAAACATTATGGTGAACTTCACTACTACCCCTTCATATCCTTTTTAGTGTTGACTTTCCAATCTTCATGAACTAATAAGTCTCCCAACTTGAGGGTCAGTAATAGGGACATTTTTGTGTTTTATGTGTGGGGGAGAGGGGTCATTCTCTTGGTCACATCAGAATCCCCCTTAATCTTCAAAAAAAATTGTCAATTTCTTTTCAAAATTTTCAAAAATCATTCATTTTTTTTCAATTTTTCTTTCACAACCTGAAGGTCATTCAACTTTAAATTGCACATCAATTATGTCATGCCTAGTGGATACCAACATGTTGGCAGTTAAGGGTTGCACTGAGTCTGAAGCTGTTGAGGACATATGATTGTTGAGTGAAGTAACACACTGTCTTTATGGATTTTCTATTTAGGAACTGAGGAATAGAGTGATATATGCTAGATTTTTGTGGAACTAGGATCATAACATTAGGAAACTGGGAATCTTAACTGGATCCTAGGGGACTCATCTTTTAATTGAAAAAATCACCTAATTTTTCCTACACAAATAATTTTTTATGTCCTTTGTAACTAGAGTAAAATGAGATCCCATGATGAGTTATGTGATAAGTGCATTGGGTGTGTTTCTATGAATAAATAAAATCCAATTTCACTTTCAATAAGTGTTATGCACAGTGCCTTGCACAAGATATATGGTGGAGAAAAATTAAAATAATGTGCCCTATCAAAAATGAGCTCATTAACGTGAGGTGAATTTTGAATCCAAATGAAGAAGTGACCAATTGACTTATTTAAAGATCATTTGAGTGGTATCAGCGAAGTGATTAAAAAATATTTTTGGAACCAAAGAGAAATTGAAACACGAAGGTGCCCTTAATTAAGGTTTTAATTCAACTTTTATCCAACATGTCATCACTTTTTTAATTAGATCTTGAACGGGAATTGAAGTAGGACAATTAGTGAAGTTCATATAGGAGGCATTCCATCTTTAGCATTGGATGAATTTGGGTTGCCCCTGGTTTCCAGCTTGTAATTAAACTATGTAGGACTACTTTCTTTTTAGCATTCTTTGAAAATCCAGACTCTGTACTGTTCTACTACTCTATTTTTAAAATTCCAATCATGCACTTTTTGAACTGAATGTGGAAAATCAATCCTTCTGTTTTTCAAAGTCAAAAACATGCATTTGTTTGAAGACAAACAATGTTTTATATTTCGGAGAGTTTGATATGACATAATTTTATTACTTTTTGCCACATCCATTTTCACTTTTCCCATGTTTTTATTATTAAAATAATGTATTTTGTGACATTATTAACAATTTTTATATTTTGTAGATTAAAGTGTAAAAAAATTCATTTCTGTGTTAAAAATTATGTTTTACGGTGTTTAGTTTTGTTTTTCTCAATAATAAAATTAATTTATTCTTCTTTTCGTTTAATTAATTCTTTATGTAATTAAATTTCAATTCTTTAACACAATTAATTCATTTTCAAATAAATAAATTTCACTTTTATTTGCGATACTTTAAATAATTAAATTAATTTTTATAATTTAATTCAATTCATTAAATATTTTTAATTATTATTTTTAGTTTAATTTAATTATTTTATTTTTTTATTAATTCTTTAATCTATCAATGTGTTACTTAATTTAACCAAACCCATCTAATTATTATTGTTTTCTAACACTTTAATTTTAAAAAATTCTGTATTCAACACAGAATTCTGTAGATCTAAGGGAAAAAGAAACTGAAAACGAATACCACTGTAAAAAATAATCAGCAAATCAGATACGAAGAACCCATCGGAGAGCTTGAACACACCGATTGAAGCCAAATCTGAACCGAATCTCCCATCTCCGCCATACCGCAACCTGTCTGCACCATCCTTCCTGGGACCTCGCCTCCCCTGTTGTCGGTCGAACCCGCACCAGCGCTGCACACACACACTCTGCTGGAGACCTCTCTCTTCCACCTCCGCGCTGAACCACTGCGAGCCGCGCCTTCCGCCATCAGCCGGTCCTGATCTACCTACTGCGACCCCCGCTCCACTTCGCGAGCCGCTTCTGCAGCCCGTCCACGCGCCTCCCCTCGCCGGAATGGATCCACTCCTCCGGACCGCCGTGAGCAGCCACCTCCATCCTTCTTCTCTACCTCGCCGCGACCCTACCCTCCTCACCCCTGTTTTTTTTTTTCATTATTTTTTTCAATTTCAATTTTATATAACGTATGATATATATTATAATATATATAACAATAATAACATATTTAATAATTTATATATCTAATTTAGTAAAATAATTTACATAATAAATTTATTTATTTTTATATTAATATCTTCTGTTTTGTTGTACATAATTATTTAATTAAATAATATATATATATATATATATATATATCTAATAATACGAATAATAATAATTATAGGCATTTTGAATACATTTTGAATATTTTTTAATTAATATAATTAATGATTTTAATATATAGTTACATATATATATATATATATAACAGTTACGTGTTTTAACATTCTAACACTTTATGTGTTTTTTTAGGTTATACACGGTGGAGATCATGCCCGAGGGGGGCATTTATATTTCAGTTACGGAGGTGTGCATGGGGCATTGAGTTGGAGGAGCAAGCTTGTTCCAGAACCATCTGAAGCATTCTATATCATCATTTCTATTGGGCGGGAGATTTTTGGGGGATTCACATGATTCTACATCCTAGCACTTCCACACACCGAGGGATCCAATCATTCATTCATCCACTCCATCTCCTGATCCTACAATCATCCATCCAAACTCTTCCATCTAGATCTATTCCAATATTCCTAATTCATTCCCCCCAATCATCCTCAACCATTCTATCTCTATCCATCAAAATAGAGGCAGGGGACAGTCAATCGAGCAGGAGCAGTGCATCGGAGTAGAAGTTTGAGAGAGGAACAATCTCACGAGAGATGTTTGTTTTTTTTTTGTTTTTTTAAGGTTGGGCCGAAGACTCACTTATTATTTAAAGCAAAGACCTCTTTTAAACTGGGTAGAGGGAGATCTCATTACATTGCCCGAAGACCCAAGACCAAGTGGTCTGAATACAAGGCCCGAAAGCCCATTTTTTGGCCCAAAGGGCCCTTTGGTAAATAGTATTGTTACAGTACTCGGGCTGCTACAGTACCAACGCTACTACAGTTCCTGTTACACTGTCTCCACCACTACAGTGCCATCGCTGCTATAGTTCCGCCACTGCTACAGTACTGCTATAGTGACCTGCTCGGGTTGTAATGAACTAATCATCTTTTATCCATTCTGGTTTGATAATCAATTGTCCAGTGCAAATTTCATGTTCGGTTTTCTTTTCTATTCATTTATGTGTATCAATTTACACCACATAATAACCAATGGGTGAGGTAGTGAATCATTTCACCTTGGATCATTGAACGATGTACCAAAAAATTTAAAAGGCCAATGAATCTCTTCTCCATAAGGAACATATTAATTCAGGGGTGAAGTTCGAAAGATCAAGACTCAAGAATGTTAACTGAGCTGTGTTGATCTACTAAATTGGAAACTTAGTAGATTATCACCATCATCATATTCACTGGATGATTGAATTAAACTGAGTAGAATAGGAGAACAACATTTTATCATTTCAATGAAACCCAAGGACCCTGATTCATCTTTTGATTGTCTCACTCTATGCGTCTTGTTTTCACTGCATTCATCTTACACCATTCCACACACTCATTTCACAGTTCCCCTCAATGTTTTGATTTAGTTTTTTTTATAGTTGTTTTTGATTGTTTTAATTTAGCTTGGTCTACCACACTATAAGTCCTTCCCTATGTTTTGAAACCTATATTGCCACAGTACTAGTACTAAGTAGGCTCTATAAATATCAAATTCACACGTACTCTCAACAACATGCGCAACCAAAATTATTTATAAACATGACTCACTTCCACATCACCATGGGTAATATTTTAATGAGTTCGGACCATGTTCTTATAAAATAATTAAAAATATCCAACTTTGTTAGAAACCGTGGGAAAAAACCATGGGATGGTTTGTGGTTTTGATTAGTTTATTTTACATACTCTAAGACCTATGTTTCGGAAATATTAAAGAACTCCCCTCTATTTTCCTATATAAATCACCTTATATCTCTTTACTCTTCACTCAAAAAACCTTGGATAATGTTTTTAATCTATCCTCCCCTCCCTTGAGTCCTCACAAGGTTCCCCCAAGCTCTCAAGAAGCACCTCCTACGATTTTGAATCACCCTATCATGGTAAGGGACCTCTCTTTCTTCTTTTAAATTTAAGAACCTTCTTTGTAATTAGAATTTGAAATATCATTTGTGTATGAATTAATGAACTTATAAATATACTTTTATCATTGAATTTATTTACTAATAATCAAATATCATTTATCCCCTCTCATTATAGCATTTACCTAAGCTGTTATTGTGTCAAAATTTAGTAAGAGATCCTCTCCTTCCCCTCTTTATTCAAGTATCTTCTTCATTTTATGCCTTTCATTTACAATTCCTTATGTTGGTATAGGTTTTACCATATCCCTCTTAATGTACATTTTCTTTCCAAATGATGAGAGACCACTTTCACTCTCAATAAAACATTTTTTGAATCACTATCCATCCAACGGCCCGAAGGCCTTCAATTTTTTTATTATATGATAAGGCCCCCATTTAAGGGATGAAGGGGGTGGAAACCCAATGACATCATGGACATAGGACAATCACACTCGAAGGAAGAAAGAGTAAAAAACCAGGATGACATCACTGAACTGCTCCTCCCCATCATTTGAACACGAAGAATCTCTTCACCATTACAAGGTAATTTGGCAAGCAAGTGTCCTGAGTCAAAGCTCAGGCCCGATCCGATGGCTGGTGCCATAACCTCTCAAACAAAAAAAATCCAAAAAACACTGCAAAGATGAACTGCTGGCTCTGAAACCTCCTTTGGAGTCAATTCATGAAGTCAAGTCTGGATCACAAACTTCCCACCTTAGAAAAACAAAACATTTAAGAAAACACCTACAACCATTCCAAATCAACCGACGCAAGCCAATAAACAATTCCAATTCACGATTTCACCAATTCAACGGAAGAAAACCATCACCATAGGCAGGCTTCCCAGATGCCAAATGATGCCAGGAGGAGACCCCGCCACAAAACGAACCAGTCCAAACCTGCAGAGCCCATCGCAGCCACCAAACCTGCTTAATAAGGGAGTGAACCAAATATATCATGGAAATTTTCCACCATGTTATTATGTCTTGTTGGTAAGCCTTGAACTATATTTATGATTATATACTTAAGGTTTTTTCCACTTTCCCATATTTCCTTTATGTTATCATGTTATATCATGCCCCTTTGTTCATGTTTTTGATTCTCACCATTTTTATTTCCCATCGAAATGTCTATTTTGAAACATATAATAACTTCTTAATGTTAATATTTTTTTATTCCATTACTGGGATTTATAGCTCACACCTTTCTTTTTCATATCCCCATGTTATCCAATGCGGTTTTAAAAAAGATGGAAAATTATGAGCATGTTTAGGAATTTTTCAATAATATTGATGAACCCCTATTTTATGTTTTTGTGTAATGTATCTAATTACCCATAGATATTATACTTCTTGATATTCTAGGTTGTATTATGTGTATTATCATGTAATAAATCATGTATTAAAGAGTAATAAAGACAAAGGGTTATCATACGCACCCACACTCACTCCCCCACCGATGCGTACTTGCATACCCAAAGTCACACTCCCCTACAAATGTGTGTTATAAATCGATTTTTTAATCACTAAAGAGTCACTATTTATTTAGGCGTCTTTAAAAGATGGTATATTTTTTAGTGATACAGAAGAAATGTTAAATAATTTCTTCATCATCACTGGTAAAGTATACATTCATCCACACTTTTTCATAATTGATAAAGGGATTATGTATTAGTGATAAACAAGAACTAATCAAAGTGGAAAAATATTTTTCCAAAGATGGAAAAATAATGGGACTGTCTAGTTCACTAATATTCAGAATAAACACAATGTCAAGGATGATATTACCCACATGTGAGCCTCAGCCTAGTTGGTGAAGTATCCTTAAGTGCATCCACGAGACCCAGGTTCAAAACCAAGTAGAGGCATATTTTATGGGTACTGTAGCAGTACTGTTCATTGTAGTAGTACTGTAGTAGGACTATTAACTGTGCGGTACTGTAGCAGAACTATACACTGTGCGGGCACTGTGGAAGGCACTGTAGCAGGTACTGTTCTATACTGTACCAGCTGGAACTATTCACCTTGGGCCACTGGTTTGGGCTTGGAGTCCTTAAGGCTTTCGATCCACCCAGGCCTTCAGGTCAGTAGGGCTTTTGGGCCACCTTTATGGCCTTCGGGCCACCTCAAGGCCTTCAGGCCACATGCAGTTTCCCCAGAAAGACTATACAAAAAAGGAGCAGCCCCAGAAGAGGATTCAGAGTAGGTGCACTCACCAGAGTAGAGCCAAATGGATTTGTCAGAATGAGAGGGTATGGCTATGCCATTGGGACTAGCCTGTTCTTGCATGGGAAGCCTAGCCAGGAAGCCATGCGAAGGTGGAGAGCTACTATCACGATGTAGATGCTGGGGAGGGGTAGTTCCTTGTAGATAGTTTGGTTGAATTCCCTAAGACCTTCGGGTCATGTAATCTCGTAAGCCTATAGTCTATGTAATCTCTGAGCCTACAAGCCTTGTAAGGGTTCCCCCTCATCCCTTTAAAGGGGGTTATTAAAAATCAATAAAAATGAAGGCCTTTAGGCCATTCGGGCTCAAGGATGATATTACCCATGTTTTGGCTTATGGGAATATAAATTCATTAGGTGGATATTCCCATGTTAATGCTGACGAAAATTAGTATGGAATTTGAAGGATTGATCATAATGTTTCTCCATGAAAGGATGGATATATAGATGATCCTAATATTAGAGCTATTTTTTCCTCTAAATATTAATGGTTGTGCTTCTCATATTCAACTTCATCTTAATAAGCTCACAAAGTCTTTGGTTTACATATTAGATGAGAGTTATTTGTTTATGGCTAGACTTTTATCAAATATTCCTTATCTAGGGGCATGATGGATGACCATGATGATAAAGAATTTGATGACTGGAAAGATTCCAAGGAGATTATTGCATATGATGAAGTGGATTTCAACCTGTGGTAGGAACAATTTATTACTTTCAAAACCCATGAAGGGAAAAGCAATATAGATGTGGAAACTTCTATGAAATCCATTTCTAAAAGGACTCACATATTATAGGAACAAGGTCAATCTACCCTTGATAAGGCCAATGATAAGGTGTATGTTTCTCTTAGTAGGTCTATTTCTCTAATACATATTGGTTCCTCTTTGGACTATTCGAGAAGAAATCTGGTTTTCAGTGAATCATTAGCATCTTATACTCCTACTCTTGATTCTGATGAAAAGGTTGATGAGATAGAAAGAGGACAATATTTGGAATTGTATGTTTTAAATGTCATTGAAGGAATATAGAAAATGGTAGGAAGTCCCTTGCTGCTCCTATCTTCCATAAATCAAATATTCTATAGGGACCTAGTTTAGTCTTAGAACATTCCCAAGGAAGGGAGATACATTATTCTGCTGCTATATTACCCTTGGAACCAAGGTTGAATATTATTTAAGGGGAAAGTATAAGTGTTGTGTCTACTGTTATCATGAAGTATGTGGGTTCTAGACATGGCTATGAAAAATGGTATCTAGGGGCTCTGTAATTGGTGAATCTCAAGATGGATAAACCAATGATGGTCTTTTCTTCAGTGGGATATGAAATTTTGTGGCATGTGAAGGATAAATTGCACATGAAGGTTAGTACACATAACTCCTTTGAGTTTCTTGCATCTGGAATTAGTGAGGAGGATGGAAAAAATAGTGATCATGTGTTTGGGGGAGAAGAAACAACAATTGTTTTTTATGTTGGACTTCCAGATGACGAAGGTGGGCTATGGTTACATCTCAAGACATGGAGAAGGGAATGAAATTCTCATGGTTAGGGTGGACACTCCTCTCACCACAACATGAGTACTCGATATCGAGTTACTTGATTTATACTTGTTTATATATTTTTTTGTTCACAGACATTTTATATACTGAATATTCCCCCTCTTAAATTTTTTTACATAATAAAGGGGACACTAAGCCTCAAACATTTAAAAAAAATAATATGTATTAATATTCATTAATATTAATTATAATTTAATTAAAATTTATGTATATTTAGTTAATATTTATTAATATTTATTTAATGTTTATTAATATTTTTAGTATTTAATAATATTTAATTAATACATATGAATATTTAGTTAATATTTATTAATATTTAATTACAATTTATATTTTTTTGTTAAAAAATATTAATATTAATCTATATTCATTAATATTTATTAATATTTATTTAATATTTATGAATATTTATCTAATATATATGAAAATTTAATCAATATTTATTAATATTTATTTGTATTTTTTAATATTTATTTAATTATTATTGATATTTTTTAATATTTCATTAATATATATAAATATTTATTTAAGATTTTTTAATATTTTGTTTTTGAATAGGTTGGGGCCGAGACCCCTTTTATTAAACAAAAAAGCATGTCCTCTTAAATAGGGTTCAGAGGTAACAATTACATGACTTGGAGTCCTAGAGGCCTAAAGGTCGGATGCAATCTGGACTGATGGCCCAATAGCCAGAAGGATATCACATGTACCTAAGGCTCAAATTGAGACACTATTGAGTGACGTTGCAATAGGCTACCAACAACGCATATCTGCACCCAATAAATCCCCAGAACCTGAATATCATTTGCATCAATCATCTTCACTGAGCTCCATGGATATCTGGTGACAAGAGAAACATGAATGAGGTTCATGCTTCTCCAGGCATGTTTTTTAAAATATTCAAAAACCTACCTTAGTTTTTGTTTTTCTAAAATCCTAAAACCCATTTAAAAAAATCTTGCATGCGTGTTTATAATATATATTTATATGTATTTAAGAATATTATATATTAATAATCATTTATATATATTATAATATACACATAAATACATATATTTCGATTAACACACATGAATTCACATATAAAAATTATACATGCATTTTTATAGTCATATACACATTGATAAATTTGTATAAAATAAATAAAATAAATATTTATTTATTTTAAATAAAATAGGTAATAAATGTTTTTTTTCATATGGTTTATATGCTTAAAAATTTATTTTATATGTATTTTTTAAAAATGTTTAATATATTATTTTTTATTTTCATATAGTTTATATATTAATAATCATTTACATATATTAAGGTGTGTTTGTTTCTTATAAAACACAATAAATTGATATTTCACAAAAAAAATATTACTTTTAACTCTTATTTTCATTAATGATTGTTTTTATAAAAAAATATCTATTTCTTTGAATCAAATCTAGTATTTTATGGATACCAACCAACCGTTATTAAAAAAAATCACGACACATAATTACAATAAAAATAATTACAAAAGAAGAATAAGGATATTTTATAGTCATCAGGGATGGGAAATCAAAGTAAAAAATCACAAATATTTTAGGATTAAAGTAAACAGAATTGATGTAATCAATAAAAACTGACATATAAGAAATGAAAATTAATATCAATGAAAATTTTATGATTAAAAATAAAAAAAAATTATTTTTAAAATTAAATAATATAAAGAAATTTAAATCTAAAAAATAATCCTTACAGATCTAAATTAAATCCTTTTAAGAAAATTAAATATAAAAAATAATCCTAACAATTTTGATTTTGAAATTACATTAAATTTTCTAAATAAAAAATAAATCATAAATGTAATAAAAAGACAAACAATATTAATAAATAAACCATTATTAAATTCCTAACCACTGAATATAATTATTTTTATTACATTTTTTTATAGTCTAATAAAAATGTTCAGAATGGAAGTCAATGGGATGAATAGTTGGGGCTCCCTAATGTCTCATTTAATTGTTTACTGTAGTCTGCATGGTTTTTCTTTTAGTACTTTACAAGGCTTAAACTAGCGACCCTATCTTTTTTAAATCAGTTTCTTGTACCCAATGATTGTTTTTTTATTTAGGAATCCATTGGAAGAATGGTAGTGAAACTTGGTGATTTTATTGTTCACACTCAGTAGGAAACTCGGTAAACTCTTGGGTAGACTCATATAGTTTTCGTAAACTAGCTAGGCTCACTAAGTAGACTCATAAGGTATACTCATGAGTTTGGCTACCATGATGGGAAAGGATATCACCACTGTACAAAGGGTGTCAGAGGATCCTCCATTTCACTCTACAAGGAGCTTTCTTAGGTTCATGGTGTCAACATTGTCCCTACAATCGAAAAAATCATGGTCTTTATCATCAAACCCATGAGTTCGAGTAACAGATCATTCTATTTTTTCCATCCATGCATGAATGTGGTCCCTACCATTACAGGATATGTGATTGAACCAAACACCCCATAGGTTAGGAATCAAGAGATTATACACTCACTTGATAAACCTCTTTCAGATTGCCCGTTGGGATGCCATGAATGCTTGTTTTCTTGCACTGACCATTCTTTGAAGGCACTTGTAGAGTATAATAATTGGCATTATTCCTCCAATTAGATGGTGAATGAGGTTTTCCTATGATTTTATGGAACTCTACAGGGTAAACCTAATCAAAAAAATTCACCGCCTTCTACAAACCCTATTTCTTATTACTCATATTATAATTGTAATTAGCCTATAAATCAAAATCATTAGATGCATGAGAATGAATGGGTCAAATTCTATCTCAAGCATGGATTATATTCTGATTTAGAGAATGAGAGTGTTTTTTCTGATACATTCTCTGAGAACTCTAGGCAGGAAGATGTTACTGGTGAGGGAGAAGGTTACAAAAGTGATACTCCAAGCCCCTTGGTAATGTCTGTCACATAATTTTACATTTCAACATTAAGGTTATGATATGATGTAATAAAGTATTAAATGAAATGTTTTTAAATTTTGTGTCTGTGTGTGTGATATATTAGTGTATGTAATTAAATATGATATTCTTCATTAGATTTTCAAGCATGGTATACCATTCCATGCAAATTAAATTATAAATGGTTATCATTTATTATATTACCATATTGTCTACTATTTATTATATAATTTTATGATAGGAAACATATTAGAGGTGAAGTATTCATATAATGAATTCACACTGGGTGAGGCATTTATTCATGTATAATACACACAAATAAATGAAACTGAATTTAAGGATAATTTTTTATTGTGTATATAATCGACTTCTATGCAATGACAATAGATATAGATGATTATTTTTGGAATAACCTCCCTATAACCAAAATGATCTTCCATACTCATCCTTTTCATTAGAGGTACCAAAATAACATGGAGATAAGATAGATCCCATTTAAACATCAGATAATTCAAGCACATCCCATGGATACACTATAGAAGTTGGATTCTTTTGTATTCCACTTAGTTATTTCATTAAAATGCATGTGATATCATTTGAAGATGATGCAGTTCATATTCTGTGTAAGGTATGCCAATTTTACTATAGTTATTCAATTCATTTTATATCATATTTCATATTATCATTCTTGGAGATTCATAGCAATTGGTTTTCAATTTATTTTTCTTGTTCTGATAAATGGCACGAGAAATTAATAAAAATGGTTTAATTATTACAATAAAGTCATGAAAAACTATGAATGATATGTAATGAGTTGTTTTAATTATTCACTTCATTTAATATACATGAAATCCAATGTACACACACTTGGTTATATGATGCTAACTCTATAATGACCTTTGGTTCTAAGGCCTCTAGCCCATGGATCACTGACTAAATTTCCAATCATCTAATGCATTATGGATGTCTAGAATTACTATACAGTGTTTCATCTCCACTATTTATAGTGGAACATATCAGGCCATATGGTGCTCACAACTGACTGATCTTTTCAATGTGAATTTCACCACACTATAATAATTGCGGGAATTCATCTGGTCATTAAATAGTAATCACCATCTTAATCATACCATCTGATGTACAATTCACACACCATATTTTCACTTCCATCCCCACCTTCAATGATCTTATAGACTCTAATAACTGGCGTTTTCCTCTAATGAGATGGTGAATGTGTTGGGAGTTACATAATTACAGAAGAGGAATTTATTTGAAGCCTTTTATAGAGTGGCTCTATTCCTTCCACGCGCATAGTGTAGTTAGGGGTTTTACAGATCAACAATAGGATAAATTCCTTTATTCTGATTCACTTTCATCTACGATGCTCTTTAATCTAATCTGGGTGTTTTATATGTGATTTTATTCTGATGATGAACATATGTTGTGCATGGCCACATCTCTTTGGATTTCTTTATCAGTCTATATTCTTCATTTCTGGATAATTTCAGACTACATATTATTTTATCCATTGACCCACTATTTTATAATAATATAATTTTTGATATACCACTCAACTTTTGGAGTCTCTATCATGTACTATTGATTATATGTAGATTCATATTTTAGGAATAGGTCTCACGGTGTTTCCCTTTTCGATTTTCCACATTAATTTTTTGGTATCATAATTTATTTTCTCCACACATGTTTTGGTCAACACATATATAATTTAATATTTCAGGAATATTTGAACGAAAATAAAATTTATTTCCATAGTGTGTTTTCATTATTTATTGTCTTTTTGTTCATCTCTTTCGGTCTTAGAGATTATATGGAACCAAAGGTGTGATTTTTTTTAATAAATTATGGAATTAAATTATAGTATGGTGATTTTTTTGAAAGGTAACATCTACCATATGTTTTGATTAAAAAGGAAGTATATGTTTTTTCAATTGAATGCATCTTTCAGTGTTTAGTACCCGTAATCAAGAAAGAATTTCTGATGATGAATGAGAGTTTTAGCATGAGGTGGTTTGTGGTTTCATTCATCAGTGGGTCAAAGAAAATGTGACAATCCATATTTTTTACATCTCTCATGCTATAGACTTGTTATAGAAGCTTGAGAACACTTATGATTTTATGACATTAAATAATAAATTGTTCCTAAAATAAAAGGTGATGAATTTGAGATATAAATAAGAACATATAATTATGACTATTTGAATGAATTTAAAGGTTTGTTTTATTAGTTTTATTGTATGGTTATTAATTATGAAGATGATGTTTTTCTTCTTTGGTTTCTTAATACATCACACAATTCTTGGGATAATTTTCTTGTTACTCTAACCAGTTCTACTCCTAATGGTGTTATGACATTAAATTATGTCATGTATGATGTTTTGAATGAATAGATCGTGAAATGTACTCAAGAGATATATTATTCATATAATTTGTTCATAAAGAATAAGGGGAGATGTTCTGAAAATAATAAGGTACATATTAACTGAGGTAGGAGAAAAAGAATAAGAAAATCCAGTTCGATGTAGAACGAGTTTTAATGTCATCATTATGGAAATAAAGGACACATTGAAAGGTTTTTTTATCAGCTAAAAAAATAAGATAGAATTATGTAAAATCAATTTTTTTTGATAGAGATGATCATGTCGTCTCTGATACAGGGGGCTATCTTGTTATTATTTCTCACTCCATTAATATTTCTTCTTATTATTCATGAAATGTTGTTGATAGTGGAACATTCTTTCACATGAATTTGAGGATGGGGTTCTTTACATCTTACAACCCACGTAATTTTGTGATTTTAAAATTGGTATAGATGGACATGCTAATGTTTTTGGTATCATGTTTTTTTGTATACTTGCTCTAGAAATAATTTTTTTGAAGAATGTTCTACATGTTCCTGAGGATTTTATAAATCATATTTCTATAGGTGGTATTGTTGATGATGGTTTTATCAGTATTTTTTATGATGGCCAATGAAATATTTACAAGTTTTCTTTGATAGTGGATCATGGTAAGAATTAGTCTGGTTTGTATTGGGCTAGAGCTTCTAATTCTTATGATACTTCTTATGTTGTGGATTGAAGTGTCTCTTATATGTTATGGTATAAAAGGCTCATAAACATTTGTGATAAGGTTATGGGTTTTTTGGCTAAGATAAATTTGATACCAAATTTTAATGGTGTATAATTGGATACATGTTGTCATTTTATGGTTGGAAAATAGAGTATAGTGAGTTTTAGTAGTCATCCTTTACATAAGAAGTAATAGGTAATTGAATTAGCACATTATGAATTTTTTCCTTTTAATTCCAGGTCTTTTAGTTATAGTATTTATTTTTGATGTTTATTTAATACTATTGACATAAGATTTAGGTTTATGTTTTGAATGCCTAAAGTTTGGTGGTTAGTGTTTTTATGAAATTCCATGTTTCATTTGAGAATAAATCTCACAATTCCTTAGCTAAATGGTGTAGCTAAGTAGATGAATGAAACTTTGTTTGAAATAGTTTTATTTTTAAATTCAAAGTAAAAGTTTCCTAGAAATTTTGGGGCTAATGATTTATTTTCTATTTCACATTTTATCAATTTATAACCTATAGTTTCTTTGTAGATAGACACTTCTAACAATTTTTTGTATGCAATAGAGATCAGATATGATCACTTATGTGTTTTAAGTTGTAAGGAATTTGTTCAAATTTCTAGATATGATTCATCCAAGATAGATGGTATGTCACACCAATGTATTTTTATTGGATATGAACATGATGATTTTGGATATATGTTTTTTGTTCATAATTTGAAGAAACATGTTACAAAAAATGATGCAACGTTATTGGATGATAAAAATATTGTAGATATTGATATGGGAGAAAAAACTATTTCTCTAACTTCTAATGTATTTGTTATTCCTAAAATGGTTTTTGAGTTACATTTACCCCAGGTTGTTAATTTTGGTGATTATATTGATGATAATAATGATGTTCAAGGTGAATAGGTTGAATTTTATGTTTTCTAAGCACCTTTTGTTTCTGATGATTTGGTTCCATGGGTTATTAATGAACCTATAGTTCCACTATAGAAATAATCTCATCATCATATCATTTCTACATAGTATTCACCTAACGAGTATGTGCTCCTCACCAAAGGGGGAGAACCATAATCATTTGATGAGGTGATTGAAAGTTAATAGAAGGAGAGATGGGTTATTTTCAATGGATGACAATATGATATCATTATATTAAAACCACACTGTTGAGCTAGTGAAGTTATCCACATGTAAGAGAGATTTGAAAAATCAGTCCATTTATTGCATTAAAAATGAAGAACCAAGTTCTATTCCTTGATATAAGGAATGGTCAGTTATTAAAGGAATTCATTAGAATAAATTTATTTAAATGGATAATATTTTCTAACCTATTTACAAAATGTCTTCCATTCAGGTTATCATTAGTTTAGTGGAAGGTTTGGAGCTGCAGGTTGAGAATATGGATGTGAAGACATCTTTCCTACATGGAGATTTAGAGAAAAAGATTAATATGGAGTATCTAGATTGATTTTTAAAAATAAGTAAATATAATTATTTCTAAAAATTAAAAAATAGTTTGTATATTTTGAATAATTCTATGAGACAATGGTATAATAAGTTCGAATATTTCAATTTTCATCAGGGTTTAAGGAATAGATCTTCATATTGTTATGATTTTGTTCAATGATTTACTATATATGATTAATTATAAAGTTGTTTTTTTGATGATATGATCATTTTTTCCCATCATACTTCTAGAATTGAAAAATTAAAGAAGGATCATTTTAAATATATTTTGATGAAATAATTGCGACCAACATAAAATATTCTTGGAATATTGATCTATCATGATAGAAATCCCAAGATATTAATGTTATATCAAGAGAGATACATTTAAATGTTTATTATGTGTTTTTATATAGATAGATATAAATTGGATAGTACTCCTCTTACTTCACATTTTTAGCTCAGTTCTATTCAGTCAACTTATTTTGATAAATAGAGACAGTAGATGCAACACATACCTTATTTATATGTTATTGTTCATTATTTTAATGTGATGGTATGTACTAGACCCAATATAGATCATGTAGCTAGTGTGGATGGTTTTTTTCTATCTACTCTTGGTAGATGTCATTGGGGAGTAGTGAAGTATATATTTCATTATCGTTGTGGTACTTTTGATATGAGATTTTGTTTTGGCAATGGGGAGCCTTTGGTTTTTGGCTATACAAATTCATACAATGAAGGAGACATGGTTCAATGAAGTATGCATCATGATATTTTATCACTTTTGGTGGGTTTTTTTCATTTTATCAGTCAGGATTATAGATATGTGTTATATTATCTACCACTAAGTCTAAATTTATTGCTACTACAGTGGCATGAACATAATTTTTTTAGATGAAATCTTTTTTTGAGATCTCAATTTGAATCAGGATAGGTATGTTTTATTTTGTGATAGTTATATTGTTACTTGTTTGGGGTAAGAATCCAACTATTGATGGATTGTTGAAACATGTTGATTTTCAAAATCATTGTATTTGCGACATCCTTTATTAGAGACAATTTGATCTTTATAAGTTTCACACAAATGAAAATGGTTCATACATGTTGACCAAAATTTTACCATAGATAAATTTGAGTAAGTTTTAAAAATTACAGAGTTGGAGGTGATCCCCACTTGAGTTGTAAGGATATTTTTTTGGGGTTCCTCTAGACATAGGGGCCCCATGTTCTTCATTTAAAAAAATTTACAAAAAATTATAGGTTTAGAATAGGAGTTACAAACTTCTACAAGAATATTTTTTTGAATCCTTTTATAGTATGACTCTCTTCCTTCCATAAGCATGGTGCTATTAGGGTTTTCTTTAGTAGTTTTAATATCATAATACAGTTAAATTCCTTTGGTATGATTTAATTTCATCTACGATACTCTTTAATCTCATTCAGGTGTTTTAACTAAACTTTTATTCAGGCGACAAACATCTACAATACATGATCAGATCTATTTGGATTTCTTTATCAGTTTGTATTCTTCATTCCATGGTACTTTCAGATGGCATCTTCTTTATGCCTTTGATCCAATATTTATCATAGTATTATTTTTGAGACCCCTCTCATCATTAAGAGACTCTACCATAAACTCTTTATTATTAATGGGTTATTATTTAAATATTAGGTCCCATGGGTATTCCCTTTTGGGTTTTCTATGTTTATAATTTCTGATGTCATCAATTTTTGTCGCATATTTTTTGGTGACTATGCATCTGATTTATTTTTTCATGATTTTTTGAAGGGAAATAAAATTTATTTCAATAGACTGTTTTATTTTTTTATTAATTTGAATGTTTTTCAATTGACTCATTTCCCAAAAAAATAATGTTTTCCTATGAATTTTTCAAACTTTTCAGGATAATCCTAGGTATACCAATTCATACATCGTCTTGGTTATGGCCTTGGCTAGTCAAAATAGTTTTATAGTTGAATCTTATATAAGGTGTTTGATATCATTTGCACTTAAAATTTTGTAAGTGGAAGAAATGGAATGAAATTATTAGAAATTCCTATCATCCATTTAGATAGTGATGCTATTGATGGTGAATTTATATTCAAGGAGTATCTCTTTTAAGATCCCAAAAATTGTTAAAGAGATGGATAATTTTCCATCTGGTTAGATGTATAAGATTTTCACTACTTTTGAGTCCTTAAAAACTATGAGGAAGTTGATTCAAGAGAATATGGATATGAGTTTGTGAATCTGGAGAATAAATCAATGGAGTGGTGGGGAGAGATATTTTATATGTGAGTTACCTGAATAATTGATCCTTAATTCCATTGACTGTGATTAATTTTCTAATTCAACACCTTCTAAAAATCAGTTTTCATGTTGCTCAGATTACAATTACAATAAGCTAGTGGACAAAAATATTTAGATAAAAGAGAATAGACAGGTCAACATATCTCTCAAGGATGTATTATATTCAGAATTATCAAATGGAAGCCATGTTTTCAATGCATTCTATTAGCAGTCTGGGAAGGAAGATGTTGGTGGTGATGGACAAGGTTACAGAAGTGAAACTCTTAGTCCCCTGGTATTGGCATTCACAAAATTTTTCATTTCACCATTAAGGATATGATATGATATAATTTTGCCTTAAATTAAATCTTTTTCTATTTTTTGTGTGAGTGTGATGTATTGGTGTATATTATTTAATATGATCATCTGCTTTTAATTTATGAAACAGAGGTCCTATTCCCAAATAAATGCCGATATCTTTAATATATATACAACTCTGAGGAGGATTATTTTCTCCATATAGGAACCAGATGACTCCCACTCTAGATCATCTGATACAATAACCCATCATATTTCAGATCCATCACCAACACAATATGTATAATAGGGGTACCCAACAGTAGGGTTTCCGGATGGGTTATCTCGATTGACCCATTGTGAAGAGATGTCTAAATCAGTTTCCTTAATGGTTGTCCCTACTATAGATCTTGTGTCTATGGTCCTATGTGAGGTGGGTATAGACTATAAAATAAAACCTCAATATCTTGGTATAAAAGGTTATAAAACAAAAAAAAATACATTTTGTAGACTCCTTATCATCATGGATGTTATTATTGTGTTTATGATATGGGGTTATGGATGGGAGGAATAATGGTTTCTACTTATCCCCAATTAAATTTTATATTTGTGGATTTTCTATTTTCACATTATGAGATAAGGGATTCTTTTTAGTTCAAGTGTGCCTAATTAAAATCTTTTCAAATATGGATGTCCTTTTCTCTCACTAATAAATTTCATTTAAGAGCATCTGCATACCCATTTTTATCCTTCTATCCTCTCTATATACCTCATGAAAACATAATATTTTTTATGTAAAAAACAATAATTTTTATCATTTATGTTTTCATTATGTTCATTCCCTTTATTTATGTACTAATTCTTCTTTATCATCATCACAATAAAAAACACACCCTTGAAATATTTTTTAAATGAAACCAAACAAATTCAGATTTTTTAATCCTTTAAAGTGTACTACAATTTATATGGATCATTTATAATCACTTGGGAATTCTTGTTATTGTTTTCCTATTTATTTTATAAATCATATAAAATAAATTTTTTAATCATTATTTCACTTAGTCATAATACTCCATTATACTATCTATATCCAAACATTTTATCAATGTTTCTCAAACGTACTCTTCTCTAAATTCTCATTAAATACAATTATGTTAACTTAAAATGTATTTTTTGTATTTTGATGTTTGTAATTCATTATATTGATTATTTAATGTATATAATATCTATAGTTTCTATAAAACATGATAAGTTTAGTAGTTTCATAAATTCAATTTAAAGGAATAGTTTATTCCTAATTATAGGTGATGTAAAATTTTAGGAAAATTCCAATATATCAAGTACATGTTCTTTATAAATAAATATTACATTAGGTATTATATATTTAATATCCCACAAGATTAATTATTTACATTTGTTTAACCTAAATCTTATATATTTTATTTTAAAAAAAATCATCAGTTAATAACATCAATGGTTTATTTGAAGAATCACTTAAATATTGTTTTATTTGTGGATTAAATACTTACATATAGTGTTATAGTACATATCAATTACCAACTTATTTATTACATGATTCCTCACAAAAAATATCAATTTAAACTCTACACTATCATTTTTTGGTTTCAAAATACCCACACATTTTTAGGTATTGCATAAATATCCACAGGTTTAATGGGACCTTATATCCATCTTATATATTTTAGTGAAAATCTAAATTCACCTCTATTAAGATTTTAACTAACACTAGAATTCAAATCTACCATAGAAATCAAAATTCACCTCAACTAAATTACAATAATTTCATGAGAATAAATTATGTTTCACTTGTAATGAGATGTTCACTACTATATGTAGATTAGGACAACCCACCTACATTAATACATTTTACATTAACTAATTCATTAAAACCTCATGAAAATTATACCTTACATTAATTATATATCTATTATTTTCATGGTTCCAAAAACATTTCCAAGATTCACATTCATAGGATTATTTAGGGGTACTCAGTGGCTATTTTCTTAAACAGGAAAAACCACTTTAATATTTTTCAAACATGACTTGTTTGTCATATTAATCTTTAATAAAGGATCTCTTCTTATTCTTTTAAAGTAGCGGTGGGTGGTGATGATCACATGACCTTACAAGGATCCATTAAATAATATTGAACCCTGATCAATTTTTATATCACATTTATCCTAATTTTGCATTACTATTGATAAAATCCAACATTGTTTTATGTACGTGATGAGAGGCCTATTGCGGGGTTTCCAATGAAAAAAGAATTAACCAAAAATTCTTTTGTAGTATTGGGACTAATGTTGTCTCCATATAGGAGAGTTTTTTTGTCTATGTTCATCTATTTTTAATGGGTTTGGTGTGTAAAAACAAATATTGAATTAGTTTGGTTTAAAAATTATATTTCGAATGAAGTGTCCTAATATTTTATATCCTCTCACTTTTCCTATTTAATAATTATTATATTTAATCTATCATATTATCTATATAACCAAGTGAAACCTCAATCAATTACCCTCAACTGGATGTCTTGGCTTGATTCAGGTGTCTTTAAAATCTGGTAGATTTTTAAATTTCTAAAAAACACTGATAATGTGACTCTTCATCATCGCTGATAATGTATACCTTCATCTATGATTTTTTTTGTCATTGATAAAGGGTGTATTTATTAGTATTGAAAAGTCACTAATAAAATGAGGAAAGTATTTTTCTAACTTATTTAGGTACTACGCTCATGCCCCTACCATCACCCCCTCTATAATCACTCACCACTATCCCCCTCCTACTCATATGTGACACTCATTCCTATATAGTCTTAAAGATTCATGTTCCACCCTATCTGGTCACATGTGGGGAAATTAATTCACATGGCATGCATTAATTGCATGATAATCAGAAATCCACATGGGTGTCCTTGTCTAATAAATAAGGTTCCATAACATTTGACAATGATTTACATTCCATGTATCCCTATTTTATCTATTTATAGTTCTAAATATATATTTACGGGTTCCTCATATGAATTATTTGTTAATTGTTAACCAATATAGGTTATAGAGTGAGAAAAAAATGGTGAGTAAGAAATTTTGAAAAAGGGTCAAGAAAAAAAATTAAAACATGAAATAAAATTTATCTTTTTAAATTCATAATGATCAACGAAAAAATTAATAATTATAAATTTGAATGTGGATTATCTAATATCACATGTTTGTTCTACGTGTTGTGGAAACACTTATTAGGGTCGATCCTAACTTAATAATTTTCGAATTTGATGGTTCATTCTCATATTTTACAAGACATAAACATCATTTACAATGGAATATTTCCAAATAATATTGAAAAATTAGGTATCTGGAACCAAGGGAATATATTTTAATGTTAAATATATAATCAATTTAAATAGATCAGAAGAAATAATGACTCAGTATTTGTATCTTTATTCACTGAAAATTTTGATCTTTTGAAACAATTTTTGATCAAACATTGTTACGTTTGGAGGATACATGTGTAGAAGACCTCTATTAGTGATCAATATGTGATCATTTGATCACAGAACAATTCTAATGGATTTTTAGGTTCTAGAATGGTGGACCAATCATCTTGTAGTGTTGGTGTTGATTATTGTGACAATTCCTTCCATCTTGAAGGATAATCCATGAAATATCCGTATTAAGATGATTACGGAGGAAAGATAATCCCTAGAGTGTTCTTCATTCTTGATAGAGAGCTCTAGATTTTATTGTGCACCAAAATTTTCAATTTTTATTGATATCTAAACAATAGAAATAATAATCTATTTATAGAGATAGTGTTTAGGTGAAAAAATATTTTAATTTCACAATGGACCCAAAATAATATAATAAACATTATATAACCTCATACCATGTAATAATAAAAATAATAATATATTATCATTGAGTTTTATCATGAGAAAAATGATAAATATTATTTTACCATATTGAAAATTAATATTTATCACTGGACACAATATTGGTCTGCTAGTCCTCCTAGAAATTTATAAATAAATATCACTTATCTAAATAACGATTAATTACCTTACAAATAAATATTTGGTGAATTTATATGATCAATAAATTATAATCAAAATTATTCATTGGACTTGATAATAATTTTTATTCTAATTATTTAAATTAAAATAGGATTTAGTTGAGATCAACAGATGAACTTAATGTGTGTCCCTATATGCTTCATTCTCAATGTAATTAAATGGGATTGCTTAAAGTCTAGGATTATAGTCTAAAAATTGGTTATGGTTCCCAAGATAATGAATTAAATGTCGCCACATTGATAACTACAAACAAGCACTTATTATGTAATGTAATCACTTTGTCATCATTTTTCATAAAGGAGGTTTCAAACCCATTTTATCAATATATATTCATGATATATCATTAATTGAATATCTTAAGTAAACTCATTATTACACCATGGTCATGAAATTTAATGTGATAGTTTCATTTAAATCAAAGTGTCAAGATATAAATTTTCATTAATATAGAAGGTAAAAATCCTTTCTCAACTTATTCATTAAGAACATGTAATTCAAGATGCTCCCAACTTACCCTACTTCCTAGAAACATATCGAGCCAATGTTTTGGTCAGTATATAAAAGTTCACCAGTCATGATATGAATCAATAATAATATTAAAGTTTAAGGACCATTTCACACACTCATAGAAAGGAATATCTGATGACACTAAAAATGTGTAATTCCTATAGGTAGTTTTATCCTTATATATCCTATCCTAGAAATTTCTAAGTGTGAACATCATTAGATGAGGTCTCAGCTTCTTACAAGTACTCACACCTGACAGTCAACATACTATTTTCCCCATTATATAATGTTATCCAACCGTAGAACTTATTTTATGAATATAGTTAGGTCATTTCAAGGTTCTCATAATAACATGGATCTTCTATGAACTTTTCAATGTGATAGATACTTTAGGACACTATTAAGTTAAATTTACATAGAAATATGAATGATATGTAATAATATGTTATGATTGTTCTCTTATTTTAATATAAATAAAATCCAAAGTACACACAATTATTTATAATAAACTTACTCCAATACAACCGTTGGTGTTATTGTCTCCGACCCATGGATAGCTAACTTAGTGTTCCATCATCTGATGCATGATATATGTTAAGAATTCCTCCATAATATTGATGCTCCACTATTTATATTGGAACTTTGTAGGTCAGGTGGTCCTCACAATAGAACAATCTCCATGGTATGAATTCCATGAATCCATGATCTTTATGAGACTTCTTTTAGTCGGTCTAGGGTAATCACAAACTCAGATGGACCTTTTAACAATAAATTAATACACCATATTTTAACTTTCATCACCGCCTCAAAAACTCTATGCCACATCTTGGAGCCTCATCATATGTCTGTATCACTACTTCCTTTATTAAATGAATGACCCACTAAGTATATTTTTGAATCAACCTCCTCCACTCCCCCAAACCTGATTTAACCATTATGTTGTCATCACCAAGAATTCATCCTGTCATTTGTGAAGGTTCTGGGTGTAGTGGAAGCACCACCTGGTGGTGATAATCCAAAAGGTTTTAGTTGATCTAATGGATCA
Source organism: Viscum album (assembly GCA_963277665.1). Lineage (NCBI taxonomy): Eukaryota > Viridiplantae > Streptophyta > Magnoliopsida > Santalales > Viscaceae > Viscum > Viscum album. The sequence goes on along the minus strand of OY728122.1, from coordinate 1,161,461,126 downwards.
TTGACAATATTCTCAATGACATAAACACTATGACTATTGATTTTTTTTCCAATTATATATTGGATTGAAAAAAATAGGGAACCCAAAGAGGAAATTTTCATGTAAAATTTATAACTAATCTTTTTAGATCGGGAGAAAAAAGAAACCACATCTTAGGTACTTTATTGGATGATGATGTTGATCTTCTGAAGAATCCCTCTCATATTTAATTCATTATGTTAGGTGGATCTATATAACAACCCTACACTTTATTTCATATTTAGACATGATTTATTACATAAATTGGAACTTAATACAACCTAGAAGATCGAGATATATAGTGTATTTGGGTTTTAGGAACAATAAATGACAAAATAAAACATAAAATACAACATCTTTATTGAAAACTTCTTTTACAAGACCACAATATTCCTTCGTACTTAGCATTGAATGGGATAACCTGAGGAGATAGATATAAAAAGGGTGAGCTATACATCCCAATAATGGAGTAAAAAAGGCATAAAATGAATAATACAATACATTTTAGGCAATATAAATATCAAAGTATCATAATATAAACATTAACATAAATTCATGATATTACATGATCATCATAACATGGAAATGTGGCAACAACTTAAAACAATGCATCATTAACATAATGAAATCAAGTAAACCCATGTCCCAAAATGGTGGACTATAGTACTATAATGGAATCAAGTAAATTCCTATCCCAACATGACGTATCATGATACTAATAATTACCCAATGCATTGGAGCGCTATTAGGGCACACCCTTCATGAACATTTTAATGTCTTGCTTATGTGTGCCACATAGATCATATAACATGGATTTATTCAACATCATCATTTATTACATGATAAAGGAATGTGGAATAAATACATGGATGTATATTATTAATAAGTATATATTCATAATGGTGAATACCCTTGACAGAGAAATGGGCATGGTATTCACTACACAATGATTTTGGCATGGAAAATTGCGGTGCAATTTCGACAGTATAACGACATCACACGGAGATTCATAAAATGGATTGATAAAAGAAAAAGTGTTATCTCATAATTTAGACATGAAATGGGAAGTATGGGGATCATGGATCATAATATCCCAATATATTAAATGGAACTTGATATGCATAATATAAAATAAATGCTTGAATGGAAATGAGGAGAGAGAAATCTCTTATGAAATTTCAGCATGGTAACAGGAGTACATGAGATGGATTAATGAGAGTGAAATGGATATATCACCATTAAAAAATAATAAGGGAAGTATGAGGGAGGTGATAAAACATACCCCATCATTTTTAATTGAAAAATAAAAGGGTATAACAATATAAGGAAACTTGGACCAAAATGAGAAAGGAGGGAAAGTGAGGATCCCTTACTTGGATGTGTGATACCAAAGGTTTGGGAGAGGATTATTGGGAGTTTGGGGGAGACTTGGGTGGAATCTAGGGAGATTATATTAGAGTGGGTATGAGATTCAAGGAGTTTTAGTGGAGTGTAATGGGTTCTTGTGTGAGTTTATATAGGAAAGGAGGGGGAATTCTTTATTATTTAGGTTTGGGACACCACACATTTAAATATTCAAAAACACAAACCAACCCATGGTTTTTGCCCATGGTTTCTAGATAAAGGGAGTATAAAACATTATTTTATTATAAAAAGGTCCTAATATATTAAATTTTTTCCCTTGATTATGTGGAGGTTAGTCACACTCTCAAGGAAATGAATTTAAAATCATAAAATATATTATACATTTTGGAGGATTCACTAAGGAATTATAAAATACGTCAAATAAATATAAAGTCAAATTATTTTAAATTTAAAACATATATTTGTTCTAATATCCATTTTATAGTTTTTATTAAATCACTATTGGGTCATTTTGATGTCATAAAACATACTATATATTTATATATTATTTAATTTTTACCAAAAAATTTGATTGTCTCAGAAAACTATGTAAAATTCACCGTTGGATAATTTCATCATCCTGATTGCAAAAATAATATTAATTTCATGTAAATAATTATCTAAATATGTGAATATTAAATTTTAAAATGAGAATTGACATTTATTGAAAATTGACGGGTTTTGAGAAAAACAGTTTTTAAACCTTAGTAAATATTTACATTTGAATTTATAAAAATTATATAAACATTTATTATTAATAAAATTAATTTGAAAATTATATTTTATTAAAATAAAAATTATTTCAAAAACTCATTAATTCCTTAAAATAAATTCATAAAAAATACACTTTCTATTTTATCGTAAAAAATATAAATCTTATTAAACTGATTACCTAATCATTTATAGTTAATGAAATAATATATTCATAATTTATAAGAATTGTTTTTATAATATTATTAATAAAAAAATAGTTTAATATAATAATGCATATATTTCTCAAAATTACCATTTTTACCCAAAAATCAATTTATCAAATTCATGCTTTTTAAGAAAGACTATCCCCATAAAAAATTGATGTAATAAGACTTTTATTTATATAAAGATATTACATAATAAGTAACTAATAACATGTTAAAAAACCCTTATAATACATGCATAAGACCTAAGGGTAAGGTCTGCGATGATGACCAACTCTTAGGGTGGCTCAGATAACATTATCTAGATGGTAATATCTGTTAACTTGAACATCTCCCATAGGTGATTACGTTCAAACATAACATGTTCAATATCATCTTGGTATTGGTCAATTGAAAAGACCAGTGAAACTACCTCCTTTCTAAGCTCTATAAAATGAGATTTTTATGGACCAAGTCTACTGGATGAGGCCATCATCTCCTTTGTCTGTGTTGAAAGGATTTGTTAAAAACTTATATTTATATTAGTCATGTGATCATTGTTCAAGATATATATTATCAATGGTAAGGATACTTAATAGTTATTTATATCCAATAGGATATAATAAAAAAAAGGATTGCATGTGTTTTCTATATCCATAATACATTTATTTAAAATAAAAGGTAATTTTATTCATAAATAATCAGATCGTTACAACCTTCCCACCTTAAGAAATTTCTCCCTCAAAATTTTTACCCACACTAAAATAGATGAGGGTAACTCTACCTAATCACTTCCTATAGTTCTCATGTTTCTTCTTAAAATGTGTGGTTTCTCCAAAACACTTTGACGTGGGGAATTGTATTATTTCATAGAACTTTTTCCTTATGATCTAAGATATTCTCTATATTCTCTTCATAGGAGAGGTAATTATCCAATGGTACCACCTATGGATTGAGTACTTGTGATGGGTCAGGTATGTAATTCCTCAATAGTGATACATGGAATACATCATGCACTTGAGATAGGTTTGGTGGGAGTTTTAGTCGATAGGCCACTCCTCCGATGCGACCAAGCATCTCAAATGGGTTGATGTACTTTGGAATAATATTTCCTTTATTCCAAAATCTCATAACTATTTTCCCTGGAGATATGTGGAGGAAAAAAATATCTCCAACATCAAACTCTAGGTCTCATCGACAGTTGTCGTCATAGCTCTTTTGTCGACTCTGAGAAGCTTTGATGTTATACTAGATGGTCTTAACATTCTCCACCAATTATTCAGCCATTTCTGAACCTAGAAGTTTTCGCTCCCCAAATTCATCCCAACATGTCAGTGTTCTTCACCTCTTCCCATAAAGGGATTCATAAAGAGCCATTTGTATGATTGAGTGGAAATTTTTGTTGTAAGAGAACTCAACCAGAGGGAGATGTTGATCCCATCCTCATTTGAATTCCATTGAGAATGCTCTCAAAATTTCCTCATGTGTTTTGATAGTCCACTCAGATTGGCCATCAGTTTGAGAATGATAAGATATACTAAAGTTTAGCTCAGTATTCAGAGCATGTTGGAGACTCTTCTACAACATAGAGGTGAATCTTGGATCTCTATCGGATAAAATTGATAGTGGTACACCATCCAGCCTTACCACTTCTCTGATGTATATTCATTCTAGTTGATCAAATGAGAAATCCTCTTTAATCATAATAAAGTCTGTAGTATTTATAATATGATACACCACAACCCATATAGCATTTTTTTCCTTTGGATGTCTTCAGATGTCAGGTGACAAAGTACATGGTGATGTTTTCCCATTTCCATGTTGGTATGGGTAATGGTTGCATCATCCCATTAGAATTATTCATATCAGCCTTCATTTACTGACATACCAATAACTTTGAGGTATACTCAGAGATATCCTTATTCATGTTATCCCACCAATAATTCTCTTAGAGATATTGATATAGATTTGTGTTTCTTGGGTGAATGGAGAAATTTGAACTATGTGCATCATCCAAAAGTTATTTCTTTAACTTCGGATCTGATGGAACACATAGTCTTGACCAAAATATCACAATTCATTCTCCATTAACATTGAACTTTGAGTATTTCCTTTTTTTGATAGTTTAAAATTTCTTCTAAACTCCCACATCATCTTTTTGATAATCCATTAAACTTTCCAGAAGAGATGGTTGAGCAGTCAATTGTGAAAGGATTTATGATATTCTTTTCATTATGATTCCCATGTCCATATTAATACAATATAAGAAGATTGGATCATTTTTAATTCACATCAATGATAGAATATATGGGTCATTTATACTTAGAGAATATTCCACCTTGTTCTCTTTATGAGGGTTGTAATGGATTGAGAAGTCATAATCCTTGATGAGATCTAACCATCTTTAATGGAAAATGTTCATCTATTTCTGTCTAAATATATATTTGAGAAATTTGGGAAATTTATATATTTTTCACTTTTCCCCAAAGAGATAAAGACAATATATTTTCAATGTAAATATCATAGCTTCCAACTCCAGATCATGCATGGGATAGTTTTTCTCATGAATTTTCAACTACCTTGAGGCATAGACGATGGATTTGTCATTGTACATCAACACACAGCCCAATCCCTTCATCAAATCATCGCTAAAGATTATGAAAAGCTCCACACTTTTGGGTAGTGTGAGAACATGTTAATTGATAAGACTCTTCTTTAACTCCTTGAAGCTTTCTTCACATTCATCATAACAAGAAAACTTGACTCCCTTTTGAGTTATTTTGGTAAGAGGGTTTGGAAATCGGGAGAAATTTCTCACAAATCGACAATAATATATAGCTAACCCTAGGAAACTATGGACATCCATCAAAGATGATGACCTCAACCATCTCTAAATTTATTTTTTATTGGAAGTATCCATAGATATCCCACTGCTTGTGATGATATTCATAAAGAACAAGACTTCCTTCACTTAGAACTCACACTTACTATACATTTTATAGAGTTTCTCCTTTCAGAATGTCTCGAGTACTGTGCTAAGGTGCACCTCATGCTACTCCTTGGTTTTGGAGTATGTTAGGATATAGTTTATAAAGAATACCAAAAAAATTTCTAGGTAATCTATAAATAATCTATTTATAAAGTCCCTTAAGATTGATGGAGCATTTTTGAGTTCGAAAGGAATTACTATGAATTCATAATTCCTGTACTTTGTACGAAAAGTAGTCTTGGGGATATCCTCCTTATTCACCCTTACATGGTAATATCTTGACCACATATCCACCTTGGAGAAGTATTGTGATCCACATAGCTAATTAAACAAGTCATCAATTCATGGAAGAGGATACTTGTTCTTTATCGTGATTTTATTGAGCTTACAATAATAAATTTAAAGGCACATTGACCCATCCTTCTTCTTGATGAAGAGGACCGGTGCACCCCATGGTGATTCACTTGGGCATATAAACCTTTTATCTATATTCTATTGTAATTTTTTCTTTAGCTCCTCAAGATCCACATTAGCCATTCTATATGGATTCTTGGATATTGGAAATTCCCTAGGTATAAAATCAATTGAGAATTCAACATCTCTTCTGGGAGGAAGACTAGGAAATTCCTTGAGAAACACATTAGTGAATTACCTCACCATAGGAATGTCTTAGAGGATGTTTCTTTCCTTAGAATCAATCATTTGAGAAAGAAATGTGTGATCATAGGAAAGTAATATCCATGATTGAGATGATGGTTCTAAAGAAGATTCATTCCTCTCCTTGCATTTGTATAGAATTGGGGGTTGATTCACCATATAGAGAGTGATTTCCCTCTTGTGAAAATTTATGTTGGCTTTATATAGGGAAATCCAATCCATTCCAAGAATTGTATCAAATTCCTCTAAGGGAAGTATGATGATGTTCTCTGGGAAGTTAAATCCACAAATTGTGACAGGGGAGGAGTTATATTCATGGGATGCAATAATTTCCCCATTTTCTATTTCTATCAAAATCTCTACTTCCATGATTTGTGGTGGTGTTTGGATTGTTCTACTAAACTTTCAAGATATAATAGAATGTGTAGAACCAGAATAAAAAGTACATTCTCTATTCTTGAATGAATAAATAGTGTACCTATCACTGCATTGTTTTCAGGATTTTCTTCGGAGGTAGTGATGGAAAAAGATCTACCTTGCTTCCTTGGAGGTTGTTGGTTGCCTTCGAAAACCCTTGGAATAGGGAACTAATTCACAAAGTGACCTGGTTCTTTGCAGTTGTAGAAATGAAAAATGCTTCGAGGATCCGATGGAGTGTTCCATTCCTCTATAGTAGTATCCGGTTTTTCTAGTTAGCAGTATATGGCTTGGTGCCCTTCCTTCCCACATTTAAAGAACTTCCTCATCCCCTTTAGGAAATTTCTTGGGTGCTTCTTTCCACACTTTTGACAAGTGGGGTGCTAGAAATTTTTATCACCACTAGATTATCCATTGGAACACCAAAATTAAAGTCCATTTTCCACTTATTATCCCCATGATAACCCTAAGATTATCCAATCTCCATCCCAACTTTGGGGGCACATCAGATAATCTCCTCATAGCTGTCAATGTCGTGGATTGCTAGGGCTTTCCATATGCTAGGTTTTAACCCACTAAAGAAGCGTTCAACCTCAAATTTGTGGGTAAAGAACAACCATAGACATATCATTCATGTCTAGTAAAGTTTTTATAGTACGCCTCAATAGATTAATCATCTTTTTTCTCAAGTTTAAGGAAATATCTTTGCATCTTAATATGGAGGGATCATGGAAAATATTTATCGAAAAACATTTTATGGAAGTCCTTACATCCCATAGCCTCATTCTATTCCTCATGCTTTATATATATTTTTATCAATGTTCACCATTGATCAGCTTCACCCTCCATATGATAAGAATCTGGAAGAACCTTCTCTATTTTAGAAAATTGAAGGATGGAGAAGATATTCTCAATGGAGTTGATCCATTGTTCGGCGATTGAGGGATCATATGATCCATTGAAAGTAGGAGGAATTTGTGTCATGAAGCACTTGATTGCAACTTATTATTTCTTGGGGGGGGGGGGGGTTGGACCTTCCTCTTGAACCATGTATATATTCAAAACTTGAATTAATTGAAATAGTATCATGATATAGTTTGTGATTCCTGCTCCCATCGTATTGGGAATCTCATTAGAACAATCATCACATTGATCTTCACATCATTTGATATCCCGAGTCCTTGTATTATAAATCACGGCTAGAATAAAAGAAAAATTAGGAGTAAGTATTTTAAACTATTAAACACATAAATGGGAATCCAATGAGGAAATAGATAACTTATGAATTACATTTATTTCCTTATCTTATGACTTTCTAGGCTTCAATCTATGTTACCCATGATCTATTACCTAACATATAATCTTATGGTATGTTTTTAATGCTCTATTAATAATGGTTCAAAATAACCTTACCAATGCAGATCCCCTGGGAGTGTCGAACCAAGAGTGGAGTAAGGCCCATTGTTGTGCGCCCGTTCCCATTCGAGTCTAGCTCAAAGTAGTGTTTTCAGGTTTTACCCCTAGATACACCTGCTCCAGTGAACACCTCTACTTGTTCTTATCCATATGGAGATGTATTTTCTTGATAAACCACTTACTATATACTCAAAAAAATATTGGGATGTTTTTCTTATACTTAGTCTTATCCATAAGGATTTCACTAGGGTTTTCTAATCCTAATCCCAAAAATAACTAAACCTATCCTTTGATACCAACTATAATAACCCTGCACTTTATTTCATATATAGAAATGATTTATTACATAAACACCAAATTAATAAAAAATAGAAGATCAAGAGGTCTAGTGTATTTGGGGATTATTAACATGACATGACAACTTAAAACATAAAATACAACATCATTATTTAAAACTTCTTTTACACGACGACAACATTCCTTCGTACTTAGCATTGAATGTGATAACTTGAGGACATACATAAGAAAGGGGTGAGCTATAAATCCTAATAAGGGAATAATTAAGGCATAAAATGAAGAATAAAATACAAGTTAGGAAATAGACATATCAAAGGATCATAAGAGAAACATGAACATAAAGGCACAATATAACATGATCATCATAACATGGAAATGTGGAAACAACTTAAAACACTGCATCATTAACATAAAGGAATCAGGTAAAACCCTGTCCCAACATGGGGGACTAATTTCCTATATTGGAATCGGGTAAAACCCTATCCCAACAAGATGTATCATGATAATAAATATTACCCAATGCATTTGTGCACTATTAGGGAGCACCCTTCATTAACATTTTAATCTCACGCTTATGTATGCCATATAGATAATATAACATGGATTAATTAAACATCATAATTTATTTTTTGATAAAGGAATGTGTAATATATACATGAAATTATATTATAAATATGTATATTTTTATAAAGGTGAATACACTTGATAGAGAAATTGGAATGGTATTCACTATACACTAATTTTGGAATGGAAAATCACGATGTAATTTCGGCAGCATAACGACATCACATGGGGATTCATAAAATGGGTTGATAAGAGAAAAAGGGGTCTCTCATAATTTAGACATGAAATGGACAGTAAAACTATCATGGAGAATAATATCCTAATATATTAAATGGAATTTGAGATGCATAATATTAAATAAATGTTTGAATGGAAATGAGGAGAGAGAAATCCCTTATGGAATTTCAACATGATAGCAGATGTACATGAGAGAGATTAATGAGAGTGAAAGGGGTATATCACCATTAAAAAATAATAAGGGAAGTATGGGGGAGGTGAGAACACATACCCCATCATTTTTATCTAAAAAATAAAAGGGTATAACAATATAAGGAAACTTGGAAAAAATGAGAAAGGAGGGGAAGTAAGGATCTCTTACTTGGATGTGTGATCCCAAAGGCTTGAAAGAGGATTCTTGGGAGATTTGGGGAACCTCAGTAAACGTCTAGAGAGTGTAGAACATAGTGAGGATGATTATAATTTTTTTTAGTGAAGATGAATGGGTGCTTGGGTGGGTTTATATAGGGAAGGAGGGGAATTCATCATTATTTAGGTTTTGGACACTACACACTAAAATATTCAAAACCACAAACCAACCCATGGTTTTTTCCCAAGGTTTCTAGAAAAGGGGAGTGAAAAAAATTATTTTCTTATTAAAAGGGCATAATATATTAAAATATTTCCCTATATTATGTGGTGGTGATTCACACTCTCAAGGATATGAATTTAAAATCAAAAAATATATTATAAATTTTGAAGGATTCACTAAGGCATTATAAAATAAGACAAATAAATATAAAATCACATTTTTTAAATTTAAAACATATATTTGGTCGAATATACCTTTTATGGTATTTATTACATCACTATTGGGTCATTATGATGTCATAAAACAAACTATATATTTATATATTACTTAATTTTTACCCAAAAATTTAACTGCCACTGAAAATTATGAAACATTCACCATTGAATAATGTAGTCGTCCTGATTCCAAAAATAATATTAAATTTATCTCAATATTTTTCTAAATATGTGAATTTTCACTTTTAAATTGAGAACCGATATTTATTGAAAATTGACATGTTTTGACAAAAAACTATTTTAAAACCTTAATAAAAAATTACATTTGACATCATAAAGATTATATACTAATTTATTATTAATAAAATTAATTTTAAAAATAATATCTTATTAAAATATTAATTATTTTAAATATTCATTAATTTCTTAAAATAAATTCTTTAAAAATACACTTTCTGTTTTATCTTATAAAATACAACTCTTATCAAATTGATTACCTAACAATTAATAGATATGGAACTGATATAATCATCATTTATAACATTTTTTATAATATTATTAATAAAAAAATATTTTAATATAATAATGAAAATATTTCTCAAAAGTACCATTTTTTACATGAAAAATCAATTTATCAAATTCAACATTTTTTAAGAAAGACTATTCCCATAAAGGAATTGATGGAATACGAATTTTATTTATAAAAAGGTATTATAAAATAAGTAACTAATAACATGTTATATAACCCATTATAACACCCTTATAAGACCTAAGGGTAAGGTGTGTGATGGTGAAAGACTCATGGGGTGGCTCAGATAACATCTCCTGGGTGGTAATCTCTATTAACTTGAACGTCTCCCGTAGTCAATTCTATTAAATATTAAGGTGTAGAAGTTCAACTTGGGCTTGGTCAAGAGTGAATCCCAGTGACGCTACCTCCATTCCAATCTCCGAAAAATGAGCTTCATATGGCCCAAGTCTACTGGATGAGGCCATCATCTCCTTTTTCTATGTCGAAAGGATTTGTTAAAACCTTATATTTATATTAGTCATGTGATCACTATTCAATGGATATATTTTCAATGGTAAGGATACTTAATGGTCATTTAAATCCAATTGGATATAATAAAACAAAAGGATTTCATGTGTTTTCTATATCCACAAGACATTTAATTAAAAGAAAGGGAATTTTATTCATAAATGATCTAGTCGTTACAATCTAAGTGTAAAATCCCTCTAGCAGTGATTCACATGTGCGCCTTTGATATCTGAATAATGCTTATTGGTTTTCTAGTGCTAGTACGACGAATCGATCATCTTGAATTATTTATCTTGATCACTCATCCTTTGATCTTGATGTATTCTACTTACATGTTCTCATTTTTGAGAGTAAGAGAGTAAGAAAATTCATGAGATAAATTTATTGTGCATAACAATTATCTATTCTTGATTTCGTTTTTAATGACTAGCCCTACCCAATAGAAATAAAAGTTTATTTATATTTTTAGGGTTCATGTTAAAATATTATTTAATTTCATACCATTTCTTAATAATATAGTAATATTTATTAATCCCCATTCAAAAAATAGTAATATTATTAATATTATTTTAGGATACGCGTAGTAACTTGGATAATAAAAAATATTATTTAACCAACCTATAAATTAATATTTTTTACTAGAAAGGTTCTTGGTCCTTTAGAACTCCTTGATAGTTATTAAATACCTGAATACATATTTTAATTAAATATTTTAACCATCAATAAATATTTTCAATCAATAAAATATGTATAAAATTATACCTCAGTCTTGAGAATAATATTTATTCTATTAATTTAATTCAAATAGAATTTAATAAAGATCAATAGAAATATATAGTGTGTGGCCATATTGGATTCTTTCCCATTGGAATTAGGGGGATGTTTTAATGTCAAAGATAACTATCTAGCCATTGGTTAAGGAACCCATGAGAAATAAATTAATGTCTCAATGACAATAACTGCATATGAAAACTTACCATGTAAAATAATCACTTTTTCATAGTATTTAATCAAACATATTACACATATGTTTCACCAACCTATATGATCAATACATCTCTCTTTGAATATCTAAAATACAAATGTCATTATGATAGGAATATGGAATTTAATGTGATGGTTATATTCCAATAAAATTGCTAAGATATAAAATTCTATAAATATGGGAGGGATAAATCCTTCATCAACTTATTCATTAATAAAAAATAAATTATGATTCCACCAATGTATCCAACCTCGCCATGAACTATATTGTAATGGTCTACCAAATACATATATTTAAACAAGTCATAATATGCATTAATAAAAATCTTAAAGGAAATGTTTCATTACAAATTTTCATAGGTATGAATATCTGATGATACTAATACATGTATATTTCCAACTCGTGGGTCTATTCTCATAATCTCCCATCTTAGAGTTTACCATGTGTGAACTTCATGAGAAATATACTCATCCTATTACATTTAATTTCACATGACATTCTATATAATATATATCCATCATAGTATATTATCCAACTAAAAATATATAATAATTTAGTCATAGCATTTCATGGTTCTCATCATAGTAGATAACTATTATGTCCTTATCAACATGATAGATACTCTAAGACCTTATTACATCAAATTCATGTAGAATGATGAATAATATGTAATTTATTAATATTCAAATAAATGAATATACATGTAATCAATGAAAAAATATATGGTTTTTAGGTTCTACATCCAACAAACCCCCTCTTAGACTAAAGCCAACTACTCATGTAATTTAGTCCACTAAACATAACCTGATAATCATGTTTTTGATGAGTCAAGGGTTTAGTCAAGTGGTCTTCCATAATGTGCTCTATGAAAATACTCCTCATTGTAACCTCACCACTCTAATACAAATACCTATAGATATGATACTTCCAAGGTAAGTGCTTAATCCATTTATGTGACCTTGAATCTTTGGAAAGGTCCACCACTAAATTATTATAAGAATAGTCTGTGATAGGATCTTTAATTATAGGTATCACATCAAGATCTTGGTTGATGTTTTGTAACCATAATTATTCTTTAGCTACCTTATAAGATTCAATTTACTTAGACACTACCATAGAATTTGTGACCATAGCTTACTTTGAGCTATTTTATCTCACAACACCTCTATTTTAAGTAAATATGTTTATCATTTGTAATTTCATATCATCTTGAACTATTTGGAAACCATATTCTGTATATCCTATGAAGTTCTAGTTCCTCATATCCTTCACAGAGTGAAAACATATATTTATCATGCCTCAGATAATTAAGGATAATCTTGACTTCCATTGAATGGAAGTATCCAAGATTATCTTGATATCATTATACCACACACAATGAATAAGAAACATCTAGTCTAGAACATAGCATATCATACATGACTGACCCAATCACTAATGCATATGGAATACTTTACAAACATTGTATTTCCTCATGTGTCTATGGACACATTTTCCAAGAAATATTAATACCATGTGAATTTGGAAATAATACCCTCTTTTAATTTTCTATACTGAACCTCTTTAGTATCTTGTCAATATAAATACCATTACTTAGGATATAAGTCTCTTACATCTATCCCGATGGCTCTTAATCCCAATAATATTTATTCCCTCACCTAATTCTGTCATGGAGAGGTATTTATTCAACCATTCCTTAGAATATTGTAAGACTTTTATTTCATTTCAATAACTAATATGTTATCAACCTATATTATTAAAAAATGACAGAAACCCCACTAAACCTGTTATTGACCTAAGGATTTCATTCATTCCTTATGAAACAAAAATTTGGTATGGCCTAATAGAAGTGACTATTCCATGACCTGGATGCTAGGTCAAATCCATAAATGGATTCATTCGATTTTCAATCCTTGTTGTAATCCTTTAGAGTCAAAATATCTTCATTTTGTGTCATATAGAAATCTTCTTGAAGGTTCCCATTATGGAAGGAAGTTTTGAAATACATCTTCAAAATATCATAGTCATGGAAGGTCACAATGGAAAGAATAATTCTAATGGATATCAACACTGTAACCGGTGAATTGTTTTTGTCATAGTTCATGTGTTGAAGCTGTTTAAACCCTTTTTTCAATTATACATGAATTATAGTTACCAAATTTCTCATCCATATCCATTTTCTTCTTGAATTAAAATTTAAAACCAATGGGCTTCACATCAATGGGACAATCTACCAAAATCTATAGTTGGTTTTGGTATATAGAATCCATTTTAGAATTTATATCTTCTTACCACTAGAAAAAAATCTATGCTACTTACTGATTACTTATAGGCTAGAGGATCATTATAATCAACTAATAACGAGTCACCATCCTTGGTCATAAGAAAAACTTACCATTCTAGTGATCTAAACTCTCATTTAATTATACATTGTACTTCTGCCTCTAGAATAACTTATTCATCTATATGGATTTATGGAATTAGTTCTTGTGAAAAATATTGTTTATCCTAAGCAAGGACTTTATCAAATTCTATCTCAATCCTACTATCTCTTTTATAGATATTTGTCACGACCCGTCCCCTGGGGCTCGTTCCATGACTACCCCAAGCCCACCTTCCATAGGCCAGGGGCTGGCGACTAGCACCAAAGGCATAATTCCCTAAAACTGGGAAGGCATTGCCTTTATAACCTGTAAACACACACACAAGCAAGCACACAGTTGGACGAAACACCAAGTAAACTGTATAAAAAAAGAGTGCAGAAAGTAAAAGGGGCCAGAAGACAAGCCCAACTGGAAAGTACAAGTACAATAGTGATACAATACAACTGTAAGATAAGGGAAGACAACTACTGGATCATCCTCCATGGTTCCTACCTAAAGGGTAGGTACAGATCGACTCCTCATCACTCCACATCTGACCGTCTCCTTCATGTACCAACTCACCGTATGGTCCACCTCTAGGTACTGTCTAGTCCTGGTACTCTCAGCCTCAGTCAGCGCTGTCCGTCGTCTGCATCCAACACAACAAGGTGTGGGCATAGCCCATGTAGGGGTGAGTATAACGATACTCAATAGGGACCCCGAGACCCTCAAGGTCTCACAAAATCCACCAAGGATAAACCACAAAGAAAGAAATCAACAGATAACCCTATTTAGGTATATGCCCATACATATACCTAAGTTATCAAGTGATCCATCTCAATCATGAGGAAAACACAGAAAAACTGACTCAGCTCAAACTAGGATTTTATTTTGGGGGGGGGGTATTATCAAGTAATATCCCTAGTCACATTGTCGAAACATCTTCTGCTAGAGAACTCCTCCTCTATCGAGTACATTGGGCCTTCCGTGATACCAAGCGTGCTTCCCACTAACCTTTGACTGCTTAGGTACTCCTCCTGTCGAGTATCGCAGATCTACCACATCACCAAGCGTGCTCCCCACTGTGGGTCTGCCACATCACCAAGCACACTCCCCCTCGTAGCCTGCTTAGGTACTCCTCTTGTCGAGTAATGTGGGTCTACCGCAACACCAAGGCGCTCCCCACTGTGGGTCTTCCATGACACAAAGGTGCTCCCCACTAGGCTAGTGGAGTCACTTTGAGTCGAAATGGTCAGTAGTCATCAGGTCTCAGCCAGCTACTAGGTCTCCATACTATGCTCGATCGTCTCTAGGAGGATCTACTCCACAAGCTACTGGTCGATACTATAACTATCACAAAGTCCCACGAAGAAGTATCTCAAAGGCCCGCCACATCACAGGGGTCTCAATGCAATAAAAGATGCGTCAAACGGACACCCGGTCTATGAGTTATTAGCCTTTTAGTCCCAGGGGCCAGTTGGATTCGTGCTAGATCCAACCTGATTGTTTACCATCTCAATCCAAAACTTCAGTAAAGTATACTCAAAGGGACCGTCTCGCTCCAAGATTTCTAGCGCTACTGATGGTTCATCAAACGGACGTCTGGTGCCAAAGTTATGGCCAAAAGAGCATAAAGGGTTGTAGTGGGCCCTGGTCCGGTCCGACCCGGTCCGACCTGGCATGGGTCGACCCGGTTCAAGTCGACCTGACCCGACTTGCTGGGTCAGGCCTAACTCGTGATGCGGCCCGGTCCACTGGGAGGTCCAGCAGTCCGCGAGGGGCCGCAAATCCCATGGGGGCCATGGGGCGGCTCGACCGTGGGGGTGCCGCGAGGGCGTGGGGCCGGTTCGGCTGGGGCGCTACGAGAGGCGTGGGATGGTTCGGCCAGCGCGCTGCAAGGGGCATGGGCCGGTTCGACCGGGGCACCGCGAGGGGCACGAGCCAGTTTTGCCGGGGCTCCGTGAGGGGCACGGGCCAGTTTGGCCGAGGCGCTACAAGGGACACGAGCCGGTTCGGCCAGGGTGCTGCGAGGGGCACAGGCCGATTCGGTCGGGGAACTGCGAGGGGCACAGACCGGTTCATCTGGGAAGGCGGAGCACCGCAGGGGCGGCATGGGTTGTGGTGGTCGCGGGTGGTGGCGTCGTTGCCTTCACCGCCTTTGTCGTCTTTGTTTCCTTCCCCCATTTCGAAGAGTACACCAAAGAAGAATGGCGAAGGTGTCAGGTCATTTTGGTTTGGCCCACACCCTCTGCGTTTAGGGTTGTAGCATTTGTCTCAACAAGAAAGAAGAATGATGAACTTCAAATTTTACAGCCCCCACAACGACTCTTTCCCAAACCAAAAAAGAAATCAAGGAAAGTATTATCATGAAAATAAACCCCCTACCTCGGGTTGATACGTCTACGGAGTTGAGGGGAAGAAGACAAATCGTTGAGAAAAGATAGATATTGGTTCGTCATAGTCAAAGACATCCTACATCAGAGGAAGTCTCAAGGAAGAAGGTCGAAGTTAGGGTCGACATTCTTCATTGGTGTTCTTAGTTGAAATAATGCTTTCTTTGTTCAGAGAATTAGTTCTTCATTGGAGAGATTTTCTCCCAAGGATCCACCAAAATGAAAAGTGTACCAAAATAATAGATTATGCAATCTATTATTTTGTTGGCAGAATTCAAAAAGTTTCATTAATTATGGTGGGTGGCATAATTAAATCATGAGGGTTGGCACAATTAAAGGTATGTGCATTGGCACAATTAATGTGGAGGAAGTCAAGAGGCTCCTCCACATTAATGAGGGGGGTTGAGAGTTTCTCTCAATTAAAGGGGGCTTTAGTTCCGGGTGGTCCCCACCACCATAACCTCTCATGAGAGGTTAAGGTCTGGTGGTACCCACACCTCAACTTCTATATAGAGGTTTAGTTTCGGTGGACCCCACCTCCCAATACCCACATGAGTGTTGAAAATAAAAATAAAAATGACATACACTTTTATTTTTATTTTATTCTTACATGAAAAACTCAAAAACTAGCTTTCACCCTCAACCAACTACCATCGAGGTGAAAGTCTTCTTAAGCGAATACCGGCACTGCAAGTTCAACGGTGCCCTCAGATTTCAATTCCGAGCACCGGTTCAAAATTTAGAAAAATTCTTTCACACGTTTACTGAACCTACCCGAAATAAATTTCATAAATTCATTCCAGGAACTCCGGGCATTGGAATTATGCACCGTTAATTTTCTTGGACTTGTAAAATTCCCATTTAATTAAAAAAATTTACATGGAAATTATGGGTCTTTAAATTCTCTCCACCACAGGCTTTAAATCCCCATAATCCACAAATAAAACTAAGGGAACAATTGGGGGTACTGAGCACGCATCTGAGCCTCCCACTCCCATGTTGTCTCCTGGAGGTTCCCGTGCTACCAGTGAATGTGCACCAGAGGTATCGACCATCCACGAACGACCCACTCCTGCCGATCCTCAATATCTACTGGAACCTCTGTAAAGGTCACCCCATCATCGACATCCATCTCACCATGGTCGATGATGTGGGAAGGGTCATGCACGTATCTCCTTAGCTGGGATATGTGGAAGACGTCATGCACTCGGTACAACTGAGGCAGAAGTGCTAAGTGGTATGCCACCTCACCAAATCTGCTGAGCACCTAAAAAAGTCTGATGAATCTTAGAGATAACATGATACCTCAGCCAAATATCTACAAACCTCATCGAGGGGAGACCTGTAGAAAGACGTGGTCACCATCCTCAAACTCTAGAGGTCTCCGTCTCCTGTCGGCATACGACTTCTTCCTGATTTGTTCAATCTTCATCTGCTCTTGGATGACCTGCACCTTCTCTGTGATAGCCCATACCATCTCTGGTCCCACTAGTGCTGACTCCCCTGGATCAGTCCAGCACAAGGGTGATCTGTAAGGTCTCCCATATAACACCTCAAAAGGTGCCATCCCAATGGTGGAGTGATAGCTGTTGTTGTACGCAAACTCCACCAAAGGAAAGTGATCCTCCCGACTGCGACCAAAGTTGAGGACACAAGCACACAACATGTCCTTGAGGGTTTGAATGGTCCGCTCAGTCTAACCATCCATATGAGGATGGAAGGCTGTTCTCAAATGAATCTGCGTCCCGAAAGACTCCCACAACTCCTTACATAGCCGGGAAGTAAAATGTGTATCACGATCGAAGAAAATCGTCATGGGTACCCCATTTAGCCACACAATCTCCTACACATAGAGGCATCCCATTATTTCTACTGAACCCTGCTCTCTGATCGGTAGGAAGTGGGCCGACTTGGTGAGTCGGTCGATGATCACCCAAATCGAGTCATATCCCCTAGATGTACGTGGAAGACCTATCACGAAGTCAATGGATATCCCATCCCACTTACACTCTGGGACCTCTAAAGGATGAACCAAGACTGCTAGTACCTAATGCTCTGCCTTCACTTTCTAATAAGTGAGCCATCAAGAGACAAACTCTACAACTGATTTCTTCATTCCTGGACACCAGTGCTGTCATCGGAGGTCCTGGTACATTTTCGCCACTCAGGGATATACCGCTAGAGGGGATGTGTGGAACTCCCCCAACACTTCCTCCTAAAGTGACACTGGTACCATGGTACGTCCTCTAAATGGGATGACATGCTCCCCACCTTCAGAAAATCCATCGGGTTTCTGTCCTGTGGAAATCTAAGCATGTCGTGTCTCGTAGTCAGTGTCCCCACGCTGCGCCTCCCTGACTCACTGAATAAGTGGGGGAGTGACTGTAAGAAACTTTAGAAAAGCTACTCCATATCTATCCACAAAGGAAATCTGAAAAGCGGACAACTGCTCTATCGCCTCACCTAGTAGCTGTATACCAGATCTTCTACTGAGTGCATCTGCAACAACGTTAACCTTCCTAGGAGTATAGACTATCTCAAAGTCATAGTCCTAGAGGAACTCAAGACAACATTGCTGTCTCAGGTTCAGGTCCTTCTGGGAGAAGATATAACTGAGACTCTTGTGATCAGAGTACACAGTAAAATGCTCGCCCATCAGATAGTGTCAACACATCTTCAAGGCGAAGACCACTACTAATAACTCAAATTCATGGGTAGCGTAATTCTTCTCGTGCTATCTCAGATGTCGAGAACCATATGCGATCACTTCTCTCTACTGCATCAGGACACATCTGAGTCTGGTCCCTGATGTGTCACAGTAGACCACGTACCCTATGCCTTCCTCTGGAAGCCTCAAGATAGAGGCACTAGTTAGCCTCTGCCTCAGCTCCTGAAATCTCTGCTGACATCTCTCCGACCAAAAAAAGGGTTTCCCCTTCTTTATCAAGGATGACAGTGGTGCTGAATCTCTGGAGAAATCTGGAAGAAATCTCCGGTATTATCCAACCAAACCCAGGAAACTCCGTACCTCTGTCACACTCTTGGGTAGATCCCAAGAAAGTAACGCCTAAATCTTTGCTGGATCCATTGCATCTCTAGCCTCTGAGATGACATGTCCCAGAAAGTGAACCTCTCAGATCCAGAACTGGCACTTCGAGAGCTTACCATAAAGCTGGTGCTCTCAGAGTGTGTTCAGCACTACCTGCAAATGGTAGGCATGCTCCTCCTCAGTATTCGAGTAGATCAGAATTTTTTCGATAAAGACTATGATAAAGCGATCAAGTTATGGCTGAAAGATCCTGTTCATGAATCCCATGAACACTGCTAGAGCGTTGGTTACACTGAAAGACATAACCAAGAACTCTTAGTGGATGTACCGACATCTGAAAGCCATCTTCTGCACATCCTTGTATCAAACTCTGAGATGGTGATAGCCTGATCTGAGGTCTATCTTCGAGAACCACCATGCTCCCTTCAGCTGATCAAAGAGGTCATCAATCCTCAGGAGTGGGTACTTGTTCTTCAAGTTAACCTAGTTCAGGCGACGATAGTCAACACAAAGCCTCAAGCTCCCGTCCACCTTCTTGGTGAACAAAATCTGGGCTACCCAAGGAGAAACACTGGACTGGATGAATCCCTTCCCCCATAAGTTCTCCAGATGTACCCGCAGCTCACAAAGCTCTGCGGGAGTCATCCGATATGCTGGTGTAGATATCGGTGCCATCCCAACGTACAAGTCAATGTAAAAGTCCACCTCTCTATGAGGAGGTAGACCTGGTAAATCATTAGGGAAATCATCTGTGTACTATTTTAACACTAATGGATAACTTGGACTCTCCACATCAAAAGCTTCGAGGGTAAGGCTATCCAATTTATGAGTGATCGGCTGAAATATCCTCTAATAAAGTCCATCCTGTGCTTGAAAGGCTCCCTTCTCGCCGGTGAAGGTAAACCTGGTCCCATCCATGTGAACACACTACACTTTTCACCTAATATATTCTATCTTAGCATGTAATGTAGATAACCATTCCATACCCAAGATGATGTCGTAAGGCCTCGACGCCACTACTAGGAGATCCCAGCCGAAGCTCTCACCTCCTAGAGTAAGCTCACACTGCCAGAACCAGTGTGTAATTGTCGAATCTACTCTTGTAAGAGTCTCTATCCATAAGGATCGAGCCAACGACTCTGTCAAAATCTCCGAGCTCCGAACGAGGGCAGTGGTAATAAAAGAATGACCGAAACTTGTGTCTATAAGTACTGCAGATAAGGTGGAGTAGACACAGATCATACCTCGTATCATCTCCGGAGCACCGTGGTTGTAGGCCTCAGATGCTAGGAGATGAGCTCTCCCCTATCAACCTGCTCCCTACAGTCAGGGTGGACCTTCTGGTGGTGGTGGCAGTAATATCTCGAATCATCACCCACCGCCAGCTGCATGACCAACTCCTCTTCCACGTCCGCCTGCTCTCTACGGACCACCTCGATCGAATCTCTGTCTCTTCTTGGGTGGTCCTTTGACCGTCTGCTGATCATCTGAACAACAGTCAGATAGTCACGATCTATGTGACCCTGCCCGATGCATGTGAAAAACTGCCCGCTCCTAGCATGTCTGTCTCCGCTTCAGGTGCCCCGTACAACTGATCCTGAGTCATGCGATTGTCCACCTATAGGTCTGGTCCTCTTGGACCTCTTTGACGTCTGTCTACTTCCAGCTGCAGAAGAATCCTCTACGTGATGACTAGTAGTGGGTATCACTAATATTGTCTGCTCAGCAAGGAAACTCTTCACCAAGAGGGCTCTCTCTAACACCCCACCTGCATCGGGATGCTAAGTGAGATCACCGAAGCCCTGATCTACCGCCTGAGTCCCTACTCGAAGGTTCGAGCCCTGAATAATGGGTCTCACACCATATCTATGGAGTAGCGTGAGATGTCAGGGAACCTCACTAAGTACTGAGCTACAGTCATGCTACCCTACTGCAGATGAAGTAGCTCCTGAATACGCACTGCGCGGAGAGTTACTAGGACAAACTCTACCCGAAACAGGATCTTGAAATATGCCCAGAGAAGCGCGACCTCGTCGTGGACCTAGAGAATCAAGCTCCACCATCTGCCCGCTGCAGCCTGTAGAAGGCTGGCAGCAAGAATCACCATAAGATCGGCTGGTGTCCCTACCAGTCAGAAAACTCTCACCACAACCTCCAGCCAATCCTCAGCCGCCTGTGGGTCAATCTATCCCCTGAACCTAGGTGATCTCTATCACTGGAACTTGTGCAATGTGCTCAAGTGGCATGCATCGTCTGCTTCTTAGGCTGATGGCATCGGTGGCCCAACGGGGAGTGGTATCATTGGTGCCTCCACTAGTGCCTCTACCGGAAAAGGGCCCTGCACCGAGGCCTCGTCGCTCAGTGGGATACCAGTGTGTACAACTCTCAGAACTCTAGCTGGTTGTTTGCGTGGAATCACCCTGAAAATAAATAGGTGTACCATGGTCAAAAGTTATACCTGGTGAGCTGAATTGGTGAGCAGACTTAAAGAAAATTTTTGAAAACACACACACAATTAGTGTTTTCATGCACTGAGTTGAAAATCAGAAGTCAGGGTCCTGGTGTATGGATACGTCAGCCGTCGCACCAACATTGGACTCCCTGAACTAAAAACCACACTCACTACACTTAACATTATTGCTTCAAAAAAAAAGATCAGAGTCCTAATTTCTGCGGTAGAACCAACTCCTCTGATACCAATTTGTCATGACCCGTCCCCATGGGCTCGTTCCGTGACTACCCCAAGCCCACCTTCCATAGGCCAGAGGATGGCGACTAGCACCAAAGGTGTAATTCCCTAAAACTGGGAAGGCATTGCCTTTATAACCTATAAACACACACACACAAGCAAGCACACAGTTGGACGAAACACCAAGTAAACTGTATAACAAAAGTGTTCTGAAAGTAAAATGGTCCAGAATACAAGCCCAAATGGAAAGTACAAGTACAACAGTGATAAAATACAACTATTAGATAAGGGAAGACAGCTACTAGATCGTCCTCTGGGGTTCCTACCTGAAGGGTAGGTACAGATCGCCTCCTCAGCACTCCACGTCTGACCGTCTCCTCTGTGTACTGACTCACCGTATGGTCCACCTCCAGGTACCGTCCAGTCTTGGTACTCTCAGCCTTAGTTAGCACTGTCCATCGTCTACATCTAACACAACAAGGTGCAGGCATAGCCTGTGCAGGGGTGAGTATAACGGTACTCAATAGGGACCCCGAGACCATCAAGGTCTCACAAAATCAACCAAGGATAAACCACAAAGAAATAAATCAACAGATAACCCTACTTAGGTATATGACCATACATATACCTAAGTTATCAAGTGATCCATCTCAATCATGAGGAAAACATAGAAAAAGTAACTCAGCTCAAACCAGGATTTTATTCTAGGGAGGTAGTATCAAGTAACATACCTAGTCACATTGTCGAAACATCAACTGCTAGAGAACTCTTCCTCTATCGAGTACAGTGGGCCTTCCGTGACACCAAGCGCGCTTCCCACTAACCTTGGACTACTGAGGTACTCCTCCTGTCGAGTAACGTGGATCTGCCACGTCACCAAGTGTGCTCCCCACCGTGGGTATGCCACGTCACCAAGCACACTCCCCCTCGTAGCCTGCTGAGGTACTCCTCCTGTCGAGTACCGTGGGTCTGCTGCGACACCAAGGAACTCCCCAATGGTCTAGTCAAGTCACTCCGAGTCGAAACTGTCAACAGTCATCAGGTCTCAGCCTACTACAAGGTATCCGCACTACACTCGCTCGTTTCTGGGAGGATCCACTCCACAAGCTACTGGTCAATACTCCAACTATCATGAAGTCCCATGAATAAGTATCTCAAAGGTCCACCACATCATAGGGGTCTCAATGGAACAAACAGCGTGTCCAATGAACGCCCGATATGTGAGTTATTAGCCTTTTAGTCCCGATGGCCTGGTTGGATTCATGCTCGATCCAACCTGACCATTTCCTATATCAATCCAAAACTCCAGTGAAGTATAATCAAAGGGACCGTCTCACTCCAATATTTCCAGCGCCACTGAAGGTTTGTCAAACAGACGTCTGGTGCCAAAGTTATGGCCAAAAGAGTGTAAAGGGTCGTAGTGGGCTCAGGTCCGGTCTGACCCGGCCTAACCTGGCATGGGTCGACCCAGTTTAGGTCGAACCGGCCTGAACCACTGGGTCAGGACCGACCCCTGATGCAGCCCGGTCCGTTGGGAGGTCTGGCAGGCTGTGAGGGGCCACAGATCCCACGGGGGCCATGGGGCGGCGCGACCGTGGGGGTGCCGCGAGGGCGCGAGGTCGGTTCAGTTGGGGCGCCGCGAGGGGTGTGGGCTAGTTCGGTCAGGGCGCGGGCTGGTTCGGTTGGGGCGCGGGCCAGTTCGTTTGGGGTTCCGCGAGGGGCGCGGGCCGGTTCGGCCAGGAAGGCGGAGTGCCGCGGGGGCGGCGTGGGTCGCGGTGGCTACGGGTGGCAGCATATTTGCCTTCGCCACCTTCATCATCTTCATCGCCTTCCTCCATTTCAAAGAGTACACCAAAGAAGAATGACGGAGGGGTCATGCCATGTTGGTTTGGCCTGCACCCTCTACATTTAGGGTGGTAGCATTTAGATCAACAAGAAAGAAGAACAATGAACATCAAATTTTAAAACCCCCGCAATGATTCTTTCCCAAACCACAAAATAAATCAAGGAAAGTATTATCAGGAAAACAAACCTCCTACCTCAGGTTGATACGTCGACGAATTCGTGAGGAATAATATTAATCGTTGGGAAAAGATGGACGTTGGTTCATTATAGTCAAAGACATCCTACATCAGAGGAATTCTCGAGGAAGAAGGTCAAAGTCGGGGTCGACATTCTTCATTGGCATTCTTCATTGGAAGAACACGTTCTTCATTCATAGATGTAGTTCTTCATTAGAGAGGTTTTCTCTCATGGATCCACCAAAAATGAAAAGTGTGCCAAAATAATTGATTATGTAATCTATTATTTTTTTGGTAGAATTCAAAAAGTTTCATTAATTATGGTGGGTGAAATAATTAAAGCATGAGGGTTGGAACAATTAAAGGTATGTGCATTATCACAACTAATGTGGAGGAAGTAAAGAGGCTCCTCCACATTAATGAGGGGATTTGAGAGTTTCTCTCAATTAAAGGGGGGTTTAGTCCCGGGAGGTCCCCACCACCATAACCTCTCATGGGAGGTTATGGTTCAGGTGGTCCCCACCACCATAATCTCTCATGAGAGGTTAAAGTCTGGTAGTCCCCACACCTCAAATTCCACATGGAGGTTTAGTTATGGTGGACCCCACCTCCTAATACCCACATGAGTGATGAAAATAAAAATAAAAATGTCATAAACTTTTATTTTTTATTTTATTCTTACACGAAAAACCAAAAAAATTAACTTTTACCCTCGACCAACTGTCATCGAGGTGAAAGTATTCTTAAGAGAATACCGACGCTGCGAGTTCAACGGTGCCCTTAGATTTCAATTCTGAACACCAGTTCAAAAGTTAGAAAAACCCGCTTGCACATTTACTGAACGTACCCGAAATAAAGTTCAGAAATTCATTCCGGGCACTCCGAGCCTCAGAATCACGCACCGTCAATTTTCACAGACTCATAAAATTTCCATTTAATTAAAAAAAAATTTATATGGAAATTATGAGTCTTTACAATATTATTCTTCTCAAGTAATATGTAATGTTCATCAACTATAAGCTATTTATATGAACAATTTTGTAGCTAATATCCATTTTTTCCATTGGATATTGTGTAAAGATACACTTTGTGTCTTCGGGTGAAAGATTATTACCTAAAGAGGCCTTAATAAAAGCTTTACAACCCCTCACATGCAAATAAAAAAACACAGTTCAATTTCCATTCCATAAGTTCTATGGTATATCATCTACCAATTCAGTTGGAACTCATTTTAGTATGTATGATTCTATTTGTAATTTATATATCCCCAAAAGGATAATAGAAGACTCACATGACTCATCATTGATCCCACTATATCCAACAGGGTGAAGTTCCTCACTTTTTTAACACCATTCCACTGATGTGTAAAATGAGGAGTGAGTTAATATAGTTTCCCAAACTCCAATAAATAATAAATGATGTCTTGATTAAGATATTCTCCACCATGATTTTAGGAGAGTTTCATAATCTTCTTACAAATATTGTTCTCAAATTTATTATTTTATTCCTTGAATCACTTAATGGAATTAGACTTATACCTTATCAAGTATATATATCCATATCTACAAAAATCATCAGTAAAAATTATGAATTTTGAGTATCCCCCACTTTCATCAACTATGAATGGTCCTCACACAATAGTATGAACTAATTTTAAAATCTCTTTTTCCCTTTAACCATTTCAACTAAATGGGGATCTAGTCATTTTTCCTTATAAACATGTGTGGCATACACCAAGTATATTTAGTTCAAAAGAATCTAAATACCCATATTTGTGTAATTTAGTAAAATTAATTTTTTTACATGAATCTGTCGGTGATTCCAAATTTCAGTGTGGTATACATCATGTGAAGTAGTTTCTTTATAAATTTTCATTACATGGATTGATTATTACAACACATAAAGTTAGTTGTTTAAAATATTCCTTAACATTGAAAATGATATCGTTATAAAAAAACATGAATTCCAAAATTTGAAATCAAATCCATCTATATCATGTCTAGATATAAAAATAATGTTTTTAGTAATGAATGAAACATAAAAAAATAATTCAAAACCAATATCCTTTCAATTAGTGACATAAGATGTTAGCTGTTGATAGCTAAAATAGTAAGTTTAGCTCTATTGGATACTTGCATATCTATCTCAACTTATTCAATCTTTCTGAATATACTTGGTTCCTATATTTTAAAACATATTTGAGCACTAAAAGTTTTATCTAACACAAAATATATAGAAATAGATAAATTTCACTCAATAATAAATGCACATAAAGATTCCCCATAATTCTTTAGTTGAGTGAATTTTTTCTTATAAAGGTTCTTATTTCCACATGCACAACAAACAACATCATTTTCCATAGATTTACCCTTGATCTTAATTTTACTAAAAGGGAATTGAGAAGAATATTTTGAATTGGAGATCATATTTTGGTCTTCCTATTTGTTCCCCAAAAAGACAGAATTATTTTCACACTTCTCTTCCTTATCTATTTGGTGATGAAGAGTATACAGATCAGGGAGATACTTCTCAATGTTATTAATACTAAAATTTACAACAATGATAGAGAATCTTAGAGGGAGTGAATAATTTATGTGATCGGTGCACAATTCATCAAGGAGTTGAAAACCAAGAACCTTTAGGCACTCAATATATCCAATGTGATGAACTACATGTGGATCAGTTGGGTCACCCTATCCAATCATACTTTGTAAAATATACTTGGAGATCTCAAACTATTCATGTCTTGATCTCTCATAGTATAAACCATGGCGATGCTCGAGAATGATATAAGAATCCATGTCTTAGTGAGACTTCATGATTCCACTAGACATAGATAATAACATAAAAAATTTAGAGTTGAACACATCAATCAAAGGTTTTCATAGCTATGGAACTCTTTATCATCAATCTCTTTAGTTGGTGGATCGAAAAGTGAGGATTCTAGAACATAAGACTTCATTTCATGGTAGAACACAACCTAAATGTTTCTGAATAATTCCTATATTTGTCTATTTTGCGATGAGATTTCATTTCTCCAATATAGATCATAGGGATAGTGTGGAAAATTAAATTTAAATTTATTCTATAATTTAAAAAGTAGATTATTAGTTCATTTCATTGATTATAATTTATGTGATAAAAAATAATTTATTTTATTAATTCTCCCACTATTTTATCAATTACCAATATAAATCTCCATTGAACTAATAATTTAAATATTCTAGGAAATTCTAGTGGAAATGATCTATAATTCCTTCACTAACGATCTAGATATTTTTCCTGAAATTCATAGTAAAGTATTTAGTTTGGCAATCTTTATAACTGCGGGCTTTCCACTCTATGATCCATTGAGTGTATTCCCTAATCCAAAAATTTTAACTTTAATTTCTACATCATATGCCATGAAATATGTATTGAACAAAATTTGGCCATAAACTCAATATAAGTTTGGTTAAGTCAACCCAAAACCCTCATGATAACTCCAAGATAAAAGAAATTGTTCAGAATTTTTCCATGTAAACACTTAGATCTATGGGTTCATTCCCAATCAAGTAATATGGGGAATAATGAATTAATATTAAATTGAGGGATTTAGTTTTATTATGCTGTAAATTTTATTGTTTTATCTTTTACATGTAATTTTAATATAATGTGGATTTTACTTAAGTGACTAACTATGTTGGATAAAATATTTATGCATAATCCATTTTGATTAAATTTCATATTTTCACATTAATTAATTTATTTATGTGATTACTATCTTGAATACATAAAATAAATAATGCAGAAGATAAAAACAAATAAATAAAAAAATGAACAATTCATGAGATTATCTAATGAGTGATTTATTGAGGGGACAAAAAATTAACCTTTGACCTAGGGTAAATAAATCATTGTACAGGTCTTGGAAGGAGTTGCAGCAGTCAAATTTTCCACCAGTGTATCATTTGGGTCGGAATGATCTATTTTCCATCTTGAGCCATCCCTAGGTTACTTAGGATACTCCATTTTTTACAAGTATTTATAACTCACTAGGGAATTGGGGGAACCAAAGAATTGGTTAAATGAGATTAAATAAATAACCTTCGATATGTAGGTCCATCATAATAATAGAGGGTGGGATAACATACATACCTTCAATTTAATATAATTATCATTTATTGAAAACCCACTCAATTAATTAAATTAAATTAAATCTAAAAATACATTGGTCTTTATCAAGACTACAAATAGTCATACACGTGCTACTAATACCAAAAGGTACACTAACTAACATTTATTTCTATTAATTATTTATTATTAAGATAAATACTCATGAATTAATAAATAAATAAATAAATAAATAAATAAATAAATAAATAAATAAATAAATTAATTAATTCAAATTTATCTGAATGATCCTCTAGATTCACTTGAAGACAATATTCATAAAGAAATTCATGTAAAATAAATGTAACAGCCCAAGATTTTATAAAAAAATATATCTTTTTAATTTTATTAATGTCTTGTGTTGTACGCTACACCAAAAGGAGCTTGCACAACACGCATCCTTGTCTTGCCTTGCATTACACGCAATCGCGACCTTCCTCGATAGCGTGTGTAATACGCAATACCGAGTTTCACTAAACAACGATGTGCTATTAAAATATTATTAAAACTAGCCGTTATGAATAGTAATAACCACTTTTTAAAATTCTGTAAATCTTATTTTTCAAAATGAACTTCATTCTTGGATTCGGAGTATCGAATTTAGCCTAAGGTGAAATTTTGGTACTTTTCGGATAACTTTCATATTCTGATGAATAGTGAAAATTACTAAATTATAATTAAAAACAACTTTTTTAATCGAAATAATTAATAGTGATAAATTATTAATTTGAGTGGTTTTAAAGTATATTTAGAATATATTTTTACAATTTAATACAATGTTGGTCATTGGTTGTAATTTCACATTTAAACCAGACATAATCAAGTGTCAATCTTTTGATATATATTGTTTCCTAAAAACACGCTATTTATTTTAACAGCGGGATTTAATTATAAAATTAATTAATGCAACTTCTATGTTATGAATTTGGTAAAATAGATTTCATTTTTGAATTCGGAATATGAAATATAGCTTAGGATGAAATTTTGGCATTGTTCTGAAAAACATCAATTTTTGATGAATAGTGAAACTACTAAGTGGTAGTTAAAAAAACTGAATTTTTCATAAAACTTAATTTTGCCGCTTCTGTGAATGGAATTTCGAAAATCCGAGAGACACGGTTAATATCAAGGACTAAAATGTGGTTCAATGAGATGAAAATAATTTTTTGGTGAATAGTAACTTTTTACTTTTTTTACCGCGGTTAATAGTAAATAGGGTAACTAAGGGTAAATATGATATTAATATTACCCTAACACATGTCCTAATTCTATTGGACAAGTGTAATTCGACCAAAAACAAACTTAGGAATAAAATATGACCATTTAGGCCCACTTGGATTAGATTAGGACATTTATTATTAATTTATTTAAAGAAAGGTTAAAATAGTTAAAATCAATGTTTAATAAGTAAATCATTTTTAATATGGGGTTATACATAAGATAAATTCGATTGTAAATATTCATTAGAAATCTAAAAATATTTCCTACATGATGGTATTTTATTTGTAATTTTTAGACATCAAATAATTTAATTTATTTATGACACAACGATGATGCAGTAATTATCTTATTAATGAAATATTGACATAATTGATGTTATAAACACCAAAATAAATGTAATTTGAGATTTTTTATGAATTCCACTAATTTTCTAGGTTACTATGATATATTAATGTTTATTTAATCAACTTGGTTCTAACATTTAATTCTGTTATGACTTTTACAAAAATCATATATCAAATAATGTCAAAATTGACACAAAATAGTTTTTAAATCAAATATTATATTATTAATTGTTATTGTATTCCTAAAAATCTAAGGTTCGGCCAAATCACTTAGATAAGGATATATATATTAATGATAAACAATTTGGGGTTCGTTTGGCATGTTATAGTAAGTTTATTAACCATATAGTGAAAGAAAACAAAAAGACATGGTAAAAGTTAAATTATTTAACTTAGAGTTAAATCTAATTGATAAGGTTAAAATAATATCCTAAACTTGTCTAAATTCTATTGGTTGATAGGATTTCGACCCATCCCCACTTTAGCTTCGAAATAAGACCCTTTGGAACCATTATAAACCGATTTTGACTTTAATATAAAATAATATTTTGAGATATTCCTAAGGTGCCCCTCTCCTCCCCTATAAAAGGACACCTCCTCCCCCTCCTCCTCACACCAATTTGAGCACTCAAGCTCGGCCAAACCCTACCAAAATCTCTTCTCCACTTCCCTAGCAACATCCTAGAGGTTCTGGTCTTCCTCAAAGACCAATTCTAGTGCCCTAAGAGGAGGTCTCAAAGAGGCACATCAAAGAAGAGGTAATTACCGTTACCAATTCTTTCATCTTTATTTCTTCTTCCACTTCTTCTTCTTAGGTTGTTTCATTATGACGTAATACCATCAGTATCACTCATATACTGATATGTTATTATAAGTATGAAACAACCCTATTTCACCATCTATCCATCCTACGGAAAAAGAAATCACCGCGCGTGCATACGTACGGAATACCGTCTCCACGCCGTGGTGTAATCTATTTTCCACCACCACCTTACATGGATGGGTATAATGGTGTAAAGAATAACTATACATAGTTATTACAACATCATATTGATTCTGATATATTGTATAATCCACTCCAATTCAATTCAATATTTATAGAAATGATATCATCGCTCGTGCGTACGTACGGACTACCGTCTCCACGACGCGATGAGATTCATTCTCCATGTTAACCATTTAAGAATGATTATAAAGTATATATAAGAAATAATAATGAAATATATGACATTATAAAGCTACTGGATTTATTTATATATATACATATGTATGTCATCTACTTACTTCCATTTCAAGACAATAAGGAAAGGAAAACAACGTTCATGCGTACGTACGGACTACCGTCTCCATGAACGGTGTTTTTCATTTTATTTATCTACCTATTATATATATATATATACTGAATATATATGATATATAAATCATATTTTATATTCTGGAAGTAAGTAAATCATGATATAAGTAATAATGATGTCAAGAACAACAAGTCAAAACACCTACGATAAATGAAACGATTTTACCCAAAACACTTCTTTAACATGGAATTTACAAAAGAACGGGTAATATAATGTCATAAGTGAACCATATATGATATCATAACAATGAATATGATTCTTTAATAAGTCAATAACATGATTTAAATCATTATACAGGAGGTTCGGACACTTACAAAGCAAGTCGTACCTAAGGTAAGGGAAATATCACAATCTCATTTTTATTCGAGATTGTTTATTCGTAAGTATTTACTGGGGTGTATTTTATCATCCACGTCCATGTTTAATTAATATGTAATATTACTTCTACAATTGTTTAAATCCATTTTTACCCTTCGGTGAGTTTTTAGTAAAAGAAATGAAAGGAATCTTTTGTCATTTTTCGTACGAGGTACTTTTTGACTTTTCCGACAAAAGTACAAAGAATGTTTTTTTAACTTATACGACATGAATGGATTTTTAAAACATTATTTCCAAGAAGCTTCCTTTACAAGTTTTCAAGTTTATTTTTAATCAACTTCTTCTATTTTAAAGTTGTATGACATGTTATGAAAGGAAAACTGTTTTTGAAGAAGAAAGGATATATTCCTCAAGAATGGAGTTCAAGTGTTTTATCAAAATTATTTTCCATCTAAGATAATAAAGGGTTCTGTTTTTATCCCTATTATTACATGGATTTGATTATGTTGTGATGGAAACATTTTTATGAATTCCTTTATCTTATATGAATTGTTTTATGATGTCATGTTGTTTAAGAATCCCATTTTTTATTACATGGGTTATGCGATGATGTATGATTTATGATTATGTGGCACACATAAGAAAGGATTCATTATAAGATGGGTGGGACCTATATCTCCCTCCAATGCATTGGGTAAAAATTTTATATCTCATGAGATAGACATGGCTGAAATGGTAGGTTATACCGGTTCAGTGAAACAGGACTGAAACGAGGGTTACTCGATTCAGAAAGGGACTTTGTCCACTAAGATAGTCTTGGCAATGAGTCATGACTAACAAGAAATGATTTTCCATGATTATGTGTGCATGCCAAAAAGTTTCAAGTTTCATGTTATGATTATGGTGATCTCATTTTCACTTCTATGATTTGTTCCATGTTAAGATATTATGATCTCTTTTGCAGGTTATGATTTTCAAAAAGATATGATATGATTTTTATTTCTTTTGTATACCCTTACTGAGCATTTGAGCTCACCCTTTTATGTTTTCTTTTCCCCAGGATATAAAGAAGGGTTTTAGGTAAAAAAAGAAGAAGATCTTTATGGGAGATGTTGAAGATCTTTCACCACGATTAGAAGATTATAGTCTGAGTTTCCAAAGACACTAAACTATTACGGTCCTTGTGTGTGTGTTTTTGTAATGTAATAAGTATTCCGCAAAAGTAATGTAATGTCAATGTACGTCAGGATACGGGTCTCTACAATAAACAACTAAGATAATAATGATAGATTATTATTATAAATTAATTGAGTATTTAAAAATTCTTTTAAACCATTTTTAAATTTTCAAACACAACAGGATCCAATAAATATAATTAGGTTTCAATGTTGCGATTTTAAATTTAATGTAAATTAAGTCTTCCATTTATTGGGAGACTATAGGGCCCATACTAGTGAGATACACACCATGTATCTTGTTTGTTTTGTACTCAGGCTACATGCTATGGGCTTCAACCTGTAACTCAAATAGAATATACAGAATGTACTATCCAACTATACATCATGTATCTCCCTTTTTTCCAAAGATAAACATCTTGGTCTTCATCATGTATCTCTGCATATTACATAGTGTGTACATAATAGTTATATTCCATGTGGTTAGAATGTCATATGCCCACACAAAAAGACACAAAATGTGGCATGTGCATCATATATGTGACTACATATCATATAAAATCTAGCTACACACCGTGTGTCTTGAATTTCATGTGTCCATGAAACCTGTTGAAGGACTGTACATGTTCTTCAAATGTGTGACTACATGACATGTATAGGAAAACTGCATGCCATGTATCTCACACGTAGTGGGTCCTCTTATCTCATTGAATATCTCATTGTGTACTTTGGATGTTTGAAATTATGAACTACATGTTTCTTAATTTGACTACACATCTTGTATGTCATCATTTATAAAATTTATGAGCCTCACATGGTTTGAACATATATATGACCACATTAATTGCATATTTTTTCCACTAAACCATGAAGACTATGTGGAATGTATTCCAGCTATATTCGATGTAATATAACATATCATGTTCTATGTTTTCTTGGTATACTTACAGTGTTAAATAAATGTTCTATATGTAGTTGCTAATTGATGCATCTTGTATCCTTTTTTGATTTCATATCATCTTGATCTATTTGGAAACTAGAATCTAGATTCCCTCTGATACTGGGTTCATCATCTTCTACGTAGACCATGAACATATACTTAGCATGCCTTAGATACTTATGTATAAAATTGACTATAATCCAATGGCGGTCTTCTGGATCAGCTTGATTTTTTTCCTACCAAACTCAATGCATATGTAACATCTAGCCTAGTATATCATGTACCATACATGACTAACCCAATTGCCGATGTGTATGGAATCCTTTCCATTATTTTACTTTCATCATGTGTCTAAGAACAAATTTCCCTAGAAAGATGAATACCATGTGACATTGGATATAATCCCCTCCTGGATTGTTCAATACTGGACCAATTTGGTATTTTTTAAATATATATACCTTGACTTAGGCTAACCAGTCTCTTTTATCTATCATAGTGAATATTAATCCCAAGAATATATGCGGCCTCACCTTTGTCCTTCACTAACAAATATTTATTCAACCAAGCCTTAATATAATTTAAGACCAATATTTCATTTCCAATAAGTATTATTTTATCAACATATACAATTATGAAAATGAAATATCTCCCAGTAAATTACTTATAGACACAAGGATCACATTCATTCATTATGAAACCATATTCTGTTATAGCCTTATCAAAGTGAATGTTCCATGACCTTGATGATTGCTTTATTTCATAAATGGATTTCAACAATTTTCATACCATATTTGAATATTTTAGAGTCACAGAACCTTCAGGTTGTGTCATATATATATATCCTCATGAAGGTTCCCCTTAAGGAAGTCTATTTTGACATCTATCTTCCAAACCACATAGTCATGGAAGGACGTAATGAAAATTATACTTCTGACAGATTTCAGCATTGCAACTGGTGATAATGTTTTTCATAGTCAATACATTGATACTATTTATACCCTTTTCAACCATCCATGTATTACATGTAGTGAATTAACCATCCATGTACACATTATTCTTTAATACCCATTTACAACCAAATGGATTTACATCAACTAGAGGATCTTCCAACATCTATATTTGGTTTTGGTACACTAAATCCATTTCTGAATTCATTTATTCTTGTAACTTGGAAAATAATTTCTCCACATAATTCATCCTTGTAGGTTATAGGATCCTAATTATTAAATAATAATGATTCACCATCCTTGGTGATAAGAAATATATTTCTTTCTGGTTCTATGACATCACTTTACTCCTATACAGTACTTGTGTATCTGGAATAACTTGTTCTTCTATAGGGATTTATGGAACTTGTTCTTGTGCCAAATCTTGTGTATATTGACCTGAGACTTCATCATAGTATTTCTCACACCCACTATATTTTTGGAGATATAGTCCTTCTCAAGGAATATGGGATGTATGTTGACAACTACCACTATATATGAAGTATTGTATAGGTAATATCCCTTTGTTTATTTGGGATATCCTATAATAATAAAAATATTTTATTAGGGTGAAATATTGTTATTTTAATAGGATTTAAAAAATTTCTCACAACCCCATACCTATAAATACAACAACACTAGTTTATATCTATTATACTATGGTATACTATCTTACAATTTAGTTGACACTCAGATCAGTATGTATGACATTTTTTATAATGTGTATCAACAAAAGTGTAATGTAATACTCACAGAACACATAACTGATCTCCCCATGTCCAAAATGGCGGGGTTCCACCATTCACTTACATTGTTCCAATGAGGTGTATATATAGGAGTTAGTTGGGATAAAATCTAAAACATACTTAAATAATCAGTGAATTCTTGATTAATATATTCTCCACCATGTTATAAGTGGATTTTTTAGTCTTCTTATCAATATGGTCCTAAAATTAATTATTATATTACTTGAATCTATCAAAGTAACCTGAATTATACCTTATCAATTATACATACCCATATCTACTAAAATCATCCATAAAAGTTATGATGCGTGAGTACCCAACCCTGGATTCAATAGGAAATTAACTTCACACATCATTATGAACTTATTCAAGAATCTATTTGGCCCTTTTAACATTTCCACTAAATGAGTATTTAATTGTTTTTCCTTATAAACATTTGTGACATACACCAAATTGTTTTAGTTCAATAGAATATAAATATCAATCTTTTGGTAATTTATTCAAACGTTTTTCATTTACATTACCTACCTGGTGATGTTAATGTTCAGTGTGGTGTGATTCAAGTAAAGTATTTTTGCTATTGATTTCCATTTCATAGTTTGTGTAGTCAAAAACATATATTCAATTATATAAATGTTCCTTACTATAAAAATTTATATACTAATAAATGAAACAAAATTTATGACCATATTTGAAAATAAATCCATCTATATCATGTTTTGATACAAAAATAATGTTTTTGGTAATGGGAGGACTGTAATAATAATAATTCAAAACCAAGATCATTCTGATCAAAAACATGTTTTGGTAGTCCCTGATATCTACAAACAATGTTTATCTCTGATATCCACTCTTAGATCTACCTCCCATTGGACAATATTTCCGAGTCTACTTGATTTTTTATTTTGATACATATGTGGTCACTTCAAGATGTATATAAAATAATTTTTTTAGAAAATGAATAAATTTCAGTTGATAAAAAATGCACATGAATCTTCCCCTTAGTTATTTAGGTGATTTTAGTTTTTCTTCTAGTGGCCCTTCTATCCACATGCGAAAGAAAGAGCATCATGTTCCCTGGATTGGCCCATAATCTTCTTCTTATTGGATGGGAGTTGCAAATAATCTTTTGGCCTAGAGAACTTTATATGGATTTTCCATTTTTTTCACCATAAGGACAAAATGTTGTTAACTATTTTCCTCACTATCTATATGGTGAATAATATTAGGAAGATCTAGGAGAGACTTCTCAATTTTTTGTATATTAAAAAGCACAAAGAAACTGGAGATGCTCTGAGGATGTGATGAAAGTCTGATATCAGTTCACTTTTAATTAGTGAGTTTAAACCCTAGAACCTATTTCCCCTCAATGTATGCAATGAACATAAATATGTGAGGACCATCTTGTAACCCTCTCTAATATTACATTGGAAAAGAGTCTTGGTGG
This sequence comes from Viscum album, assembly GCA_963277665.1. NCBI lineage: Eukaryota > Viridiplantae > Streptophyta > Magnoliopsida > Santalales > Viscaceae > Viscum > Viscum album. Next base: position 1,161,424,222 of record OY728122.1, on the reverse strand, counting down.
CCTCAAATTTTTTTATATCTTTCTCTCTCCTGGTATAAGCCACAGAGATTATTGAGCATTCTATAAGTGTCCATGTAATCATGAGACATTATGAGTTCATTAAAACTATATAATAACATTAAAAATTTAACCTCAACCACATCACTCAAATTATTTTCATAGAAAATAACTCTTTATCACTCAAATATATAGTAGTCTGATAAAGAAGTGAAGACTCTAGTGCTTAAGATTTCTGTTTCATGGATTAGCACAACTCGAATGTGTCTAAACCATCCTTAGAAATTACTACTAGTGAAAAGATAGTATTTATTTAATATAGATCTTAGTGATAGTTAATATGATCTTATTTCCTTTTCTTGTTCACTTAAATAGAGAAAATTATTATTACATTTCTTTGATTACAAATTATACAAGGAATTATATTTAATTTTATTTATTCTCCCTATATTTTATCAAGTAACAATATCCATCACCATTGAACTTGAAATTTGTAGTTCATAGTAAATTCTATTTTTAGGGATCCATATTTCTCTCCTTAATAATCTACACATTTTCCATGAAAATCATAAGAATGTATTTAGGTAGGTGGTCTTTCCAACTAATGGCATCTGGTTCCATGATCCATTGAGTAGACTCCCCAATCTAGAAATTCTAACATGAATTTCTCAACACTTTCCTCCAACTTTCTATTTAAAAGTGTTTGGATGTTAAACTAAATATAATATTGTTTAGGTTAACCAAAAACCCTAATGTGAACACCCTAATAAAAGAAAGTGCCTAGGCTTAATCCATGTAAACACTTAGTTCTATGGTTTCATTACAAATAAATTAATGGAAGGCATGATGACATAATATTAAATAGAGGGATTTTGTTTTATTATCCATAAATTTTTCTTTTTTTTATAAAAATTATATATTTTTATATTAGTTCATTTATTTATGTGATTTTGGTCTTACATCCATAAAATAATTAATTTATAAGACAAAATAAAATAAATAAATAACGACCAATTTTGGATTTTATCGAATGGTTAATTTATTGAGGGATAAATTGACCATTACATATGGGAAACAAATCATTTTACAGGGATTCACATGAGTTTCATCATTACACCTATCCACCTATGTTTCATCTGGGTTGGAATCATCTAGGATCCATCTTGAACTACCTCTGTGCACCTTAGAGTACTATATTTATTATAATTATTTATAAACCAAACACAAGTGAGGGGAACTAAATGTTTGGTTAAATATAAGTACCTAAATAACCTTGGAAACATAGGTACTACATAATAATTGAGAGAGGTATGACACCCAGGACATCATTTTAATTTATTTATTATTAATTTTAAACCCCTTTAATAAATTAAATTTATTTAAACCAACCCATGCACTTGTCTTAGTCAAGCACATGAATTTTCAGATACATGAAAACAAATAAACAAAATTACAAAGACTGATATTCATTTCAATTCATTATTTATTATTAAGATAACAATTATGGCATAAATTAATTAATTAATTAACTAACTAAAAAATTACCTAATATATTAATAACCTTCCAAATTCTCTAGGAGATATCCATCATAATGGAAATCATAAAAAATAAATAGCTGAACCAATAGTGGCATATTATTGTAATAAATTAATTATGAATATATAAATTCTTTAAAACCATTATAATATTGTCAAACCGAATATGTGAGGATCAATATAATATGGTTTTAATACTAAATTTTTAAATTTAATGTATTTAAATAATTCCATTTATTGGGAGAGTACACAATGCATACTATTAAGCTATATGTCATGTATATCATTTTTTGTGTACCTTGGTTACATGCCTAGAGCTTTAGTGTGTAGCTTGGATGGACTACATGGAATTTACTATCTAGCTAAATTCCATGTATCTCTATTTTTGTGTGCCCAGGATACATGCCTAGTTATTCGGTGTGTATCTCTATGGATTACAAGGCATATACAAAAGAGCTACACATCATGTGTTCTAAATGCTATGTGCTTGCAGAACTTTCTGCAGTACTCAGTGTCTCTATCATACATTTGAATACATGCCCTATACAAGCCAGCTGTAGGCTATGGGCCTTTCATTACACTTGTTCACACAATCCCCCAAAGGAATCAGTGTATTATTCGGACATGTGACTACATGATGTGTCCAGGACAACAGTAAGCCATGCATATCACATGTTTTATGCCCGCTTGTCTCTCCGAATGGATCAACATGTACTATAGATGTGGGAAATGATGAACTACACAGCGCATACACTGACTAAATTTCATGTATGCCATTATTTCTCTAGGGTTTCAGTATCATGTGGTTTGATCATGTATATGACCACACGAGTTGCGTTAATTTCACTGAAAAATAGTGTAGACTACATAGATAGTACGCAAGCTACATGATCTAAAAATAGACATGTCATGTTCCATATTGTCCTAGTATACAAAAATTGGGAAATAAATACACTATGTGCAGTTACTTCTTGACATGTCATGTTTCCCACACCACAACTAGGTAAAATACACTTGAGTACTCGGATTGTACTCCGGATACACACTATGTAGTCCCTTGGAATCTAGATAGAATCATTGACACTTCCCAATGAAATCAATGGTTGTTCTTTATCCTTTAATAAAACTTTAATAAATTTAAATAATTAATGATTATGATTAATATGTAGACAAAATGTTAATTAAAATCATATTAGAGAGCAAAGATACATGAAATAAAAATATAACCACGATTTTTCATATAGATCAATAATATAATAAATAATTATAAATTTAAATTGTGCCCCCTATGGTACCAATTGATGGTTCTTGGTATAATTGAAGAACCAAAAAAGGGAAATGAAGAAAAACATTTCTGTCGATCCTTTGGATCATTCTCAATATTGTCAGTCACTTGAATTCCATTACTAATGAAAAATTTCCCAATCATATATTGAAATAAAAAAACACAAAACCGAGAGATAATATTTTCATGTTAAAATTGTAATTAATTTATATAGATTAGGTTAAAAATGTTACATTGTTTTAGGAAATTTCTATAATGATAATATTGATCTTCTGAATAATAATTCTTAGATTACCTTTATTTCATTAGGAGGATACAAGTGTAGAATCCCTCTAGGGGTGATCCTCACATGAATTGTTAATATTTGAACAATGCCAATTGATTTCTAGGTGCTAGAACACTGAATCAATAATTATATACTATTCATCTTGATCTCTCACCCTTTGGGATTGAGGATTATTTCTAGATCCTCTTATTCTTGAGAGGAAGAGAGTAAGAGGAGTAGAGAGATAAATCCATTGTGCATAATGATTCTCTATTCTTGATTTTGTGATGAATGATTATACCTATATAATAGGAATAACCATCTATTTATAGTGCTAGGGATTATGTTGAAATATTATTTAATTACATATCAGACCATAAATAATATAACAATCTATATTAAACTCCATCCCAAAAAAAGATATTAATATTATTTTTTTGTGTGTAAAAACTTTTCAAAAATAATTTATTTAACTAGATTGTAAATTAACATTTTTTATCATATATAATATTGGTCTCTTAAAACTATTCAACATTTATTGAATACCTAAATAAATATTTCAATCAAATATTTCATTCATCAATAAAAATTTATGATCAATAAAACATTTATAAAATTATCCCTCAGTCTTGATAATAATATTTATTTCATTAATTTAATTCAAATAGAATTTAATCGTGATTAATGTAAACACATAGTGTGTGGCCCTCTTGGATTCATTATCATTGAAATTAGGTGGGATTATCTAAATTATAATATTAATTTCTATAAATGGATCGAGTAACTCAAGATCATAATAACAAAAACCACATATAAACACTCACTATTTAATATAATTCCTTTTTCATAATTTATCATCAAGCTGGTTTCACATCCATGTCATCAACCTATATGGTAAATAATATTTATTTGACTATATAAGATAAACTAGTCCTTAAACCATGTCCATAGAATTTAATGTGAAGGTTATATTCCAATCAAATGGCTGAGATATAAACTTCCATAATGATGGAAGGGACAAATCCTTACATGAATTATTCCTTAATAACACATCACTTGTGATGCGGCCAACAAATCTAACTTGTCTATGAACCTTATTGACATGATTTATGAAATAAATATTGGTTTTTGATTCATAATATATATTAATAATATTCCTAAATTCTATGGACCATTACAAATGCTCATAGATAAGAATATTCAATAACAAAAAAACATGTGGAATTCCTACTGGCAGGTATGTTCTCATAATTTCCTATATTAGAGATTACCATGATAGAACTTAATGAGATGAATCCTCATGCACTTAAAAGTAATTTCACCTAGAAGTATACAAACTATGTTCCCCATCATATTAAATTATTCAACAACATAACTATATTTAAGAATATCATCATAGCATTTAAAGGTTCTCATTATTGTGAGGAACTTCTATGATCTAATCAATGTGACAGATACTCCAGGACATTATTAACTCAAATTCATGATAAAAAATGAAAAATATATAATATGATATTTTATTAATATTAATATCATAAAATATAAATGTAATCAAAGTACCAACAGTTGGTTCTAAGACACAAACTCTAACAAGTTTCACCATCCAACTTCTACTGATTCGTCTGACGCTGCATCTGCTAAACATTTTCGATTCAATTCTGTCAAGTGTACATTATCTGGTAGCCTGAATCTAGACTTTCCATGGAGTTAATAAACTGTCTCCATATGAAAAGTGTAACTCTCATAGACTTATGATTTTAAATTTCTAATGCTTTGACCAGAACACAATTTTTACCCCAAAACCTATCATTTATAATCCATGGTCAGACCGATAGAGAGAAAAAAATCCATCTATTATTTACCACTCATGGTCATATAAAATATGTGTCAGGACACCATATAGCATTTAATACCAATGATATTTTCAAAATAGACCCAAAGACTCCATCTAGAATTTATCACCCATAGTCAAACTGGTAGAGAGCCCGTGAAACCATTTGGAATTTACCCCACATGGTGAAACCCATAGAGAGACTAGGATTCCATATTAAAGTTTACTACCTATGGTCATATTGGGTGTGAGCCTAGGATTTTATTTTGAACATAACACCAATGGTGATACTAGCCTTATACTTGGGACATCATGTGATTCAAACAATCCAAGGGTGATCACAACACACATAGATGTGGACTAAATCACAATGAAGTAGAAATTAAAATATTCAATATTTGAAAAAATTCTCATAAATAGAATTAAAATATCTCATTCTTGAAGATTAACAAAAAGGAATCAAACATAAATGATAATTTAATCCCATAAACAATATACATTCTAGAATAATAAAACAACAAGTAATAATTACACCAATAGTATGAAATGAATACTAATAATGACAAGGTTTAAAAATATCATTTATTTAAAAAATAAATTTAAAAATAAAATTGAATTAAAAGTCAAGAAGAATATAATTTGATCAACAATTATTGTTCAAATAAATAGTCTAATGGAATGCTATAAATGTGACATCGAGGATTTACATGCTTCGTGTAATAGATTATTTGAATATGGTAGAATCATATGGGATGTTTAAACTATTTAAAAAATGAAATTACAAGAGGAAAACATAGTAAATAGAAAAAAAACCAAATAGGACCAAAATACATACATGAAACAAATGATAAAAACAAGCAGTAGGTGTAAGTCTTACAAAAAAATTGACAAAGTAAAAAACAATAAACAGGGCCAAGACCCCTTTATTAGTGCATGTTCTCACCTTTTTTCAAGTTGAATACTATTATGAGCTACTAAAATCATAGAAAATTAATTATTCCTTTCCAATTATTTAGGATCAGTACCACTATCTTGGAACATTGTAGTTTTCCAGGTGCACAGATGATGTATAAATTCTATGGTGCAGACTAGAATCTAAATACTTTATGAAACCTTTTTTAAGGTTTGATATCCTCTAGGTTCAAGAAAAAGAAATGAAAACTAATATATGGATTCCAATGAATCACTATCATCATAGAATATTGAATTTAGCTTCAAGAATAACTTAAAGGTACTAGAATCATGATTATCCTTTGATACTAATACTCTGTCAAGGAGGGGAGAAATGTTACTCTCCCTCTCTATGTTATCACTTATCCATCGATCTATGGGATATAATTCCCTATGGAACCCCTAAACTCTAATGGGGATATAATTTTGATTATTTTTATATAGGATGATTAGGGAGTGCCTATGTGGGATCTCTTTTGGTGAACTATGGGTAGACCACCATCATGCCTCTTGCTCTCCCTTCTAATGAAGATCCCAACCAGATCGCTGTAGGAGTTCCGAAATCTAGAAGGTGCATTTATCTCTCAATGGTAAAAATTGGGCTTCCTAGTACCAAAATACAAAGTGGCACATATCAATGAAAATTAAGTAGTGAGAGATAACAGTTCCTTAAGGAGGAACATAAGATTTGGGAAACATGGTTAGTGGATAAGCCATGGGTGGTTCACCGATTCTATCTACATAAGAACTTTTAAAACAAAAATAATATATTACTGAAATTAAAAAATTCATATTAAATTTAAATTTTATTAAAAAATAAAATAGTATATTCTTATTTCATAATTGTACAACATGGAAATTATAATTCAGGACCAGATTTAATATGAAACAACATGAAACTCTCTATAACATCCTTCCCCACCTCATTTTATTAAAAATTATGGGGAAGCTACTATGCCTTAGGTGACATCCCCAAGATACCAAAGGATAGAAATAAATTCCAATGTTCTCTTAATAGATGTGGGATGATTTTACCTTTTAATATTAAACAACCAAACTAGAATAAAAATAACAATCAACCTCTATATAAAGAATGAGTACAAAGATACAAGAAAATACAAAAATAAAACAAAAGATGGTATCATATTTCAAGAATAATCAATGTGACATAACCAAAAGATCCAAAAGACAAAAAAAACAAAGTAAAAAAAGACATAAAAAAGAATCCCCGAATCTCTACTAAGATCCAAATCATCATTTCTATCTCCAAAAGAAGCATCACTAAAGAACTTAGATACATTGAATTTACTTGTGTCCCAGTAAATAAAATCTACAAATTCACCATAGTTCCCAAGGAAGGGGTGAGTATAAAACATAGTAGGATTTCCCCAATGGATTCCCAACTCATGTCAGTAAGATAAAACATGTTAAAACTTTTAAATTAAACATTTTAAAACAATTTAATGTAGTTTATAAAAAATCTAAGAAGTTTCAAAGACAATACAATTTTCCAAAAAAAAAATCAAGTAAAGTAATAAAAAAATACTTAAAAAATATCAAATCAATTTGGAATACCCAATACAAAAATCTACACATCCACACATGGATTCCTAGATGATATTTCCATACTAATGATAGGTATCTCTTCGATATACTAAATTGTAACAAGGTTTTCAATACTATATTTCCTAATGGCACACATCCCATCAACATTGTCTTTTCAATGAAAAGGAACTCACCCCAACCATGTATGCCCAATACCATTCCAAACCATACATTCTAATAAATTTCAATAAAAAATTCCATTTATTGAAAAAATTTCTACAAACTCGTCTTCATGAATAAAAAATAATCATTATTTTAAAATCAACATTATAAAATCATGAACAAAAATCACTTTCTAAAAAACCAACCAATTTAATCATTTTACTAGAAAACATTACTAAAGAGGTCTCCATAAAATCATCAAAAGGTTTTATAATAGTTTTAAGAATTTAAATTAGGTTGAAACTAATCCTTCATGATCTAATCAAGAGGAGTTGAGAGAGAAGACCCCTACCAAAAAACATTGGCGAACATAAAGAATGTCACAAAAAATATAAAAACATATCTTAAAACTTATAGACTCAACAATGGATCGTGTTCCGTTAAACCAAAACAATCATATGTCATTAAGATTTACATCACAAAATATGGATATATCCCTAGTAGACTTGATCCACAAATCCAAGAGAGGGAAGACTAATAGATATAAGGAATATAATGAAAAATGAGAACTTATCAGAGAAAATAGCTCCCCAATGCACTTTGATTTTCATTTGGATAATTCTTGGAGAAAAGGGAATCACCTCTCAAGCCTTGGGAGTGTTAGGGGAAAAATATTTATTAAGGATAAAAACCAAATAAGATACAAAATTTTCAGATCTAAATTTTCTCGATGCATGGTTAGGGTTAATTTCTAGACAAACCATGAATTAACCATGAATGGGCTACTATCCAAAAACACACCACACATGGTTGGATCGCATGGTTAGACAAACCATGCACCAACCATGCATTTCCCCACTGTTCGTCATTTACCAGTTTCTCCTGGGATTTACAATGGTTTTAAAAAATTGTAATCCAACTGTGCACTTGCTCAGTGACCCATATTTTCCCTTGCAAGGTCTATTTACGGTGTCACACAGTTTCTACTAACCATTATCAAACTATTCACCTTCATAAAAGCTTCCAAAATGTGTCAGAACACCTCCATGCCTCCCAAAACATAACCTCTTCATTATATATAATAAAAATACTTAAATAAAGGGTCGTGTAACTAAAAATATGGGTTCTATATTCTCCACACAATTTTTCTTTACATCCTTGAAATATTGAAAACCAATGTTGTTCTTGAAGCGATCCGACCACTTCTCAAACATTTCCTTTTAATACTCCCATGTTTCCTCCTAAATCAGACAATATTTCCATAAATCCTACACTAGATCAATGATTTTTCCATGAAAGACTTTCTATTTCCTATCCAAAATCAGTATCGACACACGAATCAACATAAAATCCAACTATAGATCAATGTGATCCCATTAAATCACATGGTCAGGATTAGCTGGCTACTTTTTCAACTGAGATACAAGAAATACATTATGAACTAAAGTAATCCGTTGTGGAAAATACAACTGATATGACACCTCACTGACTCATTCATGTTTCTCAAAAGGGTATATGTTTTAAGGATATAACTTTCCGTACTTAGAAAAATAATGATGCCTAATACATAGAAAGATTCTCAATAACACACGATAACTCACCTCAAATGATAACGATCATTGGAGATGGTTTAAATTCTATTTATAATAACTCTGATCTGTCTCCAATCTCTTTTTGTTCAACTGAATCTTTTTCATTGTCACTTTCACAATGCTTTCTCCGAATAGTGAATTATCACATGTTTTAACCCAACATAGTGGATAATGACAAGTACTCCCTTAAAATGCTTCAAAAGGAGCCATATATATCAAGTCATGATAAATGGTGTTATAATAGGACTCTAATAATGGTATGTGATCCTCCCTTGTTCCACGTGTGGTGCTAGATTTGTACTCCCTAGTGCTCTATCGGTGTCAGCGCCTTCTTCGGCGGTGGTGTCCTGGATGTCTCGACATAGGCGTGTGGAATTGTCATCATACTCCTCAGATTTAGTCCGCACCAGTGTGCAGAGGTTCCTATGGTCTTGGTTCAGTCCTCGGATTGGCTTCGCGTGCGACACTCATTCAACGTCATCATATGAAGTGGTCTTGGATTAGATCTCAGCTTTCCACCATGTGTGGTGTCGGATTTGTCCTCCCTGGAGCACAATCCACGTCAACAACTTCCTCGGATGGCTTGGACCGTGGTGTCATCTCTAGAGTGACCAGAGTAGGGAGGATCTTGTTCTATGTTTTTGGTTTTGTAGGTGGTGGTGTAACATCGTTATGGTCCGATGATGATGATGGTCCTCTACCCACTGACCCTCTCCCAATATCCCTGTGGGCTTCTATAGCCATGGTGGTGGTGGGAATGAAGTGGAGCAGTGGGGTTAATCTGCATTACTATCTTTAGTGTAATTGAAAATAACTCATAGAAGGTTCTGGGTTTGATGAATTTTTGACAGCATGGAATCCTTTTTGTGGCATGTTTGATTTTTATTGGATTGTATCGGACTCTATTTCATAATTTTCTTCAGATGAGGATTTAGAGCAGGTTTCCCTCACATTGCATGGATATTCGGATTTGGAAGTTTGATAGGGTATGGCATAGCTATCGGTACCGGGCCCATGAATTTTTGTATGAGACAGTTTTCTAATCAGTCATGCACAGGTGGAGGTGACATATTGACATTGATGCTGGGGAGGGGTATCTCCATGGAGTCTGTTCTAGGATGATTTCAATACTTTTGAACATTGTTTTTGTCTCTATGTCTTGAAGTCAAGTGAGGTTTCCCCCTTTACCCTTAAAAGGGGATTATCAAAAAATCAATAAAAATTTTGGCCTTCAAGCCATTCAGTCAGTCATCATGCTCATATTCAACTAAGTCATAGTGGATTACAGTATGGACTTTCAAAAAAAAAAGACTTAAACCTGTGGTCTCTATTAGAAATAATTAGGAATGTAACGCCATTACACTTTATAACTTATTAGATATAGATTATTGAAAAGTCCTCCACTATATCTGATTCATGAATAGAGATATAATAAGTTGGATACATGATCCAATCCATAATTACTAATATGGAATCATGTTTGTTTACCATTCTGGTTATAATTTTCAGAAAAACCATAGCTATATACTCCCACATCCACATGAGAATTAGTAACAACTGCAACATGATCATGGGTCATTGATATTCCACCATAACCTGTTGACATGTGAGGCATCTCAAAATAAAATATATCACTTTCCTTTTCATTCCAACCCACAAAAATGATGCATTCATCATTTTATAAATCTTTTGATTTCCTGTATTAATGGACCATTTTGAATGGTGGTAAGCATTAAGAATTTGTTCCTTACAAACCAAAGGTACTATGATACAATTTCTAAACCAAAAAACTGAAATCCCATCTATCTTTTCATCCCTAAATGGTCTCATCACCATTGTGTTTTGACCACATGGTAACACATTAAGAGTTGGATATCTAAACCTCTTTTACACATTGAAAAATATTAGGAAAAAATGTTACTAAGAATAAAACTATAACATCTCTCTGGTCATTATAATCCAGGTTCATGTTAGCTATAATTGACATCAAATACCACAAATAAAAATATTTTTTAGCCAAATAATTATTAAACATCCTAGTTAATGAATCCACCACTAAATTGTCTCTACCAATTATATAAATCATGTAGAAGTAGAACCTTTAAATTTATTCCATCCATCTTAATTACCTCTAGTTGAAATCTGTTTATGAGAACACGTGTTCAAGATTTTATGGTCTATAAAAACCACGAATTTATCACCAAAATAATAATAATTCCAAATCATAAAATTATTTACCACTATAGTTAATTCCAAATAGTTCATTGGGTAGTTCTTCTCATGATACCATAATTGTCGTGATCCATAAGTAACAACATGATCTCCCTACATGAGAAAAAATCCAAATCACGACCATGATGCCTCAAAATAGACTAAATATCCCTATTAAGGATCTATAAATTTAGGAATATGTGATGATGTAATTATAACATTAATCTCTTGAAATTACTTTTTATAATCCAAATTCAATTTCAAAGTAATTCCTTACCTCTTCAAAAATTTCATTGGTGATTTAAAATGTAAAAATTCATATAAAAAACATATATCGTATCCTTATAATCCCAGGAAACTATATATATCAAATACATTCTTTGGATGATTCCAAGAGATAATAGATTCTATCTTTTCCAGATCTATATGAATTCATTTTTTTAAAAAAAAATTATGGCCAAGGAAACATACCTCTTTTATCAAAAAATAACACTTTGATAACATGAAATATAGATTATTCTCCAACAAAATACCCAAAACTATAGCCAAATGTTTCTCATGATCCTCCTTTTCCCTTGAATTCACTAGTATATCATCCAAAAACACTACCATGATGTAATCCAAATACCTTTGAAATATCTAATTTATCTATTGCATAAAGATATCTGGTGAATTCATAAGACCAAAAGGAATAAAAACAAACTTAGACTGTCCATATCTATATGTGAAAGTAGCCTTAGGAATTTACTCCTTCCAAAATCACAGTTGGTGATATCCTGAATGCGTGTTAATTTTATAAAACCATAGGGATGCACTCAGTCGATTGACCAAATAATTAATGAATCAAAGAGGATATTGGTTCTTTATCATAACTTGGTTTAGATTATGATAATATACATAAATAATAATATTTACATATACATTATTCAAAAAAAACTAGTGCTTCCCACAGAGACATGATCAGTCATATGAACCCTCTACTTTAAAAATCTTCCAAATGTTCCTTCAATTCACTCAATTATTTTGGTTCTATATGATAACATTGAAGGGAAATGGGAAAAGTCCATGGTATTACATTAATCATATCCTACACATCTATTTTGGGTGGAATCCCTAAGAAAAATTTAAGAAAAACATAAAGTTACTAATATACTATGGTTGGAAAAACTCTATTCTTGATCTTGTCTACCAATACCAATGAAATAAAAATCAACTGGAAAGATGTAGTTCAATCCACTAGTATTAAGGGTACTACACTTCATACATCCACTTCCCAATATTCATTAGATATGTATAACACCATTTGATGTTTTTAAACTCACATGTCATGCATAAAAATAGATATGGGCCTCAAAGTTCATCAAATAATCCATTCCTAGAATCAAGTCATAGAAATACATCTCTACCCTAGATAAATCACATACCAACTCAGTTTCACTGATTATTATCAAACAGAAGACACATTTTAAGGCATGAAATTCTCATTTTCTCAAAGGTGTTTGGAGTTTCAAAACAAAAGGCATCATCATAACAGGTAAACCCTTCATATTAAGAATAAGATAAGTAATAAATGAATGGGAAATGACTCTATCAAATAAAGATGACATAAAGGTGGAATTCAAAATAATTTCACCTCTTATAGTCAAAGTTCTCGATTGATCATCCATGATAACTTTCTCAGCTCTATACAATATTATACTTGCTACAAATTTCACATTGTTGAATAGTTGAGATTTCACTAATTGAATAGTCATGGTATTCTTATAACACCATGGATTTATCAGTTATTTTGATGAGAGATATTGTGCTATACTTATCCTGTCAAAGCATATGATTCCTGATAAGAATTAGATGTTTCCCTAGACCTGACATTAGAGCACTATGATAATAGAATGGATGATTCCCCTTATAGTTTACATTCTATAAGTGGTTAAAATCTCACCTCATATATTGAAAAGAAACACACTAAAATAATCCCATAATATTATTTAGTCTAGGAGTCATGTTGAATGATACTATAGTTTCAATCTGAGATATACCACCCCCTTGAGAATAGCTGTCCCTCCTATTCTTGTTCCAAGCAATGTAGTTCCCACAAACTCAAGTAGGAATAAAAATTCTTCCTCTGACCATATTTCCAAAAATGTCTCTTTATACTAGAATCTCTCTATTTACCACATCTTTATAATATGTTATACAAAGGGAAATAATCTTTGAGAAAATTTCTGGTTTCAACCTCAATTCAAATCTATGATCCTTCAAGGATGCACTTGCCAATTTTTTTTCACAAAGCAGACTAAATTTATAAATTTTTCTACACAACTTATTATAGAGAGATTTTTATTCTTCTAAATAATGAATTATATTTTTATATAAATCTTGAATGTGTCAGAATTGGAATTTTTTGAAGAAATATTCAAAAACCTCCCATGTCATGCCTTGGTCTAATTTAGACTGAACTACTACATCCCACCACTAGTGTGCTTGATCCTCAAGCATATAAGTTTCCAACATCACATTCAGCTCTACTTTTGTTCCAAGGGAATCGATGATTCAATTTGCACTATTTAACGAGACCTATTCTTTTTCCTATTCAGAATCCCCCAAAATGTGGGTGGGTTATGCTATTAGAACTGAACTGAATGATATATTTACTTTGGTTCATAAATTATTTTCCCTCTATCCATGGATTGAAAATCATGTGCAATAATCTGGACAAATGTTTGGTTCACTTATGGTTCAGGTGCAACCACATTCTAACCAACCTATTATAGTTAGAGTCTATAACACTTACTCGGTGCCATTCTCTATAAATTAAAGAAAAATCCATCTAGCCTCAGTCTCTAGAAACTGAAGGATTTTCAAATTAAACATTTCCACACCACACATATCAAAACATGGATTTCTAAAATTCATCAATTTACACTTTCAAATCACTTTAAAAAATCCACCAGGCTTTTTGAAAATCAAACCATTTTAAACTTTTTTCAAAAATAAACACATTTTCACCAAATCATAAATCATTACTCAAAATGAATTATGAACTCCTAGTTGGAATACATTATTATCAATTCATTTCATGCTCTTATCATCGGATAAACCCATGATAATGAGGCGATATCTTCTAGAAGTGTCTCAAAACACTCATGTACCCAAAATCCCTAAAAAAATGAGGTTCAACATAAATAGGTCAGCTACACCTCTTTAGGCACTACATTTTGAGTTCCAAAAATCCTACACCTTTTTACCATCCCAAGAGATATAAAAATATCATCTCAAAGTAAAGGACTAAACAAGTTGATACCATTTGTAATATCTCGCCCCTTATCATTGGATTGAGAAGTGACAGGTGAGTTATTAGGCCTTATGTGACATCCTCGAACACCAAATCCATGAAATAAATGCCATGTGTATTATCAAATATGGGGTAAGAATTTATATTTTAATATCAAACAACCTAGACACAACAACCATAACAATCAACCTCTATATGAAACATGGTTACAAAGATACAATCCAATACAAAACCAAACAAAAAGACAATATCATAGTACTAGAGGAATCAAAGTGAAATAACCAATAGATCCAAAATATGATAAAAAAGACACCAAATATATAAAACATATTATACCAATCTGAACCAAGTTCCAAATCTACATTCCCAGCCCAAGGAATCAAGAAGAATCACTAAAGAACTATGATACCTTTCCTTTAGATGTGCCCTAATAAATATCATCAGAAAATGTACCATAGTTCCCAAGAAAGGGTAAGTATAAAACTCAATAGGATTTCTCAAATTACTTTAAAACTCACACCAATATGATATAACATGTTACCATAATTTTATAAAAACAATTAGAACAATTAAAAGAAAATCTATAATTATGTCAAGAAATCTCCAAACCAATTTTTTTCCAAAACAAAATAATTTTCCAAGGAATGAAATAAAACAAGACTTAAAACCTATATCTCATATCCATTTGGCATATCCAATCCACTAATATATAAATCCATAGATGCTTTCCCATGTGATAGTTCCATACTATTCAATGGTATCTCATCGATATACGATGTCTTCACAAGGTAACCAATACCAGGTTCCCTAATGATACACATCCCTTCCATCAGGAACATCTATGAAAATGAACTCACACCAACCATTTATGCCAAATACCATGGAAAACCAAACATACCGATCCATTTCTATAAAAAATTAATTTTATTGAAAATATTTCTAAATGTTTTTCCATGAATCAAGAAAAAACCATTATTATAAAATCTCAATTTTAAAATAATGAAGAAAACACACTTTCAAGAGAAAATCCAACAACCTCTCAATCTTTGTAGAAAATGAATAATGACACAACAACTTAAAACCCCCAGTTTAAAACATATTGATTTGACATTAGATATTTTTCCCTTCAACCAAAAAAATTGTATCTCATTGAGATTCACATAAAACAACCTGGATCTATGCCCAATAGTCTAGATCCATGATCCCAAAAGAGGGAAGAAGAAGAGATCTATGGAAAATGATGAAGAATAAGAAATTACAAGATAAACTAGATATCCAAACAAATTTGATTCACCTCTAGAACACTTCCTAACCAAAGGGAAAAACCTCTCAAGAATTGGGAGAAAGGGTAATTTATGTTAGGAGAGTATTATGGAAAAATGAGTGATTAAAGAACAAATAGGATTAGATCAATAATGTTTGGATCTAATTTTTTATAGTGCAAGGTTAGGGTGAATAGTTATAAAAACTGTGCAGAAGATACTATCCCATAATACACCTCACATGATTTCCTTGAACAGTTAGACAAATAGTGTGCCAACCGTGAATTTCCACACGTTCCACCATTTCAAGGTTTCTCTTAGGAGTCTGTATAGTTTGGCCAAACCATGGGCCTACCTAGTGACTCATGTTTTCACATGAACCATTTCTTGGAGGTGTTTCATAGTATCTACTAACTATGCTAAAACCATGAACCTCCAGAAAAGCTTCCAAAATAAGAAAAAGAACCTCTTAACCTCTTTAATCATAAGATAATCAGTATATGTTCTTAAAATATATAAATAAAGGGTAATGTTCATAAAACCATGGGTACTACACTTTTCACTATGAAAATTAAAACCTAAACCACATGATGATTCTACACCACCTAAACTATAATCATTGTGGGAATATCCTAAACCAAAAATAACTAAAAGAGTATGACCCAAATAACCCCCTTTCCTGCATCAATGTGAAACATGTCACCCAATGTTGAATTATATTTTAAAATCTACTAAAATTATAAGAATAAATAAAGTCTAAACAACTACAAGATAGAAGAATAAACATATAGTTACCCAAGTCCGTATATGAGATGATGCCAATGAGGAAATATGTACTAGAATATCACATGCCAACAAGACCTAGAAATATCTTACAAGTTCCTACAGATCACTAAAAAATGGTGTAGTATTCATCCTAAAAAAACATGAAACAAATATCAGATAAATCATAAAAAAATGACACATAGTACAAAAAATCAAAATCATTATAAATAATAGTAAATTAGAGGAACATAAATAGAATTAATAACAAAAGGAAAAAATATAAAGATAAAGGTCTCCACCTATAACCATAAAAACCCATGAGGACCAAAATCACCTAGATCCACCATCTTTATGCTAAGAAACACTACTTGACACCTCAATATGAAGACTCATGATGTAAGGAGGTAGAAGATCCTTAAAGGTTCAATTTAGAGTCCTCACCTAAGGAGATGACTGCCTAAAACAAAATCCAAATTAGATATCCTCACATAGAGTGTAACTGCAAAGACACATGCATGTAGTCACAATATCCTTGGATAAATCAATAAAATTTGAATAATGATGGATAACTAGCTATAAACATAGGGGTAAAAAATCCACCAAAGGCCACACATCCTAGTATAGTCTTATTAATGGAACATGGTTCCTAAAATCTGGAGACCAATAAGTAAGAGCCTCTAAAAGGGTGAAAAGTAAAACCAAGAATCCTAAAGGCCAACTAAAAAAAGCACTGCACCCACAAACTACCCAAACCTAAATACTAAACTCACTATAGGTCTTTTACTAGAGAAAATAGTACCATAGTGCATGAAGAAACACACTAAAGCTATCATAATATCATCTCTTAGTAATAATGAAAGAACAAAAGATACAAGATCCTACCAAGACCTTTTTGCTAACTATCTCTGAAACACAGGCCAACCTCACACATAATGATTTCATAAACCCCGAAACTAGAGACACACATAGGTATAAAATACCAAAAGGTTTCCTATAAGGCTATTTATGATAGATATTGCAAGGAAATGGATGGAAACAAACTATTAGAAATAGATTTAAATTACAAACCAAGAGATAAAATGACCTATTTGAACAAAATAATAAAAGCATTTAGAAATAGTAAAATCCAGTTAAAAATCATTTAAAAGAAAGAAAAATAAATTTTAAAATTTTAATAAAGAATATTTTTCCCTATTAGGTGCTGATACCACTTTTTGAGGGGAATTCCCTTACATGAGTGACAATAACTATGAAATAGCCCATGATCTATGTGGTATTTTATTTTATAGAATTTCAAATTCCAAAAGTATGTATATTTAAAATTTAATAAATAAACTCTGATAAGCATAAAACATGTTATTATTGAATTCCAAAAATAAGGAATAAATTTGATGAAATTTTCAAACGTGTATAAGCAGTGAACAAAAACACTGGACATGAATTTGAAAATGGTCAATGCACAATCCAAGATTGAACATAACACACATGGTAGAGGAATAACTCATATAGAAGTAAAAATTACAACATTGAACCCTTGAAATAATTCAAAAAAATAAAACAAAAATACCCTACATTTGAAGATTCCAAAAAGTGTAATAAAAAATAAATTTTAATTAATTTCAATAGACAACATACATTATAGAATAATAAAAGAGCAAGAATTAATTTCACCAGTATCATGAAATAAAGAACAATCGCACAAGGGTTCAAAATAGATTCTATTTAAAAAAGTAATTTAAGAAATGGATTGAAATAAAACTCAATAATAAGTGAAACTATTTAGAAATTACACTTCAATTAAAAAGTGGAAAAATAACAGTAAAAGGGACACAAAGGATTTTTTTCCTTGAACAATAACCTAAGTTAATGGTGAATAATCATTAGGGGTGTTTACACTATAAAAAAAGAATATACAAGAGTAAAAAATGAGGGAAAGTAACAATGAAAAAAATAGGAAAAGGTACATACATGATTTGGATGACAAAAACAATCATCATTTGTAAGGATTATAAAAAAATCAACAATGGAAAAAACTATAAATTGGATAGATACCCCATTAACAGGGCTCTATCTCACATTTTTTGAGGAATAATCCAACTAAGATCCATTTAAATCATGGTTGACTAATTATAAAGGTCCAATTATTCAAGATTGTTACTACTTTCTAGATATGAATAAGCTTTCCATGTATGCGGGTGATGTGTATATTCACCGACATAGACTAGATTCTATATTTCTATTGGGATCTATTACTGTTGAAGTTCAAAATCCTAAAGGTTCAAGAACAATAACTTACTACAGGTACATGGATTTCAAAAAACACCACTGCCATAACATCTTTAATTGGGGTAAACAAATAGTTTTAAGGGATGATAATCTCCCCTATCCTTCATTGTTATTGTTCCATTGAACCAGGGAGAATCATTAGGCTCCCTATTTTCACTATTTATTATCCTTCAAAACATGGTAAGGATTTCCTGAAAGAAACCCTATACTATAGGGGGGATTCAATATCAATGAGGTATCTCTCCTACAATCAGGGAGTTTCTCTGTGAGATCTCTCTTAGTGAACTGTTTATGCTTACCTCTATGCCACTCTCTTCACCGGGGAAGAGCCAATCCAGATTAGCATAGGTGAAATATAATCTAGGTGGCATTATTCTCTATCACTTATAAAAACCAGGATTCCCAATCCCAAAATATGAAGAGGTACCCATAAAAAAAATATACAATAAATGTATCCATAAGCAGGAAAGCCTGATCTAGGAAACATGGTTGGTGGAGAAGTTTTTTGTGGTTCACCAAAGGTAGTTATGTAGTAAAATTTAAAATATAACATTAAATAATTGATTTTGAAAAAGGGTTATTAAATATTAATTTGATTAAAAAATAAAAAGTGGAAATTATGATTTCCCGTTGACACTTTCTGATGACATCTCCATTTGTTCTTCATCAATTCTTAGACCTTTATGAAAATAAAACACTGAATGATGATGATTAATATGTAGAAATCATATTAACTAAAAATTTAATAATGAAAAAATGTACTTGAAATTAAAATCTAATCACTATTGTATATATAGATCAATAATAAAATAAATAATAATAAATTTGAAACATGAACCCTCTAATACCACTTCAATGTTTCAGTTGTAACATAAGTGCTGATGGTGGGCGATACATTAAAAGGTTTTTTTCAATCCAATGGACTGTTCACAATATTTTTGTTGATGTAAACTTCGTGAACAATGAACATTTTCCCAATTAGATACTGTCTTGTGAAAAACTGGAAATTTGGAGAGGGTCCTTACATTTATAATATATAATTAATTTATTTATATCAAGGGATAAAGTTTACCTTGTTTTAGGAACTTTCTCTAAAGATTATGTTGATCTTACAAAGAACCATTTACATATTACCTTCATTTCATTAGGAGTATCGATGTGTATAATAACACTAACAGTGTTCCACATGTTCTTTTTTGATATCCAAATGATTTTGATTAATTTTTGGGTTTTAGCATAGTGAATCAACCACCTTTCATTATTCTTTATGATCACTAATCCATTGGATGTGAAGGGTTGTATATAGATATCCTTGTTCTTGTGAGGAAGAGAGGAAGTGGAGTCGGGAGAAAAATCTATTGTGTGTAATGATTCTATATTCCTATTTATGTGATTAAGGATTATACCTACACAATAAACATAACCATATATTTATAGTGATAGGTTTTATGTTAAAATATTATTTAATTTCATACTATCATTTAAATAATACAATAATATTTTTTAAACCCCATTCCAAAAAATAATATTATTAATATTATTTTATGATACACATACTAACTTGAAAAATAGAAAATATTATTTAACTATCACGTGAGTTAAATTTTTTACTGAAATTGGTCTTGGTCCATTATAACTCCTTGAAATTTATCTAATATCCAAATAAATATTTTTATTAAATATTTCTTTTTTGAATAAATATTTTCAATCAATAAAACACATATAAAATTATTCCTTAGTTTTGATACTAAAATTTATTCCATTAATTAAATTCAAATAGAATTTAATCATGATCAATAAAAACACTTAGTGTATCACCTACTAGGAATCATTATCATCGGTATTATTTGGGATTATCTAAATCCCATGATTACTATCTAAAAATGGTTCTAAGTACCCAAGATAATGAAAATAATTTCTCAATAATTACAATGACATGTTAACACTCACTATGTAACATAATCACATAATCACAATATATCATCAAGAAGGTTCCACATTTATGTCATCAACCTATATGATCGATATGTCTTTCTTTGAATTCATAAAATAAAAATTTCATTACACTATGGACATGAAATTTAATTTAATATTTTTATTCCAATCAAAGGGGTGAGATATCAACTTCTATAAACATAGAAGGGAAAAATCCTTCCTCAACTTATTTTTTAATATCACATCAATTGTGATGCACCAAATGTATACAACTTTTCTAGGAATTATATTTCCATTTTTAAGAACTAAATCTATTTTAATGAGTTGTAATATGTAATAATAATAATAATAATTTCTAATGATTATTACACATGCTGGTAGATAGGAGCAATCGATGATACCAAAACATGCAGAATTCCTACTAGCAGGTCTATTCTCATAATCTACCATCATAGAGATTACCATGTGTAGACTTAATGAGAATAATTCTCATCTACTTATGACTAATAACTACTTTTTTATATATAATATGTACCCCATAACAATAAATTATCTTAACATTTAACTTTATTTAAGAATATCTTCATAGAATCTCAAGATTATCATCATTATGGGGAACTGCTACGACCTTATCAATGCGATATATACTCTATGAAATTATTACATAAAATCCATGTAGAAAAATTAACAATATATAACAATATAATTTAATAATATTAAAATAATTCAATATACAATTAAAAAATATATAAAATGTTGGTTCTAAGAAACATATTCCAATAAGTTTCACCAACCATCTGCAACAGAGATGAATAAAACTATATCCACCAAACATTGTCAATTAAGTTGTGTATGATTTACTATGAAAACTTTCCAGAATCTAAAATTCTCACGGTGTTGATTAATTATCTCTATCTAATATGTGATATTCTCAGAGAAATATGATTTGAAGATTCCAATTTTTTACTGGAAATTATTTTTATCCAAAAACCCAACATTTATCTCACATGGCCATGTTTGAAGAGAGCCAAGAATCCATATATCATTTATATCCCATAGTAAAAATAAATGAGATTCAAGATTCCATATAACATTTACAATCCATATTATAATTGAAAAAGATTATAAGACACCATCTCACACATAACACCCATTTTTAAACTAGTAGAGTGACTAGGAAAACATTTGGAAATTTCCACCCATGGTGGAACCAATAGAGATATTGGGATTCCATTTTACATTTTACCACTTATGGTAAAATTGGCAGTGTGACCAGGGTTCCACTTATAATTAAGTTCCAATGGGTAGAATGTACACACACCAATGATGTATTATAGTTCACACTATCTCATTATGTGATAATAGAGGATGTACATAAAAATTTTCCAACATAGGAGGGGTTATGTGTCGTGATTTTCAGTTTATCACACGATGAAATGACATGATTGATTTCATCTCATATATTATAGATTTAGTTTTTCTTATGAACACATATACAAATATGATTTTGTATATAAGGGACATCATTGGTGGTTCCATACTATGTTTTATTCTCTCACATTTCTTGAGTAAAATTATGCAAATATAGACCGTTATTTATTTCTTTAAATTAAAAAGTTGTATAGTAGATCTATTTTGATTTTATAGACGGGGTTGAGATAAAAGGACAAGGATGGGATTAGTTTTTTATAGTGATGTCTCCAATTATATTATTTTTTTTATTTTGTTTTTCATCGATCCAGTAAGTATTATTTTTTATGCATGTATACATGTTCAACAAGGAACATTATTTTTGTAACATGTCAATGTTTTGTTTTCCATTGATTTTCAACTCTTTATTGTAATTTATTACACTTAAAACTTATTTTGAATGATGTCCTGACTATTATTTTTTTATTTCATGTGGTAAACCAACAGTATATACTCTCCACATTGTTTATATACTCTCAGTGCTCACCAAAAATATCTTCGGTGCAGGGAGGTGTGCCTAATGTCAGGTATCTTCTTTGGCTCGGTCACTGTTCTAAAAGCACTAGGATAGGTCATTACACACCCATACCCATTAATACACACACAAACACACACTATCACACCCACACCCACATGTGTGCACCCAAACTCACCCCCAACCCATACGTACTTTCACACCAAAAGTCATTATCCCCTACAACCGTGCATTATAAATTTATTTTGTCATCAATAAAGAGGCACTAATGATTTAGGAATCTTTAATAGCAGATAGATTTTTTTAGTGCTACAAAATAAATTATAAAGACATTATTCACAATCCTTAATAAATTATACATTCATCTATTTTTTTAGAATTGAAAAAGGCTGTATTCTTAAGTGATAAAAAATACTAAAAAATGATAACATTTTTTTCAACTTATATAGGTATTGCGCTCATTCCCCCTATCACCCCTCCTACTCACATGTGGAACTCAACCACTTCATCAGTTCTCACCCTCCACCAAAACCACTAGCATTCCCACCCTCCTTTCCCATTCGTTCATGCCTTGATTTAAACCTGAAACCTTCATGTGTTAAATAAACACTTTTACCATTACTCTATATTACATTCTTCTGAATTTTATAATATTATTTTTATTTATATATATTTACGAAATTATTTTTTATCCATTATCTATTCACATATTTATATAATATTTTTTAACATACATTTATAAATTATATTTTTTTTTGTGTGTCAATATGTTTTTTCATGTGTAGTGTATCTTTGAGGGGTTTTACAATTTTTAAACAATAAAACCTAGGACTGGTTTTTGAAAATTATAGAAAATGGATATTAAGAAGAAATTACCCCATTCACACTTCTAACTTCACAAGGAAGAGTGAACAAGGTTCAAGCCTCCCATGTAATGTTTCTTAAGTAAGATTTAACACCATTAACTTATCCTACAAAATATTAAATTCAAATATATAATACTTAAATATTAAATAAATATTAAAAACTAATAAAAATAAATTAAATATTTATAAATATTAATAAATATTAATAAGATATCATTAAATATTAATAAATATTAATAAATATTAATTAAATGTTCATCGATATTAATAAAATATAAAAAAATATTAATTAAAAATTTTCCCTATTGGGGTGAGGATCACATGGGTCTGGGAGCTGCTCTATAAAGGTGAAAATTGTGCCTAGGGAAATTCTTCTATCATGGTTCTTACACACTTTCTCAGCCATAATCATATGCTAAAAAAGCTATCTTATGAATAATCCTCAGTAACAAGGCTTGATCTGTGTCTTAAAAAAGTTTCTTTTAACCTAGATGGAAGAGAAGATGCACCACTAGATTTGAAATCAGATGTTAGTATATGTTATTTAGAATCATTCAATGACTCATTCACTTAAATAATCCTTAAGAAGGTATCCTTGGCTCATGTAGAATCAAATCTAGAAGGATGTTTTGAAATATTAGCCATGGGAAAAAACTACCTAATCACGAGACTCATCCTCCCCAAAGGAGGGAATCCATGGATGCTTAATGATCTGATTCAATAGGATTTTTTTTAGAGTTTATCATATAGGCGTCTCTTTTACTTAGGGTGTGGTTTTTTTTCAAAATATTTTTTCTTCAGACGAGTCCAAGCTTTAAGTATGGAGCACATGTTCTATGTACTTGAAGCTCAGCTCACTCCACCATCTCAAATGGTCCTTAGATTTAAATGTTTCATAGGTGGGGATTTTTTTACCAATTATGGGTTAGATTACATGGAATCAATTGGGTTCTTTACCACTTTAAGATACTTCATGATATTACTATGGAAATTGGAAATCCTATCCACCTTGATAGACAAACTGAACAGGTCAGATTTGGAAACTATGCTAGATTGCTGGTTGAACTTAATCTCATGTCCATTATCATTAACAAGGACACTATATCCACTCCCAATGGTTATATTCAAATCAATTTTGAGTATTATAATCATCTATATTATGTTCTACCTATATGGCTACTGGTCACTCATTGTGTTGAAGTTGGTTTCCTAGAAAAACTATTTATACACTTATTACATGAATATTCTATGTATTTAATATTAATAAAACTTCTTATTATATATTTTTCATTATTATGAATTACTATAATTTATTATCTTCCAAGATTATACATCAAATTTACAAGGTCATCAAAATTCCCCACTATGATGAGAACCTTCATGTGCTATGATGATATTCATAAATAATGTTATGTGATTGGATAATGTACTATGCTGGGACATATAGTACATAGACTTTTAGGTGTGAGTACACATATCTAGATGATTATTATTCTAATTAAGTTCACACATGATAATCTATAGGACAATATATTATAAGAAAAAACCCACCAGTAGGAATTTCTCATGATTTAGTGTCATCAGATACTCTTATCTATAAGCATGTGTTATGGTCCTTAGACTTTAGGATTATTATTAACTCATGTTACAACTAATTTACATAGTTATGTTTATTAAACAATGATTATAATAGTTCATGGTGATTTTTGATATGTTGGGTACGTCACAAGTGACATTTCATTAATAGATATATTGAGTAAGGATTTATCCCTTCCATATTTTGTGTAAGATTTTGTCTTGGGACATTGATTGGAATAGAACCATCACATTAAATTCAATGGTAATGGTGTAATGACCTGTGCATTTTTGATATTCAAAGAAATACATATCGATTATAATGGTTGGTGACCGGGATGTGCAATATTCGTGATGAGATATTGTTATAAAGGGATTATATTACACAGTGAGTTTTCATATATAGTTGTTGGAATTGAAACATTATTTTTATTCTCTTGTGTCCCTTAACCAGTTGCTAGACAGTAATCTTATACATTAGGAACACATTCCTAATGAAAATGATAAAGAATCTCAAAGGATCACACACTAAGTTTCTCTGATGATCTATATTAAATTCCATTTGAATTTAATTATTGGAAAAAATATTATTGTCATTACTGAGGAATATTTTTATCCATGTTTTATTGATCGCTAATATTTAAAAGGTAATAAAAAATTATTTGTTTAGTAATAAATATTTTATTTTATTACATGAATATATATAAAATATTTATAAATTGGATTGCGAATAAAATGTTTTTTTATTGATTATTTTGTTAAATATTTACTCACTATACTGTGAATAAAATATTTATTTGTGAGTAAAATAATTATTCATGTGTTTAATAAATGCCAAAATAATACATGAAAAAATCAGATTCGTTACATCAGGGCTATTGAGACTTTCTAAAATAGTATGAGATTTAATAAATTTATTACTATTTTTATTATTTCTCAGATATTTTTTTTAAATTGTCTAATAAATGGAATGTTCATAATCTAAAATATCATTATAATATTTATTGTATAAATACCATCTCCTCACTAATGCAAGATTCCATGAGTGGTTCAGACACCTTCAAGTTGTGTTGTTCGATAATCAAAAATCCTTCATGCTAGAATCCTCTATTCTAGATCTACCTACTAAGGAGGCAAGTGATGAATAGTTCCTTGTCTATGAAAAACATAAGAATGAAACTGACAATGTTCAATGTTTGATTATGTTGTCTATGTGAAGTGAACATATGATGTCTCATGAAAACATGGATACTTATAGAATGCTTAATCATCTCCATGGTCTATACCATGAGAGAGCTAGATAAGAATAGTTTGAGATATCCAAGGTTATTTTTTAGAGAAATCATGGAGATGGTTCCCTAGTTGGGAATCACATAATAAATCTCATTGGAAACATTGATTGTCTATAAGTTATAGGGATTAAACTCTATATTGAACTTGGCATCGATCTCATTCTTTCATCACTCCCTATGATATTCTATAACATTGATGTTAATTTTTATATAAAAAAAATTGAGAAATATCTCCCAAATATTCTTACTCTTCTTCTCCATGTATATTAGGATATGTAGTGTGAAAACTATTTGATCCTTATGATGAAAAAAACAGAAGGTTAAAGCCAAGAGATCTAAGACCACACATTCTTAACACCCTTCAAGGAAGAGGATTATCAAGGGGAATTTAGGGAAGAGGGTGATTTCTATTTCACATTTAAAAATATGTTCCACTGGAAGAAAAACTACACCCAACCAAAGAAGTAAGTGGAAGTTTCATGCATGTTTGTTATCAAGGGAAATTTATATGTTTCTATAAATTGGATATTAGATGTAGATTTTGGTGCTCACATAAGAATTCATATATAGGAACCAAGAAGATTCATAAATAAGGACCATGGGGGGGAAAATATAAAAGCATCCAATAGATATAAAATTGATGTTGTCGCTATCGATAAATACCTCCACACATTTCCAACTAGAATGATCTTGGATTTGAAATATTTTTATTATGTTCCAAACACTACCAAAAAAAAATATTTATATATATGGTAAAAATACAGATGGATTTATTTTCAAATTTTGGAATAAATGTTTCTTATTTTATAAGGATAGTATTTTTTATGGTAAGGAAAATTTAAATAACAGTTTTTATATGTTGATTTACATGAAAAAATTAATGGAGATTGATAATGAAATTAACTCATATCACTCATACCACACCCAAATTTGGAATCATCTGGTAGGTCATGTAAATGAAAATACCATTGTCTAATTGTATAAAGATGAATATTTAAATTCTTTTGGACTTAATAAACTTGGTGTATGTCATGAATTTTTAAAAGGTAAAATGACAAATTCTTTATTTATTGGGAAAGGTTAAAGGTCCAAAATATTTCTTGAATTAGTGCATACCAATGTGTGTGGATCATTTCCTGTTGAATCAAGGATCGGGTACTCATAATTTATAACTTTTATAGTGATTTTACTAGATATGGATACATCTAATCAATTATTTATTTTGTTGTATTCCATTAATAAATTCATTGAATTCAAGAATGAGGTTGTGAAGCATCTTGGTAAGAAGATTATGAAACTCTATTTAGACTATGGCGCATAATATATTAATCAATACTTCATGGATTATTTATAAGATTTTTGGATTTTATCTCAAACCACTCCTCCTTATACACCTCAATAGAATGGTATAATTAAAAGTAGGAACCATACCTTATTATACAACAACACACATACTAAACAAAGTAAAAACTAAATCGATAAATGGAATTACATATTAACATTAGATTGGAAAAAACACATATTTTTAATTTAAATGTGTGGGGTATCAAAGTGTTCATTAAGGCCGTTTTAGGTAACAAAATTGCACCTCAAGTAAAAAAGTGTACCTATATAGGATTCCCCGAAAAAACAAGGGGATATTACCTATAAAACACCTCTGAAAAAGGGTAATAGTGGAATAAAATGTCATATTATTTTTTATGGATCACATCTCAAAAACAGATAGTGGGGGTTATATAGTCTTCAATTAAGTTAAGGATCAAGGTTCACGATATTTGGAAGAGGAAAAGATTCCATACAGCCCGGTGGAAGAAGAAGTTATTCTAGAGACACAAGTACTACGTTGGAGTACTAGAGATGTTAGAGAACTGAAACTGTATGGTTTTATTGTAACTGGGGTTGGTGACCCCTTATTGCTTTATAATAATGATCCTATAACCTACATGGAAGTAGTAAGTGGAATAAATGTTTTCAAGTGTAAAGAAGTGATGAATTCTGAAATGGATTCCATGTACCAAAACCTTGTCTCAAATTTGGTAGATCCTCAAGTGGATGTAAAGATAATTGGTTATAAATGGTTATTCAAGAATAAACTAGAGATGGATGGAAAATTAACTACCTAGAAGGCACAAATGTTTTCAAAAGGGATTAAACAATGTCAAGGAATTGACTGTGATGAATCCTTTTCACATGATACAATGCAAAAGTACATAAAATTTTTAATCTTGATTGTTGTCTTCCAGGATTATGAGATTGGTAAAATGGATTTCTAAACATATTTTTTAATTATAAACTTAAAAATGATATTTATTTGATGATACATGAAGGGTTTTGACTGTAAAAAATTAAAATAAGATTTAAAAATTTCAAGAAATTCATTTTTTGATTAAAGAATGAATCTTGGTCATGAGACATTGGATTTTATGAGGACATAATATAATTTGGTTTCATAAAGAATGAATAAGAGGCTTGTGTTTATAAGAGGTTTAGTGGGAGTTCTGTTATTTCATTAATAGTATATAATGATGATATATTACTAATTAGAAATGAGATACTAGTCTTATATTCTGTTAAGGCCGGGTTGATTAAATTCTTCTCCATGAAGGAATTAATTGTGGTAAAATATATTTTTGGCATCATTATCCATCATGATTGATCCAAAAGGATGATCAACATTAGTCAAAGTGCTTATATTGAAAAGGCACTAAAGAGGTTCGTTATGGAACAATCCAATAGTTTATTTTTTCAAGTGTCATGTGGCATTAATATTTCTAATAAAATATTCCCTCAGACACATGAGGAAACATAAATAATGGAAATTATTTCATAAAAATTTGTGATTAGGTCAGTCTTGTACGTTATGGAATGTACTATGATTTATTTTAGTTATGTATTACTTTAGGTAGGTAGATACCAAGTAGAACAAGGTGACCACCATTGGATGTCTCTCAAGACTACCCTTAAGTACCTAAGGAGTACTAAAATATATGTTCCTAGTATATAGATGAGATGAAGAACTAGTCATCAAATTATATAAATATTTTAATTTCTAAATATATAAAGATGATATGAAA
The DNA here is from genome assembly GCA_963277665.1 of Viscum album. Lineage (NCBI taxonomy): Eukaryota > Viridiplantae > Streptophyta > Magnoliopsida > Santalales > Viscaceae > Viscum > Viscum album. The sequence continues at coordinate 1,161,394,552 of OY728122.1, read as the reverse complement.
TTAAAAAACAGGATACATCATCACTATTAATGGAGGTGTTGTGAGATAAAAGATCTGAAAGAAGGTTGTGGCTATTTATTCTATAGTAGAATAAAAGTATATTGCTGCTTCTATGGTAGTAAAGAAGTGGTATATATACAAAACTTCATGTATGATCTTCAAGTGGTACCTAGAAGTAAAGATTATATCACACTCTATTGTGATAATACTATTGTGGTGACTCTAGAAAAAGAGCCAAGATCATATCAACATATGAAGAACATACTTTATAGGTATCAATTTTTGAGGGATTTTTCTCAGAGAGTTGAGGATGTAATGTGCATTATTTCCATGTAATACAATGTGGTGGACCCCTTGACTAAAGCCATGACTCATAAAAAACATGATTATCATGTGGGTTCTAGTGGATTAAAAGGTATAGACAGTTGGATCTAGGCCAAGTAGGAGTTTGTTGGATTTGGTTTCCTAGGATTATCTAATTATAGTTTGATTACATGAATATTTTATGATTTTAATATTAATAAAATATTATAATACATATTTTTCATTCTTCTACATGACATTAATATAACAACGTACTAGATTATATGTTTCATTGATAAGGCCGTAGTATTTCCCCACTATGATGTAACCTTGAAATGAAATGAAGTTATTATTAAGTATAGTTCCGATTTCAGTTTGTGTTATATGATGGGACACATAGAATATAAATTTCAGGTGTGAGTATTCATAATTAGATGATTATTTTTCTCATTATGTTTGCTCATGGTATTCTCCAAGATAAAATACAATGAGAACAGACCCACCAATATGAATAATACATGTATTGGTGTTTTTGGTATTCTTATCTGCGAGCATGTGTAATGGTACTTAGAATTTAATATTATTATTGATTCATGTCATGAATTTAGAAATTAGATTTACTGATGAAAATCATCATGCTATATGTTGTTGGAAAGTAGGGTATGTTGGATGCATCACGAATGACATGTTATTAATGAATAATTAAAGGAAGGATTTATCCATTTTATCTTTATGAATATTGATATCTTCACCCTTTTATTGGAATATGGCAATCACATTAAATTCCATGGTCATGGTGTAACAATATTTTTATTTTAGATAGTAAAATAGATATATATAGAGCATATATGTCGGTGACACAAATGTGCAAACTACATGATGAGATATTGTGATTAAAAGATTATATTACCCATTAATTGTTCATATATGGTTGTTATCATTATGACATTATTTTATTTATCTTGGGTGCCTTGACCTATTACTAGAAAATAATATTATACATTAGGCAATACCACATATTTCAAATGAGAATGAATCCTAGAGGGTCACACAATATGTGTTTCCATAGATGTCGATTAAATTATAATTTAATTTAATTAATGGATTAAATTTTATTCTCAAGATTGAGGAATAATTATATTCATGTTTTATCAATTGAAAATATTTATTGATATATGAAATATTTTTTAAATGTTTATTGGGGTATATAATAAATGTTGAGGAGTTTGAACAGACCATGACCACACCTCTGGTAAAAAATATTAAATTACAATATAGTTAAATAATATTTCTTATTGATAAAGTTAGAATGCATGAAATAAAATAATATTATAATTATAATTATTATTATTTTAATGGAGATTAATAAGTATTATTATATTAATTTACGGCTGACATGAAATTAAATAATATTTTAACCTAAATCCAATCTCTATAAATATATGGTTATATCTTTTATGTAAGGAAAGTGATAAATTGAGAATAGAGAAACATTGTGCCCAGAAGACTTCTCCCCCTCCCCTAAACTCATCATATATTACTCTCAAGAATGAGAATAACTCCTTCAATCTTAAAGGATTATCAGGCAATCAAGACGAATAATGCAATATTATTAATTGACTAGGATTGAACCCATAAATCAATCAGCGTTTCTCAAACATCAATGGAGCATATGTGAATCACCACTAGAGGAATTATACACTAGAATCCTCCTAACTTAATGTAGGTAATATGAGAAGGGTTTACCCATGATCAACATCATTGTAAGATCCTGATTTTTTCAATGATGTATAGATCCTTTTGTTTTTAGTTAAACTATTATGTATGTTCTCTTTTGGATTAGACCCTTAAGTCAGCCCTGGGGCCAGTTGGGTTATATTGAAAATAACAAATAAATAAAGGGGTTGGAGGTTGGATGTAGGCTAAATACATGGTGTGTATTTGGAATAAATGGCGTGTATCAAATACATTATGTGGTATAGTTGGGAAAGAAATTATCATGCAACGCAAAGTGGTCTTTCCAAGGGGAAGACCCCCAAGATTTAATAGACATGTAATTCATTTACACACCAGGTAAATTACAAAGTTCAATTTAAAAAATAAGAGGTATGTGACAAAATTTTTAGTTGAATCTCACCCCCTCCCATCTCTCATACAGGAGAACCCATATAAGCCATAAGTAGGATTTAGTGCCATTTCATGATCCAAAATCTATTTCATTTGTCGTAGTCCTCATTAGAGATACACCAGTATGTTATTCATTAATCATTAATTGTTCTTAATTTTTATTCATAATGATGGAGTTATTTTATTGCAATATAATATGACCTTTTTCTAGGTTTTTTTGTCCATTCTCCATTTTTCTCATAATCTGGACTTAATCTTAGGCCGATAATGGATGAGTTTTCTTTCACATGTATACAATATGTGGCCTATAAAATTCTCTCAAGGTTTGGTGTTTTATATACCCTGTTTTAGTTGTGAATTATGCTTGAATTTATAGAGTTCCCCCTAAAACTAATTGAATGTATTGTTATAGTCATTTGGAACTAGTTTGGGTTTACTACTACTACATTTGTGATTATTTGAGATTATTAGCTGAAAAATTGGACACCCACGTGGTGTGTATTTATATATTCATATTTTATACCACCCTAATGTGTGAGTGTGAGATGTCCAATTGTTTTTAGAGTCTTGTTGAATTAAATAAGAATTAAATAAATGATAAGGAGGATGTTATGCCTCATTTACACGTGATGATATAATGTGAATTGATATAACAATTTAAATGGTAATCGTATAAATGGGTGGGATGAGCTCATGGAATGTGACTAACTATAAAATATTAAATGACATGAGTTTATGAATTGATCATGGTAGTGTATGCCTTTGAAAATATTCTTTTATACTGATTCCATAGGACTCTAAGTACATTTCAAATCTATGGGTATTGATTATGGTAGTGGATTCTATAGATGATCTTCTTAGATCTTGATTCCATAGGACACCTTGGAAATTTCTATGCCATGGGTCTTGATTACGGTAGTGGGTGCTTTGGACATATTTCTTCCTTGGATACTGATTCTCTAGGATGTCGTAGGACTTTCCACACCTTAGATCCAAATTTCTTGGACTCACATTGTACATCCTTTATTGACATGTTCTTTTTAATCCCCCGAAGTATTTACAAAGTTTCCATTGATTTGATCCTTGTACTCAATGAGAATGATTTGGTCTCTATAACTTGGATTCAACCAATCATGGTCTAATACTTTATTACACAGTGTGGACATTGTGGATGTTATACAATTGATTACACGACATGGAACTTTTGGATTTCATACATTTGATTACACAACATGTCCATTGTGTATGTTATACACTTGATTATATATCATGATAGTGGTGTATATTTGGTTATGCTTATAGATATCCCTATTATGGGTATCAGTTTATAGTTGTTAGATTAGAAAGTTATCAAACATTTTTATTTATGCTTTACAACTTCCCTTATTTTTGGGAGTGTGACTATTTTTTTCAATGAGCTATGTGTCATTGGACAAGATCACACTTCATTTTCTATTATAACTATACTATATTGATCAATTCATTTATTTATATTACATAAAATGGAATTGATATTGGTAATATTGGTGGTGGCCTACTAAGTGTTATCTCACACTCTGTTTGGGCTACTGTTGGGTCCCCAGATAGACTTCATGGATGAAATTATAGATAAGTGCATGTGTCCTATATATGATTCTTGATTGATCTATGATTAGGAGAAGGGGATCACAGGACTGAGATGGGATCGTGATGCTATAAAAAGATAGTTATTTTTGTATCTTTAGTATTTTGATACATGTATTGTACTAGTTTCATGTTTCCATGTATTTATTGAAATTTTGTATAGAAACATGATATGATCATCATATTGTACATGACTGATTTCGGTATAATGATTATTAAATTATTCTAGATGTTTATATTCTGTATTGATTTATATTATTCTTCTATTATTGAATGATATGTTTAAAATGTTATATTACACTCTGAGATGAGGGCATAGTCTCCACACAAACACACCCTATGACCTTGTTTTTACTTGGAAGCATCTGGCATATAGAGAGGCATGTTTGAGGCCATGTGAACCAATGGATTGGGGAACCGTTTAGGGTATTTGAGGTTGGGATGTTACAAATAGGTATTAGAGTGGCATTATTTTTCTAATTTAATTACTTTTTTGAGAAAAAAGACATGGGTTTAGAAACATATTAGAAATTTTTCATGAGATATACCTAGGAGTAGGTAACCCACATACAGGGAAAATCCAAATTTCTAGGAATATAGAATGTTTTTCTAGATTTTTACAATTAAATTTTATTTGATTCCTTCATTAGACGATTCAATTGAATTGTGATTTTATTATTGATGTGATTGAGTATTTTATTTCATCATGGAATAATGAGATGAGGGCATTCCATCTCAATAAACATTTTAGGAAATTATCAGGAATCATATTCCATGAATTATTCCACGACATTTAGGAATAATTTCCTCAATGCATGAGGTTATTATGTGTTCCAAGAATAATATACCTATTTTTTGATAAATTATTGGTGTAGGGAATTGAGAATCATATTTAGTACTTAGAGTGCCTACTATAACTGAAGCCATGTTTTCTATATTAGGATACAAAAGATACCATAAGTAGTCAACTATAGAATATTGAGTCATGAATCATTGGCCGCATGGAATGGAATGCGTTATGAAATGAATTAATTTGATTAAATAATTCAGTTCATGATTTATATAGTCCCTTATGGTTTGGGAGTGGTGACCCATTTGGATCAAACATTTAAAGGGAATTTGGAATAAATGTTAATTTAAAATGAAATTGAAATTTTGGAAATAGAGAACATGACCATGACCTGATTTTTGAGTGGGTAGTAAGTAGTTTCACTAGTGATTTGTATGACTGTTCATTTTTACCTAGTCTTGGGCTTAGGAGTAGGAAGGGGGATATGGTTTTTTTTAATAAGGCTACAACATGTCCTACACTTATATATGTGATATTCTCATTACTAAATTTCATTTTTAGGTATGTGGTTGAAATTGTAGAGACATTCCACCATGGAAACCTCTAGTCATGTTCCAGGAGGGTGGTGAAAACTTTTCTTTAGAGGTGGTGGTCCCTAGGGTACTAGTATATCCTCTTATAGTTCCAGATGCTGCACCAGTGGTTATACAAGATATGGGTGCTAGGGAAAAATTCATTAAGGGGTTTTTACACATTATATATACTATTTAAGGAGCCCCTCAGCCTTCCTTATCTATGATAGAGGAAACACATGTGCTCCTATAGTAGAATCCTCTCATATTTTCATGGAATGGTGTTTCAAAGGCTGTTGATCTATGGTTTGATACTAATTTATCAATTTTAGAGCATCTAGAGACACCACCAAAGAGGATAGTGAAACTCGTGACATATATGCTTCAAGGAGAGGCTAATAGATGGTTGAATGTTTTAAAATAGGATGATATGCTCTAAGATATGGTTTAGAGGGATTTAAAATATAGGTTTTATGATTACTTATTTCTTGATACCCTAAGAGATGAAAGTAATAGTGATTTTTTGTGTATGTAGTAGGGTTCTATGATTGTTATAGAGTATTCATCGTGAATTACATAGCTTCATCATTTTCACCTATTTATAAAGATGATGATCCATCAAGGGAAAGATTCATGGAATAAGGTCTAAGGTATGTTGTTCAATCATAGGTCAATGTGTTCTGGTTGACTACTATTATAGAGATTTTGAATTAGGAGCTTATTACTGAGAGGAACTTTAGGGAAGATGGAGGAACAAAGACGATCAATATAGTCTTCAACCCAATGGTTTATATCAAGTGGTATGAATCACCATTTGGAGGCTTCTCATGAGGGGTGTAATATCCAGGCTGTAAGTGATGGTAGTGTCATCTTCTGTATTTTGTGTGGTATATGAGGACCAATGAGGAACCAATGTGATAGGGACCCAATTGAGTGTTTATCTTGTAGCATGATGGGTGACATACATCATTTATGTAGGAAATTACATCCAACAATCAGTGGAAGGGGATCAGCTCTGACTCTAGGTTTAAGAGTGGGATTGACAACACTACATTAAGTTGGGAGTTGGAGTACTGTTGTTAATTTAATATGATTTGGTTGTCATTGTAAATGGATCCAAACACCAGTTTTACCTAGACAACCTAGTGGGACTACTCTAAGTAGTGATATTTTTTTACAGGGCCACGATTCAAGATAGATATATTATATACTACCTACACCCGAGGAGTAGGTCGTGAGACCATATATGGTGAGAGGTGAGATCTTAGTAGCCTCTACATGTTTATCTTCTCTTCTCGGTATAGGTGAATCACATTATTTTATATAATTAAAATTTTAGGAGATCCTTGGGCTCATTTTTTAGCTTTATGATGGAATTATGACCTTTGATACTCTATAGGGGATCATAATGGAGTGTGTATTCCAGTTTAGGTAGTTCCCCCTTAAGATTGGTGGGTGTAAATTTTTATTCAACCATATTATCCTCAATTTTATAAGGATTGACATCATACTTGGGATGGAATGGATCAATTCTTATCACTATCATGTTGATTTCTATCATTGGAGGGTGACCTTTACCTCATCTGAGGGTGGATTTATTATTCAAAATGATGAATGGGATGTGTATGTGATCCAATTTGAACCTCATCATTGTGGTATGGGTGGGATGATAGCCCATATTTATAGTTTTTATCTAATTGATCTGATATCACATTAGGAAGATTTCAATCCAGTGGTTGATCATTTCAAGGATGTTTTCCTCCATTCTATCTATGGAGATAGAGGTGAATTTATCTATTGATCTAGTTATGGGAGCTACAATAGTATCCATTCCTCTTTACTAGATGGATACTTCTATGTTTCATGAACTCAATAGATAGTTATAGGAATTATAAACAAATGGGTTTATATGACCCAATATTTCTCAATGTGGTTCACCAGTCCTTTTTCGGAAAAAAGGCAGACAGAGCCCTCTAGATATGTGCAGATTATTGTAATTTGAACCTATTGATAGTTAAGAACTGGTATCCATTTCCATAGATAGATGATTTCTTTTACCATATTTGAGGAGCTCAAGTTATCTAAAATATTGTTTTGAGGTTAGGTTATCACCAGGTAGGTGATTGGACTACAAAAATACCTCATATAACTTTTCGAAGTAGGTATAGTCTATATGAGTATCTGGTTATTTAATCCTGTCTCATGAACACGCTGGTAGTTTTCATTGAATTGATGAACTAGGTTTTCCATCATTATCTAGATTCATTTGTGGTCATATTCATGGAAGATATCTTGTTGTATTCTCACAATCGAGAAAACCATTCCAAACATCTTGAGATCATTTTGGATACACTAATACAACATCACTTATATACTAATATCATAGAGTTCCACTTTTATATGGATAAGATTCGCTTATTGGGTCATATTATATCAGAGACCAGATTATTAGTTGAACCAAAGATGGTGAGGGATGTAGTTTCCTTGGATCATAACTTGAATGTCTTTGACATTGGACTTCATTAGGTTTAGATGGATATTAATATCATTTCGTAAATTAATTATCATTCTAATAAGAACCTCTTTTGGGCTTGAATATTATGGATGTGAATTTTTTATGGTTAGATACTTGTGAGATAATCTTTTAGGTGTATATTGGGAGACTATCTTTAGCATTGGTCCCGATTCTTCTAGATCCAGATAGAAGTTACACTGTGTATTATGATGCATCATGTATTGGGATAGGTATATTTTTGATTTAATGGAGGGAGTTGTGGAATAAAAGTCCCAATAGTTAAGGCTAAATGAGAGGAATTACCCAACACATGATCTCAAGTTAGCCACTGCTGTACATGACTTGTGATGTGAGAGGCATTATTTACTAGGAGGGTGTTTTGGGGTGTCTATAGACCACAAAATCCTCAAGTATATTTTTACACAATGTGACTTGAATTTGAGGAAACATATTTGAGATGTGTACCTACAATATTTTGACTTTTAGCTTGCCTACATTCCTGGAAAGGGAAATGTAATGACTTATTCACCGATCAGGAGGACTCGGAAATAGGCGGTTCAGGAGGTTAGTAGAGAGTGGAAGTTTATGGAATTATTTTCAAAGATGCACTTAGAGGTGAAGGAATGTCTCAAGTAGGATTTTCTCTTTTCCTTTTAATTGATATCCAATTTTTTGATAGACTGAGGATGAGGAATATTTCAAATACTGAGGGGTTAGACCTACATGAGAGTGTGGTAGGTGAGGATGCACCTCCTAGTTAGACTATGGGAGAGGATGAATCTATACATATTCGTGGTCACATGTGGGTTCTAAAAAATATACATGAGGAGATGATGTGGGAGTTTCATGCCTTGGTTGGGGAAGTACATACCACTGTTACCAATATGTCCCAAGACATGCGTCACCAGTATTGGTGTCTAGGTATGAGATGAGATATAGTTGTTTTTGTCACGAGGTGTTCCACCTGTCATCGAGTAAAGGTGGAAAATCAATGACCAAAAATGATTTTTCAAAATCTACCTATTTTAAAGTGTAAATGAGATTATGTTGTGATTTATTTTTTAATCATTTTTATATGGTCACCTTAAGGTGGTGTTTTCATATGGGTTGTTATGGACAAGATCTTGAAGGTTTCTCATTTCATACCAATTAGGGAGTCCTTCTTAGTAAATGAGCCTTGAAGGTTGTATATCCATGTGATTTTATGCCACCATGGGGTTACTCATACCATTGTATCTAATTGGGATGCTTGGTTTACATCTCAATTTTGGAATAGATTGTAGCAGACATTGGGTATAAGGTGATTTTGAGTATGACATACCACCCCTAGATTCATATCCAGTCAAATAACATGATTCAGGTTCATTAGGACATGATTAGAGCATATGTACCTGATTTTGGGGGATTTTGTGAGAGGCATATACCACAATATGAGTTCACCTCCAAAAATAGTTATCAGGTGAATATTTATATGGAACCTTATGAGGCCTTGTACAATTGGTTATTCTATTATCCTTTGTGATAGTTACAGGTAGGAGATGAAACAATTTGAAGACCTTGTCTCTTTTAGGAGACTTTGGAGAAGGCCCAGTTGATTAGGAAGTTAATGGATACCGAAAAGTCAATATAAAAATCCCACAGTGATCATCGTCAACAACCTCTAGAGTTCGAGGTCAAGGATTGGATTTTTTTTTCATATCTCACTTTTTCTAGTACACAAACGAATTAAGAGACAAGGTAAACTTTCAAAACCATATATCAATCTGTTTGAGATTCATGAGAGAGTCAGGTCAGTAGCCTATTGGTTTCAATTACCTCAGAGGTACTGATCCATACATGACATCTTCCATATATCTAAATTGTGCTGTTATCATTCAGACCAATCTCACACCCTACATCCAAATGAGGTGGAGTTACAGGTAGATGCATCTATCGAGGAGCATCCTATTTGTATCATTGATTGGATAATAAAGGGTCTTTTAGGCCGATAAATTCCTCTAGTATGGGTTTCATGGAATAAAATTTGTTTAAATGATGACACTTGGGAGTAGGAGGCTGATGTACATGCTCAATGGATGGAGTCATTCTCTATATATTCTTGACCACCCATAGAATGGAAATTCTAGGAAAGATTTCTTTAAGGGGAGAATATTGTAAGATCTGAGGTTTGGTTAACATGGTATATATCCTTTTGTATATGGATAAACTATTTTTTATGTTCTCTTTTGGATTAAACCCTTATGGCTGGCCCATGGGATGGTTTGGTTGTTTTGAAAATAAGAAATAAAGAAGGGGGATGGAAGTTGTTTTCTGGACAAATATTGGGTGTGTAATTGAAATACATGGAATATATCAAATACATGACATTTAATGGTTTGGACAAAAAATTTCATACAATTTAAAGGTGTTTTCCATTAGGAAGAACCTTGAGCTTTACATTACACGTATTTCAATTAAATGTCATGAAAATTTTAGAGATTAGTTTTTAAAATATGAGACAGGGGCATATATTTGTGATAGACACTCACACCCTCCATTATCTTATGTAGGAGAACCCTTGGAAGCCTAAACCTAGGCATTGGTGCCATTCCAGGATTCAGAATCCATTTCTTAAATCATTGGCCTCATTGGATACATGCTAATAATTTAATCATTCTTCTTGTGTCATTATTTGTTTGTATTTTATCGATGTGCAAGCTAATATACAATATTTCTTAGGGTTTCATCCATTTTTTATCTTGATTTGAATCAAATCAAAGGTTGATAATGGATGAGTTTTCTACCATGAGTATATTATTGGTGGTATATACCTTTTCCACATGTTTTGGTGTTTTATATACCATTTTGTAGTTATTCCACATGATGGAATTTCTTGTATTACCCGTAAAATTAATTGAACATTGGTTTAGGTTCTACTAGTACCTTTTGTGATTATTGGAGGTTGTTAGCCTCAACCTGGTCTAACCATGGGGCATGTATTTGTTTCTACTTTAGTTTATACTACCCCTCTTGGTGAGTGTGATATCGCCACATGTATTAGTATAATTTTTAAATTAAATGAGAATTAAATGAATTATTTGGATAAGGTAGTTCCTCTTTTCCATGTTATGACAGGATGTGAATTGATTTAACTATTTAAAGGATAAATGTGGAAATTTTTTGGATAAACTCATGGAATGATAATGATTGTGTAATATTGGATGAAATGAGATGATGAATTTATTATGGTAGTGGATTCCTGGGATGATCTCCATGGATCCTAATTCCATTGGATCCCATATACATTTATACTCTATGGGTCCTGATTATGGTAGTGGGTGTATTGGATGAGATCCTTGGATTCTTATTCCATGGGACTCCATGGAAATTTCTACTCTATGGGTCCTGATTATAGAATTGGATTCCTTGGAAATGTTTAATCCTTAGATCTGATTTTCGTGGATGCCATGGGCCTTTCAACCCCTTAGATTAGGCTTTTGTGGAATCACATTGGATATTCTATATTGAGATTCTCCTTGGAATACACCCAATTCTTTATCAAGTTTCCATCAAGATGCTCTTGGGACTCAACAAGGATTCCCTAGTCTTCTATAACCTTTATTAGGCCCTTTGTGGTTTGAAACTTGATTATAGAGTGTTGATGTTGTGGATGTTATACCCTTGTTGACAAAATATGGCCATTGTGGATGTTATACATTTGATTTCACAATGTGGTCTTTGTGGATTCTATACACTTTATTGTACAACAAAGTAATGGTGGATATTTTTTGATTCTTACAGATAGACCTGGTATGGGTATTAGTCTATATTTGTTGGACTGGATAGTTATCACACTATTTTATTTATCCTTTATAGCTATCCTTGTTTATGAGAGCGAGAATATTTTTTATATGGAGACATGTATGGCTTGATAGGATCACACATTATTTCCTTTTAGGTTATACGTGTGATATATTTCACACTGATTCTGTTTAAATTATATAGACTAGACTTGTTATAGACATTGTTGGTGGTGGCCTATTGAGTGTCATCTCACACCCTCTTTATGTTTCCATTACATACCTAGAAAGACTTCATGGATTTAGGTAGGGACCGGGGAAAACACCTACTGTATGATGCTTGATTATTCTATACTAAGGAATATGGGAGCACATGATCGAGCTATGATCATGATGCCATTTGGAGATTGTTCATTTGGTATTTTGGGTAATTTTATACATGTATTATAGCATATTACTGTCCCCATGTTTTTTCTACTATTTTATATAGATACATGACATGATAATCATATTTTATATATTTTAATTAGGCTTGTTGATTATTATAGTATTTTGGATGTCTATCTTCTATCATGATTTATATTATGCTTATACTATTGATTTATATGTTTACACTGCTATGTCACACTCTAAAATGAGGGTATAATCTCCCCACAGACATGCCATAGGCCCTCGTTACTAGTGAAAAACATCTGCTGTAAAGGGAGGCATGCTTGAGTCCATGTTACCCACTAGATCGGGGAACTTTTTAGTGTATTTTGGGTTGGGACGTTACAACAATCTTCAAAGAAAGATCCTTGATGATGTAATTTATTCTATCGATTATAAAAAATTAATTATAAATTTAACATGCAAGATCCTCTCTTGAGGTTTTGGGAAACACTAAATTAATAGAAATTTTTTATTTTATGCCCACCAATGACACTTCTACTATGGCTAGAACCTACAATTATTACACGATTCCTCACACAATATTAGTAAAAACTATACACTATAAATTGTTGGCTCTAATATACCCACACATGATTTCATTATTCCATGAGTATTCACAGGCATCATGGGACTAATAAAAAACAATTTTATTGAATATTTTATTGATAATAAATGAAATAATTTACTCACATTATGCTAAATATATTTTTTATAGAATATTTGGGATTAAATCATTCATTTGAAAATTTGATGAAAATTTTGGTTTTACCCTTTAATAGTTCACTATAGTATTTCAGACAAAAATATTTTTATGGTTATTATTTAAACTTGAATTTTTTAACTGTGTTCCTAATGTAATGGTATACAACTTCCATTCAGGAAATATAAGCTAAATTGTGAATTTGTTTGGAGAAAATGGTCCATGAAGTCAAATCTAGGCTAGACTCACCAGATTGGTCATCTATTCTGTATTTGGGCCATAAATTTTACTTAATTGATTGGATGAGGCCTGAATTTGTAAAGGATATCAAGGAACCATTTTCCAAAACTCATACTTCTAGAAGGACAGCCAGTTCACGCGTTGTGGTGGTCAAACTAGTGGTGAAATTTGGATTAATTTATTTGGCAGAATTTCCCCTTCCACACTTGAAACCTCTTAAAACCTAACCTCCCCTCTACTCTATAAATTAGTGTTTTTCTTATTTGGAGGGGTTGGAGACATGAATTAGGAGATTTAAGGTATAGTATAATTTGTTTCACTCAAATTATCCAACCATTTTAAGAGAGGTATCTCTTAAAGAAAGGATCCCCTCATCGAAGCCTTCTTCTTCTTCTTCTCCATGTTGTAATGTTTGAATTTTCATAATAAACTTCTTAGTTACTCTTTTATTTATTATATTTTATTATATTTGGTTCAATTATCTTCTTATTTAGTTATCCTATTCGGTCAGAAATCATGAGTTGAAACGAGATTGGGTTATAGCCTTTATAAACCTTTTCACTTACAAAACATTTCTACGATGACTACACTGCCCATGAAAGAGTAGTTCTTTTTAGTAATCGATCAACGTATATCCTTCCTAATTAATTAATTTCTAATAAATGAGATACTATAATTAAAATATTATGATCTATTAATTTATTTTTTAATTTAAATTAAACTAATCAATCAATTGAACAATTAACACAAAACACACGAGGTCAGGAATTGTGTGAATTGTGAGAGCGCAACCTTAATCGGTAATACAAAACCATAGAAGACCAATTTTTAGTGTTAAAATAAAATATATATACTAAATTGATCCTAATTTATTGATAGTAAATGTTCCTTAATTTACCACTAACCATAATCTAACATTAGAACATCAATCAAAGCTGGGTGTTGTGATTTCATGTTCTAAAGTTAGCCTAGAGTTAAATTCACTAAATCTTTGTGGTAAAGTTGATTCTCATAGGGTTCAGGTATTAAAAAATTAAGGGATAATAATTAAGTGGATATTAATTTAAATTATAATGATTAATAAATTATTAAAGATATAGAGTTAGATCAATTATTCTTTCTAAAAATTGTTTTCTAAAAAATTCATTCTTGTTGTGTCTTTTTAATTGAACTTCCTTTCAAAAATAAATACAAAAAAATATTCTTCAAGAAAAAATCTTATAGTTTTATAAAATCTAATAACCACCTCCCATTAATTCATGTAGTGTGTTTGAGTTATTTAATTTTATGTTCAAAATACATTCAATATGTTGTCTTATATTACTTTCTCCTTTGAGAGATGACTTTGGTCAGCCACTCTGCTACACCTAAATTACCCAAAACTGAAAATCATTTGAAATCACCCATGAAAGTGCCTTTAAAATTGGTGAAGTTTTTGGGTAGGAAAGTAATTTATTCAACCAATTAATGGTATTTATTTTATTTTTGTTTAATTCTTTTCTTCCCCTCTTTCTTTCTACTTTCCCCTTTCTTTAGTTTTTTTCTCTTTCCCTCTTCTTTATTTTTATTGGACCAACTAAAAATTATTTTCTTTTTTTTATGGTCCAATTTTCTTCATTTCATTTTTATCTTTCATTGATTTTTGACATGAGCTAATCCCAAGGATCTCTTAGATCTTGACCCTGAGATTGAATGCAACCTTAGGGATCGAATATGACATTCTCAGTCTATGAGAAGTTTCAACATTCAACCAGTTGGAGAATTAATCCATTATAGTAACATTTAAATTGTAATAAATTCAAATTAAAATAAGAAAATAAAAAATGTCTGAAAACAATAACAATTAACTTAATAGAACCATTTGAGAGTTGGCTGCACCATATATTAACTATCAAACAAATTGTATTGCATACCCAAATCTTGAATCAAACTTTGAATTGAAATATGGGTTAATTCCCCTTCTTTAAAAGTTTCTTGGATTATTTGGTGAGGATCCCAAAAAAAAATTAAAATAATTTAATGTGGTTTTCTCAACCCTTAAACCAAGATTTTTTTTTGAAGATCAAATAAAACTATGGGAATTCCCATTTTCACTTAATAGAGTTGCAAAGGATTGGATATATTATTTACAACCTGAAGATGTAACATGTTGAAATGATTTGAAACATCTTTTATTGTGTATATATTTTTCCATAATCAAGGATCACTTCCATTTTTACAGAGATCTCAGGGATCAAGAAAGCATAATAGGAGTCAATGTATGAATACTAGGAGTGATTCAAGAAGTTGCGTGCAAGCTGTCTGCATAACCAAATCAGTGATAAAATCCTTATCCAATACTTCTATGAAGTAATCACACCTACGGAGAGGATAATGGTGGATTCCACAAATAGAGGATAATTGGCCAAAAAAATACCAGCAGCTACACGTGTTTTGATCGACAAGATGGTGCAATACTCTCAGCAATTTGGTGATCGAGGTACACCACATGTCAGGGAGTACATTAGGTAAGTACTTATTCTATTGAGAGTCATTTAATTGGTACCAATTTGGAATAATTGACCACTATGGTGATGCATATTTCTTCAGATCAAAAGACATCCCAACCCACTCCTATGAGACCTTATGGAATTTGCACTGAAACAGACCACCCGACTGATTGTTTCCACCAAATACAAGAGATAGAGGATTGTTCAGCGGTATTCTCTGGGAGACCATATTAGTAGAAAAAATATCCACAACCCCAAAATAAGTATTATTACTTTCCACCAACATAAAACAAAGGGTGGAAGGATCAATCAGAAATGAGGTATGGCTTTATACAACAACAAATACCCCCTTTCCAACAAAATTTCCAGCAGCCTACACCTTACTAATAGGGTTTTCAAAAAACTCAAAGGATATTTGAAGCTCAATCATCAACAAGTAAACAACAAGGGACTTCTCAACCAAACATAAATTCTAATACTGATGATCTTTTGAAACAAATTGTTCTTAATCAATAGAATTATTTGAAGACTCAAGGTTTGTAGTTGAGGGAATTGAAGACACAAATGATCATGATTTACAATGCCCTCCATGAACTGTTAAGTAAGAATTCTGAAAATATACCTTCCCAACCTACTCCAAATCACAAGGGTAATGTCAGTTCCATCACATTGAGAAGTGGGAAGCAAAAAACTAATATATCTGCACATGTCATTCCATCAGGATTCACCTCAACTCTGGAGAATCCCCATTCCACACCACCTGATGAGAAACCCCTGGAGAAAGATAAAGGTAAGGAAAATATTGATCATGTTCCTCCTAAACCCCTTATATTTCCAAACAGAGCTATACAAGCCAATAAGATGGCTGAAGAGGTGATTCAAAAAGAAGTTTTGGACACATTAAAGTGTGTTGAGATCCACATCCCTCTACTTGAATCCATTAAGAAAATCCCAAGGTATGCCAAAATTTTAAAATAACTCTATATTAATCGAAGAGGGATCAAGGTAAATGAGAGGATCAATCTTGGAAGGAATGTGTGGGCTCTCATTACACCAACTCTAGAAATACCAAAAAAGTGCAAGGATCCCAGTACATTCACCATCCCATGTACCATAGGGGAGTTTTCACTTTTCTGATGCTCTTTGTGATTTGGGAGCTTCCATAAATGTGATGCCTCACTCTGTATTCTCTTCTTTAAAGGTTGGTGAGTTTAAGTTGACGATAGTAGTGGTACAGTTGGAAAATCTAGCTACAACATATCCAGCAGTATTCCTTAATGATGTACTCGTTCAAGTAAGGGACATGAACTTCCCAACAGATTTATATGTTCTTAACATGAAGGATGATCAGGAAAGTTCTCATGGATCAATTATCTTAGGTAGTACCTTCCTCAAAACTAAAAAAAAGATCATAAATTTCCATGAGGGTACAATTTCCCTGGATTTTGGATATGAAATTTTGATATTTAATGATATGGACTCCATGAAGTACCCCTCAGAATACCATTTTGATTTTGTTATCTCCCATTTTGAACCACCAAATAAAAACCCCATGGAATTTGATTTTCCTATGATTAGGGAGATTTTGATTATTTGTTTTATTTTGATGTCTAAGAGTAATTCCACACTATTTTCTAATGCACATACATCTCTTATATTTTATTTTGAAATGGATTCATATTTTGATTTTGATCATGTGAACTATGATTATGACATGAATGTTGAGTATGCTGATGGGTTTATGCTTTATTATTTGATTTTGATTATATATATTCTGATATTGATGTTCATTGTGCACATATTTTAGTTCATTCAATTTCATAATCCATACATCACCCCACTACACTAGAACTCAATTCATTTCCACCTAATCTCAAATACTCATACTTGTTATGTGGTGATAAATGACCTGTTATAATTGCTAACAATATCCCTTTTGAACATGAAGAAAAACTTTTGAATCTTTTGAGGGAGAACATTAGAAAAATTGGGTAGACCTTGGATGAAATATCAGGTATTAGACCCTCCATTTTAATTCAAAGGATTATTTTGGAGGATGGGGATTAACTGGTTAGGCAACCACAAAGGAGACTCAATCCAACCCTTCTGGATTTTTTTTAAAAAAGGTTAAAAAATTGACTGAGGCATGTATAATTTATCCCATTTCAGATTCCCAATGGGTGATTCCAATTCAGGTTGTGCCTAAGAAAAGTGTATTTACTTTTGTTAAAAATAATAAAGAGGATTTAGTTCTGATGAGGGTGCAAAATATTTGGTGTGTGTGTATTGATTACAGGAAACTAAATCAGTCCACTCGTAAGGACCATTTCCCCTCCCGTTTATTGACCAGATTCTTGAGAGACTAGCTGAGAAAACACACTATTGTTTCTTGGATGAATTTTCTAGATATTTTAAGGTTTCTATTACTCCTGAGGATAAGGATAAGACAACATTCACTTTTACATTCAGTACATTTACCTACTGAAGGATGCTATTTGGACTTTTCAATGCGCCAGGTACCTTCTAAAGATGCAAGGTGAGTATTTTTTTCCTGATTTTATTGTGACCTACATGGAGTTATTTACAGATGATTTTATAGTGTATTGGTCTTCATTTTATGAATGTATCTCTAGTTTGGGAAAGGTGTTAAATCATTGTATTGAGAAGAATCTGGTCTTAAACTTTGAAAAGTGTCATTTCATGGTAGGGCATGGCATTGTCTTAGGGCATGTAGTGTTAAAACATGGTATAGAGGTTGATAGATCTATGGTCAATATTATTTCATCCCTACCCTATCCATCATGTGTGGGTAAATTTAGATATTTCCTAGGGCATGAAGGATTTTAACAGTGGTTCATCAAAGATTTTAGTAAGATTGTTCTTCCTATGTCACGATTACTTCAAAAGGATTATGATTTTATGTTTGACGATTCTTGAAGGAATTCCTTTGATGAGATAAATAAGTGTATGAACACTCCACCAATCATAAAACCCCCATGGTGGGAGCTTCCTTTTGAACTTATTTGTGACGCCTCCAACTTCACAGTTGGATCTGTTTTATCTCAGAGGGTGGAGGGACGTTCACATGTGATTTCTTATGCATCAAGGACACTGTATTTAGACCAATAAAAATAAAAAACCATAGAAAAATAGTTTATTTCCACAATATTTTCTTTATATATATTACATTCATATTTATTGGGCTCTAAATTAGTTTTTTTTCTAACCATGTAGCTCTGAGTTACCTCCTGAAGAAGCCAGATGCAAAGCCTAGGATTATTTGATGGATGCTTCTTCTTCAGGAATTTGATATTGAGATAAAGTATAAGAAGGGGTTAGAAAACCTGGTGGTGGAACACATGAGTAGGCTTACTCACACACTATAGGATGACACTTTAGACCAGGTACCACTTCGGGACACTTCCCCTAATGATCATCTTTATTCCATCTCAAGTATGCATCCTTGGTATGCTGATTTACTTAACTACAATGTTTCCTCTGAAATACCTAGAAATATAAAGAAAAATCAAGTCCAAAAATTAAATATTGAGTCTAGATTTCATGTGTGGGATGATCCCTACCTATGGTGCGTGTGTAGTGACCAAGTTATGAGGTGGTGTTTCCTTGATCATGAGTTTGAGTCTGTTTTAAATTTTTGTAATACACTTTCTTGTGGTGGAAACATTGAACCCCAACAGATATCTAGGAAAGTCTTAGTCACTGGATTATATTATTATAGCCTGGTCCATGATGCTTAGGTGTTTTACAAGTCATGCTCATATTTCCAACACAATGGGAACATTTCTAAGAGACATGAGATCCCCTAAAAACCCATATTATTTGAAAATATTTTCGATGTTTAGGGAATTGATTTTATGGGTCCTTTTACTAGTTTATTTGGTTTTTTGTATATTTTGGTTTTTGTTTATTATGTGAGTAAATGGGTGGAGGATAAGGCCACCAGTACTAATGATTCTCATGTTGTGGTGGACTTTTTCAAGACATAATTTTTTTGCAGGTTTAGAGTACCAAAGGCCATCATCAGTGACCAAGGGACACACTTCTACAATAGAAATTTTGATTCCCTACTTCAGAAGTATGGGGAGATACACAAAACATCAACACCATACCACCCCCAAACAAATGGATAGGCTGAGGTTTCAAATAATGAGTTGAAACAAATTTTGGAGAAAACCATACAACAGAATAGGAAGGAATGGAGAAAGCGATTGGATGATGCATTGTGATATTATAGGACAACATACAAGACACTGATCAGAATATCCCTATTTCGGATTGTTTTCGGGAAAGTGTGTCATCTCCCCATGGAAGTCAAGCATCAAGATTATTGGGAAATAAATAAATGTAACATGGATTTGGCCAAATCTTGAATTCCACAGATGATACAAATTCAAGAGCTTGAGGATATTATATTATCATGATATGAGGAATCAAGGATCTATAAAGAAAGATCAAAATAATATCACGATACAATGATCCAACAAAGGGAGTTTCATGTTGGAGATAAAGTCATTATCTACAGTTCACGATTGAAGATGATGCCTGATAAGTTTCATTCCAGATGGTTAGGGCCTTATATTGTATCTAATGTTTTTTCCTTATGGTGTAGTGGAGATCACACAATAAGACACTAGGAGGATCTTTACAATCAATGGGAAACACTTGAATCAATACATTGAGGGGATTTCTATTGATGTAGTGGATTTCATAACATTGCATGACCCCATCATTACTTGAAAATTACAGGTTGTTCCTAACCCTTTCACTTTTATATTACTTGTCCTATTTAAAATCAAACATTTCTTATGCATATATCATCTCATAGGTTCACATTGAAGAAAATTCAATATTTTAAGTGCGAGGGAGGGGAAATGTTTTTGGGGAAGATATTTATGATTTTCATTTGTGTGTTTTGTGTGTATTTTTTTGTTAAGTTTTTGGTTAACATTTTCATAAACAAACCAAAAAAACCAAAAAAAATCAATAAAAAAACAAATATATCATGTAACATTCTCAGGTTGAACATATGGAAAATGCATTTTTTTAAAAATTCATTGGTATAATTATAATCATGAATAAGATTTCCTCATAAGGGGTTGATTTTTATAAAACTTTATTTCACTGATGATATGATTGGTTGTGTCATTATAAAACATTTTAGATTTTGACATCATTATTTGGGATACGTGTTCATGGTAAATTGTGTCATTGATTTCTCCACAAAAATTTCCACTCAACAATTACATGTGAAATTTTTCCTACTCAATTAAAGGTATAGTCATGTTAGGTAAAAAAAATCATTGGTTGATCCATATGTTCATTTCTCTTCTGATCAGTTTCATTAATCTACCAAATTGACCTATGTGTGTGTACCTGTTATCTGACTGTTGTACACCCTCAAATAAAAAATAAAAAAAATAAAAAATATGGCTTGTGTCTTTGGTAGGTCAAAACCCCCTCTTCCTAGACCTATGATCTTGTTATAACTATTATAATTAGTGTCGTGATGAGATCAAACATGGGTTGAGAGATGAGTGTGAGATTTTTTCCAAGTGAAACTTTAGAAAACAAAATAATAACAATAATAAATTATGGGAGTGATAAAATGTACAACATATGGGGATATGTAGTCCGAGAGCTTTAGGTTTGACTTTTAGGAATGATTAAGTGAGTGGTTTTTGAAATTTGATCACAAAGGAATGTAGAACAGGTTTGAAGAATTAAACCAGGTAAGAAAAATTGTTTTACTTGATCTGAATATACTAAATGAAGGGTGGGGATATTAACTTGGAATGGTTGGAAGGCAAACACGCATGGAATTAGTGTCATGATAGACCCATGACTTGTTTAACTATAATTAGTGTTATGAATCTCACTGGATTTTTTTGAAACAATTTATAAGACAATGAATTTAATTTTTTTTGATATTGACTCTTGATGGAATTATTATTTTTCCTATATTTCCACCGTGTATTTAGAAATATGAACATGCATATATTACCACAAATTTTTTGAGTATAAGATATGAGGTTTTTCCAAGGATTGAAAAAGGGTAAGTGTGGGAGTGTTGAAATTTTTTAAATGTGTTCTTGACCTAATGGTTTACAACTTTCATTTAGGAAATCTACGCTAAATTGTGCATTTGGTTGGAGAAAGTGGGCCATGAAGTCAAATATGGGCCGGACTCGACAGATTGGAAATTGGTTCTATACTTGGGCTATAACTTTTACATCTATGATTTTATTTGTCCCATATTTGGAAAAGAGATTAAGGACACATTTTAGAACATATAATCCTTCTAGAAGGAAAGTTGGTTCATGTGTTTTAGTGGTCAAACAGGTAGTGCAAGTTGGATTAATTTATTTGGAATAATTTCCCCATTCACACTTGAAACCTCTTAAAACCTATCCTCCCCTATACTCTATAAATTGGGGTTTTTCACATCTGGAGGTGTTGGGGACATGAATTAGGAGATTTAAGGAATATGATAATTGGTTTTACTCAAATTCTTCAACCATTGTAAGAGGGGTATCTTTTGAAGCAAGGATCCCCTCATCGAAGCCTTCTTCTTCCTCTTCATGTTGTAATGACTTCATTTGCGTAATAAAATTCTTAGTTCCTATTTTATTTATTCTATTTTCTTATAATTTTTTCAATTCTATTCTTCTTTACTAATCCTATTTTTTCTATAATCATGAGTTAAAATGAGATTGGGTTATACCCTTTCTAAACATTTTCACTTACAAAACATTTCTATGATGACTACACCGCCCATGGTAGAGTAGTTCTTTTTAGTAATCGATCGAACTATATCCTTATTAATTAATTTATTTTGAATCAATGAGATACTTTAATTCAAATAATATTATCTATTAATTTATTTTTAATTTAAATTAAACTAATAAAACAATCGAACAATTAAAACAAAACATGCGAGGTCGGGAGTTTTGTGAATTGTGAGAGTGCAACCTTAATCGGTAATACAAAAACTCACAGGATCAATTTGTAGTGATCAAATATAATCCATAAACTCAATTGATCCTAATTTTTTGAGAGGAAATGTGACTTAATTTACCCCTGACCATAAGCTAACCTTTGAACATTAATCAAAGATAGGTTCTATGATTTCATGTTCTGAAGTTAGCTTAGAGTTAATTTCACTTAATCTTTGTCGTAAAGTTAATTCTCTTTGGGTTTTGGGTTTAACAAATTAGGGGATCATAATAAAATGGATATTAATTTAAATTATAATGATTAATAAATTATTGAAGATATAAAGTTATATCGATTAGGATTTCTAATTTTTTTTTCTAAAATATACATTCTTGTTGTGTCTTTTTAATAGAACTTAATTTCAATAATAAAAACAAAAAAATGAAATATTATTCGATAAAACTTATTCTAGTTTTATAAAAAATAAACCCCATCCTTTAAAGTTGTGTGTTTGAGTTATTTAATTTTATTTTCAAAATACCTTCAATACATTGTCCTAAATTACTTCCTCCTTTGAGAGATGGATTTGGTCAGCCACTCTGCTGCACCTAAATAACCCAAAACTAAACATCATTTAAAAGTTCCCATGAAAAAACCTTTCAAGGACCTTCCATATATCTTATATCATTCAATGAATATCCCAATTGGCCTCTACCTAGATTTTTCATAACACTAGAATGAAAAATTAATACAAAAATCAAAAATCTTCTCAACTAAATTATAATAATTAGAGTAGAAGATATTTTGTTTAAAATTTCATGAGAATTTCGATACATTATGTAGATCAATAAATACCATCTCTATTAATATATTTTTATTTATATAATTATTCATAACTCCATGCCGATTCTACCATACATTACTTATCACTCCATGATTATTGTGGTTCCACAATCCATTCTAGGATTAATATTCATGGATGTATTTACATATACCAAATGGATGTTTTCTGAGACATGAAATACCTATTTAATATTGTTCATCCATGAATTTTGAATCATATCAATATTGAATAAAGGATCACTTTGACTTTTAAAGTATTGGTGGGTGGCAGTTATTGCATGACCTTCCAAAGATTCATTAAATAAATTCAAATCATGATCAATGGTTATATCCCATATTCCTACTCATTCCATAATAGTGATAATACCTAACATCTTATTGAAAATGTGATGATCAAACTTATTCTATATTGAAAAAAAATGAAACATCAACCTAAATTAGTGCAGTAATAGTGGGAAAAAAGTTTTCTCCTAAGACATGAGTGTTTTTGGTGTGTTCTTATATTGAGTTATTGGTTATATATGTGAGAACAATAATCAAAGTAGTTTGATTTTAAATTTAGTTTATGAATGAAGTTTCCTTCCATTGGATACCCACTCACTTTTCCTATTAAATTATTATTCTAATTAATCTCTATTATTCTCTCTCTAGCAAAGTAAAACTCACTCAATGATCCTAAACTAGTTGTTTTGGATTTATTAACAGGATGAAATGATCACTTAATTAGACAACCTCACCTATCCTGATGATTAGAGATCTCCAAACACCTTGTGGTCAATCCACTACTCACAATCAAAAATAATGGAGAGGCCATGACACAATCTAAAATTTTACCACCTATTGATATATCATAAAGGAGTTGAGGATTTCAATTTTCATTAAGATCCAATAGTTAGACTTTCCACATTCTTGGGATTTATGTGGTTCACACTATCTCACTGAGGGATAATAGATGATTTACATAATCATTAGCCAAAGTAGGTGGGGTTAGGTGTCATTGTTTCCTTGTCAGAAAATGATGACCTGACATCATTGATTTCATGTCATATATTACTGATTTATTTACATAGATGTGATGGCCTATATAATGGGTGTCATTGGGGGTTTCCTACAAAGTTTTATGATGAAAAATTTCATGAGTACCTTGGTTCATGTGAAGAGCCTTATGTCTACTTATTAGTAACAGGTCGTATAGGAGATTTTGTAAGATTGGATAGATGAGGTTGAGAGATTGGATGAAGAATGTATTTAGGGTCTTATGGTGATGTATCTAATTATATTTTTTATTTATATTTATTTTTTTATTATTGAATCATTTAGAGATATTTTTGATATATGTATCGATGTTTGACATGGGACCATTATTTTTTTAGCAAAATTTATTTTTCATTGATTGATGACTCTTGGATATAATTACATATACTTACTCTAATACTATATAATGGTTTGATTATTTATAATTTATTTCTTATGATGAAACCGAGAGTACAACCTCTCCATGTTAGTTATATAATCTCATCACTCACCAAAATTCTTTAGTGTAGATGGATTCATGCCTTGGGTTATGTGTTTCTAATGGCTCGGTCATAGTTCTAGATTCCCTAGGTCTAGGTGTTACACACATCCATACCCACATACACACCCACACACTGACATACCCACACACTCCCATATCCATCTGTGCAAGAACCCACACTTCACCCCCTCCACACCCATGCAGACTTTCACCCCCACAGTCACTCAAACCAACACCAATGCATTGAAAATTTCTTTTTTTCATCACAAAAAGTGCTAATGATTTAGTCTTCTTTAAAATCCAGTATCATTTTTTAGTTCTAAAAATCACTAATAAAGAGACTCTTCATCATCACTAAAAAAGTATACCTTGATCTACACATTTTATCATTGAAAAAGGGTTTATTTATTAGTAGTAAAAATAACTAATGAAACTAGAAAAATATTTTTTTCAACTTATTTAGGTACTACATGGACCCCCACTATCATTGACCCCATCCATCAGCACTCACCCCCTATCCCCCCTCATTCGCATCTATGGTGCTTGAATCCTTTGTATTCAAAAAAAAAATCTATTTACCACCATGGATGGTCAATACACATTTCATTTAATGCAATCAATGTGTATTAATTACATGATGACCCAAAATATATATGGGTGTCCTTGTGCAATGAATAAGGAAACACAATGTGTGAAAAAGAAGTACATGTCATGTAACCTTGTTTTATATAGTCATAATTATTAGATTCTCGATATGGGTTATTTATATGAATTTGTCACGACCCGACCCTACCTGGGCTCAAGCTGCAAGTACCCCAAGCCCGCCTCCATAGGCCAGGGGATGGAGACCAGTGCCGAAGGCACAACAACTCGGGGAGGCCTTTGCCTAAGCACCTGTACACACACATGCAACACACTCAATGTAGAAGTGCAGAGTAAAAGAAAAGACAAGCAGAGTAAAGTGCAACTGCTATAAATAACCACAAGAGTGCATCGACCTCTAAATTGTACAAGTAAAGTGTTGAAAAGGAAAAAGGGGAAAAACACGCGCCCAACTAGAAAAACATGCCACAACCCGACAATAGGTAAACAGAAATAAACAGCTGACGGGTCTCCCACCTAGAACCCAGCTACGACCACCGCACGCGGTCCAAGCTCCTGAAATCCTAAGCTCCTCTGAAGTCACGCTCCACCTGTCCGTCGTCTACAAGGGCACACCAAGTGCGGGCAAAGCCCAAGCAGGGGTGAGTATAAAAATACTCAGTAGGATACCCCGAAGGCTTGAGGGAGCAACAAAGGAGGTACCTAAGGGTGAGCAGTAGAGCGAACATGGAAAAGTAAAGGAGTACAACAAAGAGTGTAGTAGAATACCAGCAGAGAGTCCAGCTCAACCCAACAAAAGAAAGTAGGTAGAATCATCCAAACACAAGGAGATAGAAATGATGAGAAGATGAACTTCTCATCGAGTCTTCGCTACCTATAGCAGAAGAGTAGTCTCGTCCCACCACGAGAAGCTAGACACGGAAAGCACGTGGCATACCCCGCGCGTCTTCACCTCTCCTGGAGGGAGAGTAACCAAGCCCAAGAAGTGGGTAATGGAACAATGTATATACATATCCTTATGCTCAGCAAGAAGCCCGAACAATGCCGTAAGGGGATCTCTGTCCCGTAGCTCAGCCCAAGAAAATGAGTATCCAACAGTCCCAGAAGAAAACTCCATCGATGCCCAGCATCCCACACGTCTGTCCCAAACCGAAATCCAAGAGGCTCAATCACCGCACCTCGACACTATCCGCTTTGGGCGACACTGACTCGCCCGCACGGTTTTAGATTGCGTCACAAGAACGCGTCTCAGTGGGGAAAGTGCCCCTCGTACTTGAGAGTTCTAGGTAAAGTCAAACCACACCTCGTCATTGCCCTGCAGTCAAGAGGTCTCCTCAAAGTCAAAGTCATTTCATCACTGACCCATACAACCAAGGGTCCCACTCCGGTGATCACGGAGGAAAGCCACAAACTAGCCTAGTAGAAAGGACTGAGTCTAGAATATCAATGGGTGTCCCACTGCCCAACCCTGCTGGAGGGTAATTCATAATATGATATCGGGTGACCCACTTCCCAGCCCTGCTGGAGGGTAAACCATAATACATCATCAGACGACCCATTGCCCAGCCCCGCTAGAGGGTAGACCTTAATACATTATCAGGCGACACACTGCCCAACCCCACTGGAGGGTAGACCTGGAACTAGACGACGGGTGACCCACTGCCCAACCCTGCTGAAGGGTAGACCTTAATACATCATTAGGAAACCCATTGCCCAGCCCTATTGGAGGGTAGACCTGGAACTAGACGACAGGCGACCCACTGCCCAACCCTACTGGATGGTAGACCCTAAGAGGTCGTCGTGTGACCCACTACCCAGTCTCTACTGGAGGGTAGACCCTAAGTGCGTCGGGTGACCCACTGCCCAGTCTCTACTGAAGGGTA
The DNA here is from genome assembly GCA_963277665.1 of Viscum album. Lineage (NCBI taxonomy): Eukaryota > Viridiplantae > Streptophyta > Magnoliopsida > Santalales > Viscaceae > Viscum > Viscum album. The sequence continues at coordinate 1,161,367,183 of OY728122.1, read as the reverse complement.
GACCCTAAGAGCATCGGGTGACCCACTGCCTAGTATCTGCTGGAGGGTAGACCCTAAGAGTGTCGGGTGACCCACTACCCAGTCTCTGCTAAAGGGTAGACCCTAGAAGCCGATGAGTAACCCACTTCCCAGCCCCGCTGGAGGGTAAAAGTCAGAACCGCTCTGGCCATATCCACTGGAGGGTACAACACTGGCCAACCGAACACGGAGTGGGTATCGCGCAACCACCCAACTCCAGAACAACTCACCCAAAAGAGGTTTAGTGCCTGCTCCATCACTGGGTGTCACTAGCACCGCTACGGGCCGATCCATCTAGAACGAAACTAGGGGGAGACCACTCAACCCTGCTGGTCAAACAAACGAGCACAGAGGGACCCTCTGTGCCACGAGAGGTCAAAGGTATGCAAGTCAGAACACAACACGCTCATGGGGCCCACACGACGTGTGTCCCAAAGTCAAACCCCAACCAAGCGCACAAACAGTTTCAGGTATAAACATCTCCAACGTGTACCTCCAAGCATTCCCATATACTCCCAGAGTATACCATGTCTCCAGCCCTAAGGCTATCGTGCACATGGCACCTAACATCAACGCGAAGGCGTGACGTAACATCTCCAACTTGCCGCCTCAACGAATGGGGCACGACCCACCACATCTCTTTAACCACCAACATCACTCTACCAGGAGTGCAGGCGATCACATGCCAAGGGTCCACTACGAACACGGTAGAGGAACCGCCGCCGTGGCACCTTTCATATTTCCACATTTAATAAGATCGTCTATGAGGCTCCGCTCGCCTGAACATATTACACCATTGTAATCCTCATGGAAAAACACGCGAGATCGACTACGTACTCTCCCCAAACGGATATCCGACGGAAAAGTCGCCAACACCGTCTTACCCCTACACGGCGTCCCGTGATCCCGAGCCTCGGCCTCGAAAACAGTCGGGTACATCGCACCAATGCGATTTCCTCGGGAAAACACGTCAAAAGCACTACCCACATGAGTGCAACGGATATCTGAAAAAAAGGTGTATTCCGGCGCACCGCACACGAGCGGTGCTTTGTGGGGCCCACAACCCGGTCCCAAAACTCAACGAACGGATCGCACCATTGCGATCCTTTCGAGAAAGCACACAAGATGGACTATTCATTTGTCCAAAACGATCGCCCGGTGATAAAGATGGAAAATCGCCGTCGACGCACAAATGACCCTCATGGGCCCCGCACCATCATGCCGAATTAGAGCGGGCGGATTACACCGTTTCAATCCCCTCAGAAAAACATCTAGAAACGACTGCTCGCACGCCCCGAACGGACGTCCGATGAAAAAGTTGTGAAACGCTGCACACATCTCAAAAGACGGGTCATGGGGCCTGCGCCTCAACTTTAGCCTCAATGCCTGAAACCACCCTGGAAAGCTCCACCTTGGTGCTAGGGTTCCAACGCCACTGACGGCGTTCAAAACGGACGTCGGACGTCGGACGCGCCGTCCAAAACAAAAACCCCCGAAGAAAACGTCACTTCACTTAAGGACGCGTCGCGCCTCTGAGGCCCCTCGTTTCGGAAATTAAAAATTCTAGAAACCATCTCAAAGAGTCCGCATTGATGCAATGTCTGCGCTGCTGCTGACGACACGCAAAACGGACGCCTGTAGAGAATGCTACGGGCGTCAGAAATTTAAAGGGGAACCCCCCTTGGGCCGGACCGGGCCGGTCCGGCCGGTCCGCCCACAGCCGGCCCGCGGCCCGGCCGCGGGTCCAGTTCACTCCATCGCGGCCAGCTGGCCATGGCCCGATGCCGTCAACCAGTCGACAAGGCCGGTCTCTTTTTTTCACAGCGACCCGGATTACGCGGGTCGCGGTCGCGCCGCACGGGGCCGCGCGCCTCGCGACCCCCCTGTCCCTTGCCCTACGTCGGCGCCGCCGTCCGCCGCGGAGCGCCGCTCGCCGTCCGTGAGCCCCAGCCGACACCAAGGAGCCCGCCTCCTTCACCCGAGTCCGCCTTCCCGCCAACACCCTGAAACCTAGCCGCCGCCGCGCCAGGGGTCGCCGGACAGCCGGAAAACCCCCAAACCTCCCGAAATTCCCGTGAACTCCGCCGGACCACTGCGGCCTCCTCGTAACTCGGATTTCGATTCTGAAAGAAGCGATGGAAAGAAAAAAAATGTATAATACACGTCTATGGGATTTGATATAATATTTGACAACAAATCGACAAATAAAATTGAATTCAAAGGGTGGTTTGGAAATGAAAACGCAACGGAAACCTCCTACCTCGCTGGGCTTCACTCGACGCTTCACGGACGATCCGTCGTCGTGTCATCGCCTTTCTGGAGCTACCTCGCCGGAGTGGAGGAGGAGAGGGAGCTTGAGGGGCTTCCTTGAGGGGGGGTGGGGGGGGGGGGGGGGGTTCGCCAGGGGAGAATAAGGGAGGAAGGGGGAAGGGGTTTAAATAAATTAAGAACAAATTTTAATTAATTTAAACCCATAATTTCCTCGCATCTGAAACCTTTGGCGAGATCAAAATTAAACATCTAATAGGGTAAAAACCACCCCCTGAGCGCAACGGGGATCTTAGAATTGGATTCTGAGCTTCCGTTTGGAAGTTATTAAACTTAGCGCCTGAGGCCCCCAAATTACAAAAACGCCCCTGGGGCCATTTTTCATAGACCACCCGCGCCCACGAAACGTATACCCCTCCTAGGGTAAACGACATGCTATGAACTCAATGGTGCCCTCGGTTTTCCAATCCGAGCCACAGTTTAAGAGATACTCGAGTTTCACCATTAAATGAATAAATTAACTAATTAATTTATCTGTTTAACGTTCCGAAAGCGAGCGAGGGGTCCAAACGTCCCGCGCTGACAAGTTTTATGTCATTACTAGGGTAAAAACCCCATTCCGGACCCATCTATACACTCGGATCTCTGATCCAGATCACCGTTTAGGTGCTATCCCATTTATTTGGCGTTTCCAGTGTGAACGCACTAAAAATTTAATTCCGGCCACACCGGGGCTCAGAATCGCACGCCGTCTAAAGGAGCTGCTCTGGAATAACATCAAGAAATATTCCAATGTCTTTCTCAGCAAAAACTAGGTTCTTACATCATTCCCTCCTTCAAGATTTGCGTCCCAGAAAAGCAAAACTAGGGAGCAACATAGGGTACTAAGCCCACACCCGACTCTTCCGTACCCAGAAGAACTCTCGCACAGCTCTGTGCCACCGCACAAAGACCAAAGGATTGATCCGTTCATTCAAGGTCATCCCTTGCTGATGTTGTGCACCCACTCCAGACTTTGGGGTTAGGGAAAGGCGGTAGGGAACCTCACCATCCCTTTTCACGGTTTCAAACGGCCTGAAGGCTCTCAGGGGTAGCTCACCTCCCTGAACGAACCTCCACGTCGCACACCGCGACTGGAATCACCGACCGCACCTGGAACAAGGCCCGGTGATTCCCTCCTTCAGAATATCCATATAGTGAAACACCCAAGGATATCTGGTTACGCGAGATTTCACAGTTGATGTCTCTCAACCAAGACTCTCTTACACACTCAGAAGCGAAGGAGTCAACACCATCAACTGAAGAAAAAGGTCCCACGCCTTTTACCTTACCAATACAGGGTTACACCAACGCCCTGCATCACCCCGGTAACACCTCAAGCAATGAGCAGGGAGAAAAGAATTTCACACGCAGAGCCTAACAATTCTACTGCAAAAACTAGAAGAGCTGTAGGGTGTACCTCTTATCACCTCATGCTCTGCAGGATCGTAGACATCGAAAGCCCGCGGCTGTCCGTGGTCACAACTGTCAGCTCCCGGAACCTGACGTAGACCACCTAGTGGTGATGGGAAGATCTTGTAAAGCCGTCCCCCCCCACCAGCTCCTCCTACTCCTCTGATAGCACCACCTCTCTAGGTTCTACTCCAATCACAGCGCTGCCTCCATCGTGGTGGTGCAACTGCTGCCTGTACGAAGCTCTCCGCATGCCTGGTCGGGCAGTCCCGTGCTAGGTGACCTCGCCCATCACAAGAATAACACCGCCGCTCCCTGAGCTGTCCTGGTGCCCTCCGGCGCCACTGTGATGTACGACCATGGACCGTATCCCACTCACAGAGGGTAACCCTCGGCTAAGGCCCCACACTTTTCCTCCAAAGTGGTATACAACCACATCTCCAAAACCGGCAGTGGAAAGTCCACCTGCATTGAGGTCCTGCTTGCCGACTCCCACTAGTTGCGTTAGACGTCTCGGCTCTGACGCGCCTGCTACCACCACCAACTCTAAAACGTGACAGGAATCCCTCTATCACTAGCGCCTGCTCTAGCACCCCGACATATTTGGAAATGCCCAAGGGTACTATGACAGAACGAATCTCTCATCGGAGACCCTGCTCAAACTTCCGCGCTCGGATGTTGTCGTCATGGACCATGTCCGGGTAAAAGCGTGCACGGTCTGCAAAACTAGTCACGTACTCGGCCACCGTCATCCCTCCCTGCTGAAACTGCATGAGCTCCTAAATCCAAAAGGAGCTCAAGAAGGAGGGGCAAAACTCATCAAAGAACAAAAACTGAAAATCGCCCCATGAAAGCGACGACTCATCAAGAAACTGAGTCACCAGACTCCACCAACGCCAAGATGCTCCACAAAAAGGGGTGGCTACCAAAGACACTCTCTGATCTGTCGGCGTCTGCACAAGCCTGAAAAGGAAAACCACTGTCTCTAGCCAAACCTCTACTGCCTGAGGGTCTGGCTCACAACTGAACCTCAGCGGTATCTGCCGCTGGAACTCACGGAGCGCGCTCAACCTACACTCAAGCTCAGCCTACTATGCTGAAACTGCCTGATGCTCAACAGGTGGGGGTGCTGCTACCGGCCCACCTGGAGAAAGGGCTCGCATGATGGGTTCTAGACTGAGGCCTCGTAGCTCACAGGGTCATCATCACGCACCCAAGATGGTATCTTGGCTGGATGTCTTCGTGGAGACATCCTAAATATTATCAAGGAGTGCCGTAGTCAGATGAGCATATATGTATATACCAATAACAACAACGATGGAGAGCTGACTCAAGAAGGACAGTCAAGACTCAGTCCTATGTGATGTACAACCAATTTTTCCCTGCAACGAGTGTCTCAGCATGCCGAGTCGACAAGCGGGTTATCAGGATCCTGGTGAATGGATACGTCGGCCGCCGCACCATCACTGGACTCCCTGTCCTGAGAGCCGCTCTCGAGACACATTAACACTGTTTCCCTATATCCCAACCAATTCCTTTCATTTTAGGGACGTCCGCACAACATCCCGAGGAACGAACCACCTCTGATACCACTTTGTCACGACCCTACCCTACCCGGGCTCGAGCCGCAACTACCCCAAGCCCGCCTCCATAGGCCAGGGGATGGCGACCAGTGCCGAAGGCACAACAACTCGGGGAGGCTTTTTCCTAAGCACCTGTACACACACACAGAACACACTCAATGCAGAAGTACAGAGTAAAAGAAAAGACAAGCAGAGTAAAGTGCAGCTGCTATAAATAACCACAAGAGTGCATCAACCTCTAAATTGTACAAGTAAAGTGCTGAAAAGGAAAAAGGGAAAAAACATGCGCCCAACCAGAAAAAGGTTCCATAACCCGGCAACAGGTAAATAGAAAGAAACAGCTGACAGGTCTCCCACCTGGAACCTGGCTACAACCACCGCACGCGGTCCAAGCTCCCGAACTCCTAAGCTCCTCTGAAGTCATGCTCCACCTGTCCGTCGTCTGCAAGGGCACACCAAGTGCGGGAAAAGCCCAAGCAGGGGTGAGTATAAAAATAATCAGTAGGATACCCCGAAGGCTCGAGGGAGCAACAAAGGAGGTACCGAAGGGTGAGCAGTAGAGCGAACATGGAAAAGTAAACAAGTACAACAAGGAGTGTAGTAGAATACCAGCAGAGAGTCCAGCTCAACCCAACAAAATAAAGGCGGTAGACTCGTCCAGACACAAGGAGATAGAAATGGTGAGAAGATGAACTTCTCGTTGAGTATTTTCTACCTATAGCAGGAGAGTAGTCTCGTCCCACCACGAGAAACTAGACACGGAAAGCACGTGGCATACCCCGCGCGTCTTCGCCTCTCCTGGAGGGAGAGTATCCAAGCACAAGAAGTGGGTACTGGAACAAGGTATATACATATCCTTATGCTCAGTAAGAAGCCCAAACAATGCCATAAGGGGATCTCCGTCCCTTAGCTAAGCCCAAGAAAACGAGTAGCCAACAGTCCCAGAAGAAAACTCCATCGATGCCCAGCATCCCGCACGTCTGCCCTGAACCGCAAGCCAAGAGGCTCAATCACCGCACCTCGACACTATCCGATTTGGGTGGCACTGACTCGCCCGCATGGTTTTAGATTGCATCACAAGAATGCGTCTCGGTGGGGAAAGTGCCCCTCATAATTGAGAGTTCTAAGGAAAGTCAAACCACACCTCGTAACTGCCCTGCAGTCGAGATGCATTCTCAAAGTCAAAGTTGTTCCATCACTGAACAGTACAACCAAGGGTCCCGCTCTGGTAATCACGGAGGAAAGACACAAAATTTCCTAGTAGAAAGGACTGAGTCTGGAATATCAACAGGTGTCCCACTGCCCAACCCTACTGGAGGGTAATTCATAATATGATATCGGGTGACCCACTGCACAGCCCCGCTGGAGGGTAAACCATAATACATCATCAAGCGACCCACTGCCCAGCCCCACTGTAGGGTAGAACTTAATACATCATCAGGCAACCCACTACCCAGCCCTGCAGGAGGGTAGACCTGGAACTAGACAACGAGCAACCCACTGCCCAGCCCTGCTGGAGGGTAGACCTTAATACATCATCAGGCGACCCACTGCCCAGCCCTGCTGGAGGGTAGACCCTAAGAGGTCTTCGGGTGACCCACTGCCCAGTCTTTTCTGGAGGGTAGACCCTAAGTGCGTCGGGTGACCCACTGCCCAGTCTCTACTGGAGGGTAGACCCTAAGAGCGTCGGGTGACCCACTGCCCAGTCTCTGCTGGAGGGTAGACCCTAAGAGTATCGGATGACCCACTGCCCAGTCTCTTCTAGAGGGTAGACCCTAGAAGCTGATGAGTAACCCACTTCCTAGCCCCGCTGGAGGGTAAAACTCAGAACCTCTCTGGCCATATCCACTTGAGGGTACAACACTAGCCAACCGAACATGGAGGGGGTTTCGCGGTACCACCCAACTCTAGAAAAACTCACCCAAAAGAGGTTCAACTCGTGCTCCATCACTGGGTGTCACTAGCACCACTACCAGCCGATCCATCGAGAACGAAACCATGGGGAGACCACTCAAACCTGCTGGACAAACAAACGAGAACAAAGGGACCCTCTGCGCTGCAAGAGGTCAAAGGTACGCAAAGAAGAACATGACACGCTCATGGGGCCCACATGGTGTGTGGACCAAAGTCAAAACCCAACCAAGCGCACAAACAGTCTCAGGTACAAACATCTACAATGTGTACCTCCAAGAATTCCCGTATACTCCCAGAGTATACCACGTCTCCAGCCCTAAGGCTATCGTGCACACGGAACCCAACGTCAACGCGAAGGCGTAATGTAACATCTCCAAATTGCCACCTCAACGACTGGGGCACGACCCACAACATCTCTTGAACAACCAACATCACTCTCCTAGGAGTGCACGTGATCACATGCCAAGGGTCCACTACGAACACGGTAGAGGAACCGCTGCCGGGGCACCTTTCATATTTCCACATTTAATAAGATCGCGTATGAGGCTCCGCTCACCTGAAAATATTACCCCATTGTAATCCTCGCGGAAAAACATGCAAGATCGACTACTTACTTGCCCCAAACGGATATCCGACGGAAAAGTCGCCAACACCGCCTCACGCCCACACGGCGTCCCGTGATCCCGAGCCTCGACCCCGAAAACAGTCTGGTGCATCGCACCAATGCGATCCTCTCGGGAAAACATGTCAAAATCACTACCCACATGAGTGCAACGGATATCCGGAGAAAAAGGTGCATTCCGGCGCACCGCACACAAGAGGTGCTTCGTGGGACCCGCAACCCGGTCCCGAAACTCAACGAACGGATCACACCGTTGAGATCCTCTCGAGAAAGCACATAAGATGGACTATTAATTTTTCCAAAACGGTCTCCCAGTGATAAAGATGGAAAATCACCGTCGACGCCCAAACGACCCTCGTGGGCCTTGCACCATCATGCCGAATTAGAGTGGGCAGATTGCACCATTGCAATCCCCTCAGAAAAACGTCAAGATATGACTGCTCGCAAACCCCGAACGGACGTCCGATGAAAAAGTCGTGAAACGCTGCACGCAGCTCAAAAGACGGGTTGTGGGGCCCACGCCTCAACTTTAGCCTCAACGCCTGAAACCACCCTGGAAAGTTCCGCCTTGGTACCAGGGTTCCAACACCAATTACGACGTTCAAAATGGACGTCGGACGCGTCCGCGCCATCAAAAACAAAAACCCTTGAAGAAAATGTCACTTCACTTAAGGACGTGTCGCGCCTCCGAGTCCCCTCGTTTCGGAAATTAAAAATTCCCAAAACCATCTCAAAGGGTCCGCCTTGATGCAATGTTCATGCTGCCACTGACGACACGCAAAACGGACACCCGTAGCGAAAGCTACGGGCGTCAGAAATTTAAAGGGGAACCCCCCTTGGGCCGGACCGACCGGTCCGCCCACAGCCGGCCCGCGGCCCAGCCGCGGGTCCGGTTCACTCCGCCGCGGTCAGCTGGCCACGGACCTCCGCCACCGACTGGCCAACAAGGCCGGTTTCTTTTTTGTTTTACAGCGACCCGCATTACGTGGGTCGCGGTCGCGCCGCACGGGGCCGCGCGCCTCGCGACACCCCCCGCCCCTTGCCCTACGCCAGTGCCGCCGTCTGCCAGCTCGCCGTCCGCCGCAGAGCGCCTCCGCCTGGTGCCGCTCGCCTTCCGCGAGCCCCGGCCGACACCAAGGAGCCCGCCGCTTGCACCCGAGTCCGCCGCGCCACCAACACCCTGGAACCTAGCCGCCGCCGCGCCAGGGGTCGTCGGACGGCCAGAAAACCCCCAAACCTCCCCAAATTCCCGTGAACTTCGCCGGACCTCTGCGGCCTCCTCGTAACTCAGATTTCGATTCCGAAAGAATCGATGGAAAAAAATGTATACTACACATCTATGGGATTTTATCGAAGATTTAACAGAAAATCAATGAATAAAATTGAATTCAAAGGGCGGTTTGGAAATGAAAACGCAACGGAAACCTCCTACCTCGCTGGGCTTCACCCGACACTTCACGGATGATCCGCCGCTGCGTCGTCACCTTTCCGGAGCTACCTCGCTAGAGTGGAGGAAGAGAGGGATCTTAAGGGGCTTCCTTGAGGGGGGGGGGGGGGGTTTCGCCAGGGGATAATAAGGGAGGAATGGGGAAGGGGTTTAAAAAAATTAAGAAGAAATTTTAATTAATTTAAACCCATAATTTCCTCGCATCCGAAACCTTTGGTGATATCAAAATTAAACCTACCCTAGGGTAAAAACCACCCCCTGAGCACAACATTGGTCTCAGAATTTGATTCCGAGCTTCCATTTGGAAGTTATTAAACTTAGCGCCCGAGGCCGCCAAATTACGAAAACACCCCTGGGGCAATTTTTCACAGACGACCCGCGCCCACAAAATGTATAACCCTCCTAGGGTAAATGACACGCTCCGAACTCAAAGGTGCCCTCAGTTTTCCAATCCAAGCCATCGTTTAAGAGATACTCGAGTTTCACCATTAAACGAATAAATTAACTAATTAATTTATCCGTTTAACGTTCCGAAAGCGAGCGAGGGGTCCAAACGTCCCGCACCGACATGTTTTATGTCATTACTAGGGTAAATACCCCATTCCAAACCCATCCGTACACTCAGATCTCTAATCCAGATCACTTTTTAGGTGTTATCCCATTTATTTTGCGTTTCCAATGCAAACGCACTAAAAATTTAATTCCGGCCATACCGAGGCTCGGAATCGCATGCCGTTTGAAGGCGCTGCTCTGGAATAACATCAAGAAATATTCCAAAGTCTTTCACAGTAAAAACTGGATTCTTACAGAATTATTCATTAATTTCTATCTAATAATAGTTATATTATTGAGAAATGAAGAGGATGAATAAGATATTTTGATGAAGTATCAAGAATGAGTTAAAACACGAAATGAAATTTACCTGTTAAAAACATAACAGTTAACATTAAAATAAATAATTATAATTTTGAATGTGGTCACTATGATATCACTTGATGGTTCGAGGTATAGTGGAAGAGAATATCGGGTTTGATCTTAACTCAATATTTTTTGGATTCAATGGTTCATTCACATATTGTACAAGACATAAATGTTATGATCAAAGACTTATTTCCAAATAATATTGACATAGAAGGTCACTGGAACCAAGAGAATATTTTTTCACATTAACTTTATAAATAATTTAGATAATTCAGAAGAAATAATAAATTGGTCTTGAGTTCTTTATTTGATTAAAAATGATCATAATATAAATACATTTTCTATAAAATGTCATTATGTTTTTACGATCCACGTGTAGATTCCATCTAGAAGTGATCCACACATGCTCATTTGATATCTAAACAATGTTGACATACATTTAGGTGTTATCAAAGTGGATTGATCATCTTACATTGTTTATCTTGATTCCTAAAATGATTTCTTTGGTCTTGAAGAATCATCCTTGTAATCTCATTCTTAAGATGGTGGAGGAGAAAGGAGGATCCCTAGACCATTCTTACAGTATTGATAGAGAGTTCTAGATTTCATGGTGCACAATGATTCTATATTTTGATAAATCTATAAATAATAGAAATACTAATTTATTTATAGAGATAGGCTAAAGGTTAAAATATTATTTAGTTTCCCAACAACCCATAAATAATATAATAAAACTTATATATCCAATGTCATGTATTAATAATAATATTGTTATTATTTTTTCATGGAGTGTGATAACTGGCACTAAGATAAATATTATTTTACCATATTGAAAATTAATATTTATTGTTAGATATAATATTTATCTTCTATTCCTCCATAGAATTTATAAATAAATATTAGATATATGTATGAACATTAACTAAAATGATAATAAATATTTATTTAATTTATGTGATCAATAAATGATAAATAAAATTATTCCTATGACTTGAGAATAATATTTATTCTAATTATTTAAATTCAAATAGAATTAAATTGAGATCAATAGAAGCACTTAATGTGTGACCCACTATACTTATTTCTTGTTTTCATTTTATAGGCTTTCATAATGTACAATAGTACTATCTAATAATGGGTCAAGGTACCCAAGAGGAAGAAATCAATGTCACAACATTGATAACCACACAAGAACTCTTATTGTGTAATATAAACACTTTTTCACAATATCTCATCAAGAAGTTTTCACACCCATGCCATCAACATATATTTTTGATACACCATTCTTTGACTATCTGAAATAAACTCATTGTTAGACCATGGTCTTGAATTTTAATGTGATAGTTTCATTTCATTAAAATTGTTGATATATCAAAATATGTAGGGTATAAATCCTTTCTCAACTTATTCATTAAAAGAAAGTCATTCACGACACGCCCAAAGTACCCCACATCATAAAAGCATATGGAGTAATGATTTTGGTTAGTATATTAAAGTATTTGATTCATGATATGAATCAATAATAATCTTAAATTCTAATGGACATTACACACACTGGCTGATAGGAATATCCAATGATACTAAACATTCAGAATTTCAACAGGAGGGTCTGTTATAATAATCTCCTTTCTTAGAAATTACCAAGTGGGAAATTCATGAGATGAAGTCTCATATACTTATAAGTACTCACACCTGATAGTTAATATACTATATAACACATCAAATAATTTTATTAAACTATAGAAATATGTTTTAGAATATCGTTACAAAATTGAAATGTTATCATCATAATAAGGAACTACTATGACCATTTCAGTCTCCCAGATATATTATGAAATTATTACATTAATGTCATGCGGAAATCTGAATAATGTGGAATAATATTTTTTAATTATTCGCATATTTTAATATACATGCATCCAAAAGTACACACAGTTGGTTTTAAGACACCAAATCTAACATGACCTCTAGTACTAAGGCCTCTGGACCATGGATCGTTGACTCAGTGTTCAATGATATGATTCATGGTAGATGTTAGGAATTATTCTACAATTTTTCCATTCCACTATTTATAGTGAAACATAGCAGACCATCCAATCCTCAAAATTGACCAATCATCATAGTATGAATTCCATCATGTTATAATATTTTTGGGATGTAATTTAGTTCATTAGTGGTAATAAAACCTCAAAATAGACTTTTTTATTAATATTTAACACACTACATTCACACTTCTATCACTAACTCCAAAACACTATGCTGAATCTGAAAGCTACCCCATTTTTCTACATAACTCCTTCCATTGGAACATGACCATTTCCACCAAGTGTATGTGTTTAATGAATATACTATTCATTCCCACACATTGTGACACCATTATATTATTTCCACACATAATTTTACCACTCATTTGTGAAGGATCCATGAAAAGTGGATTTGCTAGTGGTGGGAAATAAACCAATTTTTTTTGGTCAATTTGACGGATCATTAAAAATACTATTAGTAATTTAAATTTTATAACCAATGAAAATGTTTTTTAATTCAGATATTGACTTATGAAAAACCATAAACCAATAAAGTATCCTTTCACATTAAATTTATAATTAATATATTTAGATTAGTAGAAAAATGTTACCTTATCATTGGAACTTTCTCCAATGATGATGTTGGTTCCAAATAACCCCTATCGAATTACCTTCATTACATTAGGAGGTTCTAAGTGTGGAATCCCTCTATTGGTGTTCCATACATTCTTCCTTGATCTCTGATTGATGCTAATTTATTTTTGGGTGCTGTCATAGTGAATCAATCATCTTGTGTTGTTCATCTTGATTGTTCATCCTTCAGGATTAAAGGATTATCTCAGTATCTTCTTGTTATTGAGAGGAAGAGAGGAAGACAATTCAATATAGAAATCCATTTTTCACAATGATTCTCTATTATTGATTACATGATTAATTATTAACCATACACAATAAACATAACCATATATTAATAGTTCAAGGGTTTATGTTAAAGTATTATTTAATTACATACCATACCATAAATAATATAATAATTTTATTAGAACTCTGTCCAAATATAATAAAATTAATTTTATTTTATGGAGTACATGATAACTTTCCAAATAAAAAATATTATTTAACTCTCTTGTAAATTAATATTTTTTCCTAGACATGGTCTTGGTCTGTTTGAAGTCTTCAACATTTATTGAATACCTAAATAAATATTTTAATTAAATGTTTCATTCATCAATAAATATTTAATATTGATAAAACATGTGAAAAATTATTTCTCAGTGTTGAGAATAAGATTTATTCCATTAATTAAATTCAAATATAATTTAATCGAGATCAGTGGAAACAATTAGTTTATGAACCTTTAATATTGTTTCTTTTTAGTATTAGGCGGGATTACCTAATTTATATTATTAATGTCTAGTAATGGGTTAAAGAAACCCAATATAAAGAACATAATTTCAAAATGATTACAACCACATTAGAATGATGAGTGTGTAATATAATACCTTTGTCATAATATCTCATCAAGTAGGTTTTACATCTGTGTCATTAACCAAAATGCTTGATATGAATTTATTTGACTATCTAAAATAAAAACATCATTAAACCATGGCCATAGAATTTAATATTATGGTTATATTCTAATCAATGGGTTAAAAATCAACTTCCATAAATATGGAAGGGGTAAATACTTCTTAAACTGATTATTTAATAACAAATCATTCATGAAAAACCTAATGTATCCAACTTCTCCATTAAATATTATGTCGTGGTTTAGAAAATACACCCAATTGCGTAATGTGGTAAAATTATTTTTTTATATGACCTAGCTAGTGATGAAAAATTTGGGTTTAGTATGAGTCCTATGAGTTAGTTTCATTATCAATTGTCATTAAATTTTTTGTGTATTCCAAAACATAATGTTCATTATTAAAATGTGGCTTACCATAAAAAATCATATCCTTATAAAATAAATATCGTTTATTCCCAAATTTAAAAATAATACTATTTATATCAGGTTGAGATAGAAAAATGATGTTTTTGGTAATGGATGGAACATAATTAAAGTATTTCAAAACTAAGATCATTTCAGTTGGAAATGTGAGGTGGTAGTCACTGATAACTATATTAGAAATTTTATATCAGTTGGTGGATCCTAGATCTACATCCCCTCTATCAATATTTTTAAATCTACTTGGTTACTATATTTTAATACATATTTGAGCACCACCAACTTTATCTAATTACTAATTTGTTTAAATAGTCCAATTTCACTCAATAATAAACACACCTCAAGCTTCCCCTTACTTATTTGGATGGGTGTGGTTCTTCTTCCAATGTCGATTATATCCACATGAAAAACAAAAAACATCATGTTCTATATATTTTCCTTTAATAATTCTATTATTACAAGGTTGTTACAAATAAGTATTAGTCATAGATCTCCATTCTTGGACTTTCTCTTTCTTCACCATAAGGATCAATGACTTTTTTCACCTTCTCTCCTTAACTTCTTGGTGACGAAAAGTAATCAGTTATGGGGGAGACTTTTCAATGTTGTTTATAGAAAAATTTTCAACAGATTTGGAGAATCTACGAGGGTGTGATTCATGTACAATATCATTGAATAGTTATTCTTGGATTGTAAACCCTAAAACCTCTAGGAACTCAATATAGCCAATGAGCATAACTACCTAAGGCCCAGGTGGTATAAACTCTACAAAATTTCCTTAGAAAAGATCCTTGTAGATCTAAAATTGTTCCTATATATCTCTCTCCTAGTAAAATTTTTATATATTCTCAATAATTATATAAGAAACCATGTCATCATGATATTTTCTAAGAAATGATACATAATTTCATTAATTCTTCGATTATTTTATCAAGCCCCAATTGTCCTCTCCATTGAACTTGAAATTTCATGTTTTTTGGACATTATAATGCAAAATATCCATATTTACCTTCTTAATGATTTATAATTTGGACACAAAAATCATAAGAATGTATTTAAGAAGGTGGATTTTCCAACTAAAATCTTACCTCTCCTTGATCCATTTAGTGGACTCCATAATCTAGAAATTATGACTTGAATTCCATCAATACATGCCAATAAATTTTAAAAGAATAGACATTAGCCATTAAGAATAATATAATCTTGGTTAAGTCAATCCAAAAACCTCATGAGAACTCTAATATTAAATAAAGTGTGCAAAAATTTGTCCATGTAAACACATAATTATATGGTTTCATTCCAAATCAAGTAATGGAATATATAAGGACATAATATTAACAAGATATATTTTGTTTTATGATGTGTAAAAATATTTTTGTTTTATATTTTACCTTTCTTGTTAAAAATTAAATTGATTTTACTTAAGCGATTAACCATGTTGGATAAAATAGTTACACATAATCCATTTCCATAAATTCCATATTTGCACATTAATTGTTTTATTTATGTGATTATAGTCTTGCAACCATAAAATAAATAATATATAAGACAAAAAAAATATGTAAATAAATAAACCTTTTATGAATTTATCTAGTGATTGATTTATTGAGAGGAAAATAAATCAACATTTGATATTGAAGAAATAACATATTGTTAAGGAAATGGCATGAGTTGTAGCATTCCACTTTTCCACATGTGTATCATCTAGGTTGGAATCATCTAGGTTATATCTTAAACTGCCTCTACACACCTAAGGATACTCTATGTATTAAAAGTTTATATTACTCACTTGTGGGTGTGGGGAACTGAAGGAATTGTTGAAGAGGATAACATAAATAACCTTGGACACACATGTCTTACAAAATAATGGAGGTATTGATGACATGAAAACTATAATTTTAATTTAATTATTAATAATTTCAATCCCATGAAATAAATAATATTAAATAATACCAACACATACACTGGTCTTGGTCAAGGCCATGAATGGTCATACATATGCAACTAATACACAAAAGTGTATAGAAAACATTCATTTATATTCACTATATATTAATAAGATTAAAAAATTGTATTAATTAATTAATTAATTAATTCCCTTTTATCTTAACGCCCCTCTATATTTTATTAGCAATATCGAATATAAAGGAATTCATGTAAAAAATAGTTGAAAAAAATGAAAGATTATAAGGATAAATTAATTGAGTATTTAATAATTCATTAAAACCATTATTAAATTTTCTATAATTATAGGTTACAATCAATATAATAATGATTTGATGATTCAATTTTAAAATTAATGTAATTTAATTCTTCCATTTATTAGGAGAATACAAGGTGTGTACTATTATTCTATGAATCATGTCCCTCATTTTCCATACACTTGGGTTACATGCATGAGACTTTGGTGAATACCATGGCTTGACTACACAAAATTTACTATTAGGGTAAATTTCATATATCTCTTTTATCATGTACTCAAGATACATTCTTGAGTATT
The DNA here is from genome assembly GCA_963277665.1 of Viscum album. Taxonomy (NCBI): domain Eukaryota; kingdom Viridiplantae; phylum Streptophyta; class Magnoliopsida; order Santalales; family Viscaceae; genus Viscum; species Viscum album. The sequence goes on along the minus strand of OY728122.1, from coordinate 1,161,350,486 downwards.
TAGTGTGTATGTCAGTGGATTACATGGCGTGTACTAAAGAGGTACTCACTATGTTCTATGAATGTAAAGTGTTCATGAAACCAACCATAGTACTCAGTGTGTTCATCAGGTGCATAATTACATGCCATGTACAAGCCAACTACATGTCGTGTGTCTCACATGTTATGAGTCCGTATATCCCATCAAAGAACTCAGCATGTGTTTCAGACGTGTGGCTACACGACGTTTATAATCCAGTTAGACATCGTGTATCTTGCATGTCTTGTGTGCCAGCCTTTCTAATTGAATGGATCGATGTGTACTTCGAGCATAGGAAATGATGAACTAAATTTCATGTACACTGACTGTACATCGTGTAATTAATTATTTCTCTCTGTTGTAAGTCTCATGCTGTTTGAAAATGTATATAACCACATAGATTGTGTAAATTTCACTGCTAAACTGTGAAGTCTACTTGACATATACGCAAGCTACACGTTGTGTAATCCGACATGCCATGTGATAGGTTGGACCAGTCTACATATGAAATGAAATAAATTCAACATGTGTAGACACTTCTTGGCCTGTCGTGTATCTCACAACACCTCCTGGTGAAGTGAACATGGGTACATGACGTGTACTTCGGCTACACGTCGTGTAGTTCCATGTTATACATCCAGAATACTCTACACTTCCCGATGACATCTCTGATTATTCTCCATTTGTTCAAATATCTTTATGAAAAAAACACTGAATGATGATAAATATTATTTTGAAAATATGTTAATTAAAATAGGATAAGATAATTAATATACTTGAAATGAAATTATGTCCACTATTTTTCATATAGATCAACAATCAAATCAATAGTTATAAATTTTAAGCATGACCCCTATGATACCATTTTAAGGTTCCAGGAGATAAAGAAGCACCAATAGTGAGCTATAAACCTAAATTTATTAGTCTATATGATGGATTATTCACAATACTATATGTAAAATAAATGCCATGAACAATGAAAATTTTCAATTTAGATGTTGACTTATGAAAAACCGAGAACCTGGAGAAGCTCTTTCCATGTTTAATTTATAATTAATTTATTTATATTAGGAGAAAAATGATTCCACATTTTAGAAAATATCTTTCAATATGATGTTGATCTTCCAAAGAACCCTTCTCATATTACCTTAATTACACAAGGAGGACCCAAGTGTATAATCCCTCTTGTGATTATCCACATGTTTTCATTTGATCTATAAATGATTCCAATTGATTTCTTGGTATTAGGGTGGTGAATTCATCATATTTTTTTATTTGTCTCGATCACTCATCCTTTTTAATTGAAGGATTTTCTCTAGAAATTCACATTCTTGATAGAATGAGAGGAAGAGGAGTCAAGTGGGAAATCCATTGTGCACAATGACTCCATATTCTCGATTTCATGATTAATGATTAGCTCTATAGAGTAGAAATAATAATCTATTTATAGTGCTCAGTTTTAGGTTAAAATATTTTTTAAATGTATACCTACAAATAAAAAATAATATTATCTTTTAAACACCATTCCAAAAATAATAATAACAATATTGATGTTTTGTGGCAGGTAAGCTAACTTGAGTAATAACAAATATTATTTAATGGGATTGTAAATTAATATTTGTTACATGATACAATGTTTTTCCATTCGAACTCCACAACCTTTTTTAAACATTAGAATAAAAAACCCAATTAAATATTTAATTTATCAATAAATATTTTTAGCAATAAAACATGTACAATATTATTCCTGAGTCTTCATAATAGTATTTACATCATTACTTAAATTTGAAATAGAATTTAATAGTGATCAAGAAAAACACGTAGTGTGTGACCGAATAGTATTTTTTCTTGTTAGCATTAGGAGGGTTTTTGAAGTCTAATATTGCCATCTAGCAATGGGTCAAGACACCCAATAGAAAGAACATAATTTCATAATGATGATAACCACATAAAAATTATCACTGTGTAATATAATCTATTTTTCATAATATCTCATCAATCAGGTTGCACATCCATTTCTTCAACCTATATACTCAATACATATTTCATTGAAAATACGAAATAAATTGGTCATTACACAATGGTAATGGAATTTAATGCAATGGTTATAATCTAATCAAAGGGAAAAGATATGAACTTCCATAAATATGGAAGAGACAACTCATTCCTCTACTTATTTATTGATAACACATAACTCACGAGATAATAAATGTATCCAACTTCCCCATGAAATATATTTTCATGGTTTGAGAAATGAATATAAGTGTGTGAGTCATAATATGCGTTAATAATAATATTAAAGACTAAGTACCATTATATATGCTCATAGATAGGAATATATAATGACAAAAAAACATGTATAAATCCTATTGGAGGGTCTGTTCACATAATAACTTATCATGGAGATTAATATATGAAAACATCATGAGATCAAGTCTCATCTACTTATGAGTAATTACAAATGAAATTATATATGGTATTTTACCCATAATAACAAATTATCTAATAAAAAAACTATACTTATGAATATCATCATATAATTTCAAGGGACTCATCATAGCGGGGAACAACTATTCCATTATCAATGTGAGAGATACTCTAGGACATTATTACATAAAATTCATGAAAACAATAAACAATATGTAAAAAGATATTTTATTAATATTAAAATAAAAAAATATACATGTAATCAAAGTATAAAGATTTGGTTCTAGGAAACTAAATCCAACAAGTTTCACCTCCCATTTTCCACTAAGCTAACTAACACTATATCAGCTAAACATTATCTATTTATTTGTGTCTTGTGTAATTCATCCTATATCATAAATTTGGAATTACCATGGTGTTAATGAATTATCTCCATCTAATAAGTGTAACTCTCAGAGACATCTGATCCAAAGATTCCAAAAAATTGACCAGAATGAAATTTAACCCTAAAACATAACATTTATTTTCCATGTATAGGCTAGTAGAGAGCCCAAAAAAATCTACAATTTACCACCCATGGTCAGACCGATAGAGAGTCAATATGTTTTTTAGACATTTATTTCCCATGGTCTAATTGATAAAAATCTGAAGACACCATCTTGAATTTAGCACCCATGGTCAAACTGGTAGAGATTTTAGGAATCCATTTGTCATTTATCACCCAGGGTGAAACCCATGGAGAGACCGGGATGACATTTGACACATCCTATGGATTGATCGGTAGTGAGCCCAAGAATCCATTTGGAATTTACTTCCAATGTTTTGAATAACTGTGTACCTGGGATTTCATGAGTATCATCGTTTCTCATTGGGGGAAGATAGAGGATTTATTTTATCACTAGCCAAAGTAAGTGAGGTTAGCTGTCGTGGTTTCCTGGTCAGCATGTGATGAAGAAAAATGATTTACTGCGTGTCATATGTTGCCGTTTTAATTATTTTTTGTGCCCAAATACACAAATATAGTGGTGTATATAAGGTAAATCAATACTTGTTCCCTACAGAGTTTTTTTCTCACACATTTCACAAGTACCATGGTGCACATATAAAACCTTATATCTAAATATCAAGTAACAAGTTGTGAAGGAGATCATGATGGATTGGATGAATTAGGTTGAGAGATAGGACCAAGGAGGGACTCAGGTTTTTATGGTGATGTCTACACTTATAGTTTTGTTTTTGTTTTATTTTGTTCTTAATATACCTAGTGGGTGATCTTTTGATGTATGTATACATGTTAAACATGGTACCATTATTTTTATAACCTGTCGATGTTTATTTTTTATTGATCGTCAAATCTTGACTATAATTCCGTACAGATACTCCTAAGTCGTATGATGATTTTCTTATTGATCTATTATCACATGTGATGATACCGAGAGTACAGTCTCTACAGGTTGGTTATAGACTCTCAGTGCTTTCCAAAAATCTATAGGGTATATGGAGACATGCCTAATGTCATGTGTTCCTACTAGCTCGGTTATGTTTCAGGAAACCCAAGGATGGGGCATTACACTCACTCATAACCATGAAAATACGCACACACTAACACACCCACACCCTCATACATGCTCACCCACACTCACTCCCCCACACCCATGCATAATTTCACACCCACACCGACTCTCCCCACATACATGTGCATTAGAAATTTCATTTGTCTCACTAAAAAAACACAAATTATCTAGGCGCCTTTAAAATAAGATAGCTTTTGAAAGTGAAACAAAGGCAATGATAAAGACATTCTTCATCATTGCTGATAAAGAATACCTTCATCTACGGTTTCTTATAAAGGGTTTATCTATTAGTTCTAAAAAATATCTGATAAAACTAGGGAAAATATTTGTTTCCATCATATTTAGGTGTTGCACTCACGACCCCGATCATCCCCCTCCACTCCTTGTCATGTGAAACACTCACCACCTTAGTCAGTGCTCCCCCATCCCCCAATAGCATTGCCACCCTCCTTACCCAGTCGTTCGTGCTTGATTCGAACCTGAGGCATTAATGTGTAAAACAAACACTATTACCACTACTCTATATTGTTTTCTGCAAAAGTTTTCATTATACACATTTATTTATATATATTTTCATAAATATTTGTATCCATTATTTATTCATGTATTTGTACATAATAATAATATTATTTTTAAATAAATTTAGAAAATATATGTTTTGTGTGTGTGTTTATGTGTGTATATAGGGGTGGATCTTCTTTTAATGGGTTTAATGATTTTAAAAAATAAGAAATTTTGATATACATTGGAATATTTTAAAATTTCTTTCTGAATAAGCATGAGCCCTATCCACACTTTTGTCTTTACCAGGAAGAGTGAATGAGGTTAATACTTCCTATTTAAATTTTCATATGGAACAGTGTATATCAGATTTTAAATATAAATAAATACTACATAAATATTAAATAAATATTAAAAAAATAATAAAAATCAGTTTCATATTCATAAATAATAATTCTTATTAATCAAATATCAATAAATATTAAAAAAATTAAAAATTCATCAATATTATTATAATATTAATAAATTTTAATTAAATACTTATAAATATTAATTAATATTAATAAAAATTAAATAAAAATTAATAAATACAATTAAATATTATTGATTAAATATTCAAAAATATTAAGGATTTTTTTTAAAAGTTGGTGTCAAAGCCACTCTTTTTTATTCAAATAAAGAACACTTTTTTTTGGGATGAGGAGACTCATTAAATGACTCATAGGATTAGAGGGCATTAAATCCCACTACATAATGGCTTTTAGATAATGGGGATTGGAAGCCCTAATTTGAGGCCCAAAGACACATTTTATTGGCCCAAATACTCCTCTGGTGAAATGTACTACTATAGTACCCGGGCTGCTATAGTACTTGCTATATTACCAGCACTTCTACTACCCTATTACAGTACAGCTATAGTGGCGCTACAATAATCTACTCCCAATGAGTTTTGAACCCTCAACCTTGATGAACTATTTCAGAGTGTTTATGCCTAAGCCAAACCTCAACTACATTAGGTAAATACTCAAAAATATTAATTAAATATTGAAAAATATTAATGAATATATATAAATACTTATAAATATTAATAAATTGTAAATAAATATTATTAAATATTAATTAGATTTTCATGTGCCTTAATTAGATATTCTTAAATATTCTTAAATACTAAAAAATAATAAAAATATTAAATAAATATTAATAAATGTAAATTAAATATTAAATACATATTCATAAATATTCATCAATACAAAAAATTATTAACAAATAACAAATAAATAATAATAAGTAATAATAAATATTATATAAAAATTAATAAATTTTAAATAAATATTAATAAATATTAATTAAATATTCATAAATAATAATTAAATATTAGTAAATATTAATGAATATTAATGAATATTAATGAATATTAATAAATATTTATTAAATATTACAAAATAATAATAATATTTTTTATTTATGAATATTTATGAATGTTTATGACTATCTATTTAATATTTATGAATAAATAGTAATAAAATTTTAATAAAATATAAATATAAATTAATAATATATTCACATATATTAATTAATTATTTATAAATAATCATAAATTTCCATAAATATTAATAAACACTAAAAAATATTAATAAATACTAAACAAATATTTATAAATATTAAATAAATAATAATGAATATTAAATAAATATTAATAAATGTTAACAAATATTCAGAAATATTAGTAAATATTAATAAATATTATTGAAGATAAATTAAATGTTAAGAAATAGTAATAAATATTATTTAATATAAATTAATACTCATGAATATTCGTAAATATTCATAAATATTCATTAATGTTTTTTTTGAAAAACAATATCAGTTTATTTTAATCACATTTCATATTTTATTGATACCAACCCCCCTCTAAAAAACTGTGATGGAAAATTAAAATATATTTATTTACACAAAGAATAACAAGACTATATTGCAGGCATCGGGGAGAGGAAATCGATGTAAAAATCCAAAATATTGAAGGAGGGAAGTTAATGGAAATGATGTAAACAATTATAAATGAAATCTAATAAAATTTAATTTAATATCAAAGAAAAAAAATTAAATTTTAAATTCAAAATATTAATTTTGAAATTATATCTTTTTAAGAACTTTAAATCTAAAAAATAATCCTAACAGATCCGATTTTGAAATTACATTAAATATTATAAATTTAAAAATAAATCATAAATGTAATAAAGTCAATCAATATCAAGAAAGAAACCATTTTAAATTCCTCTCATAGGAATATAATTATTTTTATTACATTGAGTTATAGTGAATATCTTTGTTGCAATGATTGTTAAATGGTATTTTAGTTAAATGTTATGATGTAAAAAATTAATAACGATTTAAGTATTATTATGGAATATATATGAAATAATTAATATAAATTTTATAATTTATTAAAATAAAAAATACGGTGAAAACGGAAAAAACATGTGGGCCTTGTGTATAATTGTATTATAAATAATGATAAAGAAAATAATTAATATTTTAGGATGATAAATTAATAAAAAATGGTGAACAATAACATCTATATTAATATATTCTATGATTTAATTTCCAAATAAATGAAACTTTTAAATGCATTTCCATAGTGAAAATATTATAAATATATAAATAATCAAATTATAATTTTTATTAGTAAAAACAATTCCAAATTTCAATGAAGAAATATAATTTGTAACCCAATGCATATTATTTTTATCAATGAAAAATTATCAGAATGGAAGAGGATAACACAAATAGGTGGGACACCCCAATGTCTCTTTTATGTGTTTCTTGAAGTCAACATGGATATTCTTTTTGTCTTTTGAAAGGTTTAAACTGTTGAATAATGTGGTGAATAATTTCAACATCCTTTTTTCCTACCCGTAAATTTCCCTCATTTATTAAGGTTTCTTGACATTATTACAACTTATGTATGGTTACTAATTACTTTGTAAATAGATTTAGTTTTTTAGTTTGTGTTTGCAAAGTAGTGAAAACTCCATCATAAAATCATCAATGTTTGTGGTGAATAAAAGATATCTTGATTTAGAATCTATTATTTTTTCCATTCCAAGAAATTGGTTTTTTGTGGGTATTTACCAATCTGAATTTCCAATAAAAACTAGGGTGCTTTTAAAAATTCAACCCACTACTTTTGTTTACTCAGGGATCCATGAGAAGGGATCTCAACCATGTCCAAAGGGAATTGGAAAATAAGGATAAATATTCTAATATACCGAAATCATCTATCATGTTTCTCAAATAACACATTGGCCTTGTTGATTATAACAATTTTATTGTTGAACCTTACACAAGGTTTTTATGTCATCTTCATTGAAAAATTTGAAGGTGAGTGTAGGGGAGAGAAATTATCAAAAAACCTCTCATCAATTCAGATGATGAAGTTATTTTTAGAGGATTTAGATCACTTGATCATCTCTTTTGAGATCCCAAAAATCGATAAAGAGATGAAAATTTGTCTGTTTGATCAGATGGATGTGATTTAAAATGATTTAAAAGCTTTTAAAACATTAAGTAATATGATTCAAGAGAATGATTTCATGGAATCGTGTTTGGAAATCCATAGGATCAATCAATGGAGTGGCGGGGAGAGATCTTGTGTATGTTCATAACCCAAGTCATAGATCCTTTATTACTTTGAATGTGAGTCATCAGCTGATTCACCACAGCCTATAAATCAACATTCATGTTGCTCGAATCATAATTGTATGGTTTGGAAACACGAGAATGGAACCTTCACCATATCTCTCAAGGATAGTTTATATTATAAATCACATATTGGGTTCCTTGTTTCAGATACATTATCTGAGCACTCACAGTAGGAAGATGTTGTCAGTGATTGAGAAGGTTACAGAACTGCAACTCCTAGCCCCCTAGTATTGATATTCATGGGAATTTTGATTGCACCCATAAGGATTTTATATCAAGTGACACATTGATAAATGAAAAGTGTTGATATTGTGAGGGGTTAGGATGTACTGATTAGAATGAAGACTCAAACAAAAAAGGACCAAAGTATGGATTTTTCTTCAAGAAGTTGAAATCAACAAAATAAAATATACAAGATGTAAAAATTAATAAATGAACAAGAACACAATGATTTACGTGCTTCGATCCTGCTGGTACCTACATGCATGGTAATAATACAACCCATTCACACATTTTATTCAATCTCAAAATAAGTAAGGGATTTATATCATACATGATAAAAGAAACATCAACTAAAGAATAAATATCTACTACTGTAAAATATGTGTTAAGAAAAATGTGATGAACATATAGTGTCATAAGTAAGGAGATCCTTCTATCCTCATCACTTTAAGTCTTCATCGGACCATTGTACTGAAAATTTTTAATCACTGATGATCCATGTGCTTGCAGAGGTAGTCATCTGAAACATTTTATGAAAATGGAAAAAACCCTGGTCCATTTGCAATGTTTGTAGAAAGTCCTAACATATGTGTACAATACACTATACTAGGTACACCACAACAAAATGGTGTTGCAGAAAGGAATAATAGAACATTAATTGATATGGTTAGGAGTATGTTATGTAATTATTTTTTACCCATATCGTTGAGGATGTATGACTTCAAAGAATACATGTATTTATTGAATAGGGTTCCTAGTAAAGTAGTTACAAACACTTTTTTTGAACATTTGGCTGATAGGAAACCTAGTTTAAGACACCTACATGTATGAGGTTGTTAGGAATAAATAAGAGCATAAAATCCAAAACAACAAAATATGGATGGAAGAACAATTAGTGGATATTTCATTGGTTAACCAAAGAAATCAAAGGTGTATACATTTTGTTTTCCTAACCACAATATGAGAATTATGGAATCATAAAATACTATATTTATTGAGAATGGTGAATCTAGTGGGAGTGAAGTTCGAAAAAATGTAAAAATTAAAGAATTTTGAATTCAAGTTCCATTTTCTTGTATCCCAACTTCACATGTTTTTGTTCTGAAAATTATTGCCTCACAAATAATCAAGTAGAACATAAATAAAATGTTTCCCAAATTCACAATGAATAAATGGTTGAAGAACCACATGAAATAGTGTTAAGAAGACCCCAAAAGGAAATAATGGAATCTATTTTTTATGACTATGTGGTATATATGCATGAAATAGAAATTGATATAGGCATTGATAATGACCTAGATTCATATCATCAAGCCATAAAATGTGATAATTCTGGTCAATGGTTTGATTCCATGACATGTGAGTTGAATTCCATGGATCAAAATAATGTATGGGACATTATGGAATATCTTGAAGGATGCAAGAGTGTTGGAGGTAAATTAGTCTACAAAACCAAACATGAATCTCATGGTAACTATGAAAGGTACAAGGCCAGAATTTTGGATAAAGGATTCACTCAAAAGGATGGTATATACTATAATAAGGACTTCTCACTGGTTTTAGGAGAGATTCATTCATAATTATTATTGCATTGGTAGCTCAAAATGATTTAGAGTTATATCAAATGGATGTTAAAAAAAATTCTAAATGGAAACTTAATGGAAGATGTATACATGGATCAACCAATAGGGTTTTCCATTGAAGGAAAGGAACACATGGTTTGTATATTAATGAAGAGTATATTTATTGACTTAAACAAGCTTCCTGACATTGGTATATAGGGTCTAATGATACTAATATATCTTTTAGATTTATGGAAAACATCATTGATTAGTGTATATACCAAAATATCAATGGGGGTAAATTTATATTCTTGATTATATATGTTGACAACATATTACTTGCTGCAAAGGATCTTGGTCTGTTACATGAGACCAAATAATTTCTCTCTAATAATTTTGAAATTAATGACATGGTAGAAGGCATGAATGTGATTGAAAACTAAATATTTAGTAATAGAACTCATAGTATATTGGGATTATCTCAAAAGATATACATTAATTTTTTAGAGAGGTTTAGGATGGGAAATTCTAAGCATCACCAATTCCAATTTAGAAAGGAGATAAATTTAATATCAATCAATGTCCCAAAAATGACTTGGAATGAAAAAATGGAATGAATTCCTTACACATCATTTGTAGGAATCTTGATGTATGCTCAAACATGTACAAGGCTATATATTTTCTCTATAGTTGGTATGTTGGGAAGATACAAAATAAATCCTAGACTGGATCATTGGATAACACTGAATAATGTTTTTTCAAAATTTTGAGGGAAAAAAGGATCCCTTTCTTTCTTATAAAAGATCCATTGACCTTGAGGTGATTGGATACTCTGATTCATACTTTTCCAGTTGTTTTGATACAAGAAAATCCACTTTTGGTTATGTGTATCTCCTATCCAAATGATAAATATCACTAAAAAGTGAAAAGTAATCTGTTATAGATTATTTGATAATATAAGATTAATTTGTATCATTATATGAAACTATAATTTAGGGTACATGGTTGAAAAACATTATTTCAGGACTTGGAATTGTCACCAGTATCACTAAGTGCTTGAAAATTTATTGTGACACTATAGAAACAATATTCTTTTCCATGAATGATTGATATTCAAAAGGTGCTAAACACATGTAATTAATGTACTTTGCAGTCAAAGAGGAATTTCATAAAAATTTGGTGTCAATTGAACATATTAGCATAGATCATATGATTGTTGACCCTATGATGAAAGGGTTACTGATCAAGATGTTTATTGGACATGTTGAGAGTATGGTCATTGTCATTGAGTATGTTTCAATGTATGCATTTACTACTATTATTATTACAGTTAACACTTGGGGTTATAAATGTTTTAACCATGTTGCATGTTTTATCGATAAGTATAAATGAATGAATTGAATAATGATAATAGGAATAGTATTAAATAAATACATTATCATTGGGACAATTATATATATACCATTTTAATTATAAAAGGGAAAATTTCCACATTGTAGTACATGGAAGGGAGTATATTAATATATAATACACATCTGCCATGTCACATGTTAACATTATCCTTAATTATGGTGAACATTGTATTAATGATAGAATAGATATAATTGTGCATAATGAATGATTTAATATTAAAAACCATAAAGTAATAACACATGAGTTATGTTGGAGAATGTTGGAAGAAATAAAATCATATTTTGTTTAATATTATTATAATGGTATAATGAGGGATAAACCTTTCAAATTGATGGACATTGAAAGTTAATTAAATAACTACCCATGAAATCTATTTTATTCCTATTTAAGGGGTTTGGTTCATTCTAATTATATATCAATCACAATTTTGGTATGTTCCATCAAGACAAATGTGGGAGAGAGAATACCCAAAGGTTAGAAATCCTTTTTAGTGAGAGAAAATCAAGGAGACTCAAATCCAGAACATACATGGATCAATGTATGCCTTTTATTTTGAATTTTATTTATATAGATATATGATAAATAAAAATTTTGATGATCCAAAATAAAATTAAATTAACATAGACAAAGTAGTAGAGTATCTTCAACTTGTCCGAAATCAACCTCTTTCCCTCCTCCTACTATTCATGACCCCCATTAGTAGTCTCCCCAGAGGCACAGTCTTGTCGCATCTCACCTGAAAACACATGGGAAACCACACTACAAGCACAATAAAACCTCACCTAAAAAACCTTGGACTATCACAACCACCATCTAATGCAATAACATACCTCCAGCCATCACAACATGTGATATACCTACATTTTCTAGAAGTGAGAGTGGAAAAGAGCGGGAAACCAGTCATCTTTCCTCCTCACTAGATGATGGAAAAAACACCCCATGTGTGACTATTTGGGTGTTGGAACAATATTTTTGATGTGGGTGGGTGAGTATAGAAATCACAAGAAATATACGAGTATATATATATATATAATATCAAACACTCAAGCCCAACCTATGGGTTCACAACCAAAAGCTAACCAATTCACAACACCATTACTTTTTATGTCACCTATAAATGCATAACACCACACAACAAGCTAAAAATACATGTTTCAAATTTCCATCCAATTTAATTTATTCATCGCAATATTTTCATTTTTTGCATAAACCATATTTAAACAAGAAAACTATCATTTAATTATTCATTAACCACTTATAACTCATTCACCAAACTAACTCATGTCATTTAAAAAATAATTATACAATTATTTATTGCATAACAAACTAGGAATATAGAACAATATAACCACATGTCACAAGAAGCTCATAATTCTCTTCGTACAACCATGTCACTACCCCAAAAGAACATCCAAACAAACACCTCCACACTAACCCAAAATCATGGCCAAACAAACCACTTCCTCACTGCCCCAATAGCATGACCAACAAACCATATTATCCACATTACCCAAAAAAACATAACAGTACCATAGTCAAGACCACACATTACAACACTTGAAGATCATTTTATAGATTTAAAAAGGAATTCTTATTGAAATCCAATTTATTTTAGGGGATTTTTCACACAATTAATAATATTGGGGAAACTATTTCATTATCAAAATCTAAGTAGTTATAAATTTTCCATTTTTGGGTGATATAACGATAATCACAACAAAAGAAAAAGTCATGACACATATATCTAGTAAAAAATCCCCCACTAAAGATTATTTTCAGTGAGGCATCAAGCCCGTACAATCCACAATATCAAAAAATATCATAGTTGTAAAATCATGTGAATCAAACACCCTTTTTCCATTGAAATTAAATTAAATGAGTTCTTTATATTTGATTAAGCTAGTACAACCATAACCCATAGGTAAAAAAAGTAAACTCTGCCAACATGATACACAATAAAGATAAATGAGGGATTATCTACATCAAGGAAGCTTTTCCAACTTGCTACACACCACATGGAGATGAAGAAATTCCAAAAAACCAAAGACACTAAATGAGAAACCATGGATAAACCACATATTAGTGGTGGGATTCTAGGAACTAATCCCTATCAAATGGAATATCAAAACACCTAAAAGGGGAGCCATTGGCTACCTAGAACAAGATAGAGTTTATGGTTTGAGAAAAACCCGAGCACATAAAACTTTAATACACACTGTATAGGGGAATTACATGGTTTGTAATCCATTTACACATCATGTATATGTTGGTGTTTGGTTCCTACTGAAAAATATGCCACCTTTTTAATATTTAACCCCAAATATCTACACATCATGTAACTCCATGAGAACCTTCCTTCACAAGATTTGAACCACACATACACATCATGTAAGCATTATACATCATGTATTAACCTTGATTCTAGCAATTATATATCCATATTCCTCCAGGATTTCTCTAGGACTCATATAAGCACCTCTGACACAAAAACCCTATAATGTAGTGGATCGGGAAGGAACATAACATTACATCAAATACTTCTCAAATTATTCTCTTCCATAAGAATCCAAAACCAATCCTAGAAGGAATGGGGTTCGAACATCTACTCTAAGAGAAATATCTCAAGGATATAATCATACCTAAAATTCTACCACCAACCAAACATGGAATACTAAACAAGAACAACATATCTATCACAACCTCATCACCACACAACCACAAACTGCCTCATCTATCATAACCATAGAACCACAACTACTGCATGACTATATTAACCTTCACATAGCCGAAACCAAAAACCACTACAACCAATGAACCACACCATCACGAACATAGGAATAAAAAAATTCCATCATCCATGTCAAGATATTTATCAAATCTTGGTGACACTAACTCACCCACATAGTTTTAATCACATAATTATTAATGCATCTGGATTAGGAATCAGGTCATACCCTTTTCATATGTCAGGGATTTATTATACATAATGCATTAAAAAACAAGAAAAATAGATCATCAGATAAAACATGGTCCAAACATCACATTATAAGAATAAGTGAGCAAAGAAAACCTCTAAACAGTTCTGGGTAGTGGGGAAGCACTTGCGTGTTGTGTTTCCAAGTAATTTACTATAATCCACCATGCCTCCACAATAGAAGAACCAAATGAATTGAACATACACACAATGAATTCTCTTGGAGATCTAGTAACTCTACTTGATACACCAAAAATGTCACATCATCCTCAATATCCAACTCTACCCAGTAAATGACATGAGATTCATCATGAAGATACTGAAGAAACTGAGATATGTGGAATACATTGTGGATCCCATCCAACCGTAGTGGAAATTCCAACTGATATTCCCCCTCACCAACTGACCCCAACACCTTAAAGGGTCCAATAAACCTGGGTGAAAGCATACTCTCTTTTCCAAGCCTCTGTTTTCCACATCAAGGGGAAACCTTCAAGAACACATGGTACCCAACCTTGAACTCCAAGGGCCTCCTTATACTATTTACATAAGAATTTTGGTGGTCTTATGATGCATTCATCATTTCATAAAAAATATGATCCTTGTCTATATTTCTCTTCAACACATTGGGACCAAGAATAACTGCCTCCAAAATCTCTAGCCATAAAAAAAATAACAAATTATCATCCCATACAAGGCCTTAAAAAGATACATTCCAATGGAAGAGTGATAGGTATTTTTATAAGAAAACATAACCAAGGTTATGTGTCATAGCCATGATCCACCACTGTCGAAGACATACACTCACAATATATCCTCTAATGTTAGGATAGTTCGCTATGTTTTACCATCTTCCTGAGGGTGGAAAACAATGATGAGGAATAAAAGAGTACCAAAAGTATGATGAAATCCCATCCAAAATCATGAGGTAAAACATATATCCCGATATGAGACAATATACCTCATAAATCCATGAAAAACCACCACCTCATCCACATATCTCTTAGAAAAAGCATCCACTATGCCCGACTCCTTGATCACTAAAAAGTGGTCTAATTTCATCAACTGATCCATGATCACCCAGATAACATCACAACCTCCATGTGTTTTGTGTGACATTATAATGAAATACATATATATTTCATATAATTTATACTCAATAAAATAAAAATGTTGCAAAAAACTTCCAGGAACATTATGCTCAACCATTACCTATTAGAAAGACACACACTTTTTCACAAACTCCGCTTCTGCCTGTTTCATTTCGAGCCACCAAAACTGCATCCTCAAGAAATGATACGTCCTAGAAACTTTTGGGTGTACCAACAAAGGCGATATATGAAACTCATTAACTATACATCACCACTGGAACAAAAAACCTCCCAAAAAACAACACTCAGTTCTTACCATCCTCTAGAAATCCCTCTAGATCATCACAATGGACAACACAATCACACATGACCTCTAAATATGAGTCTCCCCGCTAAGACTCCTCTATCAGCTACATCTAATAAGACAATATCGTCATCTAAAATAAAACATCATCTACCACTATACACCATTGCATAAAAGTGAAAGGCTGACAACTCATCCATTTCTCTCCAAGAATCCTGAAACTCTTTCTTTCCCAGACTTCCTACTCAAATAATTTTCTATAACATTCCCCTTTCCTAAGGTGTAGGCGATCTCAATATCAAAATCCTAAAAAACTCTATCCACCTCCACTACCACATTCTCAAATAACATGGGAAAAGACATACCTCAATATCTTATGATTAGTGAACACCACAAATCACTCCCTAATGAGGTAATACTACCACAACTTCAGTGAAAAAATCACCGCTACCAAATCCATATCATGGGTGAAAAAGATACACTCATGGGGACATAAATTCCTAGAACCATAAGAGATCACTTCCCTATAATGAATTAACTCTCATCCCAAACCCATATGAGAATCATTATAAAAAACCTCAAACATTAAACCCTGCTTAGAAAACTGACGCACCAGTGCATTGAAAAAAGAACCCCTTCAAGTAAATGAACTCTTGCTGATAATGATGTGTCCAAAAAAAGCATGGTATTTTTTGGTCAAAACTATAAATGGGGATACTAATTGAGATAAATTGATAAGAAAAACTCTGATAATAGCCTGTGAGACTATAGAAATTGAGAACCTATTCCACATTCTCGGGTTTTTACCAAGAAAAAACTATATCAAACATGGAAAGGTCCACTACCCACCCTACTAAGACACCACATGCTCAAGGAAATGTACCTCTCGTGTCAAAAATTACACATCAAAAACTTTCCGTATAGCTGGTTTTGTTGAAGAACCTGTAAAATGGATCTGTGAGGATCAACATGATACTCCTATGATTTTGATTAGATCAAGATATCATCAATGAATACGATGATGAACTGATCTAGGAAATCACATAACATGTAGTTCATAAGACCCATGAACATTGCTACTGCATTTTTAACACCGAATGACATGACTACAAACTCGACGTGCCAATACCTGCATATGAAGGTGGTATTTGGAATAAATCTCTCCTTTACCCTCATCTGGTGATACCCAAACCACATATAGATCATAGAAAACCAACTCACCCCTCTCAGATGGTAAAAAATATCATCTATTATCAGAAGAGGGTAACAGTTCTTAACCTTCACCTGATTCAATCTCGAGTAGGCTATACACAACCTTATACTTCCATCCTCATTCACATAGAACAACAATAGAGCACCTCATAATGACACAATAGGATAAATAAAACCATTATACATTATATAATCTGTCTAAATACTTATATCCTACAAATTAGAATGTGTCATCCCATTAGGGGCCTTTGAAATTGAAGAAGCACTATGACACATGTCTATCCCGAACTCAACATCGTGTCATGGGGGTAGCATCATAAACACCTCTAAAAAAAAATCCAGGAACACCACAATGACCATGTGAACCTCTACCATCCTATCATCTACTAATTCCTCATAGAAGTCAGTCTCCAAGGAATGATGGGGCTCCACACACTAACTTCCCACCTGATAACCTCACTCACCAATGAAAACCACACACCAACTATCCACATATGTGAAATTGACTATACTCTAGAAGTAGTCGACAACATCATGTATATAATACAACCAGTCGATGGTAATAATAAATTCTTATGACTACATCTATAGTAAAAAAATATTCCAATGGGACTGATGTGGCCCCATCATCAGTCTACATCCCCAACACACATCAAACAAGATGGCCTGACCTCCAACTGGTGTAGTCAACATTAGGTGCATGGTAGGCATCTCTACATATATTCCCATAAAAATGTCTAGAGAAGGTGAAATAAAGAAGTGTGAATATCTTGAGTCAAACAAGGAAAAAACAAGGTTACAAAACAAACTTATTGTACCTATGATGATCTATGATTGCTCTAAAACCACCACCTCCAATGCATGCAACATACCACACCCATCTCATATGAATCTTTGCAAACATACACCTCCAAAACCATACTCAAGTAAAGATAAATGAACATGGAGAATATCCTGAGGTCATCCTCTACCAACTCCATCTCACCTCATGGAGCATAATCCTGCCTCCCATTATACTGAAATTATATAACTGAAAACTGATGTCGAGGCTATCCCTAAACCTATCTATCCCCACCAAACAGAGTATAGGGAACCACTGGATACTAGTTTTGGAAATGGAAAATAACCTTATAATAAAAAACAATGGCACAAACCACCAAGGAAAAGAATGGAAATCATTGTCCTTAGAAGGATAGAAAAGAAGCCACTAAGGTCGAATCCATATTGGGAAAATATTTGAAGGTCCTAGTTCTTGAGACCAGCCAGTAAAAACTCTACTCCTTGAGTTACCCTACTGGTTCCCCTCTCGTGGTAAACATCCTCATGAGTGCATCTTCTCAATAACCTCCTCCTTCTGTACCTCTTGACACATTAGAAATGTAAAAGGAGTAACTGCATACTGGATAAAAGAATGAAGTTCCTCCTCATGAAATCTTGCATGAGAATACTCATATAAAAAAAGTTCTGGTGACATAGAAGGTGATTGAACAAGATTCCAAGCCTCCACACTGACATACTCCCATGATGAAGGGAAAAAATATCCTACCTCTTCCCTACCATTATGTTTGACGAAAGAAACTCTTCCAAGAACTCCTTATTAAAGTCAACCCATGAATTTTTACCCCAAATATTGCATCCACAAATGATGAATAGATCCCCACATATTGATATTTTCCAAAGTTAATTAGCACTCTATCAGGTCCAGGACCAACTAGAAAGTGATATCGAGATTTTCCATCTAGCTCTCTGTCTCCACATCTAAATCACTATCTCAGTATACCCCCAAAATTCTACCATTAGAAAGTACACAACACACTCTCCCAAACCTCATCATCCTCTATCAGATTGACTCTACAATGATCAATTTCTTCAACATGCTGAACATCACCTGCGTGAAACACATGCACACAATAAATATGAGAAATAACTGAAAAAATAACTTCTTATGACCGGTAGTATGAAATTTCAATCTAATTAATTATTAATTTTATTTTATTCATTTTATAATTCCCAAAACAACCCAATTAAAACAAAAAAACATGCCATCATTATCCATGTAAAACTCAAAGGTATCTACTTTGTAAATAGGTCCTCCTCATTTGGTTGTTCAATGAGCTCAATGTTCATGCTTCAGGTTACGACGGGCCATAAAAACCTATGTCCAACCTAACATACCTGAACTATGTCCTGCACTAAGTTCAACTGAAACTATTGTCATACTAAACCATGAAATCCTCACTATTCCTAACTCCAAAATCTATCTTATCTCTAAACCATTCCATTGATTCCACACTTTCACAAACCCCTCTATCCAGAGATAACATAATGAGTGGAGAGATATAATGACCCCCCGAGTCCCACCTCCAGTAGGCCCCATGATAGTGAATAATAACAAGGGTATAAAAATATCGTATATTGTAGGCATTACCCTTTATAAAAAAGTAGGATAGGGAGATAAGATGAATCATCCACAAGAAACACCATGATATAATATAAAAAGAAACAAAAACCATCTCATAATGAATTTATAAATAGAACTGAAATAGATAAAATTATCTAATGTTTAATACCCAAAGTAAATCTAAAGATGTGACTCCATTTATATCAAAGGGTTCGAGCATGTAATTTTCTACACAGTCCATATAATCATACTGGAAACCTTAAAATAGTATATATACATAGGGTGAAAATATTAGAATACTTAGTAGGAAATCCATAGTTTCTTGTTCACATGTGAAAGAAGCACACTAATGCACCCATGAGAATACAAGAGAACGAAAAAACACCTATGCAGGTATACAAACCAAACCCAATATCATCATGGAACTCTCACCAAATAATGAATCCCAATTAATATAATATAATATGAATAACATTGATAAGGGTACCCCACACCGCTTCCACCCAGTATGTAGCTCTCGCACCCCAATGTCGTACATCCAAGAATATCATCACTTCTATGCACCACACCACCCACATGCATGATAATAACACATCCTACTCGAAGACACCATGACACACCACCTCACAAGCATTGAATCATCACATCATTCCCAAAAACAACTATGCCACAACACAACCACAACCAAATCCAGAGCAGTAGGGTATCATTAACATGCAGGCCATCAAACTCATTCCCTCATCCTACCATGAACGACCCCCACAACAAGCTTCCCCACAAGAACGGTCATATCACACAACAATAAAAAAAACATGGGGCACTACCCCACTAGTACAGTCATATCAAGCCTAAAAAGACTTGGGATATCACAACAACTCTCTAATGCACTAACAGAACTACGACCATCAAGCCTTGTACAATAACTACCTTCCTGGAAGAGAGAGTGGGAAGGAGTGGGTACCCAACCATTCATCCTCCTCAACAAATTTCAGGAACATACCCCCACATGACTATGTTGGTGTCGGCACATAGATCTCACTGTGGATGGGGTTCATATAGAAATCACAAGAATTATAAAATTATATAATATATAATATCAAATAATCAATCCCCACATATGGGTTCACAACCAAAATCTAACCAACTCACAACACCATCACCTTTTCTTCCACCTCTAATTCCATAAAACCACACAACAAGCCACAAACCATGTTTCACATTTCAAACTAATTTCATTTAATCATCCCATTCTTTTCATTATTTATAATCAACCATGTTTAACCACACAAACCATCATTTAAATATTCATTAACCATTTACAACCCATTAAAAAAAACCAAAACATGGATTTTCAATCATTATTATACAATTATTTATTCCATCACTATACAGGCATGAAGTAAAACACAACCACATATCACAAGTATCTCCTAATCTTCATCATAAAACCACCTCGATGGACCAACATTATGTCCAAACAACCACCTCCTTGCCACTATAAAAGAATGGACAAACAAACCACCTCCTTACTGCCCAAAAATCACATCCAACAAAAAATATTCCCATCATTCCCAACCACACATCATTCTCCCACAAACACAAACACACATCACAACAACTCAATATCATTTTACAGACTTACAAATGGCTTTTATCACATTCCACACTATTTTTTGGGTGTTATCACAAAATTCATAATCCATGGGTAACCATTTCATTATCCAAATACAAGTGGTTAGTCAATTTTATATTTTAGAGTGATATCAGAACAATCATAGAAAAGAAGAAATCACGACACATATATCCAATACAAACAAATCCCCCAATGGATATTATTTTCAGTAGGGAATAAATCCTATACAATCAACAATATCACAGAATATAAAATCTATAAAATCATGTAAATAATACCTCATTACCCTTTTAAATTAAATTCAACTGGTTATTAATCTATGATTAAGCCAACATAACCAGAAACCATAGGTACACAAATGTAAACCCATCATTCATGATGAAAAATAAATAGAATCGAGGGATTATGTTCCTTAATTATTCTTTTCCAACTCGATGCGCACTACAAGGAGAAGAAGAAACACCCACAAACCACAATCACCACATGAGAAACCATAGATGAACCATAGTTCAACAATGAGATGGTGGGAACCAATCCCCCATGGAAGGAATCTCAAAACACTTGAATGGGTAGATACTGTATGCTTTGAATGAGAGAGAATAGGGTTTAAAAAAAACCCAGATAAATGGAAACATAAAAATGTGAAACACATGGAAATTACATTGTGTGTAATCCATTTACATGTCTTGTAAATATTAGTGTTCGGTTTTCACAAAAACAATGCGTCTACATTTTATTATTTAACCCATAAAATCTACATGTCGTGTAATACCCCATGAACCTTCCATCATAAGCCATGAACCACACTTACACATCATGTAAGCTTTACACACCACATATTCACCATTCTTCCAGTATTTAATAGCCAAAATCCTCTAGACTCACTATAAGCATCTTCAAATCACATCCAAATCCAAAACTCATAAATGTAATTGGATGGGAAGGAATGGAGTGTCAAAAATTATTTATTACTATTACATCTCTTTAGTTTCTATGAAACATTGGATGATCAATAGTTGCAGAAATTCACTTGAAAGACATAGTTTGTCCTTGGTTCTAGATGATGTAAATTTTTGAGAAAATTTTAATGTGTTAAGGAAATATTATTTCTAAAAATTATTACTTTGGAAATTCATTATTTAATAGTGTAGAAGCTTAATTATTTAAATTTGTTAAATCTAAATGTACTAGATTTTTGTTTCAATAAATTCTGGTATTGGATAATCACGTTAATGGTTTATATAAAGCTATTAAAGATTTTTTATTAGTGGATTGAAGTCTTAGAACTAGTGCGATGGTACATCTAAATTACCAACTTCATTCTTACATGATTCCTCACACACACTACTAATTAAAACTCTATGCTGTCAATTGTTGGTTTTGAAATACCCACAAGTGCTATATTTATTCCCTAAGTATCCACAAGTTTTGTGGGAGGTTCTATTAATCTTATATCATTTAGTGAAAAATCCAAAATGACCTTGACAGAGATTGTTACTAATATTATAATCCAAAACTATTAGATAAATCAAAACTCTCCTCAATTAAATTGAAAAAGTTTTGGGAGGAGATTATGTTTCACTTGTAATGATAAGTTCACTACAATGTATAAATCAAGGTAACACACCTCCAATAATAGAATTTTCATTATAAAATCCATCATAAATCCATTAAAATTATACCTTACATTACATATCACTCCAAAATTATCATCGTTCAAAAAACCATTCCAAGATTCATATTCATGGACGTTATTAAGGATAGCCAGTGGAAGTTTTCTTATACATGAACAAACTCTTTTATATTGTTCAAACATGACATGTGTGTCATCTCAATCTTCAATAAAGGGTCACATTTTATTTTATAGCATTGGTGGGTGGAGATGATCACATGAACTTCCAAGGATTCATTAATGAACTTCAATTAATGATATGTGGCCATATAATTTTTTTCCTACTTATGAATTAATAGTGTTAGGGTTCAACATTGTGTTGAGTATGTGATGAGCAACCCAAAACAAATAAAAAATGAATTATGATTAGTGAAACAGTTATGGGACTTGGGTTGTTTATAGATATCAGAGTTTTTTGAGTGTGTTCTTATGTTGTTTAATGGGTTTAGTGTGTGAAAAATTTTTGAAGTAGTTTAATTTTAAATTTGGTTTTTGAAAGAGGTGGCCTAACCTTGGACCATAACTTTTCCTTATAAAATCATTATTATATTTATGCTATCCTATTGTCTATGTAATCAAGTGAAACCTCAATCGATTATGCTTAAATGGATGTTTTAGATTGATTAGGGGATGTAATGATAACGTCATTCTCTAACCTCACCTATTCTAGTGATCAGAGGTCTCCAATCACCCTAGGGTCAATCAACTATTCATGATCAAAAGAAATGGAGAAAACCTAACTGGCCTATGTGTGTGATCCAGTGAAAGAGGGAAGATGAATTCAAAATTAATAGCAATAGTGAAATCACCTAATCTTTGAAACCATTCAAATAAATCTAGAGAAAATGAATATGAAAGATTTTTCAATTAAAAACAGAATTCCATCATAGGGGGCCAAGGGAATATCCTCATTTTGACCACTAAGGGTCTAGTGTTCCATCACAGAAGTCATTAAAAAAGAATTAAGAAAGATAGAAAAATATTAACTCAATCAAACTGTCTCTAATGTACCCTTTCTTATCCTAGTGAATAGTTACCCATCTTATAGCATAATGATGTGATATCTTTGGAATGCTTCGATTACCACTCGAACAACATGAAATTATTCAACATCCTTAAGTGATTCAAGACATACAAAATACTCTTCAATTTAAATATCAAGAACTAGAGAATTATCCATCCTCATATGTTCGAAACATGTCTAGCTCAAGGTTCATGATGGATTGAGATGGGAGTATTGAATCTTCAAACCATGATTCATACTTATCCCACGAACGAATTCTGTACCTGTTTGAGAAAAATCCTATAAAAATGATGTGTTACTTAACAATTTTAGTGGATGTTAAATTATTCTAGAGGTGGGAAGAAGATGCGTGTTTTGGGTAGAATAGACTTTGAATTCATGGGCTTCAATGAAACTGGTTCAACTCTTTGAAAGTTTGGAAAGTGTTGGGGTAGATCCCATACATAGGATGGAATGGTACATGGAGTTGTGAATCTGCCTCTACATGTGTTCAATATTAGGCACAATTTTATGGTATTGAATTAATGAAGGGCCTAAGAATTATCTTCCATTTTCTTGATCAAAGTGTTCTAATCTAGTCCGGGTTATATTGGTTTTATAGTGGAGGAAGCCTTTCACTGGGTTGGTCTTGGGAAAAGCTGGTGTTAATTTTGGTTTTCAAATTTAAAATCATCAATAAAAGTTTCCATGAAAAAATTATGTAATTATGAATATTATTATATAATTTATTATGTTCAAGATTCCTTCTAGATGGGCCACAACATGGGCCTTCAGTGCTTCTGGTCTTCGTGTTGGGTTGTGGGGTGCTTCCAGCTTACTGGGATGCTCGCTCAGCCAGATGATATTTTGGCCCACCTCTTCCTAGCTTACCTCCCTGACGATACACATGAGTTGAGTTCTACATGTCTTTGATACCACTAATCCAACCACTCTACCTCTTTCTAGTTGTGTGTTCTTATTTTCAGCGATCCATGCCTACTACTAGCTAACCACTCCTTGCCTTTCACACGTACTAGTATTATCAGGATTTGTTTCTCCCACCTAGTATTCTCAAACCATCTTTTCATCTCAAGCACAACACAAGTCCACCTTGCCTGTTGTTCCTGTCAGACCATCACCTTACCTCTACGATTCTATTATTACCTTGCATCCCTTTATTACTTGTGTGTGTTTCTTTTCCTATTGGATTCATCCTATAGAGAGGGTTTGAGAGAGGAATTCATGCGGTTCTCTTATTCAACATCTTTACACAACCTATATTATAATGATATTCTCCAATGGAGACATCACCACTCACGATTCTTGTTCAACCAACACACCTTCAATGCATACCAGGCCAGAAGAGTCCAGTTCTCCTACTCTATTATCAGGTCCTTAGTGTAGGTCAAAGATTTGTAAGGCTGTATTTGTTTTTCTGATTATATTCTATGTTGTATCTTCTTCCTTATTCTTGGTTGGGGATGGGGTGGGCATGCGTGAGTCCGTCTTGTTTGAGGGCATACCTTTCCATATTCGATTCAGGATCCATCACTGGCTCCTGGTGTGATGAGGTCCCTATTCTCATAGAGTTTCTATGGTCTACATGAATTTCCCCTACATTACTTTCTTTGTTGTATGCAGTTTTTTTCATAACAATAGAGGAGGGTGGTAGAGTTATTTCCATGGAGTAGAACTAAATAATTCTGAACCACATACATCATTTTTGTTTTTTTACTTTTCTACACTTTGTTTAATGTATTTTCCTTTCTCATGGTTGGTTTTCATTTTTTTACCTCTTCTTTAGGAATTATTTTGATTATAGAATCTTATTCACTGCTTTTGTGCTTGTTCTGGTTTGTCTATTCTAATTGAACTCCCTCACACTACTTCATAATTGGTATCTAAGACTTTATTTTCAACATAATCATGACATCTCTTAATCTAGATGTTGATATGTTGGATGAAGAAAATGATTTTAAGTCGTGGAATGTAAAAATGAGTGTGTTGATAATCCAAAATGGATCCATAGACACTCTTTTAATTCCTAATAATTTTGTAGTTACTGTCTCTGCTGAAGGATAGTCTTCCACCACTAGTGTGGATATTGACCCCAATGTTCTTGATAAATCTCATTGTATGATGTTGTTAGCCTTAAGAGATAGGGCCTTATAAGAGTTTGTGCACGAAACTACTACTAAGGGAATATGTATTATTCTTGAACATTTATAGATGACTAAGTCTCTTCTATTTCATTTATACATGAAAATTCCTCTTTATACCTTTAAAATGAACCCCAGATCTTCTGTTCGTGTTCATATTGATTCTTTTAAAAAAACATTTCTTGACTTAGCCAATATAGATGTTAAAATAATCAATGAATATCAAGACATATTTTTTTGACTTCCCTTGATGATTCCTTTAACTCTTTAGAAGACTCTATGATGTATGGTAGGGAATCGATCACATTAGAAGAGGTTAAATCAGGTGTGTTATCTTAAGAACTTCAAACACATGGTTTGAAGGCTAATTTTAATGGAGTAAAATCCAAAAGTCAACTAATGTATAATAATGGTAAAATTCATAATAATGAAAGGAATCAAAAGAACCGATTTAAGAATTTATGATGTTTTGAGTGTGGAAAGACCAACAATATAAAAAGATACTATCTATACTATATAAATAAAGATAGTATGGACCAATCTCATGTGGTATGCCTTAGTTTTACCACTGTGGATGTTATTTACTTCATGTTTAGTAGTCCCTTTTTTAGAATTAAGCATAGATTATTTGTAGTATATCTTTTGCGATCCTATGACTGTCCCTACTTGTTTTCAGGGGAACCTAGTTAGGAGAGAGGGTTTGTCAGGGATGGACTAATCCATTCAGGCTTAGGTGGGGATTCTTATCCTTTTGGATTCCTTTTTTGGTCACTATGGTTTTCTACTGCTTTATTACTATTGAATTATTTTGATATATGCTATATTTTCATTTTCATTGTATTTTACCTTGAGTAAGGTTGTGTTTTAAAGAATCTACATTCTTGGGTGTTTTTATTTGTGATGAAGACATATGTAATAATGGTGAGCTCTATTTCTTAATGTTGATTCATTGATAGTTTAATTTATGATCAAGATTTATTAATTTTGATAGTAGTAGATGTTTAGTATGGGTAGAGCATGTTCCACTACCGACACATGCAATGTAGTATTCACACTAGGTGAGTAATTTGTAGATATGGGGTTTGTTTATGAAAATCTACATGCACTACTAATAGGTTAGGGGTATATAGGTTGTAACAAGCCATATATTTTTTTATTTTCTTTTTATTTTGAAATGGTGATGATTTGTCAGTTTTGGTTTTAAAAATTAAAATCCTGTATAAAATTTTCCATGAAAATGTAATTTTATTTTGATTATTATTTTTAGGACATTTATTATGTTCAGGATTCTTTTTGGCTAGGCCTCCACTTGGGCCACCTAGGTTATGTGTTGGGTTGTGGGGTGCTTCCTGCATGCTGGGGTACTCGCTCGTCCTGCTGATTTATTGGCCAAACTCATCCCGACTTTCCACCCTAGTTATCATCATGGGTAGAGTTCTACTGGCCATCAATTACCACTAATACAATGGCTCTGCATCTAGTTTTTTTTGTGTTTTATTATTTTCAGCGATCTGATCCCACTACTGGGTAACTACTCCTTTCAGGCCACGTGTCCCAATTTTAGAGGAATTTTTTTCACCTGCTTGCTGTTCTCGAACCATATTGTCGTCTTTATCCAACAACGCGTACACCTCACCTACTGCACCTATCAGTCCCTCTATATTTGTGTGTCCTTTTTCGTTGGGATTTATCCTTTAGAGAGAGTTTGAGAGAGAAATTCTGACGGTTCTCTGCTTTGACAACTTCACAAACTCTCTGTTACTGTGATCTTATCTGGTGGATACCTCCCCTTTCACGAATCTTTTTCAACTAACACGCCTTCAAGAAGAATCAGGCCACAATAGTACAGTTCTCGAGCATTCTTATCAGGTTATTGGTGCAGGAATTAGTTTTGTAAGGCTATATTTTTTTTTTTTTTTTTCTGTTTTGATTGTATGATTTGTCTTTTTTATTCTTCTCGGTTGGGGTTAGGGATGGAATTCCAGAGTCTGTCCAGTTCGAAGTCCTATGTTACCATATTCGAGTCAAGATTCATTGCTGGCTCCGGGAGTGATGACGTCCCCATTATCGGTTAGTTTCTATGGTCCCAGTGTGTTTATCGCTTGTTTATTTTCTCTGTTGTCTATTGTTTTTTACATAATAATAAAATATTTTTGTGGTTTTATTTTGATAGGCATGAACATCATTAATCATTTGTGTTCTTTACTTTTCAACTCTTCTTTTTTTTATTCATTCCTCTTGGTTGGTTTTCTTTCTTGTTTACATATAACTTTCAAACTATTTTGAATCCCAAATCACATTTACTGATTTAGTGTTTGTTCTGGTTTGTCTGTTCTGATGGAACACCCTAATCCCAATTAATAGCCAAGGCAGTCCAGTGTAATGCCGCAGTTTGAGCTTTTGTGGAGCCAGCCTTGAGTGTGGCTACCTTCGAAGTAATGAGCTATGTAGACAGGAGCATCATGATGGAGACATGAGGTTGGTACTAATTTCATTTTGGCCTAGAATAAGAGATAGGATTTGGTTTTAAGTTGTTTCCTTTCTAGTGTAAATAAATGAAACACGTGTGGCCGACTGTTTGGAGACTATTTGGGGTGTGTCTTGGTGTGTTCAGGAATTTTATCGAAAACCTATGGTGTGTCCCTCTAATGACTTTTAGAAGGTCTACTGAGAATGTTTGAGGCCCTATCATCTTCAAAAACCTGCATATGGAACACACAAGAACTACCTCATACTCAATGAGAGTTCATCCTCGCGACATCTTCAATTCAACTTCTCTTGAACCAAGAATCCATAGCGCTTGAGAATTTTTTCATGTTTGGACTCCCTGCCACTTCTTTTATGCGTGACAAGCTCAAATCACAATCCATTGATTTCAAATGTTCACTCAGCTCAGGTTTATTTGAATCATGAGGATCCACATGACAATATAGGGAAATCGTGGTAGCTTGGAGGACGGTGTTCATGGAGTGGATGGCACATTAGGAAAGTTGAAGAGATTTAGCAGATTCGACCTTCACTTGTCGTAGATCGAGTATTGGGTGAAGATACATGCACATGAAAACTTGTCTTATCATTTCTTTATGGTAGCTTAGGGACATTTTTAATTTTTCACATGGCAGCATGATCTTCTATGCCTTTGGAGTGCAGCATCGCATGGATTTAATCTCTTTCATCTATAAAACATGATAACAACAATTGAGGGTAGAAAATGTCCATATTTTCATAGAATAAAATAAACAATTAAATATCCAAATTGAATGCCTTTAGTTATTGAATTGAATAAAACCATTGAGTCAATTTATGGATATCAATTAATTTAAAAATGAATTAAATAATTTGAAATCCATATTCGATCCTTTTAACAATATAATTTTCAAATCGATTTAAACAATGAAAGAACGATTTCAATGTTGACATTCACCACATTTATTGATGAGAGAAGAAAATTCTTAATGGAGGGATTCATCACATTTATTGATGAGAGAGGAAAATTATTAATGGAGAGATTTATATCACCATTACTTGAGGATTTTCTCTCAATATTAATGGATATTTAATTCTCAATATTAATGGATGAAAAAATGGATGTTGACTGCATTAATTGATTATTATGGACATGGTGTCTATATAAGAAGGATGCAAAAACATATTTTGAAAAAAGAGAAAGGAGGGGTTTGCCACCAAGATGTAGTTGGCAAGGGAGACCCGGGAAGGGGTTGCCGTGTTTACGGTGGCCCGTGTGGCACGACGACGACAACACAATTTTCTTGTACGTGTGGCGATGTTCTTGGCAAGGTGTTCAAGATGCAGTCCACCAGGAGCAAGAAGGGGGCTGCCGCGTCGGCGGTAGAATGTGCGGCGCGTCGACGTTTGACAGGTGCAGAGCAGCGACTACGAAATTGATGATCATGGCCACGTATTGAAAGTCTGCCTGATACGGTGATCAGGTTGCGTGTCCCGATTGGAGATCGGCGGTACATTATGATGGCGAGATCATTCGGGCGTCGCAAGCTGGTGCGAGACTGACGCATGTTCGGGTGAAGATCTCCGAGGTAGTGACGTTTCGTCGACAGAAGGGTGATGTTTTGTCACAGATTGATCTTCTGATACATGACGCCTGCGGGATGTTTATCAGAGACATGGCGGAGGCGTATCGGGGTGTGGTTTTCACACAGGTTTTCTACGCTCTCTTATTTGTAATTCAAGTTCGGGCGTTACTTGAATTCTTGTACTCTCTGATTCATAGTGGATATTTGGGAATTGCCCCATGGTTTTTTAATCCTCCACATGTGAGGGTTTTTCCACGTTAAAAATCATGCATGCTGATTTATTTATTCTGCTCATATCGCTTGGGGTTTCTCACGATATTTTTTGGCAATCAATTTTCGGCCCAGATTCGGGATTCTCCCCAACATTCAAAAACCTATTATCATATTAATTTTAAAATTTTGGTTTGTTATAATAACCAAAAAATTGAATAAATAATAAAAATCACAAATTGAGTCCATTAAAAAATTTATTACAATATTTTCAAAAGTAGAAAACAATGTCTGATTATCAATGATTTGGATTAATTGTGGTGTAAATTTCTATGAAAAACTGATATTTTGGAATATTTGGCTCACATAAATATGACTTGGTTACAAACCTTAGATTCACACATAGTAGATTACAACATACCTTCCATAAAATTCTATTTCAGCGATGAATTCATAACATTTACGGGATAAAAATCCCCACTAATTCATCAAGTTCACTATCAAAACATAATTTTTTACTCGAAAAAGGAGACAACAACCAATTTTTTGTTTCGTTATATAGATTGAGAGTGGTTTACAATCATAAAAATATAACAATCCCACTAATTTTTTTCATCTATCTTACATTCCATTTTAAGACCATATGAATATGTTTTTTAAATTCTTCAAGAGTTACAATTAAACCATGCTTATACCCACCACATCTCATTGTAATCAACCTCACCAATGTGCCGGATCGTATGAGTATGTGTTTTACTACAATAGGGGTATATTGTAGATTATAAAATAAAATTTAAAATTTTACCAACCTAGTTAAGTATGTTTATCAGAAGATTCATACCAAAGAATTTATTATCAGAGAAAGAAAAGTTTATAGTAAACTATAGAATAATTTTCTTATCAAAATGCATAGAGGAAATAAGAAGTTATATAAAAATAAATAATAATGTGTTTAAATTACATAAGGAAAAATATACTAATGATTTACAAAAAGGTTTCATCAATTAACATTATATGTAAAGGTAGTTCTAATCAAACAGACCATATCCACGATATGTGACCCTATCATTGGGTCTTTATTCCACACAAGGTAGTCCTCGATTATAAGATCTAATACAACTTGTATTTCCTTATCCCTAGGGACCCTTGATCAGTAAGATTAGAAAAAGCTATATCTCTCAAAACCATGAGATCCCTTGATCACAACAGATCATACACAATGATTAAAAAAGTTAGATAACTTAAGGAATTTACCAAAATCCTCACAAATAGGTGACTTAAGTGAAAAAATATTTAAAGAATAAAATGAAGCATTCACTCACTACAAGTTGTTAAAAAAGCTTCATACAAACATTAGACCGCATTAGTAATATGATCCTTGTCCTAGACTATACAACTCTATATAAAGAAAATATTCCAAGAGTCATATTCTACATTTCTTGGAATCAATTGAAACAACATCACATAATATCCTTCTTCACATGAATGGATCATCACATCATTTCCATCTGATCATCATCTTGATAAATCACTATAATAATGGATGTAGATTCCATCCGTTAGAATGATTATGTTTATCCGGTGTAATGTGTGATGTTCTTTGTCTAGTAGTCTTAATAAAAGTTCATTCTGACAAGTATGTTTTCCTCTTTTTGATGAAGTTTGTCTAATAGATTGTTTATAACTTTATCTGATGGGATTTTCTATACATTGTCTTATGGAATTTATAATCTATCATCCAGTGGACTCTATATCCATATATTTGATGTAAAAATCAAAAGTTCATCCTATAAGGAAGTTCCATATGATTTTAAAGATATTATTCATCCATTAATACAAATTTCATACAAAAAACTTCTTATGACCTTGGGAAGTATAATAGTTAGTAATGTATAAACATTTAAAGAATTGGTTTGTGTTTTTCAAAAGGAATGGATAAAAAGTGTAGGAAATAAACTTTTGACTCAACACTATGATTAAGGATATACCATATATTTATTAGTTTGGACAAAAAATAGTGATTTAAAAATGGTATTTGAAATATCTAGAGATAATTAATCAATCAAGTAAAAGATCATATTCTACTCCCATTTTATTTGTTTATTAAAAAGATGGTACCTAGAGATTTTGTGTTAACTTTTAATCATTAAATTCCATCTTTGTTAAATAACCATTTTATATGAAAACATTTTATGATTTACATTAGAAGGTCTATAGATCCAAATTTTATCAAATATTAATCCAATCCTCTAATTTCATGAATAAAATTTATTCACATAATATATGCATTTTGAATGGATTTTAATTCCATTTGGACCTAGAAATACACCAATAATATTTTAAGTGTAAATAAAATCAAATTTTAATCACTTTATTGAAATTTGGTGATAATATTTTTTAATGATATAGTGATTTATAGATGGAATTTCAATCAAAATATTCAACACATTTCCAATGTGTTTCATCGACCTTCCCAGTAGTGGTTATATGAAAAATTTCACAAATAATCATTTATACAAAAAATTATTGAGTAATGAGGATTAATATTCTATGTTAACAATGTTGAAATATATGATTCAAAGGTGTAAAGAACTAGTAGTTGAACAAATCCTTAGAAAATGACTAAAATTCATGTATTATTGAGTTCTAATAGATATTCTAGATGATTCAATAAATTCCATGCACACATTTAGATACTCTTGAGAATCTGGTTCCAAAAAATATTTCAATGGAATGACTACACATCTCATTTTTTCATCGATATAAAACATGAAATTTAAACAATTCCATTTTCTTTATTTCTTGATTTCACACAACCATTTTTTAAAATCAATATTTTCTAAATAGAGATGAGAGTTTTTTATAGTAAATATAGCCACCTGATTTACCTTTTTTAGGAGAAATTATCACTAAAAAACATTAGGTGCGTTTAATTCATGATCATGGTTAATATTTTATTAAAAAAATGATAGCTAAAAACCATCATTACCTATTAGAATATTATTTTTCATATGTATAAACCAAAAGAGTTGAATGTTTAGGTGACCAAGTTATAAAAAAACTAAATGAAGTTGAATTATTTCCCAAATTCATACACAATAATTTTATGATTAAATATAAATTGGGCCACACTAATTTAGTAGTAAATATTTTTCATCACTGAGCAGATAAATGATTACCCATTTTCAATAAAATCAATGCATTATTTTAATTTATCACAATATCTTGCAACTTATATTAATATAAAAAATCATACATTAATTGTGGTTTCTTGCTTGTAAATCTCTATGTACAGATGGGTTATGAAAATCGATGAGAATTCAAATTCTTCATTTTGCTGGATGGTTTGTTTTGAGATCCAAGACCCAAAATTAGTTTTCACGAGTTTGGAAATCTCAAAACAATGTTTTTGGATGAGGAAAAAGCCATAGTTAGTGGAACTGTTGTTCAAGATGAATTCAGAGGAGGCCTGGGGTGGTTGGCCTTTTGAAATTTAGTAGTAGGCTGCCGACTAGCTGGTGGGATGGGCCATAGCCCAAAACCCTTCATAGGATCACTGGCTATCCATCATGCCACTAGTTAGCCGATGGGGCCCAGTGACTATCCAGTGTTATTTTGGGTAGTTTTTAGCATTATTTTTTTTCATGTTTTTGGTATCATATGCTTCATGTTTTAGGTGGAAAAGGGGATCGAGAGAGGTCACTTTGTGGCTGAATCTACCCCCATTGCCTCTACTTCTATCTTCCATGACAAGGGATGATTTTTAGTGCATTGCAATGATGATTCAATGTAAAATCATATGTTTAATCTCATTATTATTTCCCATTTTTCTATCCCTCTGATATTGGTTCATTTGAGAAATGTATTTTTTGTTTATTACATTGAATCATGGTGAAATCATTTAATTATGATTGTAATTCCATGTGGGTTTGAGAGAGGGTTCCTCGAGAGGATGATTTCAATTTGTTTTATTCCATTTTGGTTGTTGTATGTTTTCTAATGAATTTATATGTCTTTTGATGAAATTGGGTGAAATTGACAATTGTAAATATCATTTAAATTAGGAATTTTGATTTGATTAGGTTTACGTGTGTGTCACGAGCGGACCATTCCTCGTTACTCAAGGATTTAGTGAGTGAGTGTTACCTGGTGAGATTTTAGGATTTTTTCCTATTTCAGATTTTTTTATTAATTATAAAATATTATAATTTATTATTTAGTGATTTCTGGTGTGACATAGGACCTTGGGTTGATGTAAAATGGCATATTAAGCTAAGGTGAGCATAGAAGAGCACAAGAAACATGTTATTGGGCGATAATACTAGAGTAAGTGGATTCATTGAAGGGGTTGGTGGTCCCTTGAGTATACCGCTATGGTAATTTATTTATTTTATATATGTTTTTCATATGATATGTAGACTATCCAAAAAGGAAAATTGACCTCCTTTTTTTAATTAAAATTTTCAATTAAAATTAAAGTCTTATATATGAAATGGAAAAAGTTCCAAGGCTTTGATTCACCTTGTACATTAGCTAAATGACTGAATTGTTAATGGACATGGCCTTGATTGTGAATATAAAACCAATGAGATATGTGGACCCTGTGGGGTGTTAAATAAATCAAATTAAGATGATAATATGTAGTATTCATAATATATGATCCCTTAGAAATTTACAGGAAGAGGTGAGTGATGAGATGTGATGGATGGGCTAATGATTGGACAGATGATAACACTGTGATGCCTTAGAGTTATTGGGATAGTTGATATTGCGACGAGGTTAGTGTTACTTCCCCAATATAAGGTGATTACCTAGATGGGTGTTCCTTGAGTAGGACTTGATGCTAGTTTGGGTGAGTGGAAAGACCTATGAACTTATATGTGAGACTAGAGTTATCCCACTTTTTGAGACTGATTCTAGTAGGGTTTTCCCTATGAGGCCATTGAGGCTGATATATGACTATGATGATTCTAAGGGACACTATGTACTCTAAGTAATGGGTGTTGATTTTAAGAGATGGAATCATAATTGAGGGACCCTTTTAGGGTTTTTGTATTATGATTTTACCTAGTAAACCCCAGTGGGTTCCCTAGTGGGTGATCCTATGGGTTCTTGAACCTACTGAGGTTATGTTTGGGAAATGGCTAGAGATGACTGTGGGAGTCACCTAAGAACTCATATCGATGATGTAATCCTAAGGTGGCAATGGTTCTGTGAAATATGATGATTTCAGTGGGAAACATTGCACACCGAGATTTATTTCAGATACATGGGATGCCTGAGATGTTCTCAAAGGATCCTACCTTCATGATTTATACATGGTTGGGGGATTCCTTGGAATCCATCCTTAGGTTTGTGATTTCCTATTTAGGTACCCACATATATATTGTTATCTATGGTCTCGAGATTTATTGGATATAAATATTAAATTTGGGACGTTGATATGTCTAGATGTTCTCCTTTGACTGTGAGATTCCTTGAACTAGTCCTTAGGTATGGCGTGCACATATGCATAGATGTTCATATTTGGCTATGGTATTCCTTGAAATAATCCTTGGGTATGGGGTGGATATTATACATATATATTTATACACATCTAGGGGACACCTTGGAATATTTAGTTAGATCTATAATGAGAATTTTTAAGTCCCCATGTACATCTATATAATCAGTTATGGTTGGGGAGTCAATGTATTTGGATCACTGATGATACTATTTGGGATTCCATGGGTTTTTTCCTCATATTTTTAAGGATTACTATTAGGGATACTATGGATTTGGAGCCTCGGTGATATTGAATTGGAATATTCATGTGATGTTCCTAGATATTACTAACACTGGATGAAGCATGTATGATCATCCTTGGGTGTCACCTTAGAACACGAGTATCGATGATTGTAATTTATTTCTTCCTTCGCAGTTTGTTTTACTTATTCCACTGAGAATATCACATGAATTTGTTACTATATTTTCTGGTTATGTGTGGGACTACAATAGTGATTCCCTACTAAGTATTATACTCACACCCTTCTTGGACGGTCATGGCACTTGGGTACTCAAGAATCTATTCACTATTCATAGGTTGATGTTGGGTAGAGGATAGAGACTTGATTGTTCAATTGGATGGTTTGGAAAAAGTTAGTATATGGATGGGGTTAGGATCAGTGAAAAATGAATCCTTTCACTTTACTTCATTTAATTTTTTGGGTTATCGACCTTGTAGGAAATCCTTACCTATATGAATTCCTATTTTAGGATTCATTTATCATTTATAGGACTTGTTTATTAATACTAACTAATCTAATTACTATAATGGATTTATTTGGCTATTTTTCCTATTATTTTTCACTTTTTTTGTGGGTATATTATTCCTATAGTACTACCCTAGACTCCTACATCTTTTCAGTAGGATCTAATGTATGAAGAGGCATTCTCGAGGTCACATATCACTTTAGTCTAGTTATTATTGAATGTGAATCATATAAGATGTTACAAAGTGGTATCATATGTTTTCATTTAATTTCATACTAATTGGGGGATGGTAAAAAGGTGATGTAAGAATGTGTTAGATCATATAATGGTTATCAAACTGGTGCATTGCAGACACCTTTCCCGATGAGAATCCAGGTAACTAGGGGATTGTGATTGAGGTTCATGGATTTCAATTTGATGGTTGGATGATTTTCACCCAGAGTGAATCGATTTTGATATTTTATGATTTATTATGGTTTATTATCATGGAACATAGCAGCGAGAGGTGTCTCATGCATCATATGTGGCACATATTATTTAAATGAAATTTACCTTCTTGAATGGTATTTTATCCATGA
Organism: Viscum album; assembly: GCA_963277665.1. Lineage (NCBI taxonomy): Eukaryota > Viridiplantae > Streptophyta > Magnoliopsida > Santalales > Viscaceae > Viscum > Viscum album. The sequence continues at coordinate 1,161,313,526 of OY728122.1, read as the reverse complement.
TGAAGAGTTTTCAATTATTTATATGTTAGTAATGACTTATATGATGTTTTCCTGTAAAACATGGAATTATATTATAGTTATATTAACCATGATATAGTTCATTATGATTATAGGTCATATGGTTCTATGATGAGATGCATGATGGTGATGAATATAAAATCCCTCTTGTAAGGGATGTAAAGTAACCCTAGTTGGTTGAAATAGAAATTTGATTGCTTGTGATGATCCTCATAGGGGTGATTGGGAAAATAGGTTCAGTTATTTAAAGTGTGAATAACAAAAATATATGAAATTTTTTAATATAGAATGCTCATGAAATTTTAATTAAGTAGACAATTTGACTTTGGGATACTCAACACAGATCAATAGGTTATGATGACATTATATGCTGGCATATGAGATTGTGATTCTCAAGGGGGTAGTCCACATGAGGATAACTGGTGAGAATTAGTTCCATAGTGGCTAGTTTTTTGGAATGTGATGAAAAATTTATATAAATGTGATACCCTAGAGTGGGTAGTTTGGAACATGGTTTTTAGGAGATATTGATATGAGAACCAAGAGACATTTCTTGTAAGATGTGAACATCACAAGACTCAATTTATGGGCTAGGTTTTTGGTGTTAGGTATCCTAGGATGCAATCCATCTATTAAAATAGACAGACCTTGCAAGCACATCATACACCAAGTAGATTTTCATTGAATAACCTTATCCAATACAGTGGAAAGAATCACAATGTTTCCAAATAGAGGTGTTTTCGATAAAAACCTCTACAAAATTTCTAAACTGGAACTAGGTTGAGAGTCCACATAATCACCAAATAACATCCCCAATATACCTCACATAAAAACCACCAAACAATTAGTAAAACAAGATTTATGTGATTCAAAAAGATGTCCTACATCCACGAGAGAAAACTGAAATAAATTTCATTACAAGAGATATATGTGAATATAAAACTCATTTCTCACTTCTTATATACATAAAAAGGACCATAAAGTCAAGTCAGATACATACACTATTTATCATAGAAATCACACAAGAATCAAACACTTCATACCTGGTCCACCACATCTATTTATATAGGTATTCATCATGGGAATAGTTTAAACAGACTTATGATATTTGTATTCAATATCTCATTGACCTAGGAAACCTCCAAAACACTTTTGAACCATCTAATGAACTGCCCACAACCAGTCACCATGCACATATTCCATGAATTGAGATCATACCCCTGATGAACACCATATGTGAGAACATAATCATATGATTCCATTAAATGAAACCATATGATAGTCTCTTTACAATGACATTGTAACCTCACCTCTTGATGCCAATATTTTTTATCACTTTTTGATGATCGTTTTCCAATGGAGGTCTGTCTAGTGAATCTTTTCAGCCCAACTGATATGAAATTGTTGAGCAATAAACATCCATCCAGTGGTATTTGTCTAATGATCTCTATCCAATCATTTTAGTCAAATAAATTTCATTTGGAAAGATAAGTTTTGTGGAACTAAATATTTTTAAAAAAATTAAATATTCCCCCACTTGGAAACTACTTTAAAATTTCATCCTTCTTCAATAATTGGATTGATATCATCGTCTATCCAATGCATGTAGTGTTATCCATTCTATCTGATCAGCTGAGTCTAATTGAGGAACAATGTTAACTAATAATTTCTTAGACCTTCACTTTTATAAATATATCAATAGGAATCTTCATCTAAGAAATATTTTTTTACCTCCAACACATTATCTTCTACAAAACATCAAATGAAGTTATAATTTAAGAAAATGTGTTTTTTTATTTTATACAACACTATATTAAGAGAATGATTAATGGAAATTTGATCATCAGAGAATAAAATTCCTACATCTGATCCCTTTCTGAGTTCCATTAGAAAGATCATCAACCATATCAACTATTTATCTTATTTATTATTGGGAGCATAATTTGATTTCATGATAGTTAATGTGAAAACTGATTTTAATCGAGACATCAAGCTAACCAATATTCCACTGAACATAAATAGAAATCCCATTGTACTGTTCCCTAAGTCAATGTATCAATAAAAATATCCATATAAAAACCATTCAATTATTTTTCATCATTGAAACATAATGTTTCATAATCCAAACACTTAAATTATCGAATCATTCATTTAAAATCTTCCCAATGATTTATTCCTAGATTTGACATGAAATGACTAGGAAATATAACTACAAAAAACAATGTCTATTTGAGTACAAACCATTTCAAACATGAATATCCCTACACCTAAGGTAAATGGAACCTTTTCCAATGTCTTGAAATTATATTTATTTAGATGGTACCTATGCTTTATAAAGTTTTAAATGTATGATAAGGGGTTTATAAAGGTTTATAATCATTCATTCCGAATCTTTAAATGGACTTCCTTATATATTTTGTGTAGAATAAAACAAATATCCAACTTTCTTACACCTATAGTTTTTCTTCCTCATGATCTTATTTAGTTGTCCAAGATTATATATCACAATCCTTATTTATATATTACTCTTTATTTCCACAATATTTTGGAACTCTATAAAAATAATAAATATATTATCCACATACAAAAACATTATGATATTTGTTCCATCATACCATTGCTTCCTATAATAATAATGACCACAGTTAAATAATCAGATACATTCCTCAAGCATGAAAGTGTCAAACATATAATCCTACTATCTTGGAGCTTGTTTCATTCCATAAATACATCATATAAACTTACAAACTAGATCCCACTTTATATGAATTTCCAAACCCTTAGGCTGAACCATGAACATTTATTCCTCAAAATCTCTATCAAGAAAGTTGGTATTTACATACATCTCCTCCAAGTTTAGATCATCCAATAGAAAAATGATAAGTACAATCTGAAATAATTTGGGCCTCAAAACCGTTGAGAATATTTTTGAAAATTAAATTCCTTCCTTTTGTTGAAAAACCCATCACCACCAACTTTTCTTTGTACCTATTTCTTCCATCATCTTCCCCTTTCAAATAAAAACCCCATTTTTTCCAGACTAAATTTCCCATCAATTATTTCAATAAACACCTAGTAAATATGTATATTAAAGGAATTCATTTCATATTTCATGGGTGAATCCCACTATTTAATGTGTCTAAGAGTAGCTACATCTTCTAAGAATTTTGGTTCCCCTACATCTATTAGAAGTAGAAAGTTCATATCATTTCTAAACCTCAAAACTAGATTTCTAAGATGAGTGAGAATTATCAGTATAAATTCTTTTTAGATTGTTTGAACCTCTTTGTTTGACAGTCATTTTTTTATATTTATTCATCTGACATTGATAATTCTGATTATTCTCTATCCATTAGCATGAATACTAGAGCACCGGCCTTTGATTCCTCCCCTGATGTTTCCATATAAAGGGTCAAACTGATAACCAATATATGATCATCTTGATCTTTAATAGTTTATATAACATAAAATTTGTTATTTTCCATGTTCTGAGTTTTCTATGTAAGTTCATCATTGAAAAAAATGTCTCTTCTCCTAATGAATTGTTTCATTTTTATCATCCCATAGAAGATAAACAAAGTTATCATCACCATATCTCATAACTAAGCATACCCTGGATTTCTCCTCCAACATAGTTCAATCTTTAAAATTAATATGAATATATGTGAAATGACTAAATAATTTTAGATGTTTTAACTATGGTATAATATCAGACCAATTTTCTTCTATTAGATCATGTCCCACAGCTGAAGGTATACTTCTATTCTCTAAATTCTCTGATATATTTTTTATCTATACACATATTCCCTTATAAATTCTAAAGTGAATCCAAATACTCCGAACTTTCTCTTATTGAGACTGCTTCATTTTTTAGCTACTCCATATATTTATGGAGTTACATGAACAATCTTCTCATGCCTGATTTCCTTCCTTCAACAAAAGTTATGAAATTTGTGTATGGTGTATCCACCCCATTTTTTGTCTAGAGGCACTTCCACATTCATTATCACTCATTCTCAACCAAATATTTACATTGAGTTGATATCTAAAACACATCAAATTTATTCTTCATGATGTAAAAAAATACCTTTTATATATCATCATTAATGAAGGTCACAAAGTACAGTGATCATCCACTCATGTGAAAAGAATCTATTAGCTAAACATAATAATGAAAAAGTTCTAAATTGTGATTCTTTAGTTTTCTATCATTCAAGATGAAGGAAATTTACTTCTGTTTTCATAGAATACTAATCTCACATATTCACTAGTACATGTTGTAAATAATAAGTATTCCATTCACTGGTAAAACATTAATATTATTTTTATCAAGGTGACCAAACCTATAGTCCCACATTTCTAAACCATCCAACTAAGTTCTTATGATCAATAAAACTTCATCCCTATGTACATCCTCATATAAGGTTCCATTCATAACTCCTTTTTTTTGCAAGTTACATTCTTAACTACCTAAGAAATAATAATGAATCATTTTTCGATAATCCAAAATCTCTTTGATAAATTCATTCTAAAACTATAATCTTCATGTTTTCCCATTAACGTGAGATTCTTCAAGAGAGTTGGATTTGTCTGACATCATTTACACTAAAGATAATTAATAATTTAATTTATATGATACCATAACTATTTCTAACTATTTGTAGATCATCATTATTCTCTAGATGTACTTTTCCCAAGATTCTAGGTATATAATTAAGCAATCACCCACACACACTAGTTAAATGAGAAGATACACCCGAGTCAGTGACCACCGACGCCTTCAGAAATATCATTCCAATGTATTAAATTGGAACCTATGTCTGTTATAAAAACTAAGTTTAACTACCCATATGAAAATGAATCCTTTATATTCTTAAAATATTTCTTCATATGTTCATTCTTCCCACAAATCCAACATGTAAGACTAGGACCGAATTATTTTCCTCGACTTCTTCTATGGGACTTATCATATGAAGATTTATTCTTCTAACAGTTCTTCCATTTAGGTGTCCTTCCTCATGTGGTATCATTGAGAGAACCTATATATGTTTTTTGAAATTCTTTTTTAGTCAAATAATTATATATAATCATGTATTTAATGTCATTAAACACAAGATCTTCCTTGCCACTGGAGTTTCTCACTACTGTCGCCATGGAATCCCAGATCTCTAGAAGTGAGGAAGGAATAATAAAAACCTAAACATAATATGTGAATGTTACCTTTAATGATTCAATCGACCCTCAAATCATATTGAATTCATTCACATGATTGGATGCATCTTTTCCATCTAATATCCTCAAGTTGAAAAATATTCATATCATGAAAAAATTGTTAAGTGTCATTGGCTTCTCACACATTTCAGATAAAACATTAATAACTCCTTTATTATCTTTCTTTTATATAATGTTGAATGAAACATTTAGAACAAGATACATCCTGGTCAAGGCTAAATCTTTCTTGTCCAACTGATTCCATTCTGTTTTGTCATTTATTTTAGTATATATACCTATAAAAGTAGCATCATGATATTTTTCTATCAAAATTATATCCAATTTCATTTTCTAAAAGTAGAATTTCAATCCGTTGAAATTATCAATACAAACCTTGCCATCCTCAGAAGTAATTCTTCTCAATAATAGTAAAGCCAACTAAAATAAAATTAATTATATTCAAGGAGAAGATAAAATTAAATGAGGTTATTTAAGTATAACCAAACCTTTAATTCCACTCTTTGGGGATCCTAAAAGGAAATATGTCCATTACAAAGATATACTAGGCAAGTACAATGTACACTGGATAGATGTTTTTCTGATTACCTCATCCTATATAGTGTAAATTACTACAATGTTACCTAATATATATTTTCCCAATAACCACCTCCTATATCTTTGTTCTTTGAAACAAGGGTGATAATCCACCAAATCAATAAACAATCTTCACAAACATACTTCATATACAAAAATAAAAAATAAAAAAAAAATATTAACATGGTTTTAAAATTTTTTATATATCCATGTGAGAACACAAAAAATATTTTTATTACTAAAGATATAAGAGACTAAAAAAACTCATAATTCAATATACACATAAAATTTCTCATAAAATTAAGACAAAAGATTCCAATTTTTATTATATAAATCACGCAAGAATGACAGAAATAAGAGAAATACCTCCACCTCTATTTATAGAGGTCTTCATCTAGTAAATAGATTTCATAAAAATTTGAGACTCAGGGTTGAACGTTTATTGTCCTTGGAACCATCTGAAACACTATTTAACCAACTGATGAAACATCCAAAATTTAATCACCATCCACAAAACCCATACAACATGTTTCTACCCCAAGTGATCCCCATCTATGATAACGCCATCCGATTACCCCTTTGATGGATCTGTCTGATTATCTCTTTCCAAAAACATCAAAACCTCCCTGCATGATTCCTATTTCTAGTTAAAATTGTTTGACGATCTCTATCTAATGGATGTACTTCTATTGAAAACTTTCTACCCGATCACTAGGAAAAATATTAACAAGGAAAATTTATTTTTTAGTATTTGTCTCATGATATATTTTTGATCATATTATTATGATAAAATCCATCTAGAAATCTATATCCAGTGAAACTAGTGATTTTCTAAAATCTCAACTGGATGACCTAGATAGACTTGAGATACTATATAGAATTTTAATAACTTTGTTCCTCTTAATATGTGAAGGTAACCTGTGGGTGGGGTTAGACTAATAATGTGATTTTCTTAGGGGAAGGAAGCATGTGTAGATGATTGTATTTATGTTTTTGCATTCATGGTGCTTTGGGATATGCATTTTAGTTATGAGGATACTTAAAGTATTCTTAGTGCTAGTGAGGAATTCCTTTGGAATGTGATTTATATTGGGATTGAGTTTCCCTAAGGATGATAATACCCATGTAGGGGTTGATAAAGTAGGTTAATGGCATATGATTTAGGGATGTGAAGAACCTAGAGCTATTTTGGTATTCGATGCTTGGTTTACAAGGGAAGGATCAGAAGGCTACCTAACCTTTATGTTTTCTTAGAAACATAAAATACTGATGAGAGTGTGGATAAAATACTAATCTTTTTCAATGACTTTGGTTGGTGGGTGGTTGTGTGGATAGAAAATGGCCTAGTGAAATGCCTAATTTTGAAGACGAGTTTCAAGGGTTATTCAGATAGATGAAACTGAAATACTATAACATTATAGTCATTACTATTTATCAGTGGTACTAGGTTAAATGATGCATAAATAAAGATATTTATAGATAGGTTATATGATATAGATGTATAGAAGCATACATCGATCATGGTTAGACAAGATCGAGGTAGTTCGTGTGGTTAAATACATTTCCATTTTAATTATTGGCTAGTGAGTGGTCATATGCAGGATGAGGACCATTGTGTTTTATTATATGTTTTCAGTAATAGAATAATATGTTTTTAATGATAAATTTAAATGTCTATTTTTATGGGATTATAACATAGATGGATTTAGTGCGGTTCGACAGTTGATCCAGGTTTAACATTGATTTGATGGTTGTAACTAGCCATGGATCAGTGTGGCTTGAGAGGAGTGACTTGCATGTACTGATTGAACCTATTGAGGTTTCACTCATGGATTGGTATATGTAAATATATATAGTGGGGAGTGCACTATAAGATGGTTTATAGAGTTCCTATCAATGAATATGGATGAGTTTATGTTGCTGAGTGTCAAGGGTGGCATTCCTAATAAGACAGGAATAAGATATAATTGATGTTTCATGTTGGATATCAGGTATAAATGTTATGATAATATCCTAAAATCATGTTTTGTGATGAATAAATAATTACATATAGTGGTAGTATCCTCATGTCATAAGATTCATTGATGTAGTTAGAACCATCAATGGAAAACCAAAGTGCCATTGGGATATTAGTGATCTAGTGAATTTTATTTATCTAGTTTCATGTTATATACTAGATTTTGGATTCATATGTGGGGATGGATGGAGTTTGGTCATTAGAAATAGGCACAAGATGATCTTAAGGTGATCCCACCCTGGAAATTCACTACATGTTGGGTTAAAATTTCAGTGTGATATTTGAATGATCTTAGGATTTCTTTGAGGGTTAAGACACTATGACCGAGTAGTTTGATAATGAATTGGATGGTGCTACTAAGAAATTTAGTGAAATGTAGGATAGATTAGGCCTTATTGGTGTTTTTATGTGTAATTTGTTGGGGTGTGGTTAAAATTGCATCAGGTACATCATATCAGGTATGATGGTTGTGTTTTAGAGTTTAAATGGGAATTTTTAACGAAAATACAAGGTCTTCTTGGGTGGTGCAGACTCATTGAATTTGGCCCAAAGTTGATATTAGGAGTTTTACTAGATCTTGAACACTTCTATAGAAGTTCATTTGATGTGGTGAGTTCAAGAGCACACAAAGAACGTTGATGGAACACTAGAAATTCATTTGGGTGACCAATTTTGATGTTGGGGAGCATTGTGGATTGAAATAAGATGTTATGAGTTTTCAAGGCAGGGAACACCATAATCAAAATGATGAATTTATGGGAAGGTATGTGAACTATATATATTTCATAAATGATGGTTACAAGTTGTGGCATGGTTTTGTGATGAATAGTGTGCCTTGTGTTTACAGTTTTGGAGTGGATGCTCATTTAGAATTTCAGAGTAGATTACAGGAAATTGACTATATTATGGAAACTTGAGCTGTTTAGTTTTGAGGACTGAATGAATAATGATACTTACTGAGGATGAGAAGTGTTGTGGTGATGAGAATGTAATACCTCATGCCTAGTTTGGATATGAAATTCATGGGGAATTCAAAATTTTCATTTTGGATGATGGTTCCTTTTGAGATCTTGGACTCAAAATGACATTAAGAGAGTTTTCATCTCTTAGAATAATATTTATAGATGATTAATGAGGCAAGGATGACTGTACAAGTGTCTGGGAGGAAGCTAGAAGAGGTTTGGGGTGGCCATACTACTAAATTTTTGTAGCATTCCACTGATTAGCCAGTGGGTTAAGTAGTATCCCAACACCCGACCTGGGAACACCGACCAACTAGTGGGATACCAGCTAAGTGTTTAGTCGCATTAGTTACCCATTGGGATATCAAGATGATTTTATAGTGATTTATAGTTAAACATTTTGGTATCAGGGGGATTTAAGTATTCAGTTGGACAGGGGGATCAAGAGTGTTAGGTACCGGGACGGGCAGTGGAAGCTGATGAGATGGGAATTTAATTTTTTTTGCATCACCGGAGAAACGTTACAACATCGACTCTAGTGAACTATCCTGATATTGTCTGAGGACCACATGTGGATTTTACATAGCACAAAAATAAAACCAAACAAGTACCTTGTTCAGATCTGATGTGTGTAAGTCCGTCGCAAGATGCTGATGACCATTGCTCGAAGACTCCAACGTCGAAGCCCTCTAGATTGTCCACACATGCCTCTCAAATCTACCTGTATGTCTTTAATTGGAATCAGGGTGCTAGAGCAGTACACCAACAAGCTATTTAATGCAACAGTGATAACTGCAAGGCAAGAGAATTTGTTCCAAGAAGGATGAGCTTGAAGTTCTTCCTTTCTTGAGAGAAAATCTCTCTAGAATTCAGTAGGAGAGAGATTCTGTCAAGTTTGACACATGAATAATTCCATGGGGAGAGCCTCTCTCTTACTCATATAGATAACATCTAGAATACCTGGTATGGGTTCCCGACCCCCATGTAATAGATATTCTCTATACAAGTATTATAAATAGTTATTTATGTAAAATTAAATTATGCCATAAATAATATTTATAATTTTATTACTAACTACAATAATCTTGAAATAAAAGAATATGGAGAGGCCGATTATGGGTGAACAATCAAGATACCCAACTCAGGAGGATCAAAACCCTAATTGAGCTCTGCGATCTTTCGCTGATGTTGTTGCCGGGAGCACAATCGCAAATACTGAGGCCCGCTCAAATGATGTCGTGGCCCCTACTTCATGCGTTAACCCTAAACATTTCCATCACCGCGGACAACCAGAGATTTCATTCTCAACAAAAGAGGTAAAATCTCTTGCATTTGATCTCCATTTTTTTCTTGTTGGGAATTTTTCTTATCGTAAGCCATCACTGAAATACTTACGAAATGCGCTTGAAACCATTGGATTTTTGGGTTTTCACATCATCTTTTTGAATTCCCATAACGTAATCTTTTGTCTTTCTTCCAAGGATGATTACTATAGGTTATGGGCAAGACGCTCATGGTTCTTTGGGGGTTACTCTATGAAAGTCTTGAAATGGGCCCCAGATTTCAACCCCTGTGCTGAATCCACTATCGTTCAGGTTTGGATTGGATTCCCTAGGCTACCACTACATCTGTTTAAGCAACCTGCATTGTTTCTGATCTCCATGATCATTGGTAATCCATCGAAGCTAGATTCGGTGATGAGGAGCCTCTTAAGGCCATCAGTTTCTAGGATCTATGTTGAAGTTAATGTTTCTCAGAATCTTCCTACTCAAATATGGTTTCAGAATGGAGAGTTTGGATTTTTTCAGGAGGTTGTTTATGAGAGACTACCCGAATAATTTCATTTATTCCTCAAACTAGGACACAATCCAAAGGATTGTGGATATAAGACTGCACGCCCTGAGGCCAAGCAAGCTTTTTGGGTTGGGAAGGAAAAGCAGGACGGGATTATTGCTAGACAAATGGATAATGCCGACCAACCTGTGCTACCACCTAATGGACAGTATCATGTGTGCAAGGTGGTAAATTTTGAATAGCCTTATGAAACTAAGGGTTGTTTAGATCCCTTACTCGCTTCATGTGCCAGCACTGACCCACCTACTTTGATGGAGGAGCAGGGAAAACAACTGGAATCACAAGATGAACGAGCCAACGAGCAAGGTGAACTCTCTGATTCCAGTGTGTACTCACATGGCAATGATGAGCATCCCAATTAAATTGAGGAAATATATTTAAACTCAATGGACAAGAAAGGGAAAAAACCTATTGTGGATGCCAATGGATTCATTACTCCAAACACTAGAAAAACTAAAAAACACAAAGATTACTCTCACCTTGAAAGAAAAATTGTCACACGCTCCTTAGATGCCTCTAGAAAAGAAATAACCGGACCCTCTAAATTCCAAATTGTGGTGAATCACTCAACTGGTGAGGATACATTCCAGTCAAATGAAAAGGTGAATAAAGATCTGGAATCTCAAATGGAAGAACGAGACGAAATAGCTTACTAAAGACTCAGAAATGGATAAATTTCCATAGATACTTACCTTGATATTAGACACAGAATGTTTAATAAGATGTTGGGGAAGGAGTCCAAACAACCTCCTTGATTTTATATGACCAGTCTGCTTGGTTTTTTCAATCGGAGTTCACACTATTTATTCATGTTTTTATCATTTAATGATCACAATGATCTAAACAGTGACATGTTGAACTTTGATCAATTCCTTGTACTACTCCTTCTCTCAGAATTTCTTCTTGATACTTCATGCACACATCCCTTTACTTTAAAGTGCTGCATTCATCTAGCTTTGATGGATCTTTTCTCTAGTATTCTTATTCTAATTTTCTATTTGTGACTGCTGTATGATTTTTGGAATCAAGGATTCTTGTCTTTTGGGTTTTGTAGTACACATGTTTCTCTCTTAGCTGGATTTTTGTACTGCTACAAGTGCTTTTGTTGGAAGTTGTTACCATACTGCTGGTCGACACCTCCAACAGCTTTTGGATCCAAACTTTTTCTGGTTTTTTATTCTTACCGATGGTTTCAGTGTCTCAAGGAATTTCTCAGGTTTTATTTTTTCCCTTAGTCACAACTGTGTAGCATGAAAGAAAAGGATAATGTTGATAAAGAAGAAAAGTTGCACAACATCTCGGATGCACAACTCTAACCAGACTCGGGATGAGATTCTAGTTCCTTTCGATATATCCGAAGTTTCTTTGGGGACTGTTTTAAAGATCTAAAGTCTAGTAAAGTGAAGGTGATGGTTTCCCTTCAGACCATATGGATTGGTGGAGTCCCCTTTGGACAGTGCTTCACATGTTTTTTCTGGTTTTCCCCGGTGCTTCTTGGTTGGTAATTCTCAAAATCCCTACTGGTGTAAGTGCATTGCACCTCGTGTTTGTATTGTTAGTTTTGTTTTTTTAATAAATTATGTTGGGGCATGAATTGGTCCTAATTCATGTCACCAACATTAATTTAAAAAATAAAATATATATTAAATATATATATTGCATGATAAAATTGAGTCTATAACTCGACTCACTTCTCCTGAAAATATTAAACGAACCCTGGATATTTAAATTCATTCAAATAACATTTTATCTTTGTATTTACTAATCACTTGTAAATATATGTTATAAATAAATTCAAAAAAATAATTCGAAACTTGAATAATTGAAGAATTTATTTATTACTTGGTGATCCATAGAACTTGATTAATACTCGGATCCCTTGGTGGGGCCCACCAAGTTCTATATATCTATTCCCAGAATAGGGCAGACTATCAAAGCGCTATAGTGTGTGACCTTCTAGGCCATTATCTCAATAGCAGTGAATAATATTTACAGACCAAGAGTAGGTTCTAGCAACCCATCGAGGACCCTATAGAGATAAAGTAAAGTCACATCAATGACTACCTTCCTAAGAACATTGTTTATGGAATATAATATCTTCCTCATAGATATCTTAATAAGGCAGAATGCACACTAGTGTCATCATCATTTATCTTTATTTATTTTATTTGTGATTTTTCTGGATGGTATTACATTCCACTACCATGACCATGGATTTAAAGAAGCTGCAACCATCCTAATGAACCAGGCCCGAGATATCTCTTCCTCAACTCGGAAGTGAAAAATCCTATCTTGATCATTCTATCAATTTAATGTCACCAATGACGTACCCGATACAAACTACCTCTCCATGACATAATTTCCATGGTTTTCTACTTGCATCAAAGTACACAATTAAATGATATACATTGATAATGATCTCAATTCTTGAGACCATTAAAAACTTACATAGATAGGAACGACCAATGACACTTGAAACGTGTGGTGTTCCTATTATGTGGGTCAGTGTTTATGATCTCAAATACTAGAGATCATCAAGTGAGAACTTCATGATAAGAACTCTCAATGATTATTATCCCCCAACACTAGATGATCACATATCATCTATATCCTTTCAAAATGATGTAACTGGACCATAGGACATTACTTTAAGATTACTTCCATGGCATCTCAGGGTTCTCATTATATCATGGGATCTACTATAACCATTTGATACGACATGTAATCTAGAGACATTTCCATAATCAAAGTGGATGTAGAAGTATCTACACTATTATGTCAAGATAAACACGTGTATATATAAAAAACTACATACATGTAGTGGTAATCAATGTACATCAGAATTTGGGTCTAGGGAACCCACTTTCAACACTCCCACTTGCACTAGATCTATATACTAATAGGTTTCATTATGATAGCTCTCACATGATAATCATGCTTCTGTTGAGAAATGGATTTAGTCAGGGGGTCTTCCACATTTTCTTCTATGGCTACTCTGCTAACTGCGACATCACCTCCTTGAGAGAAATCCCTTAAAAGATGAAACTTCCCAAGAATATGCTTTGTCCTCTGGTGAGACCTGGGCTCCTTTACAAGCACCACTACAGTAGTATTATCGCAATATACTGGAATAGATTCTGCACTCCTAGGCACAACACCAATGTCAGAGAAAAAACTACGTATCCAGACTGCTTCCTTTACTGCCTCAGAAGATGCAATATATTCTGAACCTGCTATAGAATCGGAAACCACATCCTGCTTCAACCTTCTTCAGCTCACTGCACCACTATTCAGGAAAAATATGTATCCTAACTTCGATTTCAGATCATCATGATCTTCCTAGAAACTAGAATCAGTGTATACCCTCACTACTAGTTCCTCATCTTCTCCATACACCAGGAACATATCCTTAGTAAATCTTAAGTACTTTAGGATAGTTTTAACAGCATCCCAATGTAGCTCTCTTAGATTAGCTTGATATCTACCCACCATTCTTAAAGAAAAGGTGACATCAAACCTATTACATAGCATATAATACATGCTATAACCCATTTCCGAGGCATAAGGGATTCTACTCATTCTTTAAATCTCCTCCTGTGTTTGTGGAAACATTTTCATGGAGAGATTTATTCCAAGTGACATAGGAAATAATCCTCTATTGGATTATTCCATATTATACCTTGTGAGTATATTGTCAATATATGTACTTTGACTTAGCCCAATCATCCTTGGAGTTTTATCTCGATAGATCTTGATCCCTAGAATGTAGGCTACTTCACCTAAGCATTTCATGGAGAATCATTCATTTAACCAAGTCTTAATTGACTGTAAGACTTGTGTTTCCCATAATTAATATGTCATCAATATATAACACTAGGAAAACAATGGAATTACCTTCAAACTTTTTATAGACACAAGGATCAATTTCTATAAGAACCCGAACCTTCTTTTCAGGTATGTTTTCCTTTTCTGGTTTTTTTTGAGAAAAAGAGGATTTTCTGGAAATTTCTGAAGTTCACACCATGTACTTTATGAGTACAAACTGTGTACTGCGTTGCCACAGGAGGCCATGTGATGGCCGTGTAATGACCACACACACGACCACGTGGGGGTGACTTGAAGGTCTCCTAAAGTGAAGTACGAAAACGACGAGTAGACGCTGTGTACTTCAAAAGTAAACGTCATTTAATTTTTTTTCATTAAAAAGACTGGGGTCATGTCTAATCGACAGAACACCCTTCTTCTAGGTTTCGTTCCGCAGAGAGATCTTGTACATCCGTGATCTTCCTCCGAGCCCCCAACCGAGCATATGAACTCCTATTCGACCACCATCGATTGCGTTGGAATCACCTCGGTAAGATCTTCCTTCTTCTTGAGCCTTGTTTCATGATTCCTCTTCCTTCTCAAGTTATCCTCTGTTGAACTTTTTATACATTTTTGTAGATCTACAGTGTTATTGGGTGATTCAAGGCATGAGGTTCATGTATAGAGATCTCCCAACACTGAGGTAGGTGGTTTGTGCCTTTCCATTGAAAGTCTTTGAGTAATATGTGCAATTTTTCCCAATACCCTTGAACGTGGTATTGTGTATTTACCATTTTACACCTGTTAATTTCCTACCATACTTGTATACTTGCGTAGAGGTTAATTGGATATGAATAGGGTTGATTTATTTTTTCTTGGATGTGTTTTCCCATGCATTGTTCTATTTACGGCCGTTTGGTCCTATTTAGCCTGTTAGGCTGCCTTGCCATGATTTTCCATGCCTAGTTGTAGGATGATGTGATTATTCTTATCTGACATGCTTGATATGCTATAGAATGTTTATCCAAGTAGTTCAAGAGGTTTACTTTGGCCGTATTGCACTACTATGCTTGTTTGACTTACACAGGGCCGTGAGAACCTGGTGTAGTAGACTTTAAGGGGAATTGACAGTGTGAGCTTCCTCAAAGAGTCTTTGATTACTTTGGAATATAAGGGGAATTGACTGTGTGAGATTCCTCAGAGAGTCTTTGATTACTTTAGACTATAAGGGGAATTGACCATGTGAGCTTCCTCAGAGAGTCATTGACCACACTTGTCTATAAGGGAAATTGACCGTGTGAGTTTCCTCAGAGAGTAATTCATCACTTTTGACTATAAGGGGAATTGACTGTGAGTTATTCCTCAGAGAGTCATTGTATATTATTATAGCTGAACCAGAGGGGATAGGCTGTGTGTACTTCTAGAGGGTTACCTGTTTTGATTAGCTGGTTATTTGGTATACGAAATTGAATACTTGAAACTATGGAATTGTTTACTACTCTTTTACTTATCTCCTGCCATATTTATTCAATGAATGTTAGACATAGATCTTTGGGTGGTTTCCTACTGGGATTTAGTCTCACACCCTGTTTGGGTCATGCTTTTTTTCCCAAATAGATTATATTTTTTCATGTATAGATAAGGGCAAGCACCCTTCTACTTTAGGTTCTTGATTGACTGTGGAGCTGGAGAGCATGGGACCAAGCCATGGCTTGCGATGCTGAGGAGTTTTTTACTTGATTTCTTTTGTATTTGGTTTAGTACTATTTTATTCCAACATTGTAATTTGTTTGGATGCTTTCCTAGATATATGTATCATGAATCATTCATATATATGTGTGTGTGTGCTGCAGTTTATTATTTTATAGTCTTCCACTGTTTAATTTTGTATGGATTATTTCTGCTTCTGCTATTTCTATTGTTTTTATTTCACTGTGTTACTCTACCAATGAGGGCATAGTTTCCCCACTATCACACCCAAGGCCCTCGCTGCTAGTCGACTACCTCTGACATTCAGGGAAATGCACTTGAGGCCATGTGACCAACTGGGCATGGGGCGCCTCTGGGTGGCTTCTGGAACCAGGATGTTATAAAGTGGTATCATAGGAATTCTTTTCTCTTGACTTACTGTTTGGAGCCTTTAGGCTGGGATAGGAAGGAATAGGTACTTGGTAATAATTTTTGTTTAGGAGTATCTAACCCATGTACAGGGAAAATGTAATCTACCTCGTTTATTTCAATTTTTCTGGTTTTTTCAAGTTACGATTGTTTTGATTTTCACCGTTGGGTGTCTCACATGTTTTGTGATATTACTATTGATGTTATTGAGGTTCTATTTCTGTTGCAACCCGATGAGATGAGGTTATGCCATCTCATGCATCAAATAGGAACATGCTAGAATTCACATGTCATGCATTTTTTCCACGCCATTTAGGGTGCATTAGCGATTGCATGTTGTTGTGATAGATGTTGTACTAGATATGCATGATGTTGTGATAATTTCCTTGATAAATACCCACTGCTTGATAAGATATTGAATTTGTGTAATGTTTGTATGAATGAACGCCAAATTTTGGTTCCTGAGGTATTATGGGCCCCCATGGACCGGAATTTGGTGGATCATTTCCTTTTTTATGATTGTTATAACATGTATAAGATGAAAATATTTGATTCGAGGGGAGTATGGGCCCTCATGGATTGGAATTTGGAACTTTAATGTTCGTTTCAGTGTTTTTATGGGCCCCAGAGTAGTTTCTGAGGCTTACTGTCTGAAAAAACCCAGAATAAACACTGTGTAGTTTTGACTACATGCCATGTATTCTTCTGTTCAGGAAGCAAATGCTTTTCTTAAGTACACACAGTGTACTATATGTACACGCTGTGTGGTCTCTAGCTGTGTCATAGGCCGTGTGGGTAGAGACATGGGATAGGGAAATCCTGGAGTGAACACACTGTGTACCATTCATACACGCCATGTCGTGTTGACCCTGTGTCCACCCGTGTGACTAACAACACAGATGGATAACAACATAAGTTATACATGCTGTGTCAGCCTTGAACACGTCGTGTAGTATAATCCAGGTACCCGAACATGTCACCAACAACATAGGTCGGTGTTATCCTTTCTAGTACACACCATGTCTATCTTGAACATGCCATGTAGTCTTGTCTTAGGAGATCCGTGTGGCATAACCATGTAGAAGGACTCGGGTAGGGGAAGAGGATTCAGGTACACGCCGTGTGTTTGGGGCATTACACGACCAATGTTGGTAGAAGTACACACCATGTGAATGGCTTAAGGGAACACACCGTGTATGAACTATACACGCCGTGTAGTCGTGTTTTGAAAAAATTTAATGCTTTCTTTCTCCTATTTCATCCTTATGATTCTATTTTTCAGTCCTTGATAATCTTGATCTAAGGTGTGCGATTGACCTTGCAGAGTCATGCCACTGAGACGTCCTCCAGTCGCACGCCAATTGCTAGGCGGTGATCAGACACCTGAAATGGCTGATCAGGGACTTCCTGCAGATCCTCCAGTTGTGCCAGTCTTGGCACTAGCCATTGTACCTGATATAGGTAATGATGCACAGTTTTGAGAGGGTTTCATGAGGATGATGTAGACCATTCAGGAAGCACCGTCTCCTGCCCCGTCGATGGCAGAATTGACGCGGGTCTTTCAGCAGCAGCATCCTCCCACTTTCTCAGGGGATGGAGGACCCCAGGCTGTAGAGGCATGGATTGAATACATGCTGATGATCTTCAAGAATCTAGAGATATCCCCATAGAGGAGGGTGAAGATCGCTATATACATGCTTCGAGAATCCTCCAAGAGGTGGCGGGATGTGGTTTCACAGGCGGGACACCAGCAGAATATGGATTAGGATGAGTTTCAGCGCATCTTATTTGATTAATTCTATCCAGAGACCTTGAGGGATGATCGAGCCTGAGATTTCATGATTCTGGAGCAGGTTACTCTTTCTTTTATGGAGTATTCCTCTCGCTTCACCGATTTGCAGCACTTTACACGCTTTCTAGGGGGAGATGAGTTGTTCCTTGCACGGAAGTTTGAGGACTGTCTCAGGCAGGATGTCCGACCCCAGGTGTAAATCTTTAGGTTGACTTCGATATCTTCTATCTTCAACCAGGAGCTGATAATGAAGTGTAATTTGAGGGATTGTGGAGCTGTGAGATAGGGTGATTCGACATCTATAGTTAGTATTGCTCCTACTAATAGTAGGAAGCGCCACCGGGAGACTGCACGTGAAGATCTGAGTAGGCGGAATAAATCTTCTAGTAGCCAGGTGGTGTGCTACCAGTGCGGAAAGAGCGGGCATACGAGACCACATTGCCCAAGAGACCTAGTGGAGTGATGATCTTGTGGTAATATGTGTCACCTTCAATGTTTCAGTTAGACCTTCTCACCAGAAGCTGGTGAAAGGGGTTCTTCTATGACTCCTCATTCAGGAGCAGCGTCACCAGTTTCTCACTAGTATGGGAACTGGAGTTCTTCCGACTGTTCAGTACGAGGTGGAGGTTGTGGCCATGGTAGTCAGTTTCTATAATTTCAGTGACAATAGGGTGGATCAGCTCAGAGTGGTCAGGTAGGGTCACAGGGCTGCGACACAGGCCAGACTTTTTCATGGGAGCAGAACCAACAGGAGCAGGATCCCATACCCTCTAAAGTTCAAGTTACGATATTAGTATCCTCAGTTTTAGCTTCTTCTCTTTTCGATACAAGAGATTCCAATAGATTTATATCTTTTTCTGTTGTGTAGAGCCTTGGTCTCTGCATCTTTTCTTCTGCTGATATCTTGACACTAGACACTTTGTTGGGGATGAGAAAATCTAGTGTACGGCAGTGTAGGGAGTTCCCTCTAGAGGTTGGTGGATGTCACTTTTTATGTGACCTCTATGTACTAGATATGATAGGATATGTTTTCATTCTCAGGATGGACTGGTTAGTTCTCTTATAGGTAGTCGTCGTCTGTTATCACCGCATAGTGAGTTTCACATCACCAGAGGGAAGATTGTTTCTTCATAGGGGTGAGTGGGATATCTAGGCGAGTAGAGCAGGACCCAAGCATCATGGGCTGGAAGGAGTTACAGCCCAGATTTCTAGTCTATACCTGGATGAATAGGGGACTTCATAGTTAAACTTTCCTCCAACGGTGGATTGTTTCAGGGATGTCTTCTCATAGGACTTTTCAGGTTTGCCTCCGAAGTGAGAGGTATAATTTTCTATTGAGCTCATTCCAGGGGTGGCACCGGTGTCCATTCCTCCTTATATTATGGCTACACTAGAGTTACAGGAGCTCAAGAAATAGTTGGAGGAGTTGCAGTCAAAGGGTTTCATCCAACCCAGTACTTCTCCTTGGGGTTCGCCTGTCCTTTTTGCGAAGAAGGCGGACGGTACCCTCAGGCTTTGCATGGATTATCGAAAGCTGAACTAGTTGATGGTCAAGAACCAATATCCCTTTCATAGGATTGATGATCTTTTTGATCAACTTTGTGGAGATCAAGTGTTCTTGAAGATTGACCTGAGATCCGATTACCATCAGTTGCACGTTAGAGCATCTGATATACCTCTCACAGCCTTCCGAAGTAGGTATGGTCTATATGAGTATATGGTAATGTCGTTCGGTCTCACGAACGTGCCTGCGGTTTTCATGGAACTGATGAACCGAGTGTTCCATCCATACTTGGATTCTTCTGTAGTGGTCTTCATGGACGATATCTTGGTGTACGCTCACACTCGACATGATTATGCCACACAAATTGAGATCGTTATGAGTACACTGATAGAGCATCAATTATATGATAAGATCTCAAAATTCCACTTCTGGATGGATCAGATTCACTTCTAGGGTCATGTTATCTTAGATACAGGAGTATCAATAGAGCTAGAGAAAGTGAGAGCAGTAGTTTCCTAGGAGCATCCGAAGAACTTCTTTGAGGTACAGAGTTTTCTAGGGCTAGCTAGATACTACAAACACTTCATACAGAACTTTTCACGCTTAGCATCACCAATGACAGGTTTGACTAAGAATGGTGTAAGGTTCTTGTGGTCAGATTCTTGTGAGAAAGCCTTTTAGGAGTTGAAAGGGAGACTGACTTAAGCACTGATATTAGTCTTTCCAGAGCCAGAAAAGAGCTATACTGTTTACTGTGATGCATTAGGTATCGGGCTTGGCGCTGTGCTTATGTAAGGAGATGGAGTCATTGCGTACGGGTCTCGATAGTTGAGACCACATGAGAAGCATTACCTAACGCACGATCTCAAGTTGGCAGCAGTTGTTCATACCTTACACTGTTGGAGGCATTATCTCCTGGGAGAGAAATTTGGGGTTTTCAATGACCACAAAATTCCCAAGTACATCTTCACTCAGCGTGACTTGAATTTGAGACAGCATAAGTGGGTTGAGTACCTTCAATCTTTTGACTTTGAGCTTGCCTATACGCCTAGGAAATGCAATGCAGTGGCTGATGCACTAAGCAGGAGGACCCAGATACATGCAGTTTAGGAGGCCAACCGTGAGTGGAATATTATGGCTCTGTTCTCTGAGATTCATTTGGAGGTGTATGATAGACAGGGGTAGACGTTTCTTTCTTCTATAGTAGTTACTTCTACTCTTCTTGATCTAGTGCGAATAAGGCAGCTATCAGACTCAGAAGACCTAGTCCTACGGGAGAGTGTCAGGAGAGGACCCTATTCCTGAATGAACCATAGGTGAGGATGAGATCTTGCGTTTCTAAAGGCTCATATGGGTTCCATCAGACATACGCGAGGAGCTGATGTGGGAATTTCATTCCTCAGATTGGGCAGCTCATCCTGGTGTCACCAAGAGGTATAGTGATCTAAACCGTCAGTATTGGTGGACAGGTATGAAGAGAGATGTTTCCAGTTTTGCCATGAATTGTTCCACCTGTCAGCTAGTGAGGGTGGAGCATCAGCGACCAGTAGAGCTTTTGCAGCAGTTACCCATTCCCGAGTGGAAGTGGATTGATGTCATGAAGGATTTTGTGACCGGTTTTTCAAGGTTTCCTTGAGGGAATGATGCAGTTCGGGTTGTCATTGACAGACTCAAAAAGGTTTCCCACTTATTTCCAATCAAGGAGACTTTCAATGTTGATGAGTTGGGTCGGTTGTACATTCGTGAGATTGTACGTCTGTATGGAGTTCCACACACCATTGTTTCAGACATGGATACACATTTTACTTCTCGGGTCTGGTAGGGGCTCCAGAAGACGTTGGGAACACATGTACTTTTGAGTACAACTTACCACCCCCAGACATATGGCCAGTCCGAGCGTACGATTCAGGTGCATGAGGACATGCTCCGAGCACGCATCCTGGATTTTGGAGGTTCTTGGAGAATCCCATACCTCTTGTGGAGTTTTCCTACAACAATAGTTTTTAAGAAACTCTTTAGATGGAACCTTATGATGATTTGTACGGTAGGCCATGCCGATCACCCATATGTTGGCTGGAGGAAGGAGATGCAGCTTTGCTGGGATGTCATCTTGTTCAGGAGACCACATAGTAGAAAAAGTTGATTCGGAAGAGGATGACTACTACACAGTCTCAACAGAAGTCTTATGCTGATCAGTGGAGATGACCTCTGGAGTTCGAGGTCGGGGATCGGGTTTTCCTACGTGTCACATTGAGGTTGCGGCACAGAAGAATTAGGAGATTGGGTAATCTTTCACCAAGGTACGTCGCGCCGTTTTATGTTGTGGAGAGAGTTGGGCCAGTTACCTATCAGTTGCAGTTACCCTAGAGGTACTAGTCTATGCATGATGTTTTTCACGTTTCTCAGCTACGATGTTACTTTTCAGACCCATCTCATGTCCTTCAACCCAAGGAGGTTGAGCTCGAAGAGGATGCATGATTTAAGGATCATCCTATCTGGATTTTTGATCGTAGTATGAAGGTTCTCTGTGGATGGTCTGTTCCTCTGGTACAGGTGCTATGGCAGCACGGACGAGCACAAGATGAGACTTGGGAGAGGGAGGCCGATGTACGAGCATAGTGGCCGGAGCTGTTCAAGGTTTCTTATTCTATGTCGCACTAGGGAAATTAGGGGATGAATTTCTTTAAGGGGGGGGGGGGGGGAGTTTGTAAGAACCCATACCTTATTTTAAGGTATATTTTACTTTTCTGGTTGTTTTTGAGAAAAAGAGGATTTTCTAGAAATTTCTGAAGTACACACCGTGTACTTTATGAGTACACACCATGTACTATGTTGCCGTAGGAGGCTGTGTGCTGGCCGTGTAATGACCAGACACACGATCATGTGGGGGTGACATGGAGGCCGCCTAAAGTGGAGTACAAAAATGGCGAGTACACGCCTTGTACTTCAAAAGTACACACAGTGTATTTTTTTCATTAAAAGGACCAGGGTCACTTCTAATCGACAGAACACCCTTCTTCTAGGTTTCATTTGGCCGAGAGCTCTCGTACAACCGCAATCTTACTCCGAGCCCCTGACTGAGCATCAGAACTCCGATTCGACCACCATCGATTGCATTGGAATCGCCTTGGTAAGCACGTCCTTCTATTTGAGACTCGTTTCATGATTCCTCTTCCTTCTCAAGTTATCCTCTATTGAAGATTTTAGACATTTTTGTAGATCTATGGTTTTCTTGGGCGATTCAAGGCTTGAGGTTCACATATAGAGATCTCCCAACGTTGAGGTCAGTGGTTTGTGCATTTCCGTTGAAAGTCTTTGAGTAATATGTGCAATTGTTCCCAATACCCTTGAACGAGGTATTGCGTATTTACTGCTTTACCCTTGTTAATTACCTTCCATACTTTTATACTTGCGTAGAGGTTAATTGAATATGATTAGGGTTGATTGCTTTGTCTTGGATGTGTTTTCCCAAGCATTGTCCTATTTACGATCGTTTGGTCCTGTCTAGCCTATTAGGCTGCCTTGCCATGCTTTTCCATGCCAAGTTGTAGGATGATGTGATTATTGTTATCTAACATGCTTGATATGCTATAGACTATTTATCCAAGTAGTTCAGGATGTTTACTTTGGCTATATTTCACTACTATGCTTTTTTGACTTACATAGGGCCGTGGGAACCTGATGTTGTAGACTATAAGGGGAATTGACCATGTGAGCTTCCTCAGAGAGTCTTTTATTTCTTTAGACTATAAGGGGAATTGACCATGTGAGATTCCTCATAGAGTCTTTGATTAATTTAGACTATAAGGGGAATTGACCGTGTGAGCTTCCTCAGAGAGTCATTGACCACACTTGTCTATAAGGGGAATTGACCGTGTGAGCTTCCTCAGAGAGTCATTCATCTATTTAGACTATAAGGGGAATTGAATGCAAGTGGTTCATCATAGAGTCTGTATATTATTGTAGCTAAACCAGAGGGGATAGGATGTGTGTACTTCCTAGAGGGTTACTTGTTTTGATTAGCTGCTTATTTGTTATATGAAATTGAATTCTTGAAACTGTGGAATTCTTTACTGCTCTTTTACTTATCTCCTACCATATTTATTCACCGACTGTTAGGAACAGATCTTTGGGTGGTTTCCAAATGGGATTTAGTCTCACACCCTATTTGGATCATTTTTTTGGGCCCAAAAATAATATATTGTTGCAGGTATAGATAAGGTCAAGAGCCCTTCTACTTTAGGTTCTTTATTGACTATGAAGCTCGAGAGCATGGGACCAAGCTGTGGATTACATTTATGAGGAGTTGTTTACATGCTTTATTTTGTATTTGGTTTAGTAATATTGTATTCCAGAATTGTGATTTGTTTGGCTGATTTTTTAGACATATATATCATGCATCATTCACATATATATATATGTGTGTTATCCAGTTTATTATTTTCCAATCTTCTACTATTTACTTTTGTATGGATTATTACTGCTTCTTCTACTGCTATTGTTTTTATTTCGCTGTATTACTCTTTCAATGAGGGCATAGTTTCCCCACTATCACACCCAAGGCCCTCGATTCTAGTCGGAAGCCTCTGGTGTTCTGGGAAATGCGTTTGAGGCCATGTGACCAATCGAGTACGGGGAACCTATGGGTGGCTTCCAGAATCAGGATGTTACAATTTCATTTTTGACAAAACCAAATTCTCTTATGGATTCATCAAAATGAACATTTTAGGACCGTGATGCCTACTTCAATCCATAAATTGATATCTAATGCTTCCATAATTTATTGGAATTATTTGACTTGACAAACCCTTCGGGTTGAGTCATATAGACTTCTTTAAACAAATTCCAATTTAGAAAAGAAGTTTTGACATCCATTTACAAAATTTCATAATCATGAAAGGCTTCTATTGCAAATAATATTCTGATGGATTTAAGAATTGGTACTAGTGAGAAGGCTTAATCATATTCAATTCCTTGATGTTGCCTGAAACCCTTTGCAATCGGTCTTTCTTTAAAGGTATTAACCTCACCATCCATGTCCAGCTTCTTCTTGAATACCCATTTGCTTCCAATGGGATTTATATTAGCTAGAGGGTCTACCAAAATCCAAACATGATTTTGGTTTATAGAATCTATCTCAGAATTCATGGATTATTGCAATTTAAGAGCTTCTCTACCTTCTAGTTCATCCTTTTAGGTTAGAGTTTCATCATCCTCAAGGAAAAATGTGTCACCTGACTCGGTGACAAGAAAACTATAACGCTTTGCTTATCTAACCTATCGTGTAGACCTACACAGTATTTGTGTCTCAGGAACAAAATATTCTTTCAATTTCTCTTGTGGATAATGTTCCTCTAACAACTCTTATGCATCTGGATCATTAACTTCATCGAAGTCAATCTTTATACCACTATTTCCAATAGTAATGTGTTCCCTTTATTGAAATATGGCATATATTTACACAAAAACTTTTCTCTCTAAAATTTTATATTGATAATATCCTTTGGTTTCCTTAGGATAACCTATAAAGATTAACTTCATTCTTCTCGATGCTAATTTGTCACTTGGTAAAGTCTTGAAAAATGCATCACACCCCCATACACGTATGTGTGTCAGAATAGGTTTTTTCCATACCATAATTCATATGGAATCCCATCTACAGCTTAGTTGGTACTCAGTTAAGGGTATATGATGCTGTCTGCAAAGCGTATCCCCAAAAGGATAAAAGAAGAGTTGCATGACTCATCATTGATCTGACCATGTCTGGAAAGGCCCTAGTCAACCTTTCACTAACACCATTCCATTATGGAATATAAGGAGTAGTGAGTTAGGATACTATCCCTTAATCCTTTAAGTGATCAGTGAAAGCTTGGTTAAGATATTCGCCACCTCGATCTAAGCGGTGTGATTTTATCTTCTTTCCAAGTTGGTTTTCTACTTCATTTTGGTATTCCTTAAAAAAATGGAAGGAATCAGACATATACCGCATAAATTAGATATAGCTATACCTACTATAGTCATTGGTAAAAGTAATGAAGTATGAAAAACACCTCTTTCCTTTACTAGAAATGGACCACATACATCGGTACGTATTAATTACAGTACTACATTGTCTCTTTATCCCTTTCATAAGAAAGGTTCCTTAGTCATTTTGCCTTGTAAACAAGCTTGACATACATACAAGGGTTCTAACTATACCGAGTCTAAATACCCTTCTTGATGTAATCTTTTTAATCACTTCTCGTTTACATGACCAAGACTAAAGTTCCATAGGTGGGTGATATACAAGTCATGTTGGTTGTTTTTGTCATTGATTTCCATTACAATGTTCTCAACTTACAGCATGTATAAACCATTGTTAAGATGTGCCATACCATAACATATGTTATCCCTGTAAAAGAGACAAAATTTACTTCCAAACATGAAATAAAATCCCATAGTGTCTAAAATCAACATAGATATAATATTCCTGGTTATATAAGGTACATAATAGAAATTGTTTAAAACTTGAACCAAACCACTTGGCAAGGTTCTGTGATAGTCTCCCACTACCAAGGCTACCAAAATTGCACCATTTGTAGCTCAGAGATCCACTTCACCTTTTGAAATCTTCTTGAACCTACTTGGTTCTTGTATATGAATACAAATGTGTGAGCCACATTCCGTATCCAATACCCAAGTTGTAGATAAAGATTGATTGCATTCAATGACAAAAATACCTGAAGTAGAAGCATCAGTTTTCTTCTTCTTCTGAGCTCTGTAATTCTGCTTACAGTGGCCTTTCTTGCCACATCCAAAGAAAACAGCTTCCTTCTCATTAATTTTCTTTTGAATCTTTGGCTTCTTTGCAGAACAATGCATTGGTGTCTTTGGCCTTGACTTGGCCTTAGACCCCTTTTCCTAGCCCTTATTTTTCTTGTTCACCATAAGTACAAATGAACTAGTGTTTTTCATATCCTTGTCAGCTTGGAGAATTAAAGCCAAAAGGTCCAGGAGCCACTTGGTTATATCATTCCTGTTATAATTGACAATAAAAGTTGAGAATATTGATGGTAAGAAGGTAAGAATGAGATCCACTTATATTTCTTGGATCAATTTGAACCTAAGGGCTTCAAGCCTCTCAATATACCCACTCATCTTGAGTACGTGAGGACCGTCTTGGTGCCGTTCTGCTATCTTGCACTTATATAGGGCACTTGAGATCTCATACCTTTCATGCCTAGCCCTCTCCCAATATAATTTTTGGATATGTGAAAGCATAGTGTAGGCATCCTCATCCTCATGTATTTTTTTTTTCAATTGGCTAGACGTGGATGACAACATGATGCATTGAACATCAAGTGCATCGTCTACATTCTTTCTCCATTTATCTTTTTCAGCCTTACTTGCTCCCTAAGGCGGCTGAGTAGGAATTGGGGATTCTAGCACATATAACTTTTTTTTGGCATAGTACTATGAAAAATTGCCTATACCACTCATGGAAGTTATTACCGGTCATGATATTTTCTTTATCCATAAATGATCACAGTGATAATGTACTTGTGGTGTTGGTGATTTCCATTTTAAATATACATCAGATAAACATTAGCATTTAGTACTTTGTCTTGATTACATTTTGAAATTTATGATTAATAAATTATTATATCATTTTAATGTCTCTTACTATTTTAGTGAACCTTAATAGCCCTCACTATTATATTTGGAATACTTTGTCACTTGAGTATTCTAGTGGAATAAATCCTCAAAGCCTCCCCCATAGTCTACAAGATTTGGCTACGCCACTAGATAGATGGTCTCAAGGTAGGCACTAGGCTAGCCAACCACTTGGCTCACAGTTCCTTGTATTGTTGAGTAAATTCTTATCTTTTGGAATATGAACTTGATTCCCTCAACATCTTGCCTCTAATGTGATAAGAAGTTAGTAACGGATAATCCTTGACTACTCACTTTAGTTAATTCGACCCAGTTATCTCATGAAAACACCCCTATAATAAGAAGCACTCTCAACTATGGCTGATGAGCACCCCAAACACCCGGTTTTGTTTAGATGTGAGAAATGGAAGGCTTTTGGACCTAATATATATTTGAGGAATTTTTTATATTTATTGAAGAATATATTCATTTTCTATTTATATGTTCAAACTATATTATTAGGCTCACAACTAAGAATGAAAATAGAAATATATTCATCACTTCTTTATGATTTTTTATCTTGTTTGCTGTTATATGTGATCCAGAAATAATCATGCACTCTCATAAAATAATAAACAATGCATAAAGGCAAATCATGCAATCTGAATGGTCTTGAGCATTCTATTATGATCAATCCATAAACAGATCAATCTTGACCTAGGGGCATCCATACCTGAGTTGACACTTGACTCACATCGCAGCTAGCCCCAGTGCAATGCACTCAGATCCCATCTGGATTACCACCTCAACATGGCAGGGTCTACGTCTCATATCATCACCATTTAATTACAAATAAACTCGCACGCAGGGGAGGGGGTCTAGGGGTAAAAAATAAAACTTATGAAATGGACACACATTCCCTTATACATATTTGAATTAAAAGATGATTCGTAGACCATCATTTATCTGATTAATTATTACAATCATCACACATATTAAATAAATAATTAAAAAAACTAATAAACTAGACATGCATGGTTCGACTTATTTCTCAAGACCAATTGGTATAGATATAGTGCAATTAAAAATTAAACTTCAATAAAATTTTAATAGTACTAGTGCGATATAATAAATTAAATGAATTTAAATAAATTTAATAAATTTATTTTTATCAGTTCCAAATGTTTAATTTAATTTTAATTAAAAAAATTAAATAAAACCATTAATTTAATATTAATTATAAAATTAAATTAAACTATTAATTTAATTTTAATTCTAAAATTAAATTAAACTATTAATTTAATTTTAATTATAAATAAATTAATACTTCAGATTAAATTAAACTTAAACCCAAATACAATTCTAAATAATTTAATTTTAAAACTAAATTAATTAAACTAATTAGTGGGGTTACCTCTAGCCATGAAGGAGTTCAGATTGACTTCGAACTGCCGTGAGGGTGTTATGCTGGAGTAGGACCAAATCACGGTGCGACCATGGTGGGACCGTGGCGTGAGCACGACGTGACGGTGGTGTGACTGCAGCGTGAATGTGGTATGAAAAATTCCTCGCACCCCCATACACATATGTGTGTCAGGTTGGGTTTCTTTCCATACCATAATTCATATGGAATCCCATCTGCAACTTTAATTGGTAGTCGGTTAAGGGTATATGCTACTGTCTGCAAAGCGTATCTCGAAAAGGATAACAAAAGAGTTGCCTGACTCATCATTGATCTGACCATGTCTATCAAGGCCCTATTACTCCTTTCACAAACAGAATTCCATTGTGGTTTATAATTTGAAGTGATTTGGGATTTTATCCCACACTCGTTCAAGTGATCAATGAAAGCTTGGTTAAGATATTCTCCACCTAGATCTGATCAAAGTGCTTTTATCTTCTTACAAAGTTGGTTTTCTTCTTCATTTTGGTATTCCTTAAAAAATGAAAGGAATCATTCTTATACTACATTAAGTAGATATATCCATACCTACTATAGTCATCAATAAAAGTAATGAAGTATGAAAAATCACCCCTTTAATTTACTAGAAATGAACCACATACATCAGTATGTATTAATTCGAGCACTACATTTTCTCTTTCTCCCTTTCTCGAGAAAGGTTCTTTGGTCATTTTTCCTTGTAAACAAGATTGAAATACATCCCAGGGTTCTAATTGTACCAAGTCTAAATACCCTTCTTGTTGTAATCTTCATAATCGCTTCTCGTTTAAATGAAAAAGCCTGAAGTGCCATAGGCGGGTGATATACAAGTCACGTTGGCTATTTTTTTCACTGATTTTTATTATGGGGTTCTTGAGTTCCAGCACATATAAACCATTGTTAAGATATTCCATAACCTAACTTATGCTATCCCTATAAAAGAGACAAAATTTACTTTCAAAATTGAAATAAAATCCCATAGTTTCTAAAATCGACACAGAGATAATGTTATTGGTTACAGAAGGTACATAATGGAAATTATTCAAAATGAGAACAAAACCACTTGGCAAGGTTATGTGATAGTCTCCCACTTCCAAGACTGCCAATCTTACACCATTTGCAGCTCGGAGATCCACTTCACCTTTTTCAATATTCTTAAACCTACATGGTTCCTATATATAAATAAAAATGTGTGATCCACATGATGTATCCAATACCCATCTTGTAGATAAAGATAGATTGCATACAAAAATACCTGAAGTAGAAGCATCTATTTTCTTCTTCTTCCCAGCTCTTCAATTCTTCTTCCCGTGGCCTTTCTTTACACATCTAAAGCAAATAGATTCATACTCATTACTTTGCCTCTAAATCCTTGGATTATTTACAGGATGATTCATTGGTGTCTTTGGCCTTGACTTGTCCTTGGACCCCTTTTTATTTCCCTTATTTTTCTTGTTCACCATAAGGAAAGATGAACTGGTGTTTTTCATATCCTTTTCAGCTTGGAGAACTAATTCCAAAAGGTCTAGGAGTGACTTTTTCATATCATTCATGTTTTAATTGAAAATAAATATCAAGAAGCATGATGGTAAAGAGGAAAGAATGAGATCCACTGATAGTTCTTTGTTTAATTTGAACCCAAGGGATTCAAGCCTCTCAATATACCCAATCATCTTGAGTACGTGAGGATTGGCTTGGTTCCCTTCTGCTAGCCTGAACTTATAAAGGGAACTTGATATCTCATACCTTTCCTACCTGGACCTCTTATGATATAATTCTTGACGTTTTGAAAGTATCTTGTAGGCATCCTTATCCTCATGCATTTTTTTCAATTGTCTAGACATGGATGAAAACGCGATGCATTGAACATCAAGTTCATAGTGCACATGCTTTCCCCATTTAACTTTTTCCACCTTACTTTCTCTCTGAGGAGGCTCAGCAGGAACTGGGGATTCTAGTAGATATAACTTCCTTTATTGGAGTAGTACTATGCCCAAGTTCCTGTAGCACTCTTGGAAGTTATTTCCAGTTATGATATTTTCTTTATCCAGAATTGATCGTAGAGATAAATTACTTATGGTGTTGCTGATTACCATTTTAAATCTACATCAAATAATCATTAACAGTTAGTTATTTTTCTTGATTACCTTTTGATATTTATAATTAATAAATTATTATATCATTTTTCTATCTCCCACTATTTTAGAAAACTTTAATATCCCTCACTATTAGATTCAAAATACTCTATCGCGTGAGTATTCTAGTGGAAAGGATTCTTGAAACCTCCCTCATAGTCTACAAGTTATAGCTATTCCCCTACTTGGAGGGTTTCAAGGTAGGCACTAGGCTGGACAACCAACTGACTAACAATTCCTTGTATTGTTGAGTAAAGTCCCATCTTTTGGAATCTGAACCTGATTCCCTCAACATCTTACCTCTAAAGTGATAAAAGGTGAACTATGTCTAATCCTTGACTACTCACTTTAGTTAAGTCGACCCAATTCTCTCATGAAAACGCCCCTATAGTAAGAATCACTCTCATCTATGGCTAAAGAGCACCCCAAACACCAGATTTTGTTTAGATGTGAGAAATGGAAGGCTTTTGGACTTAATATATCATTGAGTGATTTTTTATATTTATTGATGAATATAATCCTTTTCTATTTAAATGTTCAACCTAGATTTTCACACTCACAACTGAAATTGAAAATATAAATATATTCATAACTTCTTTATTCATTTTTTATCTTGTTTACTATTCTATGTGTTGATGAAATAACCATGCACTCACCTAAATTAATAAATAATTCATAAAGGTAAATCATGAAATCCGACTGGTATGGAGCATTCTATTATGACCGATCCATACACAGATCAATCTTGACCTATGGGAATCCATACTTGAGTCAACACTTGAGTCACATCGTAGCTAGGATTTTGATTCCTTGTGATGATCCTCAAAGGGTCAATTGGGAAAATAGGTTCAGTTATTTAAAGTGTGAATAACAACATATATGGAATTTTATAATATAGCATGCCCATGACATTTTACTTAAGTAGGAAATTTTACATTGGGATACTCAACATAGATCAATAGGGTATGATGACATTATATGCTGGCATATGAGATTGTGATTCTCTAGGGGAAGTCCCACATGAGGAGACCTGGTGAGATTTAGTGCCATAGTGGCTCCGTTTTTGGAATGTGATGAAAAATTTATATAAATGTGATACCCTAGAGTGGGTAGTTTGGAACATGGTTTTAGGAGATTTTGATATGAGAACCAAGAGACATTTCTCGTGAGATGTGAACATCACGATACTCAATTTATGGGCTAGGTTTTTGGTGTTAGGTATCATAGGATGCAATCCATCTGCTCAAATAGACTGATCTGACAAGACCATCATACACCAAATGGATTTTCATATAATAACTTTAGCCTATGCAGTGGAATGAATCACAATGTTTCCAAATAGAGGTTTTTTTTGATAAACACCTCTACATAATTTCGAAACTGGAACTAGTGTGAGAGTCCACAAAATCACCACAAAACATCCCCAACATACCTCACATAAAAACCACCAAAAAATTAGCAAAACAATATTTATGTGGTTTAAAAAGATGTCCTACATCCACAAGAGAACACTGCAAAAATTTTCATTATAGGGGATATATGTGAATATAAAACTCATTTCTCACTTCCTATATACATAAAAAGGATCAGAAAGTCAAGTCAGATACATAAACTATTTATCATATAAATCACACAAGAATCAAACACTTCAGACCTGGTCCACCACATCTATTTATATAGGTATTCATCATGTGAATAATTTACACAGACTTATGAGATTTGTATTCAATCTATCATTGACCTAGGAAACCTCTAAAACACTTTTGAACCATATGATGAACTACCCACAGCCAGTCACCATGCACACATGCCATGAATTGAGGTCCTACCCCTAATGGACACCATATATGAGAACATAATCATATGACACCATTCAATGAAACCATATGACAATCTCTTTACAATGACATTGAAACCTCACCGCTTGATTCCAATATTTTTATCACGTTTTGATGATTGTTTTCAAATGGAGGTCTGTCCTGTGAATGTTTTCATCCGAACCAATCTGAAACTGTTGATCAAGAAACATCCATCCAGTGGTATTTGTCTAATGATCTCTGTCTGATCATCTTAGTCAAATGAATTTCATTTTGAAAGATATGTTTTATATAACTAAATATATTTTTTAAAATTAAATATTCCCTCACTTGGAAATGACTTTAAAATTTCATCCTTATTCAAACATTGACTTGATATCATTGTCTATCCAATGCATGTAGTGTTCTCCATTCTACATGATCAGTTGGGTCCAACTGAGGAACAATGTTAACTCATAATTTCTTAGACCTTTTCTTTTATAAATATATCAATAGGAATATTCTTCCAAGAAATATTTTTTTCATCTCCAACACTTTATCTTCTAAATAACATCATATGATGTTATACTTTAGGAAAATATGTGTTTTATTTTATACAACAATATATTAAGAGCAATATTATTGGAAATTTGACCATCAGAAAATAAAATTCTTCCATCCGATCCCATTCTGAGTTCCATTAGAAATATCATCAACCATATCAACTATTTATCTTATTTATTATTGGAAACATAATCTTATTTCATGATAGGTTATGTGAAAGTTGATTGTAATTGAGACATCAAGATAACCAATATTCCATTGAATATAAAAAAAACACATTGTACTATTCCATGAGTCAATGTATCAAGAAAAATATTCATATATTAACCATTCGATTTATTTTCATCATTGAAACATATTGTTTCATCCTCCAACCACTTAAATTATTGAATGATTCATTTCAAACATTAAAAATGATTTATTTCTAGATTTTACATGAAATGGCTAGAAAATACAACAACTAATGTAATGTCTATTTGAGTACAAACCATTTCATACATCAATATCCATAGAACTATGGGAAATGGAACATTTTCCCATGTCTTGAACTTCTCATTATTTATATGGTACATATGGTTTATAAAGATTTAAATGTATGATAAGGTGTTTATAAAGGGTTAAAACCAGTCATTCCGAATATTTAAATGGCCTTCATTATATATGTTTTATAGGATAAACCAAAGAACCGACTTTCCTACACCTATATATTTTCATCCTCATGATCTTATTTAGTTGTACACGATTATATATCACAATCCTTATTTATATATTCCTATTTATTTACTCAATCTGATGGAACTCTGGAACTATAATAAATATATTATCCACATAAAAAACATTATGATATTTGATCAATCATACCATTGCTTCCTATAACAATAATGACCAGAATTAAATAATCAGAAAAATTCCTCAAGAATGAAAGTGTTAAACATATAATCACACTATCTGGGAGATTGATTCATTCCATAAATACTTAATATCAACTTAGAAACTAGATCGTCCTTTAGATGAATTTAAAATCCCTTGGGCTGAACCATGAACATTTATTGCTCCAAATATCCATCAAGAAAGTTTTTATTTACATTCATCTCCTCCAAGTGTAGATCATACAATAGAAATATTATAAGTAAAATATAAAATAATTTGTTCCTCACCACTTTTGAGAAAATTTTAGAAAAGTAAATTCCTTCCTTTTGTTGAAAACCCTTCACCACCAACTTTTATTTGTACCTATTACATCTATCATATTCCCCTTTCAAATAAAAACCCCATTTTTTCCAAATTAGATTTCCATTAATGTAGTTTAAAAAACTCCTAATAAATATGTATATTTAAATAATTCATTTCTTATTTCATGGATGACTCCCAATATTTCATGTGTCTAAGAGTAGCTACCTATTATAAGAATTTTGGTTCCCCTGAATTTGTTAGAAGTATAAAGTTTATATCATCTCCAAACCTCAGAACTAATTTTCTAAGATGAGTGGGAATTCTAAGCATAAATTCATTTTAGTACATTTGAAACTCTTTTTTTGATAGTCATTTTTCTATTATTTCATTATCTGAAATCGGTAATTCTGATTATTCTCTATCTGTTAGCATGACTACTAGAGCATCGAACTTTGATGCCTCCCCTGATGTTTCTAGATAAAGAGTCAATATGATAACTAATATATGATCATATTTAACTTCAATAGATTATATAACATAAAATTATTTATTTTCCTTGCTTTGAGTTTTCTATATAATTTCATCATTAAAAACAATGTCTCGTCTTGGGATAAATTGTTTCATTTTTAACAGTCCATAGAAGATAACCAATGTTATCATCACCCTATATGATAAGAAAGAATAACATGGATTTCCCCTCCAACATATTTATGTCTTTATAACTAATATGAATATATGTGAAATGAATAAATAATTTTAGATGTTTTACCTCTGGTATCATATCATACCAATTTTCTTTTAGTAGATCATGTCCCACAACTGAAGGTATACATCTATTCTCTAAATTCTTTGATATATTTGTTATCTATACCCATATTCCCTTATAAAATTTAAAGTGAATCCAAATAGTCCAAAATTTCTCTTACAGTGACTGATTCATTTCTTGGATACCCCATATATTTATGGTGTTACCTGAACAATCTTCTCAAGCCTAATTTCCTTCCTTCAAAAAAAGTTATGGAATTTTATTCGGGTTTATCCACCCCATTTTTT
This sequence comes from Viscum album, assembly GCA_963277665.1. Lineage (NCBI taxonomy): Eukaryota > Viridiplantae > Streptophyta > Magnoliopsida > Santalales > Viscaceae > Viscum > Viscum album. The sequence goes on along the minus strand of OY728122.1, from coordinate 1,161,277,858 downwards.
GTCTAGAGGAACTTCCACATTCTTTAACACTCATTATCAACCAAATATTTCCACGAAATAAATTTATAAAACACATCAAATTTATTCTTCATGATGTAAAAAATACCTTTTGTATATCATCATCAATGAAGGTCACAAAGTTCAGTGATCATCCATTGATGTGAAAAGAAGCTGTTAGCTAAACATAATAATGAACAAGTTCTAATTTGTGATTCCTTAGTTTTCTATCATTAAAGATGAAGGAAACCCTCCTCTGCTTCCCTATAATACTAATCTCACATATTCACTTGTACATGTTGTAATGAATAAGTATTGCATTCACTAGTAAAAAATTAATATTATTTTTATTGAGGTGAAAAACCTATAGTCCCACATTTCTAGACCATCCAACGAAGTTCTTATTTTCAATACAAATTCATCCCTACGTACATACTCATATAAGGTTCCATTCATAACTCCTTTTTTTTTTCATGTCCCATTCTTAACTCCCTAATAAATCACAATGAATCCTTTTTCGATATTCCTAAATCTCTTTGATAAATTCATTCTAAAACTACCATCATCATGTTTTCCCATTAACATGAGAATCTTCTAGAGACTTGGATTTTTCTGACATCATTTACTATAAAGATAATTAATAATTTAAAATATATGATACCATAACTATTCCTAACTATTTCTAGATCATCATTATCCTCTAGATGTACTATTCCCAAGATTCCAGGTACATAATTAACCAATCACCCACACACACTAGTTAAACGAGTAGATACACTCGAGTCCGTAACCCCTGACTCATTTGGAAAGATCATACCAATTTTTTAAATTGGAACCTATGTTAGTTATAGAAACTGAGTTCAACTACCCATATAAAAATGAATCCTTTAGTTTCTTAAAATATTTCTTCATATGTCCTTTCTTCCCACAAAGCAAACATGTAAGAATAGGACCAACTTTTTTCCTCTACTTCTTCTATGGGACTTATCATATGAAGATTTATTCTTCTAATAGTTCTTCCATTAAGGTGTCCTTCCACATTTCATATCATTGATAGAACCTATATATGGTGTTTGAATTTTTTTTAGTCAAATCATTATTTATAATCATGTACTAAATGTCATTAAACAAAAGATCTTACTTTATACTGAAGTTTCTCACTACTATCACCATGACATCCCAGATCTCTAGAAGTGAGGAAGGAATAATAAAAACCTAAACATAATATATGAATGTTACCATTAATGATTATAGGTTCCCTCAAATCATATTGAATTCATTCACATGATCAGATGCATCTCTTCCATTTAATATCCTCATGTTAAACAATATTCATATCATGAAAAAATTGTTAAGTGTCATTGGATTCTCACACATTTCAGATAAAAAATTAATAAATCCTTTATTATCTTTATTTTCTATAATGTTAAATGAAATATTTAGAATAAGAGACAACCTAGTCAAGGCTAAATCTTTATTTTCCAACTGCTGCCATTCTGTTTTGTCATTTGTTTTAGTATATATACCAGAAAAAGCAGCATCATGATATTTTTCCATCAAAATGGTATCCAATTTCATTTTACAAAAGGAGAATTCCATTCCCTTGAAATTATCAATACAAACCTTCCTATCCTCAGTAGTCATTCTTCTCAATAATAGTAAACCCAAATAAAATCAAATAAATTATATTGAAGGAGAGGATAAAATTGAACGAGGTGATTTAAGTATAACCAAACTTTAATTCCACTCTTTGGAGATCCTAAAAGGCAACATGTCCATTTCAAAAGATAGACCAAGAAAGTAAAATGTACACTGGATGGATGTTTTTTTGATTACCTCATCCTATGTAGTGTAAATTACTACAATATTACCTAATATATATTTTCCCAATAACCAACTCCTATATCTTTGTTCTTTGAAACACAGGTGATAATCCACCAAATCACTATAAAATCGTCAGAAACATGCTTCATATACAAAAAAACAAAACAATAAAAAAATATTTACATGGTTTATCAAAATTTCATATATCCATGCGAGAACACAATAAATATTTTTTTACTAGAGATATAAGAGAATAAAAAAAACTCATAATCCAGTATCCACATAAAATTTCTCATAAAATTAAGACAAAATATTAAAATTTTTATTATATAAATGACACAAGAAACAGAAAAATAAGAGAAGGACCTCCACCTCTATTTATATAGGTCTTCATCCAATAAATAGGTTTCATCAAATTTTGAGAGTCAGGGTTGAACATTTATTGTCCTTGGAATCCTCTGAAACACCATTTAACCAAATGATGAAACCTATAATATTTTATCACCATCCACATAACCCATACAACTTGTCTCTACCCCAAGTGATCCCCATCTACGATAATGCCATCCGATTTTCCCTTTGATGGATCTGTCTGATTATCTTTATCCAATGACATCAATACCTCACTGTATTATTCCTATTTCTAGTCAACATTGTTTAATGATCTCTATATAATGTATGTAATTATATTGAAAACTTTCTACTTGATAACTATGAAAAAGTTGAACAAGGAACTTATATTTTGTGGTATTTTTCTGATTATATCTTTTTGATCATCTTATTATAATGAAATACATATAGAGAGCAATATCCAGTGAAAATACTAATTTTCTAAAATCTCTACCTAATGACCTAGATGCCCTTGAGATACTATATAGAATTTTAATATGTTTATTCCTCTTGATATGTGAAGGTAACTTGTGAGTGGGGTTAGACCAATCATGTGTGTGACTTAGGGGAAGGAATCATGGGTATATGATTGTATTTAAGTCTTTGCATTCATGGTGCTTTGGGATATGCATTTTAGTCAAGGGGATACTTAAAGGATGCTTGGTTATAGTGAGGAATTCTTGGGGAATGCGATTTAGATTGGGATTGAGTTTCCATGAGGATGAGAATACCCATGTAGGGGTTGAGAAAGGTAGGTTAATGACCAATGATTTAGGGATGTGAAGAACCTAGAGTTATTTTGGGAATCGACGCTTGGTTTTCAAGGGAAGGATTAGAAGGATACCTAACTTTTTTTTTCATAGGCACGTACAAGATTGATGAGAGCGTGGATAAAAGCCTAATATTTTTCAATGACTTTGGTTGGTGGGTGGTTGTGTGGATAGAAAATAGGCAAGTGAAATGCCTAATTTTGAAGAGGAGTGTGGAGGGTTATTCAGATAGATGAGACTAACATACTATAAAGTTATAGTCATTAGTATTTTTCAGTGGGAATAGATTAAATTATGCACAAATAAAGAGGTTTAGAGATAGTTTATATGATCTGGATGTATAAAAGAATACACCAATCATGGTTAGACAAGATCGATGTAGTTCATGTGGTTAAATACATTTCCATTTTAATTATTGGTTAGTGAGTGGTCATATGCCGGCTGAGGACCATTGTGTTTTATTATATGTTTTCAGTAATGGAAGCATATGTTTTTAATGATAAATTTAAATTTCCATTTTTTATTGGATTGTAACAAAGATGGATTTAGTGTGGTTCCATAGTCGATCCAGGTTTAATATTGATATAGTGTTGGTAACTAGACATGGATCAGTGTGGCCTGAGAGGAGTGACATGCATGTAATGATTGAAAATATTGAGGTTTCACTCGAGTATTGGTATATGTAAATCTACATAGTAGGGAGTGCACTATAAGATGGTTTAGGGAGTTCCTATTAATGAAAATGGATGAGTTTAGGCTAGTTAGTTTCAAGGGTGGCATTCCTAATAAGCTGGGAATAGGAGATAATTGATGTTTCATGTTGGATATTAGGTATAAATGATATGATAATATCCTAAAATCTTGTTTTGTGATGAATACATAATGACATATAGAGGTAGTATCCTCATTTTATAAGAGTCATTGATGTAGTGAGACCGATCAATGGACAACCAAAGTGCCATTGGGATATCGGTGATATAGTGAATTTGATTTATCTAGTTTCGTGTTATATACCAGATTTTGGATTCTTATGTGGGGATGGATGGAGTTAGATCATTATCAATAGGCTCAAGATGATCTAGAGGTGACCCCACCATGTATATTCACTACATGTTGGGTTAAAATTTTTGTGTGAGATCTGAATGATCTTAGGATTCCTTTAAGGGTTAGGGAACCATGACTGAGTAGTTTGATAATGAATTTGATGGTGATACTAAGAAATTTAGTAAAATGTAGGATAGATGAAGTCCTTATTGGTGTTTTTATGTGTAGTTTGATGTAGTGTGGTTAAAATTGCATTAGGTACATCATATCAGGTATGATGGTAGTGTTTTAGAGTATCAATGGGAATTTTTAAAGAAAATACAATAAATTTTTCAGAGGTGAGGAATCCTCAAATTTGGTCAATAGTTGACATGATGAGTTTTACTAGATCTTGACCACTTCTGTAGAAGGGAATTGGATGTGGTGAGTTCAAGACATCATAAAGAAATTTGATAAAAAACTATAAATTCATTTGGGTGACTAGTTTTGATGTTGGGGAGCATTGTGGATTGAAATAAGTTGTTATGATTTCTTAAGGCATAGAACTCCATAATCAAAATGTTGAATTTATTAAAATGTATGAGAACAATCTATATTTCATAAATGATGGTTATAAGTGGTGGAATGGTTTTATTATGAATAGTGTTCCTTGTTTTTAGAGTTACGGAGTGGATGCTCATTTAGCATTTGAGAGTAGATTACAAAAAAATTGACTATTTTTGAAGCTTGAGTTGTTTATTTTCTATGAATAAATGAATAATGATACTTACTAAGGATGAGAAGTGTTATTGTGATGAGATTGTAATATCTCATGCCTATATTAGATATTAAATTCAAGGGGAATTCAAAATTTTCATTTTGGATGTCGTTTACCTTTGAGATCTTGTACTAAAAATTGCATGAAGAGAGTTTTCATCCCCTAGAACAATATTTCTAGATGATATATGAGGAAAGGATGATTGTAAAGGTGTTTGGGAGGAAACTAGAAGAGGCTTGTGGTGTCCAGACTACTAAAATTTTGTTGCATTACACTGATTAGCCGGTGGGCTAGGTAATAGCCCAACACTCGGCTTGGGCACACCGACCAACTAGTGGGATACCTGTTAAGTGTTTAGTCCCATTGGTTACCCGATGGGATTCTAGGATGATTTTATGGAAAGTTATATTTCAACATTTTGGTATCAGGGGAATTTAAGTATTTAGTTGGATATGGGGATCAAGAGTTTCTATTTATTATCCATATCACCATCACTTTGATTATCCTTCCATCATCCTTGAAGGGGACTGATTTATGGTTCATTATGATGTATATTTGAGGTAAAATCATCTACTTAATATCATTCATGTTTCCCTTTCCCCATCTATATTATTTTTCTTTGTTTGAGCTTGGTATTTGCTGATGATTTCACTGAAAAATGGTGAAATAATATGATTATGATGGATCTTTTGTGTGTCTTTGAGGGAGGGTGTTTAAAAATGGTGTTTTTGAGAAGTTTTATTCTATTTTAGTAGAAATATGTTTCTCCATGATATTTTTGAGAGAATTGAAAAAATTTGGAGAATCATGGCGACAAAACCATTGTTTAAATTGAGTCTTTCACTTGTATTAGGCATAGTGAATTCTGGGAGTGGACCACACCTTGTTTGTTGATGTTTCTAAATGTGGTTGTCACCTGATGAGATTTTAGGAATTTTTCCTTTTTCAAACTATTTCATAAATAATTATTTAAATTTATAGTTAAATATTTCATGATTTTTGGTGTATCATTGGGCCATAGGTGGATCTATGATGGTTGGTTGAACTAATGAAATCTTGGAAGAGATTGGGAAGCATGGTGTTGGGATATCATACAAGAGATGTCAACTTCATGGATGTGGTAGGTTCCCCCTTGAGCATACCCTTATGGTTAATTTATTTTATTTATATGTTTTTTGGTGTAACACCCTATTACCTTCCATTGGGTAGGACGTTTATTTTGTTTTTTTGTTACTCAATTTTTAAGTTTCATTGTTGGATTATCGGGAATAGAGAGAATGTTTTGGGTAAAATGAACTAATGTTTGGGGATGTAGGTTTGTTTGAATTAACAGAGTCTAGGTATAATCTTATAAAAGTTTTCTATGGGTATCCCTAATTTTGGAGAACATCAAATGAGAATTGGTTATTTTTGAAAAATCTGGGCTCTTTGCTGTCTAATAGATGTTTTCACATCATGAATGGTTGTTAATAAGATATCATGAATCATTTCAAGGAGTGAATGCTTTAAACACCATGAATTGGGTTAATGATTTGAAATTGTCAAAAATATGGATTTTAATCTGATGTAAGGCATTTTTTGTCAACATTTTAATCTATGAAATTTCATTCCATAAATTGGATTTACAATAGGAATTTATTGGATCTATAAATTTTCAATGAATTGAACTGTTTAATATTCTTTAATTTAGTTATAGCCTTACCTTTAAATACTTATGAGGTCTTCCAAGTGATTTTGGTGTCTACTCTCCATTGAGATTATTTGTTCAATAATTGATCATATTGGTTTTTGTAGTGTGTACATCTGGGTAAGTGGTATCTACTTCTTAATTTATTTTGGATACCATGGAGGAATTGGATAAATTTATGTTTCATATTCATGATAAATTGATGTTTTCTATTAACTGTTCACATTTTCTTTTCATGCCTTGTCTTTTTATAGTTGATCCATGTTCTTTTGATCTCTTTTGTAGAATATGGATAGTTTTCCATCATTATTAAGGGAGGTAGTTCTTTGAATGTATTTATAATTCCTTTATTTCTATATTTTCTTTTTTAAATGGTTAAAATTGGTAAAAAATTGTTTTATTAAATGTGATAATGAATTTTAGAAGAGGTTTAGAATAATCTTAAGACATTAGGAACCTTGGGTGCATGATGAACTAGACATAGGTGACCCTAGTGTCTATGGAACCACTAGGGGATGATTTTGTGATATTGAAAGACTATGAAAGGAAATTATATTAGTTGAAACCAACATATAATTTCTTTAGTCCTATTTAAGTCTAGTATGAATTCTGATAGACTGCATCCAAAATGGTGTTTTTTTATTTTACACCTAGTTTGTTGCATGATGGTAAATTTCATGGATATTTTATCACAGGATTAATTTACATATTTTTATTTTATACCTGAAATATTCCTAGAATTTTTAATTATGGCATGAATTTATAGAAGATAATGGTAATGTTTACAAATGGTTTTATTTATGAAAATACTCTATATACTAGATGTTTTAAAGTGAGAACTTGGGAATTATTGATATTATAAATTTCATAGATACTTTGGTGGTTCCCTATTGGGATCTTTACTCACACACTAATTTCCCCTTTTGGTGGTTATAGAAGTTTTTTTGTAGGACTCAAGGAATGGAAAGTGCATATTGTATCATTCTAGGTTCTCCTGTCATCTGTTACCTTCATAGCAGGTTCATGTGGAGGTGATGGTTGGTCACATAGAGACTTGTTGGTCTTGTCTATTCATACTTTTATGGTTTAGTCTATTTGTATTGGGATGTATGGATCTTACTTTATTTTTTCTTCCACATAATTATTTGGATGCATTTCTTATTTTGGTTATATTCAATATTTGTTTGTATTATATTTTCTTACCACACCATGTGGAGGACCACATTAGGTGACTTGTCTAGTTGACTCAGATTATTTCATTAAAAATTGGTGTTAGTGAGGTGATCATCTTAAAGTGTGTTAACACTACATGAGTATGGTTATGTGTCATAGGTATACAAGTGTTAGAACCCTAAATGTTTGGATAGTAAGTGTGGAAAAGGGGCCTAGCCAACTCACTTCCATGTCTAATCTTGAGATACCATGGGTTGTCATAAAAGTTTTACTAAGTTTGAGAATTTGTGTTTGAGGTTATTTGAATGAACTGTATGGTAATTTTATTTAAATTAACCTATTATTTTTTTATTATTGTCTTTAATTTAAATATTTAATATATATTTAAATTATTATCATTTTAAATCTTCGATATTGATACATAATATTGTCATATGACTTTAGAATATACTCATGATTGATTAGTTATTCTATTGTGTTTTTTATATAATTCCTTTTAGAATAGATAATCCAAATTTAAGTGAGAAATATGTGAGATAGGATCCACAAGAAAATCCTCCAGTGGAACCTTTGGATGAAGCTGTAATCCACACCATTCAAACATAGGGTCTAGAAGGTGTCAATAACCCAGAATGTGCTGTGGATCATGGATTAGAATTTATAAAGAAGAATCCACCTATATTCCTTGGTTATAAAGGGATATAGGAATTTGAAGAATAGATTGATCAGATTAAGGGGATGTTCAACTTCTTGAATACCCTCATAATCTCTAAGTTATGTTTTTCCATGTATATTCTTGAAAGATGAAGATGGATATTGTGAGACTCTTTTGTGAAAAATTTGTTCCATGAGGATCTTACCTAGACATATTTTAAGAAAATCATCAATTAGTAGTTTTACCTTGAGATTGTACATGTGTTGAATACCTGAGTGTTTTTGAACATGGATAAAGGGGAGTATACCATTTGGAGTATTACACCCATTTTTTGAGATGGTGTATATGGACCCAGATCTTGACAATAATGAGTTCATAAAGCCTCAAAAGTATTATTTGGAATGAGGCTCGATAATTAGTTGATGTTGATTCTAATGTTACTTATATCCTTCATGAATTTAGTTAAAAAATTATATTTGCAAGAGGCTGAAATTGATGGAAAAAATAGTTTTGGAGGAGATTTAGTTATTACTATCATTAGCTAGGGTTGATCTTCTGTCCAATAAAGAAAGTGCAATGGTTGCCTATTTTTTTCCAGTCTAGTTTTAGGGGATTAAAATGAAAAACCACAATTTATATTCTATTAGTGTGGGAGACCTAGTCCTACCAAGCCTAATTGGGTTGATTCGCCTAATACATTTCATCATTGTGGACAATCTATACACCTAAAACATTTTTTTGATAGTATTTTCCAAGGTAGAAGGGATGGATCCACATACACTGAAGGTTCAATGGATTGTATCAATGCTTCCAAGGGTTGTGGGAATTATCCAAAGGCTAATGGGTTTACACATAGCTATAAACTAATATGGTGGAGATGAGACCAAATTTATTTATGTATTGGAGTATATACCAGAGGAATCTGAAGTAGGGCCAACCATAGTTAGGATTACAGTGTGTATTTCTTATTTTATGATGTTAGATTTGTTTGATACAATTTTTACTAAATATTTCAAATCATAAAAGTTATTTTACATGTTGATATTGAATTTGGATCTTATTTATTACTTTTTGGATCTTTCTATGCCCTAAATAAACAAGTCTTAAGAAGGATTCATGTGTTCTGCATGTATGGTGATGATATCCAATTTTGAGGTGGAGTGGGACTTCTTGGTTCTCGATTCTGACTTCTTCAACTTGATTATAGAAATGGATTTTATGATCATAATTAAATACTAGATATAATTTTATCACCATTTATTTATGTTATTTTTTTATAATGGGGTCACTCATGATTTTTAGGGAGATTGGGACTGTAGAATAGGAAGGGTGGGGCCTATTGTTCTTTATTTTGTGCTAATATCATGCATGTTGTCAGAGATGATTCTTGATTATGTTGACCATTTATTGGGATGTCAGCAGTTTTTATGATTATGTACATACCCCATGGTCCTTCTAGATGAATTTTATAGTTCACCACCATAGAGAGAAGTCGAGTTTACAATTTACTTTCTCTATAGCTTGATTCCCATTTCATTTCTATCTTATCACATGGAACTTTCTGAGTTGGTATAACCTATGATCCGAATTTCAGAACTTGATGCCAAGAGATTTATTCATCCTAGCATGTCACTATGGTATTCACATGTCTTCTTTGCTAAGATGGAAGATGTGAGCCTCAAAAATTGTATTGAATATCAGAATTTAAATCATGTTACTATTAGGAAACAATAACCATTTCCTTGGATTGATGATATCTTTGATCATCTTAAAGGGGCTTGTTGGTTTTCATAGATTGACCTATGGTTAGGGTACTGCCGGTTGAGATTTTGAGAAGATGATATACCTAATACAACATTTAGGAGATAGTATGAGCATTTAATGTTTTTGGTTATGTCATTAAGACTAACTAATGCTCACATGATGTTTAGGGAATTGATGAACCATATCTTTCATTCATTAATGGAATCTATTTATGCAGTGTTCGTGGATGATATTTTTGTTTAATCCAAGTAAGAGGATGAATACATTGAACATTTAGATATAATTCTTGTAACTTTGAGGGAACCTATTTTCTATGATAATATTTCTAAATGTGAGTTTTTGATTCAAGAAGTAACCTTTATAGGTCTTGTTATATTTGAGAGGGGAATCTAAATGGATTCTGAAAAGGAACATGAAGTAATTTCCTAGCAGTGGACTAGAAATTTGATTGAGATCTCAAGATTCATGCAGATGTATGGATATTACTGGAGGTTTGTTTAAGAATTCTCCAAGATTGTGTCTTTGGTGAAAAATTTAACTTGTAAGGGTGTAAATTTTAGTGGAATGGAAATTATTAGAGATCTTTTGAGGAACTGAATGTGACATTGACTCAATAAATTGTTTTTATCATTATATAATTAGGTTTAGGTTATGATATTTTCCATGATGATTTAGGAATGTATTTGGGGTGTGTTTTGATGTTGGGTTGATAAGTGGTAGCATATGGATCTCAGTAGTTATGCCCTCAAGGGAATAACAACCCTACACATGATCATGAGTTGGAATCAGTTATGTTGTACTAAAGACCTCACGTCACTACCCCTTTGGGGAATGGTTTACGATATATTCTTATCATAAACGACTGAGGTATTTTTTCACACAGAGGGATCTTTACATGAAATAGATACACTAGGTGTAGTATATGAAAAATTTTTATTTTGATATTTTTTATACACCTAGAAAAAGAAAGGTGAACACTTATTTGCTGAGATAGAAATTACAATCACAAATAGTGAAGTAATCAGTGTAAGAGTTGTATTTGATGATATTGTTTGCTAAGATAATTCTAGGAATTAATTAAGCTAGTGAGAAGGCATGGCTTGCTTTATAGAGGGATGAATCCTTATTCAATGTACAGGTTCATCTTGATTAGATGTCTGACCCAGAGTGCTAGAGCCTTATTAAATTCCTTTATAGCGTGGAGACCTTGTGTGAGTGGTCTTGATCTCCTAGTTGAGAATTATGCTTATGTAGTAGGTTTGTTATTATTATGTCCTTGAGGTAGGTTTTTAGGGAAATTTTGAACCATTTCTGTTAGTTTTTACACCTAGGTACTACCAAGATGTAACATGATTGAGACATCAATACTGGTGGTTGGGGATGAGACAATTAGTTGATGATGTTTTATCACAATGTCTTACTTTTCATATAATTATGGAATAACACTAGACTTTCTAGTTTATTATAGCCGTTACCCATTCATGTTTGGAAATTGGGTTAGATTTACATGGATTTTTTCATTGTTTTTCTATGGACTCATAGTAGTAAGGATGTGATTTGGGTGATCATTGATGGACTCATAAAAATAGACCATTTCATACCTATCAATGATAAGATGTTGGTGGAATGTGTTTTGGAATTATATGTATTAGAGAATATGATAATTCATGGGGTTCCATCTACGGTTGTTTATAAAAGAGACATGAGGGTCATATCCTTGTTTTGTAAAGGTTATCATGATGCTATGGGTTATCAATTGAAATTTTTAAAAACATATCATCCACAAATGGATAGACAAATAGAGAGATATTTCATTTTTATTGAGGATATGCTTCAGGTTTGTGGGATTTATTTCATTGTCTCTAGGGAAAATAATATTTCTTTAGTCGTGTTTTCTTATAAAAATAGTTATTAGGACATTGATCATGATATCTCTGTATGAGTCTTTGTATGAGAGACCATGTATATATCCCCTATGCTAGGAAGAGTTGGAAAAGTGATCCATGGTTCGGTTGAGTCTTGTTCAGGAGATAAAGTAGTGGGTGTAGTTGATCTAAAAGAGATCGATCATGGAACATAGTCATCAGAAATATTATGCATACCATCATCTATAACTGCTAGAGTTTGGGTTTGGTGATCAGGTATTTCATATAATTTCATCTCATTTGAGATATCTATAGTTGGGTAAGCATGGAAAGATTGAACCGAAGTTTTTGGTCCCCTTTGAGATCATTAGATGATTGGGAATGATGTCCAATCGATTGGAATTACCATATCATTTGAATTCCATCTATGATATGTTTCATGTTTTACAGATAAAGAGGTATTTAATGGATCCATCCCATGTGATTGGGTGAGATGATGTAATTCTTGAGCCCAAAATCACTATGGTTGTGAAACTTGTTCAGATTATGGATCACTGAGAGAAGATGTTATGTGAAAAAAATGATTCATTTGGTTTGTGTACTATGGTAGTGTGAATGAGATTGGAAAAATATATGTGAGTGTAAATTGTTGATGAGGAAGTAGTGAAATTAAAATTTTTCATGTTTAGGATCTTGATGACTTTTTGAGGATATGAAAAATTTATGGTGGGTATATTTTAGAAACTCATTACCTTCCTTTAGGAATGCATTGTATTTTTTTGGTTTCCCTTTTTGTTTGGTTGCATGATGGGATATTAGAGAATGGACATAATTTTCTAGGAAAAATGACCCAATGTTAAAGGATGTATTTTTGTTTTAATTAATAGAGTTTTGGTATAATCATGTAAAAGGATTTTATGCGTTTTCTCTATGTTCAGAGAACTCTGGAGGTGGTTTGGGTTTTTGTGCTGAATCTACACTCCATGTTATCTGATGCAAATTTTCATGTCATGAATGGTTTACACATCATAAAAACATTGTTAGGAATATTTCATGAATCGGTTCAAGGAATTGATTGTTTATACACTATGAATCGAGTTCATGATGTGAAAAGGTAAAAAATTGAAAATTTTAATTCTAGGCAATATGTTTTTAGCATCTTTGTAACAACCCGAATCTGGAGCCCCTCCACTGGTGCCCCATACCCGGTTCGCCACATGACCTCAAGCGCGTTTCCCCAAATGCCAGAGGCTACTGACTAGCAGCAAGGGCCTTGGTGATTCGGTGGGGAAACTATTCCCTCATTCAGTAAAGTATAAAGTGGAAGAACAACGAGACACAATAACGGAAACAATAAACAACATACAAAAACTGAACTGAATAGCGGAAGCAATGTATAAAACAATAATGATGCAACATGGTACATATGTCTATGGAAAGTAGTAAACAAACCAACGTGCTGAAGTAAAACTGAAAAACAAAGTGAAAAAGAAAAACATGGTAAACTGTTCAGCATCGCAAGCCACGGCTCGGTCCCATGCTCTCCAACTCTAGTTCAATCAAGAACCTGAAGTAGAAGGGTGCTTGCCCTTATCTATACCTGCAACAATAAAGTCTTCTTGGGCTCAAAAGCATGGCCCAAACAGGGTGTGAGATACAATCCCAGTAGGCAATCACCCAAAGATCTGTGCCTAACAGTCAATGAATACAATGAAAGTAAAAGTGCAGGAAGCAGTAAACAGAAAGCACACAACAGCTACAATCCACAATTCTAGCATATAAAGTACACAAGTAAACAACCAACAACAAGTAGAAAATAGGTAACCCTCTGGGTAGCTCTCACAGCCTAACCCCTATGGTTCAACCTACAAGTACTAGCAACCCTCTTGGAGGCACACACAGTCTCACCCCTCTGGTTCAGCTAAGAGTAGACTCTCTGAGGAAGCACTCACCATAAATTCCCCCTATAGTCTCGTATCGTGATAAAGGATCTCTTGGGAAGCACTCAACGTCTCATTCCCCATGTGGACTGCTTTGAGGAACTACAGACTCTCTAAGGAATCACTCATTGTCAATTCCCCCTGTGGTCTCGCATCATATTAAAAGACACTCTGGAGAAGCCCTTACGTCTATTCTCCCTATGGTCTACTACACTAGGTTCTCATAGTCTTGTGTGAAACTAACATGCTCAACACGTGTATATCATCCAAGTAAACCTCAATTCTACTTGGATATCATTCTAAGGCTCAACAGCATAACAAAGCAACAGTTACACTATCCTACAACTAGGCATGGAAACTGGAAAACGCCAAACAAGCAAAATAAGCATGACAAACATCCAGAGTACAGTAAAAACTACCATAATCAGAGGAAAAACATCTACTCTAGAAATCAATCAAAGCAGACAATACAATAAGGGAAAAACAGGAACACACAATACCCCGTTGAAGGGTATTGGTGGAATTTTCACAAAATACTCATCGAATTTCTACAGAAAGGCACAAACCACCTACCTTGATGCTAGGGGATCAATATACGTGAACAGCGATGACAGATTCTCCTTAGAACGTCATAGATCTGAGAAAACACCCAAAAAGTTAAACCCAAGATACCTTGAAAATGAGGATAAATTGGAAAACAAGGCTCAAGAATAAGAGAGAGCTTACCAAGGCGATCCCAACGCAATCGAAGACTGTTGTAACGGAGATCGGACGGAGGCACGGGGGCTCGAGGAAGATTTTTGACCGTACGGGTCGCTCTCAGATGAAGATCCTGAAGAAGAAGCACGTTATGTCCGTCAGGCGCGACCCCGACGCATTTAGTGAAAAAAAGAAAAGTACACGGCATGTACTTTTAGAGTACACGGTGTGTACTAGGTTTTTTCATACTCCGCCAAAATCGGCCTCCATGTCACCCCTACACACCGTGTGTGTGGCCCGGACACGGCCATCACATGACTTCGAGCGGGAAAAGAGTACACGACGTGTACTTCAAAATTTTCCAGAAACATCATTTTTCTCAAAAACTCCAGAAAAAGGAAAGGGGTACTTGAAACGGAGATCCGAGTTCTTAAAAACTTCCCCCTTAAAGAAATTCATCCTCGAATTTCCCTAGCGAGGCGTAGAAGAAGAAACCCTGAATAGCTCTGGCCATTGCGACTATACATCGACCTCCCTCTCCCAGGTCTCGTCTTGTACTCACCCATGATGCCATAGCACCCGTAGAAGAGGGACAGACCGCCCATGGAGAACCTTCATACTGCGATCCACAATTCGGATAGGATGTTCCTCGAACGATGCATCTGCTTCGAGCTCAACTTCATCGGGCTGAAAGACATGAGATGGGTCCAAAAAGTAACGTCGGAGCTAAGAGACGTGGAAGACGTCGTGCATGGTCCAGTACCTATGGGGTAGCTACAACCGATAGGCAACCATCCCAACTCTCTCCAAAACCTCAAACATCCCAACGTACCGTGGTGAAAGCTTACCCTATCTCCGAATCCTCTTGTGTCCCCACCTCGGTCCGACATGCAGGAAAACCTGATCCCCAACCTCGAACTCCAAAGGTCATCTCCACTGATCAACATAAGACATTTTCCGAGACTGTTCCGTAGCCATCCTCTTTCGAATCAGCTCTATCTGCTCTGAAGTCTCCTGGACAAGACGAGGTCCCAGCAAGGGTGCCTCTCCTTCCTCCATCCAACATAAGGGTGATCGGAATGACCTACCGTACAGAGCCTCGTATGGTTCCATCTGAATGGTCGCCTAGAAACTGTTGTTGTAGGCGAACTCCACCAGAGGAATATGCTTCTCCCAAGAACCGCCAAAGTCTATAATGAAAGCTCGGAGCATATCCTCAAGCACCTGGATCGTTCGCTCGGACTGGCCATCAGTCTGGGGATGGTATGCCGTACTCAAAAGTACCTGTGTACCCAAAGCCTTCTGAAGTCCCTGCCAGAACCGAGAAGTAAAGCATGCATCCCTGTCTGAAATAATAGAGCATGGAACTCCATGCAGACGAACGATCTCTCTAATGTAAGGTCGTCCCAGATAATTGACACTGAAGGTCTCCTTGATCGGCAAGAAGTGAGCAACCTTCATGAGCCTATTGATGACAACCCAAACATCATCATTCCCTAGAGGAGACCTTGGCAACCCAGTCACGAAGTACATCCCAACATCGTTCCACTTCCACTCCGGAATGGGTAACTGCTGTAAAAGGCCTTCTGGTCACTGATGCTCTGCCTTCACCTGCTAACAAGTAGAGAATCTCATGACGAAACCAGCGACATCCTTATTCATACCTAGCCACCAGTACTAGTGATG
Source organism: Viscum album (assembly GCA_963277665.1). NCBI lineage: Eukaryota > Viridiplantae > Streptophyta > Magnoliopsida > Santalales > Viscaceae > Viscum > Viscum album. Next base: position 1,161,261,607 of record OY728122.1, on the reverse strand, counting down.
AAGATCTCGATACATCTTGGTGACGCCAGTATGAAATTCCAAAACTAAGAAATAAAAATCCTACATTAGCTCCTCGCGTATATCTGCTGGCACCCATACGCGTCCCTGGAAATGCAAGATCTCGTCCTCGCCCACTGTCCATCTAGGAAGAGGGTCCTCTCCTGAGACACCCTCCCACAGGACCAAGCCTTCTGAGTTTGATATCTGCCTCATCCATAACCGATAAAGAAGCGTAGAGGTAACAGCTACAGAAGATAGGTAAGTCTGTCCCTCTCTGTTGTGCACCTCTAGATACATCTCAGAGAATAGAGCCATCAGTTTCCACTCATTGATGGCCTCCTGAACTACCTGAATCTGAGTTCTCCTGCTCAACGCATCTGCCACTGTGTTTCCCTTTCCCAGCGTATAGGTAAGCTCGAAATCAAAATACTGAAGATACTCGACCCACCTGCGCTGCCTCAGATTCAGATCACGCTGAGTGAAGATATACTTGAGACTCTTGTGGTCGGTGAAGACCACAAAGTGCTCTCCCAGAAGATAGTTTCTCCAATAGCGTAAGGCATGAACAATAGCTACCAACTCCAGATCATGCGTAGGGTAGCTCCTCTCATGCGGCCTCAACTGCCAAGACCCATACGCAATGACTCCATCTACCTACATAAGCACAACACCTAGTCCGATACACGAAGTATCACAATAAAAAGTGTATCTCTTGCCTGGATCTGGCAAGACTAGTATCGGTGCTGACATCAACCTTTCCTTCAGCTCCTAAAAGGCTGACTCACAAGAATCTGACCATAAGAACTTTGCCCCCTTCTTGGTCAGACCTGTCAAAGGTGCTGCAAGGCGTGAAAAGTCATGAATGAAGTGTCTGTAGTATCCATCCAACCCTAGGAAACTCTATACCTCAAAAACTTTCTTCGGATGATCCCAAGAAACTACAACTCTCAATTTCTCTGGGTCCATAGATACTCCTTCCTCTGAGATGACGTATCCCAAAAAGTGAATTTGATCCATCCAGAAGTGGCACTTTGAGAGTTTAGCATAAAGCCGATGCTCTCTCAGTGTACTCAAAATGATCTCAAGATGTGTGTCATGGTCGTGTCGAGTGTGAGAGTACACCAAGATATCGTCCACGAAGACCATGACAAAGGAGTCCAAGTAAGGATGGAACACTCGGTTCATCAGTTCCATGAAAACTGCAGGCACGTTCATGAGACCGAACGACATGACTATATACTCGTATAGACCATACCTGCTCCTGAAGGCTGTCAGAGGTATATCTAATGGTCTAACGTGCAACTGATGATAAACGGACCTCAAGTCGATCTTCGAGAACACCCGAGATCCTCGAATCTGATCAAAGAGGTCATCGATCCTCGGCAAGGGATATCGGTTCTTGACCGTCAACTGGTTCAACTTCCGATAATCCACATAAAGCCGAAGGGTACCGTCTGCCTTCTTCGAAAACAGGACAGGCGAACCCCAAGGATAAGTACTGGGTTGGATGAAACCCTTTTCCTGAAACTCCTCCAATAGCTTCTTGAGCTCCTACAACTCAGGTGTAGACATCCTATAAGGAGGAATGGACACTAGTGCTGCTCCTGGAACGTGCTCAATAGAAAAGTCCACCACACGCTCCGGAGGCAAACCCAAAAAGTCTTCTGGAAAGACATCTCTGAAATGATCCACCACTGGAGGAAATTTCAACTGTGAAGTCCCCTGATCATCCATATAAAGACTACCAATCTGGGCTGTCACCCTTCCTAGACCATGATGCTCGAGTCCTGCTCAACTCGCCTGAACGTCCCATTCACCTCTAGGAAGAAAAGATTCACCCTCTGGTGAAAAGAAACTAACTCTGCAGTGATAACAGTCGATGACTTCTTGGAAGGGAACCAACCACTCCATCCTAAGGATGACATCATAGTCTGTCATCTCTAATACATAGATATCCCATAAGAAATGATACCCTGCAACCTCGAGAGGGCACTCACTACACTGGCGTACACTAGATGTCCTCATCCCCAAAGGTGTGTCTAGTGTCAACGAGTTGGCAGAAGAAAAGACACAGAGCCCAACGCTCTCCATAGAAGCAACAGAGATAAAGCTATGCCTAGCACCAATATCAAAAAGAGTTGAAGATAAAACTGAGGATACTAAAATCGTACCTCGAACTGTAGAAGGGCCGACATCCTGCTCCTGATAGGTATGCTCCATGGAGAAAGACTGGCCTACACCATGGACCTGCACCCCTGGCTGACCACTCTGAGCCGATCCACCTTGCTGGTGTTGAGGGACTGGTGGCTGAACTCTACGGCATCGACCTCCACCTCGGCCCGAACGGTCTAAAGAACTCCAGTTCCCCGACTGGTGAGAAACTGGCGGTGATGCTTCTGAACGAGGAGTCACGGAAGAACCCCAGTCACCAGCTGCTACTAAGAAAACATGGCAGAAATGATGAAGGTGACCCATATTTCTGTAAGATCGGCACTCCATGGGGTCTCTCTAGCACTGCGGCCTCCGTGCCCTGACCGGTCACACTGGTAGCATACCACTTGGCTGCCTGACAATGCACCTCGCTTCCTCGGATCACCATGCGTAGACTCCCTACCACGCTTCTTGCTGTCATCTGGAGGGAAACTAGCTCTAGAAGCATAATCGCCCTGCCTCGCAGCTCTGAAGTCTCCCAGATTGCGCTCCACAATTAGTGCCTGGTTGACGATTGAAGTCATGGAAGTCAACTGGAAGATATTCACCTGTGAGCGGATCTCCCATCTAAGACCATCCTCGAACTTCCTTGCTAAAAACACCCCACTCCCATCCCGGAGGGGTGTGAAACACTGTAGCTTGGTGAAATGAGAGGAATACTCCATTAGAGAAAGAGTACCCTGCTCTAAACTCATGAACTCCCGGGCTTGGTCGGCCCTCAGGGACTCCAGGTAGAAGTAGTCATAAAAGACGCGCTGAAACTCCTCCCAAGCCATAAACTACTACTGACCTGCCTGTGAGATCATGTCCCACCACCTCTTGGAGGAGTCTCGAAGCATGTAGGTAGTGAGCTTGACCTGCATCTCTGGAGGTGTCTACAGATGCTCGAAGATAGTCAGCATGGCTTCCAGCCATGACTCTGCAGCCTATGGTCCTCCTTCCCCCAAGAAAGTAGGAGGATGATGCTACTGGAAAACCCGCGTCAAGTCTTCCATAGTCGAGGCAGGAGGTGGGGATCCCTGAAAGGTATGCATCATCCTCATAAAACCTTCCCTGAACTGCACATCAGTGCTTGAAACTGGTATGACAGCCAGTGCCAAGGCTGGCCCGACTAGAGGATCGGCAGGAAGTCCCTGATCAGCCATATCTGGCGTTTGATCACTGCCTGACGATAGACGTACAACCGAAGGATGTCTCAGAGGCATAACTCTGAAAGATCAAAATCACACCTTAGATCAGAAAAACAAGGATAGAGAACACAAGAGTACAAAACGGGAATAGGGGAAGGAGAACACACAAGTTTACAAAACATGACTACACGACGTGTATAATAACTACACGACATGTCTTCTTAAGCCACTAACATGGGCGTGTACCCCTGCCCTACAGGTCATGTAACACCTCACACTACACAGCGTGTTGACCCCACACACGACATGTACTTGAAAACTATTCCCCTTCCTGAGTCTCTTTACACGGCTAACCCACACAGTCCGACTTAACCAGAGACTACAAGACGTGTTCTAAAAAAACACGGCATGTACTAGAAAAGGCTTCGGCGGCCCGTGTTGTTAAATACATGGCCTTCTACACGGATGGACCTTACACGGCGTGTTCCAAATAAACACGGCGTGTATAGGTGAAGGTGACACCATCCCGTGTTGTTCGTGACATGACCAGATACCTGAACAAGACTACACGGCGTGTTCTGAAAACAACACGGTGTGTCTAAGAGAAGGTGACGCTGACCCGTGTCATTCGTGACACGACCGGGTACCTGTTCAAGACTACACGATGTGTTCCTTTATAACACAGGGTTTTCTACTCGAGATTCCCCGACCCGTGTTGTTAGTGACACAGCCGGGTACATGGCTCCGAACTACATGGCGTGTACCAACCGTACACGACATGTTCCTGAAGTTATTTCTACAACAGTGTGCCCCTGCTCACACGGTCAGTGACACGACCTAAAAACTACACAGCGTGTAGTCAAAAGTACACACCATGTATTCTGGGTTTTTCTGGACAATAGCTCAGAAACTACATAGAATCCTAGAAAACACGGAAAAAAAATCAAGGAAGTCCCAAATTCCGATTCGTGAGGGCCCATACTCCCTGCGAATCAAAACCTGGCATTCATTTAAGCAAGTTAGGAAACAAAAATTCCTCTAGCAAGGCAGCATAGATTCTATCAAGCATCTATCACAACAACATGCATAATCTACACAAAGTCTATCACAACAGCATGAAATCGCTAATTCACCCTAGATGGCATGAAAAGAATGCATGGAATGTGATTTATACAAGTGCCTATATGATGCATGAGATGGAATACCCACATCTCATTGGGTTGTGATAGAAATGAAACCGCAATCATCAAGGAATTAACTACAAAAATCAAGTGAATCACTCAAGGTGAAATCATATCAACCATAAAATCTCAAAACCAACAAACTAAAATTAACGAGGTAGAATGACTTTTCCCTGTACACGGTTTAGCTACTCCCGAGCACAGATTAATGCCAAGTACCGAATCCATCCTATCCCTGGCTAAAGTCTCCAAATAGTAAAGCAAGAGAAAATAACTCCTCTGATACCACTTTGTAACGACCTGAATCCGGAGCCCCTCCACTGGTGCTCCATACCCGGTTCGCCACATGACCTCAAGCGCATTTTCCCAAATGCCAGAGGCTTCCAACTAGCAGCGAGGGCCTTGGTGAGTCGGTGGGGAAACTATGCCCTCATTCGGTAAAGTATACAGTGGAAGAACAACTAGGCGCAATAACGAAAACAGTAAACAACATACAACAACTGAACTGAATAGTGGAAGCAATGTATAAAAACATAATGATGAAACATGGTACATATGTCTATGGAAAGAAGTAAACAAACCAACGTGCTAAAGTACAACTGAAAAACAAAGTTCAAAAGAAAAACAAGGTAAACTCCTCAGCATCGCAAGCCACGACTCGGTCCCATGCTCTCCAACTCCAGTGTAATCAAGAACCTGAAGTAGAAGGGCGCTTGCCCTTATCTATACCTGCAACAACAAAGTCTACTTGGGCCCAAAATCATGGCCCAAACAGGGTGTGAGATACAATCCTAGTAGGAAATCACCCAAAGATCTGTGCCTAACAGTCAATGAATACAAGTCAAGTAAAAGTGCAGGAAGAAGTAAACAGAAAGCACACAACAGATAAAATCCACAATTATAGCATATAAAGTACAAAAGTAAACAACCAACAACAAGTAGAAAACAGGTGACCCTCTAGGTAGATCTCACAGCCTAACCCCTATGGTTCAACCTACAAGTACTAGAAACCCTCTAGGAGGCACACACAGTCTCACCCATCTAGTTCAGCTAAGATTAGACTCTCTGAGGAAGCACTCACCCTCAATTCCCCTTATAGTCTCGTATCGTGCTAAAGGCTCTCTGGGGAAGCACTCAACATCTCATTCCACCTGTGGCCCGCGTCGAGGAACTACAGACTCTCTGAGGAAGCACTCATCATCAATTCCCCATGTGGTCTCACATCGTATTAAAAGACACTCTGGAGAAGCCCTTACGTCTATTCTCCCTGTGGTCTATTACACTAGGTTCTCATAGTCCTTTGTGAAACTAACATGCTCAGCGTGCGTATATCGTCCAAGTAAACCTCAATGCTACTTGGATATCATTCTAAGGCTGAACTGTCACGACCCGTCCTCGGGGCCCGTGTCGTGAATACCCCAAGCCCGCCTTCCATAGGCCAGGGGCTGGCGACTAGCACCAAGGCGTAAATCCCAACAAAAAGGGAAGGCATTGCCTTTGAAAAGTAAACAAGCACTACAGAGTAAGCAAGCGGAAAAGTAAACACTAAGTAAAACTGTACAAGCTGTGCTGAAAGTAAAAAGAGGCTAGAAATACAAGCCCAACTGTAAAGTACAACTGAAAGGAAAAACAACAACTGAAAAGGGAAAACTGCAGCGTCGAGCCGTCCTCCGGAAGTCCCACCTGAAGGGTGGGTACAGATAGCCTCCACTGCTCCTCGGGTCCACCTAACCGCTCCGAGTACGTCCCGCCCAGTGGTCCACCTCCAGGTACTGTCCTGCTCCGCACGCCTCCTCCACGATCAGTGCTATCCGTCGTCTGCAACCAACACCACGAAGTGCGGGCATAGCCCGTGCAGGGGTGAGTATAAGCTACTCAGTAGGGACCCCGAGACCCCCGAAGGTCTCCCGAAATCCACAAAGGATAAGACGCGAAGGAGAGATACAATCACGAAGTAACATATGACACAGCTTAGGTATATGCCCATACATATACCTAAGTCATCAATTCCCCGATCGGCTCCAACGTCCGAGCCCTAGCACAACCCAGTCCACACAGGAAAGCAAAACGCATACCCACGCAGGATAGAACAACACAATCCACAAAGGAGAGTAAACAGTAAATCCACACAGGATAGCTCAACACAATCCACAAAGGAGAGTAACACAAGATTCAGCTCACACAGGTATACTTCTTCGGATGACGATAAAGATGATCATTGAACCATCTAAGTCGTCGGACCCACGAAGGATCGATAGGTACTAACCTTGCAGTGACCCACACAGGATCGGGCCCACGCAGGACCTGTAGGAGTTGGCTCACACAGAACTGCTGAGAGATGACCCACACAGGATCGGACCCACACAGGATCGGGCCCACACAGGACCGGGCCCATGCAGGACCTGTAGGCACTGGCTCACACAGAACCGCTGAGCGCTGACCCACGCAGGATCGGACCCACACAGGATCGGGCCCACACAGGACCGGGCCCACGCAGGACCTGAAGCACTGATCCATGTAGGATCGCTGAGTACAGGAGTCGTCGCAGTCCGCTGAGGATCTCTGCACAGTCGTCGCCGCAGTCCACTGAGGATATCTGCACGGTCGTCGTCAGAGTCCACGGAGGATCTCTGCACAGTCGTCGCCGTAGTCCACTGAGGATCTCTGCACGGTCGTCGCTGTCGAAGTAGCAGTCGCAGCCAGCACTAGGGTTCCCGCACACAGCAAGCTCGTTCGGGAGGGTCCGCTCCACGAGCCAAGAGGCTGATACATCAACTAACACGAAGTCCGAAGTTGATGTATCCAAAAGTTCCGTATCGTCTACAGGAACTCAACGTCGCAGACGGCGCGTCAATCGGACGCCCGGTCTGAGAGATATTGGCATTTTCGTCCCAGGGGCCCGGTTGGTTTTTAAGGAAAAACCAACCCGACCGCACTCCACCTGCGTCCAAACCTCGGGTGGAGTATGCCAAAAGATCCGTCTCACTTAGAGGAATTCAACAAAGCTGACGGCACGTCAATCGGACGTCCGTAGCTCAAGATATGAGCGTTTCCGCTCCGAGGGCCCGGTTGGTCTCGTGTACGAACCAACCCGGCCGGACTCAAAGTATTCCGAAACCTTGAGTGCGATATACCGAAACGACCGTCTCGATCCAAGGATCGCGTTGCCGCTGACGGCGGGTCATTTGGAGGCACGAAGCTCAAGTTACGGGCGTTTGAACGAAAACGTCCGAAGAAGGGGGGTACGGGCCCTGGCCGACCCGGTTGGACCGGTCCGGCCCGGCCAGGGCGCTGCCCGGCCGGTCGGACCGGCCGGGCTCGGCTCGGCCGAGCGGCCAAGCGCCAGGTGCCGCGGGCATTGACCCGCGGCCTTAGGAAAGTCGCGGCCCGCGTGGGCCGCGCTGGCAAACCGCGGACGCGGATGAGCCGCGTCCCGCCAGGACAAACCGGACCTGCGCGGCCACGGGTCCGTCGGCCGCCGCCGCCGCGGCTTCAGCCGCGGCGGGCTCGTCCGGCGGCGCGCCGGGGCGCCGCCGCCTCCGGCCGCCGGCGTCGCTCCGGTGGCCCGTTTTCCTTCCCGTCTGCGCCGTTGCTCCTCCCGGGATCCGTTATTTACTGCGGGATCGTCAAACGTCCGCTGCGGCACATTCCATCTTCGACCGTCAAATTCGCACAAAACGAAGAACGGCGGAGGGTCGTCGGGCCGTGTTCGTTTGGCCCGCACCCTCCGCGTTAGAGATAAACAACCGGGAGAAAATTATTCCACACAGGAAACAACAATTTTTAATAAGATTAAAAATTGTTCACAAAAACGGTTCTTTAATTTCTTTAAGAAACATAGACGAGAATTAATTTAAAAGGGGTAATTCCCATAATGAAATCCCTACCTCGTCGATCGTCGCGCGCGGGCGTTCTTCACGGATAAGATCGTTGCAGAAGAGAGGGATCGTCGCGTCGTCGCGGGGAGGCGTCGCGTCGTCGCGGAAACCGGCGTTGAGTCGGCGAACTCAACGAACCAAGAACAACAGATTTAAATTATAATTAATTAAATCTGTGTTTAAACCCAAAGAAAAGAACCTTGAGCGGAAATCCGAAATCACTCACCTCAAATGGTCGGTGATCGGAGATCGGAGATCGGAGATCGGAAGAACGTCTCGGACGAAGGCGTCGTCGATTTCCGGGTTCGGCGTTCTTCGCGTTCTTCGCGTTCTTCGCAAGGGAGCTGAAGAAACAGGGATCCTCTCAAATCTTTTCAAAAGATTTTGGGTTGGTCTTATTTTATTAACATGCCAACACACGAAAACAGGTTAAGAAACGATTGAATTAATTCGTTGATTTAATTCAACGAAAGAAACAGGACATTTAATTCATGAAAGAAACAGCCCATTTAATGGTCTGTTAAGAATTTAGAAAACGCGTCGGTTTACTTCATTAAGACGGGTTTTCACGGGTGCGTTTCTTAGCGGAATGAAACGGCGGGGCTCGTGCGGGCCCCACCTCACAAATATCCTACCAAGGGGGTAGGATATTTCTGGATAGCATCCTATCCAGTTCAACTCAGTTCAAGCCGCCTTTAAGTGGCTTCAAGTGGCTTCCAAGTGGCTTAAGTGAAATAAAATAAAGTTGTCGCAAAATTATTTTATTTCTTAACTTTAAGCCCGAAAATTAAAAACCACACCCGAGCAAACGCAACTCCGGAAGAGGCGTTTCTAAGCGAATACCGGCGCTGCGATTTCATCGGTGCCCTCAGAATTCGATTCCGGGCACCGGTTCAAAAGTTAGAAAAACCCGCTCGTCCGTTCACTGATCGTACCCGAGCCAAACTTCGGAAATTGATTCCGGGCACACCGGGCCTCGGAATCAGGTTCCGTCAGAAACTGCGCTCTTGTAAAATTCAAAGAAAATTAAGAAAAAAAATTTCCTTGAAATTTACGGGTCTTTACATTACTCCCACCTCAGGACTTTACGTCCTCGTAAAGATACATCAAAAGCTAGGGGAACAAATGTGGGTACTGAGCATGCATCTGAGCCTCCCACTCCCAAGTGCTCTCCTGGAGGTTCCCGTGCTGCCATATGATGCGCACAAGAGGGATCGATCGCCCACGTAGGACCCGCTCCTGTCGATCCTCTATCTCCACTGGGACCTCCGTAAAAGTCGCCCCATCATCCACGTCTAGCTCCCCATAGTCGATGATGTGTGTCGGGTCGTGCACGTATCTCCTCAGCTGGGATACGTGGAAGACGTCGTGCACCCGGTGCAACTGAGGTGGCAGAGCCAGACGATAAGCCACCTCGCCAACCCTGCTGAGGGCCTGGAAGGGTCCGATGAAGCGTGGAGACAACTTTCCGCCTCGGCCAAATCTCCTCAAACCACGTCGAGGTGAGACCCGCAAGAAGACGTGGTCGCCATCCTCGAACTCTAGTGGCCTCCGCCTCCTGTCATCATATGACTTCTGCCGGCTCTGTGCTGTCCTCATCCGCTCCTGGATGACCTGGACCTTCTCTGTCGTGGCCCGGACCATCTCCGGTCCCACAAGTGCTGACTCTCCAGGGTCTGTCCAGCACAAAGGAGATCTGCAAGGCCTGCCGTACAACGCCTCGTAGGGTGACATCCCGATGGTGGAGTGGTAGCTGTTGTTGTACGCAAACTCTACCAAGGGTAGGTGGTCCTCCCAGCTGCGACCAAAGTCGAGGACACATGCGCGGAGCATGTCCTCGAGAGTCTGAATGGTCCTCTCCGTCTGACCATCCGTCTGAGGGTGAAAGGCGGTGCTCAGACGTAGTCGCGTCCCGAACGCCTCCTGCAAGCCCTTCCAAAGCCGGGAAGTAAAACGAGCGTCCCGATCGGAGACGATAGTCGATGGCACACCGTGAAGTCGTACAATCTCCTGAACGTAGAGACGCCCCAAGCTCTCCACTGAGCCCTGCTCTCAGATGGGTAAGAAGTGTGCCGACTTGGTGAGTCGGTCAACAATCACCCAAATGGAATCATGACCTCTGGAAGTGCGTGGAAGTCCAGTCACGAAGTCCATAGATATCCCATCCCACTTCCACTCCGGGACCTCCAAGGGCTGTACCAAACCTGCTGGTACCTGATGCTCTGCCTTCACCTGCTGGCAGGTGAGGCACTGTGAAACGAACTCTGCCACAACCTTCTTCATGCCCAGCCACCAGTGCTGTCGTCTGAGATCCTGGTACATCTTCGCCACTCCAGGATGTACCGCCAAAGGAGAAGTGTGAGACTCTCTCAGCACCTCCTCTCGTAAAGTGACTGGTACCAAGGTACGTCCTCTTAAAAGGACATCGTGCTCTGCTCCAAGGGAGAAACCATCAGGTGCCTGTCCCGAGGATATCTGTGCACGCCGTGTCTCACAGTCAACGTCCCCATGCTGTGCCTCTCTGACCTGCTGAAGAAGAGGAGGAGAGACTGTGAGAGACTGAAGGAAGGCTGCTCCGTCTCTATCCACGAAGGATATCTGCAAAGCGGCTAGCTACTCTGTCGCCTCCTCAAGTAGCTGGATGCCCGTCCTCCTGCTGAGGGCATCAGCCACTACGTTCCCCTTCCCAGGAGTATAGACTATCTCAAAGTCATAGTCCTGGAGGAACTCGAGCCATTGCCGCTGTCTCAGGTTTAGGTCCTTCTGAGAGAAGATGTACCTGAGACTCTGGTGGTCAGAAAAGACTGTGAAGCGCTCGCCCATCAGATAGTGTCGCCATGTCTTCAGGGCAAAGACCACTGCTGCCAACTCCAAGTCATGGGTAGCGTAGTTCTGCTCATGAGGCCTCAACTGACGCGATCCGTAGGCAATCACGGCCCGCTCCTGCATCAGGACACACCCGAGTCTGGTCCCTGATGCATCGCAGTAGACTACGTATCCAACTCCCTCCTCAGGCAACCTCAAGATAGGTGCGCTGGTCAACCTCTGCCTCAGCTCCTGGAAGCTCTGCTGACATCTGTCTGACCACACGAAGGGTTTACCCTTCTTCGTCAATGCTAAGAGTGGGGCCGCAACTCTAGAGAAGTCCGGCACAAATCTCCGATAGTATCCGTCTAGGCCCAAGAAACTCCGAACCTCTGTCACGCTCTTGGGTGGCTCCCAAGCTAGCACTGCCTCGATCTTCGCGGGATCCACTGCAACTCCCGCCTCAGAAATGACGTGCCCCAAGAAGTGGACCTCACATAACCAGAACTGACACTTCGAGAGCTTGCCATAAAGCTGGTGCTCTCGGAGTGTGTCTAGTACAACACGCAGGTGGTAGGCGTGCTCCTCCTCCGTCGTCGAGTACACCAAAATGTCGTCGATGAAGACCACGACAAATCGATCGTGGTATGGCTGGAAGATCCTGTTCATGAGGCTCATGAACACTGCTGGAGCGTTGGTCACGCCGAAAGTCATAACCAAGAACTCATAGTGGCCATACCGACACCTGAAGGCCGTCTTCTGCACATCCTCGTCTCGAACTCTGAGCTGATGATAGCCTGACCTGAGGTCTATATTCGAGAACCACCGTGCCCCCTTGAGCTGGTCGAAGAGGTCATCAATCCTGGTTAGCAGATACTTGTTCCTCACTGTCACCTGATTCAGGCGACGATAATCGACATACAGTCGCAAGCTCCCGTCCGCCTTCTTGGAGAACAAAATCGGGGAAGCCCAGGGCGAAACACTGGGTCGGATGAACCCCTTGCCCTGCAAGTCCTCCAACTGTACCCGCAGCTCTCAAAGCTCAGCGGGGGCCATCCAATATGCTGGAGTGGATATCGGGGCTGTCCCGGGGTACAGGTCAATATAAAAGTCTACCTCTCTGCGAGGAGGTAGTCCTGGAACGTCGTCAGGAAAGACGTCCGTGTACTGATCCACCACTGTAGGAAAACTCGGACTCCGCACGTCAACTGCTCCCAGGATGAGGCTATCCAACTGATGAGTGATGGGCTGACCTCTCCTCTGCGTGAGTCCATCCTGTGCTGCTAAGGCTCCCTTCTCGCCGGTGAAGGTGAACCTTCTCCCGTCGGTGCACACACATCGCACCTTGCACCTAATGCAGTCAATCTGAGCATGGACCGTAGATAACCAATCCATGCCCAAGATGACGTCGTAAGGCCTCGACGCCGCTACAAGAAGATCCCAGCCGAAGCTCTCGCCTCCTAGAGTAAGATCACACTGCCGGCACCAGTGCGTAATCGTCGAGTCTGCTCCTGTAGGAGTCTCTAGCCGTAAGGATCGAGCCAACGGCTCTGTCGGAATCTCCGAGCTCCGAACAAGGGAAGTGGCTATGAAAGAGTGACTCACTCCTGTGTCTATCAGAACTGCAGCAAGGGTGGAAGAGATACAGATCGTACCTCGAATCATCTCTGGCGCACCGTGGTCGTAGGCCTCCGCTGCCTGGAGCTGAGCCTGTCTCTGCCCGCCAGCTCCCTGTGGTCGGGGCGGGTCTCCTGGTGGTGGTGGTGGCAGAGCCTCAAAGCGTCTCCCACCACCTGTTGCTCGGCCAGCTCCTCTGCCTCATCCGCCTCCTCCCTGCGGACCGCCACGGTCGACCCTCTGCCTCTGCCTGGGTGGTCCCTCCACCGTCTGCTGCCCCTCGGTACGATGGGTCGGGCAGTCACGAGCCATGTGGCCCTGCCCGCCGCACTCGTAGCACTGTCTGCCTCTCGGAAGGATGGCTCCGCGCTGTGTGCCTCGCACTGCCGAGCCAGTGTCCCGGGGTCGTCTGCCAGAAGGTCTGGTCCGCCTGGAACCCTGAGTCATTTGCCGGCTACTAGCTGCCGAAGACTCCGCTATCTGCCGCCCTGCGGCAGGTCTCGCTGTGGACTCAGCCAGGAAGCTCTCGATCAGGAGGGCTCGCTCCAGTACTCCTGCCTGGGTCGGGATGCTGAGGGAGATCAGCGATGCCCTGATCTCGTGTCTCAATCCATGCTCGAAGGTCCGAGCCCGGAAGAAGGGGTCCCGTACCATGTCTGTCGAGTACCGAGAAAGGTCGGTGAACCTCGCCGCGTACTGAGCGACCGTCAAGCTGCCCTGCCGCAGCTGAAGAAGCTCCTGGATGCGCACCGCTCGGAGGGTGGCCGGGACGAACTCTGAGCGGAAGAGGCTCTCGAAGTCCGTCCAGATGAGGGTGGCCTCATCGTGTACCTGGAGCATCAGGCTTCACCAGCGTCCGGCTGCTGCGTGCAGTAGGCTCGCCGCGAGGATCACCATGAGGTCTGCTGGCGTCCTCACTAGCCTGAAAACTCGGACGACCGCCTCCAGCCAGTCCTCGGCTGCCTGGGGGTCCGACTCCCCACGGAACCTGGGTGGTCGCTGGCGCTGGAACTCGTGCAGAGCTCCAAGGCGTCGTGCGTCGTTAGCTGCCAGTGCTGGAAGCATCGGGGGCTCGGCGGGTAAAGGTACCGCCGGTGCCTCTGCTGTCAACGGGCCCTGTACCGAGTCCTCGTCGCTCGGCGGGCTGTCTTCGCGCCCTACTCTGGGAACCCTAGCTGGCTGCTGTCGTCGTGCCATCCTGAAAAGGAAACAAGTATGCCACGGTCAGAACAGTATACCTGGTGAGCTGAAACAAGTAATCACAAAGAAAACTTGAAACACACATGCAATCAATGTTTTCGTGTATTAAGTCGGAAATCAGAAGTCAGGGTCCTGGTGTATGGATACGTCGGCCGCCGCACCAACACTGGACTCCCTGGACTAATAACCACACTCAATACGCTAAACACTATTGCTTCACATAGAAGAAAGATCAGAGTCTGCGGTAGAACCGACCGCCTCTGATACCAATTTGTCACGACCCGTCCTCGGGGCCCGTGCCGTGACTACCCCAAGCCCGCCTTCCATAGGCCAGGGGCTGGCGACTAGCACCAAGGCGTAAATCCCAACAAAAAGGGAAGGCATTGCCTTTGAAAAGTAAACAAGCACCACAGAGTAAGCAAGCAGAAAAGTAAACACTAAGTAAAACTGTACAAGCTGTGCTGAAAGTAAAAAGTGGCCGGAAATACAAGCCCAACTGTAAAGTACAACTGAAAGGAAAAACAGCAACTGAAAAGGGAAAACTGCAGCGTCGAGCCGTCCTCCGGAAGTCCCACCTGAAGGGTGGGTACAGATAGCCTCCACTGCTCCTCGGGTCCACCTAACCGCTCCGAGTACGTCCCGCCCAGTGGTCCACCTCCAGGTACTGTCCTGCTCCGCACGCCTCCTCCACGATCAGCGCTGTCCGTCGTCTGCAACCAACACCACGAAGTGCGGGCATAGCCCGTGCAGGGGTGAGTATAAGCTACTCAGTAGGGACCCCGAGACCCCCGAAGGTCTCCCGAAATCCACAAAGGATAAGACGTGAAAGAGAGATACAATCACGAAGTAACATCTGACACGGCTTAGGTATATGCCCATACATATACCTAAGTCATCAATTCCCCGATCGGCTCCAACGTCCGAGCCCTAGCACAACCCAGTCCACACAGGAAAGCAAAACGCATACCCACGCATGATAGAACAACACAATCCACAAAGGAGAGTAAACAGTAAATCCACACAGGATAGCTCAACACAATCCACAAAGGAGAGTAACACAAGATTCAGCTCACACAGGTATACTTCTTCGGATGACGATAAAGATGATCATTGAACCATCTAAGTCGTCGGACCCACGAAGGATCGATAGGTACTAACCTTGCAGTGACCCACACAGGACCGGGCCCACGCAGGACCTGTAGGCGCTGGCTCACACAGAACCACTGAGCGCTGACCCACGCAGGATCGGACCCACACAGGATCGGGCCCACACAGGACCGGGCCCACGTAGGACCTGAAGCACTGATCCACGTAGGATCGCTGAGTGCAGGAGTCGTCGCAGTCCGCTGAGGATCTCTGCACAGTCGTCGCCGCAGTCCACTGAGGATCTCTGCACGGTCGTCGTCGGAGTCCACGGAGGATCTCTGCACAATCGTCGCCGTAGTCCACTGAGGATCTCTGCACGGTCGTCGCTGTTAGCACTAGGGTTCCCGCACACAGCAAGCTCGTTCGGGAGGGTCCGCTCGACGAGCCGAGAGGCTGATACATCAACTGACACGAAGTCCGAAGTTGATGTATCCAAAAGTTCCGTATCATCAACAGGAACTCAATGTCGCAGATGGCGCGTCAATCGGACGCCCGGTCTGAGAGATATTGGAATTTTCGTCCTAGGGGTCCGGTTGGTTTTTAAGGAAAAACCAACCCGACCGCACTCCACCTATGTCCAAACCTCTGGAGGAGTATGCCAAAAGATCTGTCTCACTTAGAGGAATTCAACAAAGCTGACGGAACGTCAATCGGACGTCCGTAGCTCAAGATATGAGCGTTTCCGCTCCAAGGGCCTGGTTGGTCTCGTGTACGAACCTACCCGGCCGGACTCAAAGTATTCCTAAACCTTTAGTGCGATATACTGAAACGACCGTCTCGATCAATGGATCGCGTTGCCGCTGACGGCGGGTCGTTTGGAGGCACGAAGCTCAAGTTACGGGCGTTTGAACGAAAACGTCCGAAGAAGGGGGGTACGGGCCCGGGCCGACCCGGGCCGACCCCCCCTGGGTCGGCCCGAACCGGGTCGACCCGACCCGGGTCCGACCTGGTTGGACCGGTTCGGCCCGGCTAGGGCGCGGCCCGGCCGGTCGGACCGGCCTGGCTCGGCTCGGCCGAGCGGCCGAGCGCCAGGTGCCGCGGGCGTTGACCCGCGGCCTGAGGAAAGTCGCGGCCCGCATGGGCCGCGCTGGCGAACCGCGGACGCGGCTGAGCCGCGTCCCGCCTGGACGAACCGGACCCGCGCGGCCGCGGCTGAAGCCGCGGCAGGCTTGTCCGGCGGCGCGCCGGGGCGCCGCCGCCTCCGGCCGCCGTCAACTTCCGCGGGCCGCCGGCGTCGCTCGGGTGGCCCGTTTTCCTTCTCGTCTGCGCCGTTGTTCCTCCCGGGATCCGTTCTTTACTGCGGGATCGTCAAACGTCCACTGCGGCACGTTCCATCGTCGACCGTCAAATTCGCACAAAACGAAGAACGACGGAGGGTCGTCGGGCCGTGTTCGTTTGGCCCGCACCCTCCGCGTTAGAGATAAATAACCGGGAGAAAATTATTCCACACAGGAAACAAAAATTTTTAATAAGATTAAATTTTTTTCACAAAAACGGTTCTTAAATTTCCTTAAGAAACATAGACGGGAATTAATTTAAAAGTGGTAATTCCCATAATGAAATCCCTACCTCGTCGATCGTCGCGCGCGGGCGTTCTTCGCGGATAAGATCGTCGCTGAAGAGAGGGATCGTCGCATCGTCGCGGGGAGGCGTCGCGTCGTCGCGGAAACCGGCGTTGAGTCGGCAAACTCAACAAACCAAGAACAACAGATTTAAATTATAATTAATTAAATCTGTGTTTAAACCCAAAGAAAAGAACCTTGAGCGGAAATCCGAAATCACTCACCTCAAATGGTCGGTGATCGGAGATCGGAGATCGGAGATCGGAAGAACGTCTCGGACGAAGGCGTCGTTGATTTACGGGTTCGGCGTTCTTCGCGTTCTTCGCGAGGGAGCTGAAGAAACAGGGATCCTCTCAAATCTTTTCAAAAGATTTTGGGTTGGTCTTATTTTATTAACATGCCAACACACGAAAACAGGTTAAGAAACGATTGAATTAATTCGTTGAATTAATTCAACGAAAGAAACAGGCCATTTAATTCACGAAAGAAACAACCCATTTAATGATCTGTTAAGAATTTAGAAAACGCGTCGGTTGACTTCATTAAGACGGGTTTTCACGGGTGCGTTTCTTAGCGGAAAGAAACGGCGGGGCTCGTGCGGGCCCCACCTCACAAATATCCTACCAAGGGGGTAGGATATTTCTGGATAGCATCCTATCCAGTTCAACTCAGTTCAAGCCGCCTTTAAGTGGCTTCAAGTGGCTTCCAAGTGGCTTAAGTGAAATAAAATAAAGTTGTCGCAAAATTATTTTATTTCTTAACTTTAAGCCCGAAAATTAAAAACCACACCCGAGCAAACGCAACTCCGGAAGAGGCGTTTCTAAGCGAATACCGGCACTGCGATTTCATCGGTGCCCTCAGAATTCGATTCCGGGCACCGGTTCAAAAGTTAGAAAAACCCGCTCGTCCGTTCACTGATCGTACCCGAGCCAAACTTCGGAAATTGATTCCGGGCACACCGGGCCTCGGAATCAGGTGCCGTCAGAAACTGCGCTCTTGTAAAATTCCAAAGAAAATTAAGGAAAAAAATTTCCTGGAAATTTACGGGTCTTTACATGAACAACAGAACAAAGCAACAGTTCCACTATCCTACAACTAGGAATGGAAATTGGAAAACGCCAAACAAGCAAAATAAGCATGGAAAACATCCAGAGTACAGTAAAAACTACCATAATCATAGGAAAAACATCTACTCTTGCAATAAAGCAAAAAAGGCAATACAATAAGGGAAAAACAGGAACACACAATACCTCGTTCAAGGATATTGGTGGAATTTTCACAAAATACTCATCAAATTTCTACAGAAAGGCACAAACCACCTACCTTGATCCTATGGGATTGATATATGTGAACAACGATGAAAGATTCTCTTTATAACATCATAGATATGAGAAAATGCCCAAAAATTTCAACCCACGATATCTTGAAAAGGATGAGGAATTGGAAAACAAGGATCAAGCAGAAGAGAGAGATTACCGAGGCGATCCCAACACAATCGACGACGATTGGAATGGAGATCGGATGGAGGCACGGGGGATCGGGGAAGATTTTCGACTGTACGGGTCACTCTCGGACGAAGATCCTGAAGAAGAATCAAGTTATTTCCGTCAGGTGCGACCCCAGTGCTTTTATTGAAAAAAATAAAAGTACACGCCATGTAATTTTAGAGTACATGGTGTGTACTAGGTTTTTCAGTACTCCACCAAAATCGGCCTCCACGTCACCCCTACACACCGTGTGTGTGGCCCGGACACGACCAACAAATGAATTCGAGCGGGAAAAGATTACACGGTGTGTACTCAGAAAGTACACGGCGTGTACTCCAAAATTTTCTAGAAACTTCATTTTTCTCAAAAACTCCAGAAAAATGAAAGGCGTACCTGAAACGGAGATCTGGGTTCTTACAATCTTTTTAATCCTTGTAATTACACTCTATGGAAGGGATCCATGAAATGAATCCCTTAGATCCATTAATTTTAAATTATATTCCTTGATGAATGTTATTTCATTTAGATTCATCTTTCCCTGTCAAAACCTAGGATCTCTCATAAAGGATTTTGGGGACCTCTTCTCCTTTCATGTCATTCATTTAGTGATTTATCATTTTGGTTGTTGCGGTGTGTCTCTATGGGTAATTTGTCTCTACTTCCTTGTTGCCTTGGGTTTTTATGGTGGTGTTGGATACATTTTTTTAAAGATTCCTGATATATTTATGTTTTCTATCTAACCTTTTTTGTTTCTTATCATGAATTTTATTTTGAAGGATGATCCATGGGGTTTTTGATCTCCAATGTTGAAGGTAGAAAAGTTTCCATCATTATTGAGGTAGGTGAATCTATGAAAGTGTTTCTAATTCCTATATTTCTATATTTTCTTTTTAAAATGGAATAGATTTAGTGAAAAATGGTTTTATTAAATGTGAGCATGGATTTTTGAAAATATTTTGAGAAAACATATCACATTGGGAAGCTTGGGTGCATCAGGAAATAAACATTGGTAACCCTAGTTGTGTGTGGAACCACTAGGGGTCAATTCTGTGATATCGATAGACTATGTGAGGACATGGAATTGTTTGGAACCAACATATTACTATTTTAATTTTCTTTTATATATATTAAATATTCTAATTGGTTAGAGACCAAATGGTTTTATTTATCTTTTATACATGGCTTATTTCACGATGGTTTATTTTGTGGATATTTTATCATATGTTTAATTTAGATGTTTTTATTTATACCTAATATATATAAATATTTTGAGAATACTATATGAATTTATTGAACACAAAGAGGACATTATAACATTTTTTAATTTTTGAATATTATTTATAATATGGATTTTTTTAAATCTTGAACTTTTGTGTACTTGATATTATAGATCTTCTAGATTCATTAGTGAAATCCTAGAGGGATCTGTGATTACAACCTTCTTGTTAATTTATAAAGTTGTCCACCTTTTTTATAGTAATAAAGGAATGTTAAGGGCATCTTGTAGCACTATAAGTTCTCTTGTTTTCTATTTCCTTCATAGTGGAATGGTGTAGAGGTGAAGATCGGTCACATAGAGACGTTTTGGTCTTGTGTATTCATGGTTTTATGGTTTATAATGTTTTTATTTGGTTTTATAGACAATTTTTTATTTGTTTATGCTTCATAGTAATCTAGTTTTATGTAGTTTTTGGTTACATTAAAGACTTGTTTCTGTTATCATTGTTTTACCTCACCAGGTGGAAGACCACGTTGGGTTGTATATCATGTTAAATAGGGTTGGTTAATTTCATTTGGAATGTGTTATGTGGTCACTCTAAATTGGTCGATTGTACCCTTTTTAAATAGTAATTGTTTTAATTAAAAATAAATTATTATATATGAAATGAATCATGTTCCAAGCCCATGATACACCTTATGTACTAGATGAATTCCATCACCACCCATGGATGATTCCATGATTGTGAATGTTTACCCAATGAGATGTGTGTATCGTGTGTGGGGTGAAATAAATAAAATGAAATGGGTGAGTTTTAGTGGCCCAAGAATAAGATCCCTTAGATACATCCTATATGTCGAGAGTGATGAATTGAGATAGATGGTCCATGGAATATCCATGTGGGAATAATGTGACACCTTAGAGCCATCAAGTTAGTTCAGACAACCATTGGGAAAGTGTTCCTTCCTTAATGCAATGTGATTACCTATGTGGGTGTTCCCTGAGTAGGACTTGATTCTATGTTGGGTGAGTAGATTGACTTGTGACCTAGTAATTTTGATTGGAATTGGTCCATATATTGATACCAATGCCTTTAGGGTTTTCCATATGAGGTCAGGGAGGAAAAAATATAAGTATGATGATACTAAGGGACAATACTCCCTCTTAGAAATGGGTGTTGACCCCTAAAGACGGGATTGTGACTGAGGGACCGTTGTACGATGTTTTCGTTATAATTTTTCCTAGGGGACTCTAGTGGGTTCCCTATGGAGATGTTGATCCTAGTGAAAGTAAGTTTGGGAAATGGTCAGAGATGATCACATGTGTAAACATATATCCAAGATTGATGATGTAATCCTTGGGAGGCCACAATGTTATGGAATGGGATGATTCAGGTGGGACACAAAACCCACTAAGATTTATTTGAGATAAAAGGGATGACTAGGACATGCTCCTAGGATCCATCTTTTATTCCTTATATATGGTTGGGGGATGCCTTGTACTATGTATTTGGGTTTGTGATTTCCCATTCAAGTACTCATATATATATATATATATATATATATATATATCTGTGTGTGTGTGATTGTGTGTGTGTATGTAAAAATTTATTTTTATATTTATGGTTGTGGGACACCTTCTACATAGATCTTAGATATGGAGTCAAATTATATATATATACACATATTTATCTATTTTTGAGAGATTCCTTATACTGGTGCTTAGGTATGAAGTATGAATTATTCATAAATAATAAAAAATAGATGGGTAATTACTTGGACCATTTCCTTGGATCTATGATGGCCCTTTTGGGTCCCCATATAAATCTATATAATCAGACATGGTTTTGGAAATTAGGGATTTGGATCTTGAATGATAATGTTTGGGTTTATTTGGGTTTTATCCATGGATTAATGATGATTCCTATTAGATCTTCCATTGATTTGTACCCTGGGTGATATTAGGTTATCATGGTCCAACGACATGCTCAGGTACACCCGACATTAGAGAAATAGTCATATTTGATGCCTGGAATCATGTTAGAACACACAAAACCATAGTGGTTATTGTTTTATACAATTTTATTTATTTATTCCATTGATCAAATTAAATGTACATATCACTACATATTTTATTAATGTATGGGACTATGTTTTTATATTCCTACTGAGTTATGTACTCACACCCTGCTTGTGTAGCAATTAAAATTGGTTAACTAAGTAACTATTTAGTGTTCATAGGTTAATGTTGGGAAGATTCATGAGATTTTACTATTCATATAAATGACTTGGATATAGTTAGAATATGGATGAGTTGTGGACCAATGATATAGTGGGGCCTTTAATTTTATATCTTTTGTTTTTCAGGTGATCAGACTAGTAGGCGACTAGAACTTCTATGAGTGTATGTTTTTGTATCAATTTATTATTGAGTTATCCCATTTTCTATTCATGAATACTATTATAATTGTTATGGATTTTTTCATTTATTTTTAAAATTATTTCACACTTTTATATGGGGGTATATTCTCCCCACAGTACTACCCCATACCGTGGTTTCTAGTAGGTAGACTTTAGCATATGGGGAGGTGTGCAAGAGGTCATGTAATGAATTAGTTTGGTCACTATTTAAAGTGAAATAGGAAAGGAAATTTAAATTATGATTCCATAAATACTAATGTAATCAGTGACTATAAAAATTATAATATAGTAAGACATACGACAAAATGTAATTTCTATAGTAAAATTATCTCTTACCACTAACTCTATTTTTAACACTCAAAATAATATTTTTTTTGATTCTATATTTTTTAATTGAAAATAAATATTGTCATTTAATATAAAAGTAGATAAATAATTATATAATTATAAGATGAAGTCACTATAGTGGAAATCAATTAGCGTTCTACTGTTTCTCAACCTAAAAATAGGGTTATATATATTACTCGGTTAGATCACACAACTATAAAATGTAATTTTTACTCAATTTTGTAGTTGGATAAAATTATTTATGAAAATAACAATAAATGAGTTTAATAATTCCTTTTTTGAGTCAAAAATAAATATTTATAAACCTTTTAGTTATTTTAATCTTACTAATTTTAGATATCAATGTAAAAATACACTTAACATTAAATGTTTTTTTGCGTATTTTATCATCATGTTAATTTCTTAAAACTGAATTTGAATAAATTAATTCATTATTTAGATATCCTTAGACATGTATGGGAGGTAATTTTAGTAATGGTTCTGGATGGAAAACTCTTATCTAGACATTGTGAATATAGAAAAAGAAAACACAATTTTAAAAATATCCATTGATTCCAATTGGATTGAATAAAATAAATTGAGAGTGTGTAACTTTTATCTATTGATTAAACCTATAAAAGATCCTCTACATAATATTGATAAAGATAATTGATAATCATCAAATTAAATCCTTATTTATATGGTATGAATGAGTTGAATAA
Source organism: Viscum album (assembly GCA_963277665.1). NCBI lineage: Eukaryota > Viridiplantae > Streptophyta > Magnoliopsida > Santalales > Viscaceae > Viscum > Viscum album. Next base: position 1,161,238,702 of record OY728122.1, on the reverse strand, counting down.
ATATCCGAATGCTTGGGATGTGTCCTCTCTTCCTAACAATATTCTATAACCTTTTTTTATAGAGAGAGAGATAAAGAGCATGAATGATTCAATTTAGAGAAATTTTACTACATTAATATTGAATTCATAATGAAACACAACATAAAAAACCACAATCCTTATTATATATATATCTAAGAGACTCCTCAAACTCCAAAGATATCTCGAACCCTTTCATATTCAATGGAAAAATTTCGTAATTTATAACTCTTTCTATCTAATGGATTATCATTTTGATTAAGTTATTTAATGTTTAAACAATTTTTATATACATTCAAAATCAAATAAACTTTAGGGGATGATCATACTAAATATTATAGCTTAGCTGTAAGATTAATCAATAAACATGAATTATCTAATAATACATGAATTATTATATATAAAACCTTGATGTGGTGGAATTAATCATGATGTGTTTTTTACCAATGAAAAAACTAATTTGTTTATGACCACCATGCTATGTTTCTAGATTTAGCACATATTTCAATCAATTTCCATGGACTTTATTACCTACCTCTATATTTCACAAAAAAATTATATCATATTTTTCATATTCAATTGATTTTACAATTATGTTCATTTAAAATCTTTTCAGAAAATGTTCACTAATATACATAATAATGAAAATTTTATTTATCATATTGTGATGTTTCACCCTCATACCATTATTTTATACTATGATGTCAATTTCACAGGCTTTTTATCGAATAAATTATTTAATCTTATAGTAGTTATTAATTATTCACTTCATCATACCACTCTTCTAAAAATAACCAAGATAAGTATTTAAATATATTTTTAGAGTTGTGACCCCACTATATTTTATTTTATCAAAAACATACATAGTTGAAATATCTTCCTTGTATAAAAATTTGGTATATAAAATCATTCCAAATAACAATTGGGGAAGGCCACTTTATTTTTTTAAAACATGGATCAACCTTTATTATTACCAAAAATATCATATGATTATACCAAAATGGATATTCAACTATGAAATTAAGACCATAAACATATTCCACCATTTACTTAAATCCAATATGGAGTTTGAAAATTTTCATCCAACATGCATCATATTATGATTTCCATTTATGTTGGATCCCATGTACCCACAAAATATACCATAATATATAAAAATTTTAATTTTATCATTGACACAAGATTCTTGGTAGTTGCTAATATGTTATATTTTTAATACCTCTAGAGTTTGTTTCATTTCATGTTTATTGGATTTATCATCATATACGTATATCAACCTTTTTTTTAATATCATTAGATGTTATATAAAATAATGATCAAAACTAGGTGTGAGTGAATTTCTAGAGGTACTATAGGGGATAATTGTATTAGTAGTACTATTAACATGAATTGTAATTTTTGGATATGTATTGGGACTCCATTCCATAATAGTATGGTGATTTGAATATATTGTAGCTGCATTATGAAGATCGATCAATGTAGAAATAGTAACTAGGTGGAGCTACCAGACATATACATGGAGGGACAAGGTGGACACATAACTAGGTTTAGGTACCACATTGCTCTGTGTGATGAAATGAAAATATAACCACATTGTCTAGTGGTTATCTAGGAGAATACATTTAAGTGGTAATAGGGAGGGTTTGATTTAGTGTATCCAGGTCTATGAAAAATGATAAAAATACCTCTATACCTTTGGTCCTTCAAGCCATGTAATTTAGGATTCTAGTACATGTCAGGGATCCCTATCAAATGATTTAAAATGGGATTATCTAATAAATAAAAATTCAATTCCCTTGGGATAGGGTGTTAAAATTTTTGAAACTTTATTTGAAATTATCAAAAAATTATAAGGATTAAGGTTTTCTATATAATGAATTTTTCAAATTGATAAGTATATTTTCAGAAAAAAACTCACTAAATAATTTCTTTTTGATCGAGGTTCTATTGGTCCTCTAACCTAGATACACTTTTTAAAAATTTAGAACCAATATTTATCATTGGAACTTGAGAATAAAGACTATTTTTAGGGGGCTAGGATATTTTATTCAATGTCACATTAATATTAATTTCATGATGGAATTATTTCAAGCTTTGAAGTGGGAATAATGTGTTAATGTGGGAATGGTGAAGTGTTATACACTAAAAATCCATATTTAGGGTAGAAATATGGTATATTGTTGAGTCAATTTTATAAAATTATAACTTTTAGATCATATTCTGGATAAATCATAATTTTTTTAAATATTTATCTTATGTCCAATTAAAGTTAGCTTAATATTTTTTTAAAAAATTTATCCTTATGAATTAGTATCTCATTTAAAATTACATACATTCTAAATCAGAGTCATTCTGAAACAAAAAACAAACACAATTAAACCATTTATAAATGGAAGATCATATTTGGGGTGAATCTGAATCCAATATAGTGAAAAATGGCGTCCCTATATTACAAAAAATTGAGTCACAAACAATGCCTAAAAAATGAATACCAAGACTCAGTGTCAGAATGAAGATAGAATCATTAATTAGTGTCCCAAAAATCTTAATATATATGATCAAAAGAAATTTTATTTATTTTATCCTTTAGGGTCATTTTAGGTATTATATTTTTTTAAGGTATTTTAAAATAACTGAGACACAAATATGGTAATATTTCATTATTCCAATCTTACATGATCTATGAATTCCTAGAGAAAATGAAATATCTTATGATTTCATGATCAAAAAAGATTTGTAATAAGAGCATGATGAATCTGATATTTTAAATCAATGAGTTCCTATCTAAGAAGATTATACTTCTGAATTAGTTTTTGATCCTCCTAACACTTTGGGTAAAAAGAGAATAAGTTATTAGGATATGAACATGAATATCCTTTTATTAATAAATTTTTTAGGGTACATAAAAATTATAATTTGAAACCCCATAGATTTGTTACATTCTATCCATTATATTATTTTATATTACCTCTATTATATTTTTATTCTATTTTAATATAGAGTGTATTATCTTTCGATTCAATCCCTTCATTTTTTTGTTCCCATTACTTTAATTTTATTATTTAAGAATGAAATATATTTAGTTAATCCAAACTCTATATTTTATGAAGGAAATATTTAGTATGATTTTTAAATCGTTAATTCACCCGCTTTTTAAGTTACCTATCTAGGACAATGTCAATATCATTATCAGTTATATGTGATATCGTATGATGTGTTATACATGTGATATGAGATGATACATGAATCTCATGCCCCATATTCCACATTTATTATCAGTTTCATTGGATCATACAACATGTGATGGTGTATTTATTGAAATATATCCATTAAAGTGTTCAGTAATGAATATTATTAATTGAATCATGAATTATAAATTTTTTATTTTATATGAAAATAGTTGATTGATCATCAGTGAAATGGCTCAACTCATAGAGTTTTCTTTATTAATGAACAAAACATCTAAATGAGTGTTCAAACCATCATTTATTTTCATATGAGTGGGCAAGTATATTATATTAATTATCTAAAAGTATTTTTATCATTTCATAACTAAAAGGGGATGTGGGTATATAATTGAAATACAAAGAATGATATTACAAATATATTTAGAGATTATATTGTTGGTATATTATGATTAAAGTAATGAACAAGTTGGATGTTGTTGAGTGTTCATCATCAATGAAATAAGATAATGAAATTAGATATAAGGTATTTCATACTTAGTTTCTTCATTTTTTTATTTAATTTTAATAAAATGATCCTCTATTTTGAGCTTTAATTTTACATTTTAGTTAAACATATTTTATTTCATTAAAACCTATTAGTTTTATTAAATCCATATTATGTGAAAGATTTATGAATCCTTTAAAACATAAAATTTTTAGAAGAAAAAATAGTTGATATCATGGGAAAATATAGGTTGATATCATTATTTATTATATAATAGCATGTAGTGATATGTTGATATGACAATCCATGATACCAAATAGATTAACCAAAAAAATTTATAATGTTAATGATAAAAATGATATGGGATACCAATTCATGTGATACACCCCAGTTGGTCAGTCTAAAATAGATCATCAAAATTCTTCGATGATATAATGATATCATTGCATGCATTACAATTCAAATAACTACTTTTGACTTATTGTAGGATGTGATATAAAGATATTAATTTTCAAGAAAGATAATATGACTAGTGGAAAAGGAATGATTATATATAGAAAATTCTTATCATGTGTATTATAAATAAGAACATGGGATATCACTATTGATAATAGCATGGAGTGTTTTATGAGATAAAATTATTCCATTAAAACTATGAGATAATATCACCTATATAATTGGAAATTATATACGGATGTTTTTTCTAGAATATAGTGATTAGTTTTTTTAGAATTAAATAATTTATAATTTTTTAAAAAATTATAAAATAACAAAAATATAAAAAAATTTCATAAGTGTTTTAATCAAAACCTCACACACCCTAAGAAGTGAGGGTTTAATTATGTTGTATAATTCCTTTTAATTTTAGGGTATTTCTCTTATGTTAGAAAGTGTAGAAAAAATAATTTTTTATTTAAAAAAAATGTTATTACTGAATTAAAAAATGAAATAAAGGATAAAAAATTATACTTGGTTAACCACTAAGGGATCATACAAGTAGAATATATCATAGGGTGTAGAAATAAAGGGAGAAAGAATCTTTACTATAGTAATTATAAATATTTGGGAATAGTTCACTACTAATCTAATAGAACTCTGTCATCATAAACTTTGGAGAACTTCTAGTCTCAATGAAATAAAAATGATTCAATATGTAGGTTTCTTATAGAGTAGTCAAATAATTAAGACATTAATACTGACTAGTAAGGGAATATTCATTGTGAACTTTCTCTTCTTCTTTATCTTCATAAATCATGATCCCTAGAGTAATAATATATCAATTCATAGTATTTTTTTGGGTCAAATATATTCATATAAAAGTAATAATTATACCTTATATTTTTATTAAATAATGGCCTCAAATAATTTCTCCATATTTTTACATTAAAAATATGAATATATTTCACAATAGTTTTCTTCTTTAAACCAGAGTCCAATATTCCGATTTAATTTCACAATATTAGTTCATGAATAATAGATATTTGAATATCAAGTGACGTTGATGCAGACCTGTTATATAAGATATCTATTCATTCAATTGTGATCCAAAATCACTAAAAAGTTGTAGTTCATTCTAATTCCAATCCTGGAATAATCTTTGTATTCAAATCTCTAATGAAATTTCAAAAATAAATCCCCTAAAAATTTAGCTTGAATTTATCAAAAAAAATATTAATCCATAATCATTTTTTGATTGAGTTATCAATAAATAATTACTCTTGTTAATGATAAGTGGAATCCACATTATTGAATCTAATATGTTCGAATGCATTCTAACTTGTTAGTGTGGAGCATTGTGTTGATGTACAGATGACCCATACATGATTGCCCTTATATTTCCTCCTGTATACTATAATTTTATAAAATGATGAATCATATGAATTTAACATTACCCTTATAAATTCAAGGTATAAACCTTAAAAATTCCAATCCCTCCCTTCTAAACTACCAGATTAACCTTTAAAAGTCATAGAGTTTTCTTTTGAGGATATAGAATACTTTTATGAAGTCTATGTATCACACTAATTTTGTGCTGAACTACACTTATGAACTATCATAATACCCTTATCAAATCATGGTGTACTCTTACAAACTAATATATTACTCTTTAAAAGTTATTAATTCCCTTAAAAATTTAGGGAGTACCCTTTTGAAGTCCTAAATTATGATTTTGAAGATCAAAATAACCATTCTAAAGATACCAAGTACCCTTTCAAAGGAATCAATTTCTATTACAAATTTCAAATGGGCTCTTCCAAACTACTAGATTAATATTTTTAGGTTTTAATTTTATAATAATTTACTATTCCAAAGAAAATAACCATACAACCATTGAATTACGAAAATTGTGTAAATGATTCCCAAAACCATATTTACTAAAAAAATAATCAATACTACATTCAAGACATTTATAGCCTCCAAAATAATATTCGGACTAACAAATTCAAAACACATATAAACTGAAAAAAAATTAAATAAACATAATATTTGTTTCCAATATTATACTCTTTTTAATTTTTTTTATAAAACATATGAAATTCCCTCACATGTAAAAAATTATATTCTTTCTCCCCCTGAACGTAAAATCTTACCCTTCAAACATTCTCTCCTTTGTCTATAAAATTGAATGAGGTTCTTATATTTGTATATCAAACCTCATATATATAATCACAACTAGTATAAAACCAAAAAGTAATCATCAATACATCAACTAAGTTTCTAATCCAACAAGAGTCATTGATCTTTGTAGGAAACCAGAAATAGTAGTGATTGCCTACAAAGTTTCCCATAAAAATTAGATCAAGCCTTAAAACATTTTCTATCATTCCTTTTGGATAGTGTCTCCCCATTTCTTGTCAAATTAATATAATATAAGAACCAACTCTATAAAACATAAAAATACTGAAAATAAACATTAAAGTTAATGGGGTGAGGGGATGTTTCTAAACCACTTTATTTTGAATGTGGTGGTTGACCACCATTGTTCAACCTGTGTTTCTCTAAAACTGATATAGACAATAGTATTTTCATTATATTACCCACCTAATGATTAGACCCAAAAAAAATCCATCTTCAAACCTTGTTGATCCACTTTTTCATTAATAAAGTTACACCTTAGTTCAATGTTCTTAGTATCAGAGTACTGTAATGGATTATTAGTTTGTCTAATAGAAGTATAAATTTCACCAAAAATTAACGTAGGTTGTTTTACATAATTACAATGTTATTTTAGTTTATATATTATCAAATAATGTATTTTTCATTCTTATTTAAAAATAATATATTTTTCTTTTTATATGATTAATATTATACTTTATTGTTTTTACTTAACCATCCCATACACTTAGTTACAATGTAAAAGGCACACCGCCTTGTGGAATTTCATGCCACCACATCACCAGCCCAATCTATATCAAATAAGCATGATAAATCACAATCCTTATATTCTATAATGTGTAATAAATATTCCTGATAACCGCTCATGAATATAAAATTTTCTAATATGTTTAGTTGTATAATTTTCCTTTTACATAACTTAATATCTCTATTTTTAAATCACTTTCAACCCAATAAAGTAATTATGCTCACCAATCATTTTCATCTAAAATTATAACCACATAAAATTATCAAAATACTCCACTTATTACTACTTTCTTCTACATAATAGAATTTCATCTACATATTCTAATCAAATGAATTTCACTTACACATAATTTTTAACATATAAATCATGATCAACACCTACTATTTTAAGCTACATCTTCTTTAGATATAATTAAATTCAAGCATACCATGAATGATGTACTTGTTTTATTTTTTTATTTTTAATTATTTAATCTTTACAATTTATTATTTTCAATTCTAATTATTAAACCCATAGGCTGATTTATATACACATGCTCCATAAGAACCCCATTTATGAATGATTTATTAACGTCCATTTGAAATATTATATATACTATGTGTATCACAATTTATAAGAACAACTATATTGATAGAAACTAATCATTTTGTGGAAAAAATTCCTTGACATAAAATCCATCTACATTTTCATATCCTTTGTAGTCCAATAAATATTTATATCGAACCAATACAACATGTTCATCAATTTTCTTTGGAATACCTCCTTAGTTCCTATCACATTATAATGTTTGTAACTACCCAATAGTTCCTATGTATAGTTTCTTCAGTTTTATTAGGTTATTTATTGATAGATCTCACCCACAATTCATACATTATATATTTTTTGAATGATGTACACCCTACCATGTATAGTAGAGCAGTGTGATCTACCAAACTCATTTTTCTTACTTGAGTTGGTAAAATAATATAACTAATAATATTTAGGGGATCAAACTCCATCCTTATTTTACATCTTCAGAATATAAGTATAATTTGGTCAATTTCCTATTCAACCATAGATTAAACTTCTAATTCCTCATCTATTAACTGACATGTATAATTTCTATGTTTGTTTCTTTATCACCATATTCTTCACACAAATCATCCATAAATGGGCTTTCATTTTTTCATCCCCTATATCTATTCAATAACATTAGCATCATTTATTTTTTAAAAAATTACTATAATTTTATTGAGACATTTATAAGCTTTAATTTTAATTTAATAACCAAAAAATACCCATTCTCCCACTGCATCACCATATTTACCTTTGCCTCCTTTATTTCACATGTAAAACTCACTTACAAAAATATGAAAGTGTTTTATGATGGATTAATTTAATTAAATATATCATTGGGAGTTAAATATTATCTTTGATTTAGAAATTATTGACTTTGAGTGTATATAGAAACCTAAACATCTTATTTCTAGAAGAATTATGATATACCATTTTCAATGAGTTATATCTTATCCGTATTGTTATCCATCTAGTTTTGAAATTCAACCACTCAAATTTTTTTGGGTATTTTTAAAAGGGTTACTTCATATATGGTACCATTTTTTCAATATATTTATAAAATTCAGTGGATATATATATATATATATTTAGTTTTATTGTTAAATCAAAGTGTCTTGATGGTATGACCAGTTTTTTCTCTATCATCCGATATATTTTCCTGAAATACATCGCCTTTATCTTGTTTTTTATGAAAAATATAGTTTTTTTAATACTATGATCATAAATGAAAACAATGATGCATTTTTATCGAAATATATCTATAAGATTTATTAGTACATATAAATTAGTGTAGACTAGGTCAATAAAGTTGGACAATGTCTTCTGTTTCTATCAGTAAGGGTTTCACACCATCTTACCTTGAATGCCTGAATCACATGTTCTATCTCTGAAATAATTTAGGTTAAAAATTTATACCACCACCTTATTTTAAGATATATTCTCCAATATTTTCTATTGGATATGTCTTAGCCTCTGATGTAACTAATTATTTTATTCTTAACTCATAAGAAAACACATGTTATTACTTCTATCATCCTTGAAGAGGTTACGATTTTTCCTCCATCCTAGGATAAGAGAGTTTCTAGGTTTATTTTAGATTAAATATGATTTTAGATAAAAAAACCTCAATACCATAGTCACATAACTAAATAATTCTTAAAAGGTCATGTCTTAAGCGATTCACCTAGATTACATTTTTGTTCTTCATTTCATATATTTCTAGTTATGTCTTTTGAATTCCCTTTATTTTCAAGGATCCATTATTTTCAAACAAAAATATATAAAAAATTTATCCTTTATATTCATTAATATATTTTCATTTCTAGTTTTGTGGGATTATTACCATCTATTGAGGATATATATACAATCAATTTTAGCTTATTTGAGTGTATCTTTTTTCAAGAGTCATTTTTTTCTTTCATCCTAATTTCTTTCCATGAGAGGCTAAATTTGTTTGGTATTTTAAAATGAACTTCCTATTTCCCCCCCACATGGTATGAACCATTAAATTTACCTTATTTTTATAATGTAAAATACTTATTTCTCATTGGAACATGATGGGGTTACCCAGTATTCACTTTCCTTTTCCTTATGTGGTAGTCATCCCAACCTCTTCCATTCCCAAAATCAATATCTCTATGTAAAATTTTATAATAGTTAAATCAATAACTATAAACGGAGTTTCTTCTTTTTACCAAATGATATGGGGGAATTATCATTTTTTTTATCCTGGTTCTTACCCCTTTAAGGATATTTCATACTTTATTATATGTGTCATTGTGTGGAAAATAAAACCAAAAAACTGGCATTTTACATTTGGGAATATTTTTTCACTTCATCTCCTCCACATGTTGTCAACATTATTATAGATCTATGATTAAGGGATTTTTTAGGACATAAGATTGTATTATAGTTTTTTATTCTCCTTGTCTGATACAACTATTGTATTAAATTTTGAGGTATCAACCTCATGGCTAATAACAATTTTTATAGGCACTCGGGTCTTGGTTCATCAATAATTTTCCCTACACCATTTTAAATTTATTTGTACCGTTTTAATAGTTTTTTATAAGAAAATCTCCCAAAATGTTGATTTTTTATTCACTTGATTTTAATTTACTTTAATACATCTCATTCAAGGTATAAAATTTCTTTATTATAGAATAAATTTTCCTTTCCATTTCTATTACAAAAGTATTATGACCATCAATTTATTTAATCCATATTTAAATATTAAGTTTGTAGTCAGTAAATTCTCCCACACTTCTATGATGTGATTTTTGATATTCTAATATACCAATCAATTAATTTTAGCTTCACAATGATCTATATATCTTGAAGATTATTTTAATAGAGCATTAATATTTTTGTTTTTCCTTTAATTTTAGGATATTCAAGATCCCCTTCTAGTTCAACATTGAGGTTAACCATGCCCTTAGGCTCTAGATCATTCACTTCTTAAAATTTCCCATTTTCTAATATGGACACTATAAAATCAAATTTATCAAATTTAAACTCATTTTATTCTTCTTCTATGAAATATTCACCAGTTTATTCTTTATTTCCCACACGGATATTTCCTTGGAAATTCTTTATGAATAAATTCCTTCCATAAAATCTATTATTGAGGAATTTTTTTTTTCTGGGATTCTATAAATTTTTCATTTAATCTAAACCAAAATCGGTCTTTTTTGGGCATTTTAATTTGATGTGTCACAACATTCCACACTAAAATCATGATAGGGTATATTTCCCTCAAACATGGATTTAATTTTTTTTCAAATTTCATTCAACTAGATAAATGAAATCAATGTCAACATCCTATTCTTCACCACCTTCTTTATTAATGTCATGTTTTTATATTTATTTGAATTACATAAATTTTATTATGGTATTTTATGTTTATATTTTCTTAAATATATTCTCAAAATCCCTAATTTCAAGAACTTAGTTCTTACTTTGAGGCATGATTTTCTTTTATTCTTTTTTCCATTGAGTTGTTTTTGAGAAAACAAGGGAAAATTGGACAAGTACTAGAATCATACTATCACACGGGATGATTCAAGGTTACATGCCATGTTATCCTAAGTACATGCCATGTAGTTTGTCCATGTATGATGGGAATACATGGTGTGTAGGAATGTCAGCAAGAAAGAGAGGAAAAATGAACTAGATGCCGTGTAGTCATGTCGGTAGGTCTTGGAAAGTAAGTCAATGGAAAACGACTGCCAAATTAACATTAAAATGATGTAAAATCTGTGTATATGGACTTACACACTATGTATTTGGTATTTTTTCTTAAAAATAGGAAGTATCCCTCCTATAAAATTCTAGATAGAAGGGGCTCGCCGTGTTTCACAAATAGTATTTCCCAACCTTCAATATCTTCCCAAATCTTCTTCTGAACTCCGATTCAATCCCCATCAGAGGTGCTGGAACCCAATCGGTAAACTATTAATAAGGATTGATCTATTACTTATGATTCCATCTCATGAATGATTTATTTAAGGTTGAGATTTTATGCTTGTTTCATATATATTCTTCTTTCTTGATTGAATTGGAAGCTGATGCTGGATGAGAAGAGTCACATGAGAACTAGGTAGGTGGTCAAGACCCTTTCGATAAATGTCAGGTTGTTTATATGAACCTTAGTGACACAAAACCGTGTTTAAGGTGTAAATTGGTTGAGAATTTGAACTGTGTTAATACCTAATAACATTAGGTGATTGAATAAATTAATTGATGCATGTTTGAACTTATTTGGTTTGATTATGGGGCATTCCATGTGTACATTTTCCCTCATATGACCATTATTTAGCTATTTGGAATAGGATGCCGATGATGATGCCTTTATATCCCTTTTAAGGGTTATTTCAAATGAAATTTGTTAATTAAATGTTTTCCAGGTGAATAAGTTTTTAATATTTTGTGATAGTTTAATTCACATGTTAGTATTGTTATAAAAATTTTCCCATGTGAGTTGATTTTCAAAATCCATGTAATAACATAGAATACATAAGTTGTTTATTATGTAAATTTACCATGAGTGATGTTTTTTTAACCATGTAATAGTGTAATTTACAAGTGTTTTTTACTATACTGTAATTATTATACACCGGACTTGGCCCTGAGACATGCTGAAATGCTTATACACCCATCTTGGCCTTAAAACATGCTGAAATGCTTATACACTAGGTTTTACATTGTAAAATGCTAAAATGATGATACATTGGGCCTGTACAAGATTTTAATATGATGAAATTCCAATACACTGGGCTTGTACCTAATTTTAATATGCTAAAATACTTATAAACCAAGTTTTTTTCCTTGAGACATATTGAAATGGAATGAATTATGACACGTCTACCAAGCCAAAGCACAAGCTTGGATTTAGTCTTCACTTATTTTTGTTTAGATAACCTGTTGAGGTTTCTAATGTTCTCACATTTTTTAGGGGATTTATAGCTTATTAAAAACCCCAAAAATTATATAATTAGATTAATTTGAATTGATTAAGGAATATTAAATGAATGAAAATGAGTGGTAGAACTTGTAAGATTATTAACTTTTAAGTACTTCATAGTTTACTGTATTTCCTTTGTACACTAGTGTTGTATATAATCACTGAAAAATTGGAACTGACCTTAGGTGGTTAACTACTGATATTTATTTCTCACACCCTATTTGGGTAATGTTTTTGGGCCTAAAAAGAATATATTGTTGTAGGTTTCAATAGGGGTATGGTCCAATTTTCAGGAACTTAATTTCTTCTTAGGAGCAGGAGAGCATGGGACCAATCCAAGGCTTGTGATGCTGCTAAGTTTCATTTAGTTTTACCATACTTTAGTATTGTATTGTACTGGATTATAGTGTATTCTATTTTCTCTATTTTCTTAGAACATGTGACATGATGCATCATTTTGATATTATATGCCTTCTGGTTATCTTTATCTTTTAGTGTTTATTTGGTTTACTTCAGTTGCATTTTGTTTACTAATTCCACTGTTGTTATTATTTATTCTTCTATTATACACTCTTCCAATGAAGTCATAGTTTCCCCACTATCACACACTAGGCCCTCACTACTAGTTGGAAGTCTCTGGCGTTTGGGGAAATTCGTTTGAGGCCATGTGGCCAAACGGGTACGGGGCACCAGTTGAGTGTCTTCAAGACCTAGGATGTTAAAAAGTGGTATAAAAGCATTTTCTTTTTTTTGGTTTTCATTACTATTTATAGATGATGTAAAGGATATAAAATTTGGTAATTATCTCTGCCTGGGAGTAGTTACCCTGTGTACATGGAAAATCCAAATTTCCTTGAATTAAATTGTGCTTTTGGTTTTGAGCTATTACAATTGATTTTATTTCACCGTTGGGTGACACACTTGATTTCTAATGATAATATTGATAAAATTTTGGGTTCTATTTCAGTTTCAACCTGATTATATGAGGGTGTTCCATCTCATGGATCATATAGACACTTGTTGGAATCCCATTCCATGAATTATTCCATTCTATATAGGATGTATCAGATATTACATACTATTGTGATAGTTGATGTGATAGCTGTTCCTGCTATTGTGTTAGTTGGGTGTTGTAGATAATGATGTGATGTCGTCTTTCAATCCAAAAGGAGTATGGGCCCTTATTAATTGGTAAATGAAACACTGATGGAATGTATATGTTAAATGATTTTTTTGAGATATGCTCTATTGGGGTACCAAACATTGATTCGTGGAGAGTATGGGCCCTCACGGATCGGAATTTGGGATCCCATTTGTTGGTTTTTCTAAAGTAAAGGGGTTTTGGGGAAATATGGAGTTTCTTTACAGAAAAATCTAGTTTACATGGCCGATAGTTTATCCTAACACGCTGTGTGTTCTTCCTACTCAGGGGAGATTATGTTCCAAGTTCAAAGATGAACATGCCGTGTACCTTGAGTACACTCAATGTTGTATATGAAAATGTAACAGGCCGTGTGAAATGAATCATGGGCTATTGATTTTTGATTACAATACACCGTGTACTTTCGGTACATGCCGTGTATCCTACCGAGGAAGAAGCCCTGTGGACTTAGCTGTGTGGGAGTACATGGATAAAAGGACAGACCTAGGTACATGATGTGTGCGTGTGGAAAAAACCATGTACCTATGGTTGATACATTCCTAGGATGGCGGTATAACACAACCATGTGAAAATATAAGGGTACACACTATATATTTTATTTTTCTACATGTGGTGTAGTCCCTTTTTTCAAAACTTTGAGGGTCTTTTCATGTTTTTTTTTGGAACGCAGGAACAAAAAATTTTGATGATGAGCTTGAACTAAGGTGTGTTCTTGAATTTATAGAGCCATTCCCCCGCAAAGAACAAGATCTATGGGCTAGGAGAGTGGTGATGATCATACTTTAGATATGGTAGGCCATGGGATACCGATGGATACTCCAGTTGTGCCTACTGCGACAACAACTGCTATACCAGACGTAGGTGCAGATGCACAGTTTTGTGATGGAGTTGTGAGGTTCATGAAAAAAGTTTAGGGAACACCAGATGCTACCACATATATGGAAGAGTTGGCGTGTATATTCCAGCATCAACATCCACCTACTTTTTTTTGGGGATGGAGGACCATAGATTGCAGAATCATGGCTGGAATAAATGATTATTATATTTGAGCATCTGGTGACACATCTTGAGAGGAGAGTCAAGATCATGACATATATGCTGCATGATTATTACATGAGATGGTGAGAGGTTATCACTTAGGGAGGCTGTCATTAGGATATGACATGGGAATAATTTTAGGTGGCCTTCTATGATTATTATTTTTCTGAGATGCAGAGGGCCGATCGAGCCTGGGAGTTCATGCACCTTAAGCAGCGCACATTGTTAGTTATGGACTATTATGCCTAGTTTATGGAGATTTAATGATTTACAGCTATTTTTATGGGAGATTACATATATAAATATAGAATATTTGAGGATGGTCTTAGGTTTGACATCCAATCAGAGGTGAATTTATTCAGGTTTTCTTCTGTCTCTACTATTGTGAATCATGTGCTGATTAATGAGCGCAACCTATAAGAAACTGGGGGTTCAATCCAGGGTGGTTAGGCACCGAGATCAGGTACTGTTTCTACTGGTAAGAATAAGCATTGTATGAAGTTTTCTCATGGTTATAGTAGTAGAAAAAACATATCTTTCAGTAGCCAGGTGAGGTGCTACCAGTGTGGAAGGATTAAGAATAATAAACCTCTGTTCCCGATGGACTTGGTCTAGTGCCAATCATGCAGAAAGATGGGCCATTTATAGTGTTTCTACATGATTTTCCACCAGAATCTAGTGATAGAGGGTTTTCACCAACTCCACATTCAAGAGTGGGGTCAACAACTTCACACTAGTCAAGGAACTAGAATACGTTAAGCCGTTCAGGCCGAGGTGGTGGTCGTCGCCATGGTAACCAGATCCCAGGATCTTAGCGACAACAGGGTGGGTCAGCTCTGGGTAGCCATGAAGTGTCTCAAGGCTATGGTGCATGTCAGACTTATGCAGTGTAACAGGCCCAACATGAGAAGGATCCGAGACCTTCTACTATCTGAGGTACTATTCTAGTCGCATATGTTTTAACTTTTGTACATTTTCATGCCAGTGCAATTCATAGTTTTATATCTATGGATGTTGTGGAAAGCCTTGGGCTCTATTTTTATACTTATTTTGATATTATAATTCTAGACACTCCATTAGGGGTAGAAAAAAAGTTGTGCATTAGTGCAAGGAGTTCCCCCTTGAGATTGGTGGGCGTCACTTTCTATAGTACCTCTATGTATTAGAGAGACAAGCATTGATATCATTATTAGAATGGACTGGTTGGTTCTTTTTCGAGCCTTTTTTGATTTCTATTACCGAAGGGTGATCTTCACATCACCAGAGGGCAGAGTGTTTCTATATAATAGTGAATGGGATGTCCAGGCAAGTAGAGCTGGACTCGAGCATCATAGGCTGGGCGGGATGAAAATACATATTGTGAGTTTATATCTGGATGTATAGGGAACATGTTTGGAAAATTTCCCTCTAGTGGTATATCATTTCCGGGATGTTTTCCCAGATGAATTCTCAGGATTACTTCTGGTCAGAGAGGTGGAGTTCACTATCGAGCTTATGCCGAGAGCTGTACCAGTATGTATTCCTCCTTATGGGATGACTACGACATAGTTTCAAGAGCTCATGAGGTAGTTGGAAGATCTGTAAGCTAAGGGTTTCATCCAACCCAATACTTCTCCTTAGGGTTCACCGGTCCTTTTTGCGAAAAAGTAAGACAATACCCTTAGGCTATGGATGGACTATCAGAAGCTGAACCAATTGACGGATAAAAACCGATACCCCTTACCATATATAGATGACCTGTTTGATCAGATTCAAGGATCTCGAGTGTTATCGAAGATTGAATTATGGTCAGGATATCATCAGGTACATGTTCAACCTGTATACATTCCTCGTACAATATTTTATATTAGGTATAACCTATTTGAGTTCTTGGTTATTCCTTTTTGTCTCACAAACACACTAGTAGTTTTCATGGCACTAATAAACTGAGTGTTCCATCCTTACCTAGATTCTTTGGTGGTGGTTTTGGTGAATGATATCTTTTTGTATTCTCAAAATCTACACGACCATGCCAAACACTTTGAGTTCATTTTGAATACACTAATAGAGCATCATTTATATGAAAAGATCATAAAATAGCACTTCTAGATGGATCAGATTCAATTTCTAGGCCATATCATCTAGGAGATAGGAGTATCAGTGGACCCATAGAAGGTGAAGGATATAGTTTCCTAGGAACAACCCAAGAATGTTTTTGAGATAAGGAGTTTCTTAGGGATAGTTGGTTACTAATGGAATTTTATATAGGACTTGTCACACTTGGTAGCACCACTAACGGGCTTGAATAAAAAGAGTGTGAATTTTGTGTGGTTAAATTCTTATGACAAAACCTTTTAGGATGTGAAGGGACATTTGACATCAGCACCAATACTGATATTTCTAGAGTCGGGAAAGAGTTACACTATGTACTATGATGCATCATTTATTGTAATGGGGGTAGTTTTTATGTAGGGGGATTGAGTTTTCATGTACAGGTCTCAGTAGTTAAGACCTCATGAGAGGAATTACCTAACACATGATCTCGAGTTAGCTGTAGTTGTTCATATTTTGATCTGTTGGAGACATTTTTTATTGGGAGAGAATTTTATGGTATATGAAGACCAAAAATGTCTAAAATACATCTTTACTCAGCATGATTTGAATCTGAGACAACGAAGGTGGGTAGAATACCTTCAATAATGTGATTTTGAGATTTCCTATATGCCTGGAAAAGGCAATGCAATGGCTAATGCACTGAGTAAGAGGAATTAGATACAGGAAGTGTAGGAGGCCAATGGTGTGTTTCAGCTTATGGATTTGTTCTATAAGATGCATTTAGAGGTTCAAGACAATCAGGGAAAGACTTATCTATCATCTTTGGCTATTTCCTCTACCCCACTGAACAGAGTGGGGATGAGGCAACTATCAGATTATAAAGGCCTAGTTCTATGGGAGAGTGTGGAAGGTGAGGACCCTCCTCCTAGATAGAAGATAAGAACGAATGAAGTTCTATGTATACATGGACATGTGTGGGTTATAGGGGATATACGCGAGTAGTTGGTGTGAGATTTTCATGATTCAGCTTCAGAAGTGCATCCCGGAGTCACCAAGATGTACTGTGACTTGCACAGTCAATACTAGTGGCTGGGTGTGAAGCGATAGGTATCTAGATTTGTTACAAGGTTTTCCACCTGTTAGTACGTAAATGAAGAACATTTGTGGATGAATAGTAGCTACCCATTCCTGAGTTGAAATGGGATGATGTCTCAATGGATTTCATGACTGGGTTACTGAGGTCTCCTAGAGGCAACGCTGCTGTGTGGGTTGTAGTTGATAGGATTTTGAAGGTCACTCAATTCTTTCCAATCAAGGTGACCTTTGGTGTTGACGATCTCATAAAGATATATATATCCAATGGGTGGTATGACTTCATGGGGTCCCTCATTCTATCATTTTTTATAGGTATTCCCACTTTACATCTCATTTCTAGAAGAGTTTTCAGAGGGACTGGGTATATGGGTGATTATGAGCACGACATACCACCCTCAAACAGATGGCCAGTTAGAGTGTATGATAAAGGTGATAGAGGACATGTTTCATGAATGTGTCCTAGACATTGGGGGATATTGGGAGACTAATATTCCCTTGGTCGAGTTTTCTTACAATAAAATTTTTAGGCGACAATATAGATGGCACCATACGAGGCATTATATGGTAGTCCATGTCATTCTCCCCTGTGCTGGTTAGAGGCTCGTGAAGAATTCGTATAGGGACCACATCTCATGTAGGAGACTTTTTAGAAGGTCTACTTGATTCAGAGATTGATGGCTACTGTGCAGTCTCGTCAGAAATCATATGCATATTTCCATAGATAACCTTTGGAGTTTGAGGTTGGGGATCAAGTTTTTCTACGTGTCGCACTGATATTGGGATATAAAAGGAATAGGAGATAGGGTAATCTTTCACCAAGATATGTCAGTCAGTTCAAGATTCTGGAGAGAGTTGGTCTGGTTTCATATCTGTTATAGTTACATTAGAGGTACTGAGCCATGCATGATGTCGTCCATGTATCTCAGCTACACTGCTATCACTTAGTATCATCTCACATTTTCTTTCATGAGGAGGTTGAGATTCATGTTGATGCATTTTTTCAGGAGCATCCGATTAGTATAGTGGATAGGAGCACAAATTTTCTATGAGGCCGACCAGTTCCTCTTGTACGGGTGCTATGGTAGCACAACCGAGTACAAGTCGAGACATGGGAGAGGAAGGCCAACGTACGTGCTCAGTGATCTGATTTATTCTCAGATATTTATTCACCACCCTTGGAAGGTAAATTTGGAGTGAATTTCTTTAAGGGGGGATGTTTGTAAGAACCCAGTTCTTACTTTGAGGTACTGATTTCTTTTATTCTTTTTCCTTCGAGTTGTTTTTGAGAAAACAAGGGAAAACTGGACAAGTACTGGAATCATACCGTCACACAGACTGATTAAGGGTTACACGCCATGTAATCCTAAGTACATGGTATATAGTTTGTCTATGTATAATGGAAATACATGGTGTGATTTAATGTTGGAAATAAAGTTAGGAAAAACCAACAATATGCTGTGTACTTCTCAATACACGCCGTGTAGTCATGTCGGTAGGTCCTGAAAAGTAAGTCAGTGGAAAATGACCACCAAATGAATAATAAAATGTTGTACATGCCGTGTATTTTGTGTTTTTTCTTAAAAAAAGGTAGTATCCCTCCTATAACAATCTTGACAGAAGGGGCTGACCGGGTTTCACAAACAGCAGCGTTGAACCTTGAATCTCCTCCAAGATCTTTGTCCAGACTCCGTTTCAATCACTGTCAGAGGCATTGGAACCCAATCAGAAAGATCTCGATTACTATTGAGATGTTACTTTAGATTCCATATCTTGAGTGATTTATTTAAGGTTCATATTTTATCATTGTTTTGTAGATATTATTTGTTTTATCATGAATTGGAAGCTGACGCTGGACGAGGAGAGTCACACGAGGACTAGGTAGGTGGTCTTGGGACTTTTGTTAAATTTTGGGCTGTTTATATGTATTGTAGTGTGGTATGCCCATGTTTAGGGTGTATATTGGGTGAGAAATTGAACTGTGTTAATACCTAATGGCATTAGGCGATTTAATAAATTAATTGAATCATGTTTGAACTTATTTAGTCTGATTAAGGGCCATTTCATGGGTTTGTTTTCCCTCAGATGACCATTGTTTATCCATTTGGACAAGGATTCTAATGGGTATGCCTTTATTTCCCTTTGAAGGGTTATTTGAAATGAAATTGGTTAATTAAATGTTTTCCAGGTGAATAAGTTGTTAAACCTTTGTGATAGTTTAATTCATATGTTAATATTGTTATAAATTTTTTCCCATGTGAGTTGATTTTTGAAAACCATGTAATAGCTTAGATTACAAGCATTGTTTATTATGTGAATTTCCCACGTGAGATATTTTTTAACCATGTAATAGTGGTATTTACATGTTTTGTCTACTATGATGAAATGATTATACACTAGGATTGTCCCTAAGAAATGATAAAATTCTTATACACTAGTATTGGCCCTAAAACATGATGAAATTCTTATAGACTTGGTTTTATGTTGGAACATGCTGAAATGCTGATAAACTGGGCTTGTCCCAGATTTTAATATGCTGAAATTCTTATACACCGACCTTGTCCCTGATTTTAATATGCTGAAATTATTATACACCAAGATTCACCCTGAGACATATTAAAATGGAATGACTTATGACACGTGTGCCAAGCCAACACACAAGCTTGGATTCAGTCTTCACTTCTTTTTGTTTAGATAGCATGTTGAGGTATTTGTTGTGCTCACATTATGTAGGGGATTGAAAGGTTAGGATAGACCCGAAAACTTATATAATTCGATGAATTTGAATTGATTAAGGAAAATAAATGAATGAAAATGAATGGAATAACTTATAGGATTATTTACTTTTGAGTACTTCCTAGTTTATTGCATTTCCTTTGTACAATACTACTACATATACTCACTGGAAAATTGGAATCGACCATAGTTTGTTGCGTATTGAGATTTATTTCTCACACCCTAGTTGGGTCAGGTTTTTAGGCCCAAACAGATTATATTGCTACATGTGTCGATAAGGGTAAATGACCTTTTTTCAAGAACTTGATTGCTACTTAGGAGCAGGAGAGCATGGGACAAAGCCAAGGCTTGCGATGATACTGAGTTTCATTTTGTTTTACCGTACTTTGTTTTTGTATTGTACTTGATTGAAGTGTATCTAGTTTTCTATTTTTATAGAACATGTGACATGCTGCATCATTTTGATGTTATATGCCTTATGGTTATCTTTACCTTCAGACTTCATTTATTTAATTCAGTTGCGTGTTTTTTACTATTTGTTCTATTGCTATTATTTATTCTGTTGTTCTACACACGACCAATGAGGGATTAGTTTCCCCACCATCACACCTTAGGCCCTCACTGCTAGTATGCAACCTCTTGAATTTATGGAAATGCGCTTGAGGCCATGTGGAAAAATGGGTATGGGGCACCAGTTGAGTTGCTTTCGGACCCAGGACATTATAATATAGAATTTTTATATATCATCTAATTAAAAATTTTCAAGTTCAACTTCTTAAGGGATAATAATTTTAGATTATACATTGGTGGAAATATTCTAATATTGTCTTTAGTATTTCCAAATCATTCACTTCATAAAAATATCCCAAAATAGATCTAAAAAATTCTATAATTTGATGGAATAATCTATCACACTTTTCAATGGGGTGTATTTTCAAATCCTCAAACATATTATAAAAAATTTAAAGCTGTGCCTCCATTACATTATTGTCTCTTTTCTAGATGTTATCCAGCTTATCCTATATAGAATTCATTATAGTGCATATAATCACTTTCATTTATATTTGATTTGATAAATTCCTAGATAATGAATTATATTCTTTTACATTATTTTCGAAATAACTTATATCACCCTATATTTTGGTCAATTTAAAAATTCCACTTACTTATACTTCATGAATAGATTCTATGAAGGATTCAATATTGATATATCCTGAATGAGATCTCATAATACTCTTCCTAATAATATATTTCCTTTAGAATTCAATATATTCAACATGATAACTAACTTTTTAGTAAAAGATTCATTACCTATAACATGGATCCGATACAACTTATTTCAACCACATCTCAACAAAACATAAGAGGGGGATGGAGGGGTGACTTATTTTGTAATTTTATTTTCACATTTAGGGTCATTCTATTGTGTTATCAGGAGAAAAAATCTACTGATTTTTTAAATAGACATGCGATAACAAAATGCAACAAACAAATGCAAGGACACAAAATTTTATCTGGGTTACCACTGAGGGATAGTCTAAGAAGTACACGTCGATAGAGAATCTATGTAACGAGGGGTAATAATCTCTATTTTAGTTATTAATTAGATTTGTGAAGGGTTCACTATTGATTCCAGTTGAAATCCTTTATCCTAACTCTTAATCATTTCTCAAGTCAAGGAATGAAAAAATGATGAAACTCACAGGTTTCTTATAAAGTAGCATAATGATACAAACACTAACATTGATCCAAAGGGGTGTTTTCATTCTTATATTTCTCTTATAATTATTCCTTAATCATGATATAGAGAGTAATATCATATCACCACATATTTTTTTAGGTTCTATATATTCTATGAAAAATATTTTTCAGACCATAAATTTGCATTAGCTGAGGGAATTAAATATATTTAAAAATTTTTACAATTAAAAATATCAATAGATCATGAAATAGATCCCTTATTGAAACCCAAGCTAAATTTCCCTATTGAATTTCAAAATTTAAAACCTTAATAAATACATACATTAATATCAAGTATTGTTGTTGTGGGCCTATAATATAAAATATCCACACATGAAATTGTGTGAAAATTTATTTAATTTTAAATACTTATATATTTTACTATTAATTCTCTTACAAATTCCATCATGATCTATATATATAAATATCCCTCGAAATGAAAAATTAACTCCATAGAAATTCATCTTTAATTTATCAATAACTTCTTGAATTAATAATAATTTTTTTTGACCGAGTTATCAAATATAAATTAGGTTTGATAATTCTAAATAGGATCCACATGGCTAAAACTGATTTTTTCTTTGAATTCAAGATTCTATATTGGTGAGGTGATTTGTATTTTAGTATATATGAACCTAAAAACAAACCCTTAGAAGGATTTTTGTCTAATAGTATTTATCAAAGGTTTAAATACTATATACCCTTAATAAGTATCGATATTACCCTTATAAAGCCCCTAACCACCATTCTGAATAGTCAGAATACCATTCTGATGTCATAGAGTACCCTTCCGAAGTTATGGAATATGCCTATGAAGTCCATGTTTTACCCTTGAGAAGTCCCAGATTACCCTTACAAACTACCAAATAACCCTTAATAATTTATATAGTACTCTTTTAAACCCAAATATTACTCTTCTAATGTTTTGAAATACCATTACAAAGTGAGGGAGTACACATCGGATGTCCTAAAGTACCCTTCTAAAAATCCACATCACCCTTCCAATGTTACTGAGTACCCTTCCAAAGTAACCAATTTCTATTATGATGTTTTAGTTGACTTTTATGAACTTCTATATTATGCTTCCAAAGATTTTTATTCTTGTAAATCGACTGTTACAAATAGATTAATTGTGTGATTGTTGACTCATCAAAAATCTAAAAATTAACCCAAAACCATATTCACTATGAAATACACCATACTAATTTCAAGACTTCTCATACCTCTATAATGACCTCTATAATTTCAAATTCACAAAAAATTATTAATATTAAAAAAATATAATAGCTGTAAATTTTAGTTCTAACAATTGTTATATATATGAAATGTTATTATTAATGTGTGCATTATTTAAAAAATTTAAATTGATTACATTTATGATAAATTTTTGAATTGATCATTTATTTAAGGAGTCTCTTATTTAAATATTTATGTATTTAAATTTTCTATATTGTGTAAATTCATATGATTTCAATTTTTTTTAAATTGATTCTTACAAATATCATTCCTTACATATAATGAGTTTTATAATGGTCATAATATATGATATAATTTAGGTCAACTAAAGTCAATGATTCATTTATTATAATTCTTAAATGGGTATTTTTTGTATTCTTTTTACACATTTGGTTTTAGTAATGTATTTGAATTAAGATTCCTATTGATTATTGATCTATTCATTACTAGAATTTGGGTTAGGCTCTCATTGGACTAGAAATTGTTATTTCATATAGAAAGTTGGGTCTGGACACTTATCACAATAAATATACAGTTGAATAAAATTTTGGATTTATATGATTTTAATCTATCATACAAAGTAAATTCATATAACATATACATTTGATAGATAAGGATATTGATTTATTTCTATAATTATTTTTTAAAAAAAATAACAAAATTATTAGTTGTATTAGAGTCATAAAGGATTTGGGATAGTGAAATCAGTAAGTGTGATGCCTATTTTAAAAAAAATTCATATAAACAAGATTAAATAGAACTAAATATATTAATATTACCATTAAACATAATTTATAATTACTTATTTAACATCATTTAATTTCTTAATTTAATTCTCACTCTTTAATGTGGTTTCATATGTGTTGATGAAACCTTAGAGACAAGAGACATTAAATATTCCCAATGAAATTGGGTGTGAAAAAGGGGGAGATTATAAGAGACCAATTGATACAAGTTCAATATAGTATTATAGGGACCATGATTTTTCTTACATAACTATTAAATCATTTTTAAGATAAACAACATAATAGTGTTACAAAACCAGGATCATAATGATTAGTGTCTTTAGAATATCAGGCCCATACATAAAATTTTCATAATAAGACTTAATAATTCTTTAATTCATTCTTATATATCATATTTTTGACCCTTGTGTTCTATTTATTACAAGTAATCACATGAGGATAAACATTAAATAAAGTAGTGACCTAAAAGCCTAGTAATAGGATAAATAAGGACACGAATAAATATAACATGGAAAATCATAATTATTATAATAAAAACCTAATCATAGGTTCATTATGATTATAATTATATGAAGCATTCGATAAAAAAATTGAAAATCCCAATGTTTAAAAATAAAACATAATGTCTTAGTGGTCAAATACCATACAATACTGTGAACAAAGCTAGCATCATGTCTACGCATAACATATGTTCATAATCATAACATCATTATTGTGAATAAATATAAAATAATGTTCACACATAATACACATTATATCATGAGATAAATCACATTACCCAGTACATTAGAGGGCTATATAATTCTAGGCCCACCCATCACATTATAATTTTTACATAATCATGCATGACACATAGAACGTATACCAGTCATGGTCATGAATTAACCCACATAAAGGAATGGGTTTTATAATGATTTTATAAATAATGATCTCAAGAATAAACATTATGTTCCCTTATAGAAAAGTAAATCTAATATATTTTTATAAGAATCATCATTTTTGAACAAAGGAGAAATTACTGTAGGGGAGTCGAGATTTGTTTTAGAAAGAAGAGTTCCTTTGGAATATCATTGTATTTGTCATAAAATAAAATTGTAAAAATTCATATACTAGATAGGAAAATTGAAGGAAGATGAAATTATATTTTGGTAATTTTAAAATAATATCCACTCAGAAATTTGGCATTAAAGAGGAGTAGACCAAAGAAAATCAGTTGGATTCAAGTACCCCTTACCTTATCTATGAATGCCTTTATCACTTGTACATAATATCCTTGATAATCAAATTAGGTTCATTGATTTCTAAATAAAGAAACTATTATACATTTATTTTATTTATTATAGTTTTATTATGTTTATTTATGGACTTTTTGATGAGTAATATAGTTCAATTTCATCATTCTAGAAGTGTTTGTTTCATGGATTATGGTCGGTTCAATTGAGTTCAAATATTGGAGTTGCTATTAGATGATAATAAATTAACTATAAGTGAAAATATTTAGTATTAATAAAATTAAAGAAGTTTTAATGGTATCATATATCATTTTTTATATTGTATGATGATGATTCATTTGATAAAATGTTAATTAAATTTTTTTTCTTTACTTTTTTGGTTTTAGGACAACCATGAAATTGTATAATTTTATTTAATATTATATTTATATATTATTTCTAAATCATTGTAAAATTGAAAATATTTATATTAAAATATGATTTAATAATAATGATGGTTTTATGACCAGATGTGAAGGTGGTAATGGAAAATGATAACTCAACATCCATGAAGTGAACTAATCGATATGTCACGGGTGATGTTATCATTTTTAGAATAGAAGGATAATATGAGAGTTTTTATGATCTATATTTCAATAAAAAATATTAATTATATTTATTTTATAGGTGTTATCATGCCACTATGGATAAGAAGAGGTGATTATAGGACAAGATGATAAAATAAAAATACAAGAGAAAAAGGGGGATTTTACCTCTTGAATATACTCATCATGAGAATCTACTTAAGGCACTAAGGTTTGGTATTTTGTTGATTATAGTATCACATAGACATGCATAATAGGAATGTGAAAGTAATTTGGTAGAATTTTGAAAATAGTTAAGTCTTTGAAGGTGTGAGGAGAAGAGGTGGCGTGGGGTGGAATTTACAGGGGAAGAGAGGGGTGTTTTATGAACATTTTATTCATTATTTTATTATTTTCTCTCAATAAAATCAATTGTGATGAGTCTTGTAACCAAGTAAATTAAATATTGCATGTGAGTTTGAAATAAAGTGTTATTACATCACCCATGACTCAAAAATTCATGTATTTATCTTGTAATGTTAAATATCATAAATTACCGTATTTCACTATTCACCAAAATTAAACTATTTTCGAAAAATGCGAAAAATTACCATAATTTTTTCAATGTTTAGAATTAAAAAAATGGAATCCATTTTAGTAAAATAAGTTTCTAAATATTGGAAATTTCATTTTTTATTTAAATCATCAATAATATGAAAAATATTTATTTTAATATTATAACAGATTTTATGACACTTTGAAAAATTTATTACAGTCTTAAATAATTATCTTATAATTATAATACAATAAAATTTTAATTTATGAATCTATTTTTTGAATTTTTTTATTTTAAATCATTATATTAATTGTATAATTGTAAACAAACCTTTACTTTTTACAAAAAATACCAACAATTAATTAATCATTTTTAAAAAACTTACTTACATATACCATGATATAAATATATCATATTTTCATTTATAAGACTCATAAATTTTATTTGTACTTTCATATGTGAGCTTACTATTATATTGGCCAGATTACTATTCCTAATGGCTAGGTTACTATTCCATCAGTATAGGATCTTTAATTTATATATATATCACTTCATTCATTCTTTTTTTATGAGAATGATGTTTTTTTGGGATATCTATGTGATGCTTGTGTTTTATGAAAAAATTTTAAGGAGGTAAATTCCACTAATAAAAGTCCGAGTCATTAAATTCTTCCCCCCATTTCAAATTTCTCTATCAATACTTTATTTTACATACTAAGGTGAAAATATGTGAGGGTACTTATCATTTTTTGCTTCCTCTGGTTCCATTTTTCCTCTTCATACGTATGATTCCTACACCACACCTTCAAAAGGTTAGTTGTCTTGTCATGAAGGACTTTTTATCTTTAGTCTAAGATCTTTACAGATTTCTCTGCATATAAGAGATCATTCTCCAGTTGTACCACCTATGCATTTAGTACATGTCAGGGGTCAAGTATGTAATTCCTTAAGAGTGATATGTGGAACACGTCATGAACATAATCCATACACAGTAGAAGTGAAAGATGATAATCTACTACTCATATGTGATCAATGATCTCAAAGGGGCTAATGTACCTCAGTCTAAGATTCCCTTTCATTCCAAGCTGCATGACTCTCTTCCATGGTGATATTCAAAGGAAATATTTTCCTCAAAACTTCAAAATAAAAATCAATTCGATGGTTTCCTACATATCTTTTTTATGAATATGAGAAGATTTTATGTGTTGGATGATGGGATTAACCTTCTCAGTCATCTATTTCACAAGATCATGTCCATATATAATTTGTTTTCTGAATTCATCCCAATAGGTTGGATTTCTATATTACATTCCACATAGAGATTCATATAGAGACATATAAATACTCAAGTGGAAGATTTTGTTTTACGATAACTCAATTAATGGGATATGATTATCCCATCCACCTTTTAATTCCATTAATATGGCTCTTATAATGTCCCTGAGCATCTTGATACTCCTTTTAGATTTTCCATCAGTTTGGGGGTGATACACTATATTGAAATTCAATTCAGTACTCAAAGCATATTGAAGACTTATCTAAAATTTATATGTTAACATTGGATCATGACCTGATATGACAGAAAGTGGAAAACCATTCATCCTCACCACATATTTCATATATATCATGGCAAAATTTTCAATAGGGATATCATTCCAAATAGAAGTAAAGTGGGAAGTCTTGGTTTGTCGATCCACCAAAACCCATATTACATTTTTTTCCTTTGAATATAATCAAGGGACTAGTGAAAAATTCCTTAGTGGAATTATCCCATTTCGACACAGGTATTGATAATGGTTTAATCATCCCCTTAATCTTATATCATTATACTTTATCTTTATGACTTATCTAGTACCTTGAGATATAGTCCGCAATCTCCTTTTTCATGTTACCTGACCAGAAGTGTTCTTAAAGATCACGATACATCTTGGTACTTCTAGGACGGATAGAGAAAGGTGAGATATGCGTATTATCAGATAAAACCTTCTTTATATCAAGTGATGAAGGCACACAAACTCATTTTAATCTTAATCACACCATCATCATCAATGTAGAACTCATGTGGCCTTCCCTTTTTTACTCGATTCACCATATTTTATAAATATTGATCATCCCTTAATGCATCATCAATATTATCATTGATATATGGTTGGGAAATAATTTTGGAAAGGTATAATGTATTCAATTCCATTATTATTTCCAAATCCATCATTTTCATTTCCATGAAGATCAGGTCTTTCTCTATCCACATCATAGATAGAGTAACTGGTTATTTTCTACTAAGAGAATCATATTCCTTTTTCTACTTTCTCATATGGAAATGAATAAGGAGATAATAGTCCATGATAATATCTAACCATATTCTTTGTGACATGTTGAGATACAAATGTGTGAATATATAGTTTAAAATCTTATGATCAGAATATATATAACACTTCTCACCATATAGGTTGTTCTTCCAAATTTTCAAAGGAAAAATCCCAAGTTCTAGCTTAAAATCATGCATTGGGTAGTTCTTATCCTAGATCATAATATATTTTGGGATGTAGAATATCACTCTATCATTCTTCCTGAGTAAAAAATCCATTCCTTTCTTTGAATCCTCATGGTATATCAAAAACGTTTCTCCATATGATGGAAATGTGAGTATATGTACAGTGATTATCCTCTTATTTAGCTCCTTGAATATTTCCTCCTATTATTCTATCTATACACACTTTACCCCTTTCATTGTTAACATAGTTATTGGGATTGAATGATGTCAGAAATTTCTCACAGAACATTGGTAGTATCTTACTAATTCTAAAAAAATACAGATTTTTGTGACAGTAGTTGGTCTAGGAAATTCCTCAATTGACCATGTTTTTTAAGGGCCTATATAAATTCCATCAATTATGATAATATATCTCAATAATGTGAATTTCTACATCTAAAATACACACTTTATGAACTTTTTGTACAATTTATCCTTCTTAAATGTATCCATAACTGTCCATAGATGTTATTCATATCCCTCCTTTCCCTTGGTGTAGATGAGAATATCATAGATAAAAACTACCAATTTTTTTACTAATTAGTGTATAAATACACTATTAATAAAATTAATGAATATTTTGGGGCATTATAGAGTCCTAAGGGTATCACTAGAAACTCACATTTCCCATACGTTGTATGTAAACCAGTCTTCTAAATATCTTCCTTCTTCACCTTCAATTGATGATATATAGAAAAAAGACACATCTTTGAGAAATATTGAGCTCCTTATTGTTTATCAAACAAGTCATAAATCTTTGGAAGAGGGTAGTTATTATTTATGGCGATATTTTTGAGTTATTTATAATCAATACAAAAATGTATTGATCATTTTTTCCTTTATAAAGAGCAATGGAAACCTACAAGGTGATGCACTAGGGTGTATGAACCCATTTTACAAATTCTATTGAAGCTTCTACTTTAACTCCAATTCGATAGGGTCCATCCTGTAGGAAAATTTTTAGATATAAGTGGGTCTAGGTATAAGATATATTGATAACTCTACCTCACAGTTTGGGGGAGGTCTGTGTAACTCTTTGGAAAAAACAACAATATATTCCCTAAAAATGGTCATTTTCTCCAGGTTGAAACCATTATTTGAAACAACCATTTAAGTGAGGTATGATTCATCATAGGACATCAACACCTACACCTTTGATGGATTTTCCAAAGTAGATTCGTGGTATTAATTTCATTTGTATAGGAGAATTGGTTGGTTTGAAATTTGAAATGATATATCCTTTTATAGATATTTGTTATGTGATATATATAATAAAAGATAATCCATGCCCAATATAGGGTTGAATTACACCAAGGGATGTATCATTATATTCACTATAAGAATTTTACCACATTAAAAATAGTATAATAATCCAACAATTATGTTCCAATGATCCCTCCAATAGGTGTTTTTATGGATATCTTTACTTCAAGTCATCAACTCTTCGATTCAATAGTTCTATCAAACATGCAAGATAAAAAGGAATGCTTAGAACATAAATCAAATTATAAAATTTCCATTTTTATTGAAGAAGAAGTATACCTTATACTACTTCATATTATTTCTCCAATTTAGTAGCAGTGATGGCATCAGACTTATGTTCCTCCTTTGGATTTGGTGTCCACTGGCACTGATTACCCTCAAGGAGTAGAGGTTTAGTTCATGGGCATACATAGTTCCTGTACTCCTTATATTTTAACCATTGAACCATGGGTTATGATATTCTATCCTCCATAATTCTGGTTGTATTATTTATATATCTCTAAAATTCATGAGCTTTGTGGCCTTCTATCCCACACATTAATATTTTCCCCATACCTTTGAGGAAATTCTGATGATGTTCATTCTCAAATTTTTGACACATTGGTGGTTGGATCACCTTTACTCCTTTCTCATTTGACCCACAAACATTAAACTCAATTTTTACCTTCTTATCTTTATAATCATTGGACCATTCTACAAAATCTATCTCTACATTTAGAGAAAATCTGACCACTTCTTCGTAAATCCAAAAGTCTTATATGGAAAGAGACTTTTGAATGTGTGGTTTTAAACCACTAATGAATCTATCCATTTTTCTATCATTATTGATATCAAAACAAAATTCATAGCTTCCAATCCTTGGGAAATTTTTCATATGTAGTGATTGATTCACCTTCATTTTTCTTTATTTTTATGAATTATCTCTATCATTTTCTAAAGCATTTTTTGGAATTACATAATAAGAAATATTTTATCAATATCTTCCCACTCAATATCTTCTATTATATCAATAAACTTGGAGTTATTAGTCAATTACCACAATTTATCAGCCTCTCCATCTAAATGATAGATTAATAGAGTCACCTTCTCCATATTAGAACATTGGATCTCATAAAATATATTCTCCATTGAGTTAATACATTATTCTACAACAAGGTAATCATAAGATCCACTATATGTTGGTTGTCATTTGGATATAAAATATTCAATACCCTATTTATCCCTCTTAGGTGTAGGTGAAAATTCCACAATATTTAAGTTATTCTTCATAACCTGAGATTACTGGGTAAGAATTTCCATGAAATATTGAACTCAACATCCCAAGGCATTGGAGATGCCATTCAAGAAATCATTTCCTTGTCCCTAGCATGGTTTACTGGCCTAGTTTTTCCTAGATCTCACCATTTTATAAAATAGAAAAGGTCTAAACAAATAATAATCAAAAAATCATGAATAGATAATTTATTTCTTTGTGAAAATTACTCTAATAGAATATCTTTTTGGATCCTTATGTTTAGATTTTTTGTAAAACAATGATTCCTGGGTGCTTACATATACATAGTCTCATACTAATGGTTTTCACTAATGTTATCTAATCCTAATTCCCAGTTTAATTAAACTGTACTCTAATACCACGTATAGAGACCCAAATTTTTCTTACATTAATATTACATCATTTTTATGATAAACAACACAATAGTGTTACAAAACCAGTATCCAAAGGTTTAGTATCTTTGGATGATTAGTCTCATAAATAAATGTTACATAATAAAACATAATAAATATTTAATTCCTTCTTATTTATATTCACAATGGAACATAAATTCTCTTAAGTACATGTAATAAACTGAGGATATACCTCAAAAAATGGGTTTATCTAAAATACCAATAATAAGATAAACAAGGACACAAATAAATATAACATGTTTGAGAATAATAATAATAATCATCTTAACATAAGCATAGGGTCATTATAATACTCACGAGAGTAATAATTAGATGACATCATGGAATGTGTAAATAAATAAAAATGAAACACCATGTCTTAGTTGTCAAATACCGCACACAGTTGTGAACAATGCTATCATCATGTTCATGCATAAAATATCTGTATAATAATAAAATAATCTTTATGAACAAATGTAACATCTTGTTCACACATAATACAAATTATCTCATGAGATACATCATGTTACCCAATGCATTGAAGGGCTATATAATTCATTCTCAACTCGCCACATCATAACATTTACATAATCTTGCATTCCACATAGAACATATATAAATGAATTTCATGACTTAAAAAATGTAATGGAATGAATTTAATAAGTATTTCTTCAATCATGATTTCATGAATAAACTTTATGATCCAAATTGTAAAAGGGAAAAGAATATAGTTGGTATAAGAGTTATCATTTTTTAGTGAAGAAGAAATAACTTAAGATGAGTCCAGATGCATTTTTGAAAAGAATATTTCTTTTGGAAAGTCTTTGTATATGTCATAAATCATATTGGAAACATGTATATACCATAAAGGAAAAGGTTATTGAAATGAAATTATATATTAGTAATATTAAAATAATATCCATATTGAAAATTTATATGAAATAGGAGTAACCCAATGAAAATGAATTGGGTTTGAGAATCCCGTTATTTTATATAAAAATAACTTCTTCCCTTTTAATAAGAATCATGTATAATAAAATTAGATTCATTAATTACTTAATAATAAACCTATTATAAATTTATTTGATTTATTATAGTTTTATTAATTTCTTTTATGGAATTTTTGATGGGTTATAGTATTTAATTTCATCATTACAGAATTGTTTTTTAATGGATCATGGTGGATTCCCCAAAGTACAAATGTGGGATTTATTCACAGATGAAATTTTTTACCTGGAAGTAAAATAATTTAGTAATAATTAACATAAATAATTTTAAATGTTCTCATATTTTATTTTGTTATATGGTATGTGGATGGTTCATAAGATAAAACATTGATGAAAACGTTAGAATTTATTTTTTCACTTTTTACGACCATTAAGAACTTGTAACATTTTATTTAATATTATGTTTATATATTGGTTCCATAGCATGATATAATTTATAAAATTTATATTAAAATATTATTTGACCATAATAAAGGTTTTAAGACTATACTTTAAGGTGGTAATATAAAACTAAAACTCATCATCCATGAATGTAGTGACCCAAAAAATTAAGGGCAATGTTTTCATTTTTAGAATAAAAGGATAGTAGATGAGATTTTTTGATGTATATTC
Organism: Viscum album; assembly: GCA_963277665.1. Lineage (NCBI taxonomy): Eukaryota > Viridiplantae > Streptophyta > Magnoliopsida > Santalales > Viscaceae > Viscum > Viscum album. The sequence goes on along the minus strand of OY728122.1, from coordinate 1,161,204,915 downwards.
CATTAAATAAATAAAATTAAAGTATATATATATATAATAAAAGATTTATCATTCAAATTTTTTAGTGGAGGTGATGAGAGGATAAGAAAATAAAATTAACATAAAAAAGAAAGAAGGATGATTTTACCCCTTGAATATCTTCTCAATGAGAACCTCCTTATGGAAGCCGAGTTTCATATTTTATTGATACCATAAGTTATTGGAAAATTGGAAGCATATTTTTGAGGTAATTAATCGTAATTTAGAAAATAAAATAGTCTTAGATGTTCTGAGGAGAAGAGGTGGTGAGGGGTGTCATTTACAGTGGGAGAGGGGAGTTTTTGATTATTTTATTCATTAGTTTATTATTCTAGTTCAAGACTATCAATAGTATTGATTCTTATGACAATTTAGTGTAAATAGAGAATATGAGTTCTAAATAATGAGTTATTACATCATAAATGAATCTATAATTCATGTAATTAGCTTATAATGTTAAACATGGTAAATTACCGTAATTTACTATTCACCAAAAAATCAACTATTTTAGAAAAATCCCAAAAATTCACCCTTACCATTTATTGAAATGTATAATTTTTTAATAGACTCCATTTTATGAAAATAACTTTCTAAATATGAGAAATATTATTTTTAACTAAAATATATTTTATTAAAAAAATGTCTGTTTTAATATTATAATTGATTATATGATCTATTGAAAAATTAATTAAGGTCTCATAGAATTATATTATAATTATAATAAAACAAAATTTTAGTTTATAAAACATTATATAGGAAATAAATATTCTTTTAAATTAATATATTAATTATAAAATTTCAAATAAATATTTATGTTTTACAAAAATATAATTGCTTAATTTATCATTTTAAAAAATTTATTTACTTTTACCATGATATAAATATATAATATATTCATTTATAAGATGCATAAATTTTATTTATACTTTCATAGGTAAGGTTACTATTATACTGGAAAATTTACTACTCCTAATTGACATGTTACTATTCCATCATTATAAGTTCTTAAATTTCAATAAATATCACATATGTAATCCATCATTTATAATATTGATGTTTTTATTAGTATATCTACATGAATTATGTGTTTTATCAAATAATTATAAGAAGGTAAATTCCAATGATAAAAAATTTTGTCATGATAGTTTTTGATCTTGAAACTGAGGGTTATAGAATTCTCAGAAAAATCATTTTATCCAACTGTGTGGTGTTTAGACGAATCACTTTTTAAGATCTTGCTATGAATAATTTATTGATATAGTTTATTAATTAATTATTTCAGTAGGTTAATGTTATTTTTAATTCTATCATGATCATGGATGAGTTATAGGATGATTGAATCTAATATGAATGAAAATAAATAAAGAATTTATAAGGATATACAAATCTCAATGTTGTACTCTCCAAAACACGTTGTTGTTAGTTTATTATAAAAAATATAATAAATAGTTTATGGAAATTATTGTTTCAATGATTGATGTCCATTAAAAGAATGATTGATGGATAATAATTTTACAATATATTGTCATGTTATCGATTACATCATGGTTTAGGAAGAAAACACTCATGGTTGACCAGGTCAAGTTTCTAGTGAATGAAAATGGGGGAACTGAAACATCACCATGACATGCATGTTGAAAATGGGCATAGTGAAAGTTGTGGTTTCCTGAAATATAAATGACTTCCATGTTTAAAGGATAAAAACACATTTTTTTGTATATTTGTTTCTATATATAAGGAAACTATAATAGTCATATATTTTAGGATATATATTTTTGAAATAAATTTTATTTTTTTATATCTTATGATAGAGGAAACACCGAGTATAAATAGACCACATCATACTATTGACATATTATTAGTTAATGAGACTGTTACCACAAATCCAATAGTTTTGTGGGTATGAATTATAATCTCTATATTAGGAAACATTTAGGTTTTGAACATATATAAAATAAATTCATTGGTTATGAATTGATTAGTAATGAAGATAAAAATCATTTGTATGAAAAAGATATGTTTTTTTATTAAAATACTGTTTTATATGTGTAATTTGATTTTATATTAATAAATTAAATTGATCACTATTTTTGAATTATTTTAATGAAATTTATATATTAATTATTAGATCAAGTGTTTTAACATTAATCTAATAATTTTTTATTCATGATATAAAAATACATATCATATTTTGTGGTTATAAATAAATATTTATAAAAAACATTTTTTATCATTTTTTTCATTTTTTTGTTAAAATTAATTTCTTCCAATTATATAAATTACCTTTTGAAAAATGTATTCCATATTTGGAATTTGGAGTCCCAAATTTGGTAAAGAGGCCCTTTGGTTTTTATGAATTGTGAATAGTAACTGTGGAAAAATTTATCACCTCAGTAAAGGGTAATTGGGTTAACCTAGGTTAAATTGAAATTTTATGGTCACCATTTTATAAATTAATTTTTATTACATGAATTTAATTCAAAAATTATAACCATATGATCAAAATATAATTATTTATAGGAAAAATTGTTGGAGTTGGTGCCCTATAACCAACTTATTTGTACATAATGATAAACTATATTCATGGTTTTTGAATTTTAATAAAGTCCATATAAAATCATGATTTTTTACCTATGTAAAAAAGAATCTGATAATGTTTTAAGAGTAGCTTTCACACTAAACAGTCATAGTAGTTCCCCTCTATGATGAGAAACTAGAAGTACCACAATATTATTCTTAAATATATTTTCTATAGCTGGATTATATCATTTGAGAGAAATGATTGATACAAGATATTAGGGGTGGAGACAGATAGGACTTTGAGGAACCTTCAAATGGTGTATGCCTATGGTATCATCCATTAGGATATTAGGAGAATATGAATCACGAATTAGAAATCCAAATTTATATGTTTAATTGGATGATTTTATATGTGTATTTGTGTATTGTCCCCTAGACATTATGATTAATATTAATGAGTATTATGAATCGTGTACATTGATGTATTTATGAGAACTATGACGAAAGATGTTCGTGGTGAGGAAAGATACATTATGTACATCATTAGTAATATTTCATAAATTAATAAAGAGAGAAATGATTTTCCCCTTCTATTCTTTAATTAATGTTGAAATCTCATGCCCTTTGATGAAAATGATATAGCCTAAATAAATCCCTATCCATGGTGTTCTATAGGAATGTTCACTTTTTGAGAATTCAAAAAAAGAGAAATCAAGAACATAGGTTGATGGAACTAGCATGAAACTAACTTGATTAGAGACATTAGGATAAAGGGATTATATATCACAACAAGCATTCATATGAGATAACTTTTCATTATGGCATTAACATATTTCTCTATTGGTGCCATGGTTTGTTTCTAGAAGCTGAACCTAGACATCAGGGTCCTTTGCCAAATTCCACTAAGAAAGAAACCTAGAGTGTCACAAACTAAGTGTATCTAGAATCCTTGGTAAATAATTTATTATTAAAAAATTTGAATAAATATTATTCTTGATTATTGTTTAATATTTATTCATGTAACCATGATCACATATATTCCATCACTAGTAATTCCACAAAATATAATGTGATTGGAACATTTATTAAATATTTATTTCCTAATTAGTGAATGTACTATTTATTTATTTATTGGAGATTAATGCATTGATATTTTTTTAATAAAAAAATAGTTATTATTCATGTTTTAATATATATATTGTGGAGTAATGACGGATCATGATTTATGTTATGTTGAGAATTAATTAATATTGAGTATTATTAATTAAATAGTATTTAATTTTAATTCTCATGTCATGTTTATGTTGAGAAATAATAATATTACTATTATTATTTGATATAGAGTTTGGCAAGAAATAAATAAATAATTATGGGAACTTGTGAAATTAAATTATTTTAATCCTATAAATATGAATACCCTATTATATTATTTTCGCTAGTGGGATAATTCACTAGTCTTGGTTGTCCTGAATGTATTATGAAAATCCTCTCAAGCCTAAAGAGATCCCTTCTCCAAGAATGCTACCAAGAAGGGAGAGCAATCCTCCTCCACCCGATCAAGGAGACCTATTTAGAAGACGTTCTCAAAGCGATCAAAGGCAGACAATGCAAGCACAAGGATATACCATGTTAGCACTCGGATATTCCTTCAATGATGTAACGATTCATGGAACACATGTGGATAACCACTAGAGAAATTCTATATTTGGTTTCTATAATGCAAAGACATTGCACCGTAGATCTATCACCAAATTCCCCAATGAAAAAAGAATTCCAACAAGGATAACTCTTTATTAATTTAAATTGATTAATAATAATATGTGATGATCCACTATATGGTTCGAGAATAATTATCCATTATCTATTTATTTTATTTTATTATGTGGACCAGAACATTCATAATCATATATATCTCAGATTAATAATAGATTATAAATAAAAATTTGGGTACTGTCCATCAAAAACTTCTGCTGCACCTAGAAACTACACACATGTCCATGAAAATGACCTATATAATATTCAAAGTAAAGAAAAATATAAAATTCCAGTCTCTAAATTTTAAATATCTATTACGTGTTCATCTAGAGAAAACATTATTTTTTATAAATATTAATGTTTATTTAGATAATAATTATGTTATTTTACTAATGGTAGTTTATTTTTAATCTTTACGAATTATATAATTACCTTAAATGCTTACGCAACACATATACAATATTTCATCAATAAATAGGAAAAATAAATAAATAAATTTAAAAATCGTGAAAGCATTATAATTTGAGTGATTTATAGTGTTACATGAAATTTATAGATGGATATATTACAATAGTGTTTTGTTAATTTATTATATTATAATTCCATCCTTTTCTTAGATTCATCAGTGTTAAATTAAATTAATAGTTTCATAAATCACATTAATGATATTTTATAAAAGTAATATATAAAATTATTTAAAAAACCTAAAAAAATTAAATAGGACTAGGTGGATAATTTATGGTCTAAAATTTCATCCCACGTCCATTTTTGATCCAATTATATCTTATAAGTAAAATTATAACCCTTTAATAGTGAGAATGATGTTACTAGAGTTAAGGTTGTAATATGATAACTACGGGGTCAAACACAATGATATGGTTTAAAACACCACTTAAAACTTTCAAAAGATTATTTATTAATTGAATTTTTACCAAATTCAACATTATATTAAATTAACTATCCATTTGTAATAATTTGTCTATAAAATAATTTTTTATATATTTTAGAAATTTATGAACTTCTGTGAGTTATGACCCCCCACTTATAAAAGGGCACCCCACCTTTCACTTCAGTAAACCACATTGATAAATATATATTGGAAAGAAACTACTAAATTTTATTGTGAAACATTCCTTAGTTACATTATATAGGTTATTTTTTCCTATAATACTTACCATAAGATCCTTAATAGGATATCTAAATTGGTTCTTTCAAATAATCTGTAAGCTCTTTAACAGAGAGATTTCCTTTTTTACATCATTTTTACATCCTCTAAATATATGGATTTTATGATAAAATAATAAATTAATTATCTGAAATATAATTAAATGTTACTATGATTATTAAAACACCATTATCCAACATCTTTTCCATAAAATTAGAAGTGAATTTATAACACTCTTGTATACGTATGACTTACCATCTTGACATAGAGATAAAATTAATTTTACATCACCATATTTTTTGGATGATTATTATGAGAGTTTTAATGTTTATATATGATATTTATGAAATAATTATTCTTATTTAAATATAATATAATATCTATATTCACACCTTCAAATCGTTGGAAAATGATAACTTCTCTCATGTGTTTCTATAGACTACCACCTAATCGTAGTGACATGGGTAATTATTATTATTTTTGTTTTATACTGATGGGGAAAAGTATTGTTTTTATGAATAAATATGATTTATATGATATAATAATTACTCTTTAAATTTAAATTATTATTTACATTTCTTTCATTTCATCGAACGAAAAGTGAAAAAAATATTCATGCATACATACGATATATCGTTTCCATGAATAGTGTAAATCATTTTCCTATTACTATTTTTTAGGATTAATGTATATATATATATATATTGAATATATATGATATTTATATGATTTTTAATATTCATTAGGTGATGGAACCATGATCATCATATAAGGACCGAAACCATTGAACCAAAATGCTTTTGAAAAATAAAATATTAAACACTAAGAAACAAAAGTTTTTATTATTGGTTATTAATAAATAGAAATTGAAATGTAATTATGGTAGAATAAATAAAATTATAATTATTTAAATGATTGTTTTGTAAAATTATAATATATTTAAATTTATTATATAAGAGGTTATAGTTTTTCTATGAAATTCGAACTTGAGGTAATAGATTTATTTTGTAATATTATTATTATTTTGGATCATTTATGATTAAATATCAGTTAATAAAATTTTATTTTATTAATCTCAATAATAACATTATTATTATTATTCTATTATTATATCTAGATAATAATTTTTTTCCTTTCACTTTCCTCTATTTATGAAACATAAGGGGCCAAATGAATGATTTATGGAAAACTGACTATATTTCACTATTCGGTTGAAAATAAATTTTCTTCCATGTCCATGTTTTATTTAAAATATTTTCAACAATGCTTTAAATAATTTCATATGAATTATGAAAATTCAATTTTTCCCATTTTTTACTTTTTAAAAATATATTAAAAGGAATATTCATGTTTGTTTCTAATTGAGGCAGTTTTTTTATTTTTTTTTACAAAAGTATGATATGAATGTGTTTTTAACATATAAAAAATGAACAAAATTTCCCACCATCATGACCACAAAATAATTTAAATATTTATTTACATGTTTCTGTGTTTCATTTAAAATAATTTTTTTCCCAAAAATAATTTCAAAATTTTCTATTTAAAAGAAGTGATTTCAAAATTGAAAGGTTATTTTAATTTAGAACGTTCTAATAATATTTTAATGGTTTTTTATTCATAAATGACAAAAACTGTGGACATTTGTTACAAATTACTGGGGATATGTTCTAATGATACTATTCATATTCATTCCTAGGATGGTTTATAATTATGATAAAAAATTATTATGAAACCCATTAATTTTCCACGGATTATGCTATAAGGAATTGATGAAATGTTTATGAAACATGTTTCATTTCAATGGGCTATGCCATATTGGCATGTTCATGAAACCTATTTCATTTTGGGTTATGATATGAATAATATTTTTTGATCTTGTGGAACACATCTATATGATTTTCATTATCAAATGGGTGGGAAAAAAATTATATAGTCTTATAATGCATTGGCTAATGGAAAATATCTCATGAGGCAAACGAGACTAAAATTGGGAGTGAACCTAGATCAATAAGGGTATCTTCCCACTATGATAATTTTAAGAGTGAACCTCAACTAATACGACGATTAGGGGAGTGAACCCAATAAACTAGGATTGTCTTGTCAGTGAGCCTTACCTACTAAGGAAATGAATTTCTATGCATATGTGTATTACACAAATTTATTTCATATACCAATGTTATCCTCTCAAGGCTCATGTTATTTGATTCCTTTATGATTCACGTCTTATGAAAATCATAGATTTATTCCATTATTCATGATTATAATCTATAATATGAATGGTATTGTTTTCAAAAGACAAGTTCATGCCATGATAACTTCATGTGAATGTTATTATTAGGTGATCATTGGTATCTCTATTGTTTTCCCTTAATGAGCATCTAAGCTCAACCTTTATTATGTTTCTTTTCCCTAGGCTAAAAAGAAAGATAATATGTATGATCTTTATAATAATTGTGAGAATTATAAATAACCTAGTGGGATATGATGTAGTTATATTATGAACTAGTTGGTTGTGTATCTATGATTCAAAAGAATTAGACCTATACATTTCAGGAATAGATCATTATGTTATGTAATAAATATTCATAAAATAAGATGTAATATATTTGTATAAAAATAATGTTTAACTATAGAAACCATTTCATTGTCCTATTTAATATGATATAGTGGGTGTTTAATTATTATATAGGGGAGAAAAAAATACTTGTTGATATTTGTGGAATATCATAGATATATAAACATGGGGATCAGATTTTTCATTGACCAATTGCAGAACATCGTGGAAAACCTTAAAAAATATGGATTTTTAAATCATTTATATTGGTGTGTTTTTCATGGTAATGTGTGTCATGGATTATAGATTTCTATCCAAAAATTTTGGAGATATTTATTAACAATTTTTTTTGGGTATGAGGAGAATAATGGAGGTGCACACCTAATCCAACCTTCAATATTCTTTAAGAGGACTATAAAATACCAAAATAATATGATGGATCTGTGGTTATAGTTTTGATTTTTTTTAAAACTACTATAAAACGTATAATATTTTTTTAAATTTAAATATTATGGTAGTTTATTATAACTACCAAAATATTTAAAATAAATACTCATTAAACGTTTGGTGGTTGTTTTTCAAAGACATCAACTAATAATAACAAACAATGGTTACTATTATGAAATTATTACTATATGAGTTTTTTAATTATAAACCCAAAATACCCCATTTTACATCTCCCTCCACACACTGAAACCTCCCCATACACTCTTCCTCCATAGCTACTCTAACTGATACTACTCAACCACTCTCCCTCCATGCACACACTGCCTAACAATGAAAACCTCCCTTTTCCTTTGCACCCAACAACAGAACCCCTCTCCCATATCTTTCATAGGAGATTTTTTTTTATTTTGGGATTATGAATATTTTATACCATCAGTTCCATAACTCATTGATTTTCATTCCTTCAATTTAATTTCATTTTACTATGAAAATTGATAAATTTAAGAGAATCCACTAATTGCTAATTTTTCATTGCATGAATGATAACTTTAAACAATAGTTTTTTCTATTATCTTAAATTGACACTCAATTGAAATTTACAAATAATAATTAGAAAAATTAAATAATTAGGTTTTGTGTGTGTCATGTGTATCTATTATAATGGTTGGTCTGGTTTATGACAAAAAAAAATTTATATAAAACCCCTCACTATTATTGTTATCATCTTTCATTTAACTAGTAAATTTAGGTTTTTCTAAGTTTCTATAATAGTAAACATAATGTTGTTTATTATTATTATTTTGAATATATATATATATAATGATTTATTATTATTTTAATTATATAAATAATTATGTATATAGGGAAGTAGGATGAAGATAATATAACTTAGAATTAATTTAGAGTGGATTTGACTAATGTTATGTGGTAAATTGAAGGAAAATAATGATGTTTTTAATTTTATTTGAGATATATATTCTTAAATTGAGATATCATTAATAAAATAATTTTAAAAATAACTTTTAATGGTTAAAAAGGATTTAAAATAATTTTTTTTTTAAATTTACCTTTCACATAAGTGTAATTATATATATGAATTATTTTACTACGTCACATATTTTAACAATTAGGTTATAAATTTATTATAATTATTTTATTAAACTTTTATATAATTATTTTTAACTTATATGGTTAAGAGATATAAAAAAATAGATATGTATAAAATTTGGATTAATTTACCTTTTAACACAACTCAATATACTAAGGGATTGAAGGTATTTTTATATTATTCCATTGAAAATGATTCGTGGATCATAAAATAAAATGTTTGTTTCTTGATTATAAATTTAGGTGAAGGTATTATTAAAACAAGTTACACAAGAACATGATATTGAAATAGTTTCCTACTATATATGCACATTTTATTTGTTATGGAGAATCAAATGTAATGTAAATTTAGTGAAATAGCTATGAAATCAATGAAACACAAAGTTCCAAATCATAAGATAATTAAATTTTATGCATGATTAATGATGCATTAATATTTGTAAGATATGATGAACTAGATTATAATAGATCAATTAAATATTTAATTTATCTAATATATATTAATATTACTCAAAACATCAGTTGGTAAACTAATGAATTCTATGAATTAGTTGAACATGTGGATCAATAATTGTATGAAGGACATGAAGACTATTAAAAATGTTATCTTATAGTCAAATTGTAAAATATTAATTGTCTCTATAGAATTAATGATAATTTAATGACTATAATTTTTGAGTTTCCTTATGATTAATTTTTGGAATATAAGGTCCATGTATTATTCTATGACATAATGAAAATCATCAACAATCATGGAATTTATTAAACAAAAATATATTGATTTAATAATGATTCTATGATTTTTTGGGGATAATAGTTTTATAAATAATAAGGAATAAGATTAGATAAATGTATATAGAAATTAATGAGTAATGGTGAGAGTATGAATGAACAAAAAACGAGGAAGATTCAAAAGATGAAAAATCCCTTGAAGGAATTGTATTAATTTTCTCTATTACCATGTTTAAAATGATTATTTATTTCTTCTAAAAATGTTGATGACATGAAGTGTCAATATTTGGAATTTAAGAATAACAACTTAATGATACATCTAAAATAATCAATGTCCTGAAGGATGATTGATTTTTCATATTCGTATTTTTAATTATATTATAGGAATGTGATTTTTGGAATTTATTATGATGGATCTAACCATTTTAGAACATTATGTTCCAATTATACTATATAGTTAGTTTATTTGATTCCCTATAATATAAATCCTTTATTGTGTATGAAGAATAATTATTTCATTATTTTAATGATTATTCTCAGAATGAAAATGTATGGAAATTACATTGATGTATAACTTCAACCTCTAATAAACTAATAATAAAAATTATGGAATAATGGGTTGGAAACATTTTATACATTTATGAAAAACTATTCAAACTGTTTACTGATTTAGTGTTGACTATTAGTGTCTTACCTGGAGGAGGAAAAATAGGTGGTTAGAACAATCATGTGAGTTTAGATTATACATGTTTTAATATTTATTTTAAATACTAAGGATTAACGCATTCCAAAAAATGGTTCTTTATATCTCATCTTTGACATCCTAATGCATCTCATAAATTTAGATTTTAAAAGAAATAATTTAATAAAAAATTTATTTAATAATGTCACCATGGTTCTATCTAGTTTATAAATATTAGGATAATTAATGAATGTTAATGTTGAATTTAGGGAATTTAATTAGTCAAATTAAATAGGGAAGTGTATGAGGTATAACATTCAAAGCAGTTAGAATAAAAATGGTTGAAAATAAATATTCTTTTCCCCAAATTTTTTATTGGGTGTATAATTTTATATGTTATAATGTTGGTGTAATTAATTCTGATAATAAATACTCTGACAATGTATTTTTTTACATTAGGTAATGAGTAGGCTAAATCAATATTTTATCTTAATTCATTTAAGGAATTATAGAAAATTAATATAATTTGTTTTGTTAAAATGAGAATGGAAAGTAACATTTTATAGTTTTTGGAATAAAATAACATTAAAAATAAAAATTTATTTAAACATTAAAAAAATATAAAATTTACAAATAGATATTCAAGTATCATTTTAATGTGTTTTGACTTAAAACCATAAAATTAATATAGATTGAATTGTCCTGAACCATATATTCCGATGGAGTAGTTTCAAACTAAACCATTTCATAAGGCGCTACCTAAAAAAGTAACTACTATTATAGTTGAGTTGTGGACCTTATTTAAAATTTCATTTCTGAAAAACTCAAAATCCAACTGATCTTGGAAGGAATTAAAAAATAATTCCGGTATAAAGACAATTTAATGTCACATGTGAGAAATAAATCTCATCTAAAAGGATCTATTGCGGAACGATAATTAGATGAAGTGGTTTAAACCATTTGTTCTAATAATTTGGATATAAATTTTATAATGTTCAATCATGTTGGATGGCCTGATAATATCTCTAATAATTCTCAACCTAAAAAATAATAATATGTTTTTCTAACTATCAGATGAATAGTTGGAAAGGGATCAAATTTACATCGATAAAATTAGATTTACTACAAACACATAGATCTGTTCTACTCAATATTCATATTACTGGTCCTTTAATTGAAAAATTGAGATTTCAAACAATGAGATGACTTAAGGGTTGTGATCTAAACAAAACTTAAATTATAAATGTTTTAATAAAGATATCATTGAAATTTTCACCCTTCATATAAAAATACACACACATTCATATTATTAATTTGTTTATATTTAGTATGTATTAAAATTAATAAGTTATATACACTTGTGTAGATCATTAATTTTGATGATCAAAATGACATGTCAAATGATTTTATGTTTTTAGATTAAGGTTAGCTAAGGAAGGTTAAGATATTTTATTCTTACAATATTAATGTCTTTATGAATCATACAATTGATACCAAAATATACTAAAAACTAAAAATATTGGTGTATATATACTTTCTAATGTGAGATAAAATATAAATTTGGTTGATATTTTAAATTAAACCATCTTGGTGAATTTGATGTTGGCTTACTCAAATGAAAGTGGGTTAACATTGATAGAAGTATCAAAAAATATATTTTTTATTATTCTTCGATCAACATCTCTTTAATTATTTATATTATTGATCATGTGGAGCATGATCCATTTATATTCAATTCATAGTTGAAGATGGTTTATTATATGGATGATTAAATACATGAAAGTGGTGTGTTTTTGTAAAAATTAAATAGAGTGACTTATATGAAATTAGTAGTGGATGTTAATTGATATTTTGTTATTGTGAACCCCAATAATAATAAAATATTCACTAGTATTCCATAAAAATACTGAAATAATATAAATTATAAGGGAGGGTGAAAATTAAGAAGTAATCATAGAAATAGATCTTGATAATAATGTGGATAGTGAAGACGAAAATATTTGAATATATAAATTAGGAATTAACTATATTAAACATTCACATTTAGAAGTGTTTTATTATTTTTTATGTATAAATCTCTTACCAATGATATAATATATATCATATAAATTTTAATAATGTAAAACTATCAAGTATAAAACATTTTATATCAAAAATATTCATTTATTAGGTTATTATGTTTTCATATATATATATAGATTAATTAATTTATTTTTAATTTTATAGTTCTTTTAATTCTATATATTTCATTACATTTATTAAATATATTCAAATCCATTGAAAATATAGTAATAATGAGAATAAAAATCTTTCAAGACCCTATAAGATAATTATCCCAAAGTACAATACTTTTACCACCACCTATTTTGGACATGAGAGATTCCACTATACGAGAGACCATTAGTGAGACATAATATTCTAGAAATATATTTATTATGAAAATATGAAAATTTTATTTTTAATACAAAAAATTTAAATCTATTTAAATCAATCCAAGAAAATATTAATCCTTGTTGATTTAAAAAAAAGGTTTATTATGGTTATTTCTTGTATGAAAACATAAATTTGATTTTGAAATAAAACTTGAGTTCAAATTTGTGTTTTTAGGTGATTACCTAGAGTCACAAAATAAATTTTAATATATATAATATTTTTTAATGGTAATATAACCATTTAAAGGTTTTTAAAATTAGTTGACATGGCCTCTATGGTTTATGCCTGAAAGGGATTTTTAAGTTAGTTATAATAAGGGTTTAAAGAATTTATCATTCGGGATGGGATTGTACAGTATTTAATATAACTTAAATGTGATTTTTATATATTTAGGGGTTGTTTTTAAAGATTATATAGATCTATTTGTTCCTATGTAAGGTGATTTTTTTGAAGGAAAATAAAAATAGTTTTTAGTATTTAAAACCATTTTTACTTGATTTAAAATGTTATGAAGAGAAAATAAAGTAGTCTAAGTGTAATTAAAAATATATTTAGGATTTTAGATATTAAAAATAATATATTTTATTTATAAATATAAATTTTTATGGATCATGTTATGTTTAATTGAAGTTTATTTTAGATTATTTTTAGGTATATGTTATTTAACTATCATATGTAATGGATAAAATTGCTAGAAATTATAACTTTATAATGATCTCCCATATGATTTTTATCTCAAATTAATGTTTTTTCTACTTTTATTTTAGATTTTAATTTAAAGATTAATTAATATTTTTAGATATTAAACTCTTATTTGATTGGGAAAATGATTTAGTTTTAATTTAATCATTTTGAATGGTATCACTTTTTATATATTGGTTTAATATGTTCCAAGTGTTCTAATTTAAATATTATATACCTAAAATAATCCATGATATGTTGGTAGAAATATCATTTGATTTGTGTTGAAATTTATTATATTTTGTAATGAAAATATCAAATGGTATTTGTAAAATTATGAATATTTTCTATGTAAATTATATTTGGTAATCATTTTATTAAATGTTTAGGTTTTGTATTGTACATAAAAAAAGAAAGCAATAGGTATGTGGATGAGAATTTTAAACCATGAACCTATTAATAATGAAATCGTGACTCTTAATATTTTTTCTAGTACATTTAAATATGATCATGAATTCTAATATAACTAACCTTTATTGTGCTCAGTTTTCTTGATTTTTGACTTTATTTTGATTCACTTGATATGATGATGACATGGTAGGTTTCATATTTGATGAGCGTAGATATTCCTATGGAGGTGGTCAAATGTAGTAGATGTGAAAGATAAAAGTTCATGAATTGGTTATGGGTGGAAATTAATAAAACCCGATCATCCACTGAATGAGGATAATATTCATTTTTAATATATATATATAATATTCATATGATTTATTATTCATATACACTATTTTAGTGAATTTTACACTTTGAACATTAATTCACAATTTGATTGCAATTCCCTCTTAAAATGAACTAATAATTGGTGAATTTTTGAACACATCCTAAAATAAAATATGGTCTTGATTTTATTTTTAGGAATCTCATTCTATAAGGAACAATTATTGATTTTGGAACACTTGAAGATTCACATCGGAAGACCACCAAAATGGACTTTCATGCCAACACATTCTGGGAAAATTTTACCGGAAAACAGCACAATAAAGAGACTGTAGCGTCCAAGATACAAGCCCAATGATTCTAAAAATTTAACTGAAGATATAGGAAATCACGGGGAACATTTCATAAAATAGTTACAAGAGATAATTTGGATGTCTTAATGGAGTTCTAGGTGGCCCAAGTGGAAGATGAAATTCTGGGCCATATTATTTGGCCTAGAAAAACATCTCACCAATTTAATAATATATTAGAAACCACAAATTATCTTGGTCTATAATTGTACATAGATTTATTTGACATATGGATCATAATTTTACTCTTCTATTACCCACTCTAATACGGCCATATAGAATGTTATCTAGGCGGCTCTGTTCGATGGATGCAAGCTGGCTGCAACTTCGGGTAAAGGGTGGAAAAGTCTCCTCTCCCTTACTTTCCACCACCCTAGGCCTACCGTACTCAAGTGGGATGACTTTAAATATTGGAGGCTCGGCCCAAGACTCATAAAATTCATATTTATGGTAGTGGGTTGGAGTATTTATGCATATTCAGTGCTTGGTTCCATTGTAGTGTTATGCTCTCGCTTTGTGTTTGTAATCACATTTATTTCTCATGTAATTTGTTCAATTCATCTTAGTTTCTTAATAAAATTTCTTCTTATCCTCTTATTCTATTCTTATTCATATAACTTTGATACCTTTATCTCAAGGTGTAAATTTATTCACACCAAACTTTGTGAAATTATCACACAACAGTAGAGTGATCGTTATTTCAATTTTTTTCTTTCCATTTCCTCCCTCATGAGTCTACTTCCCACTTCCATTGAATCCATAACATCAGTAGAGGGATAAAACTCTTATGGGTTGATCCAAGGGAGTAGAAAGGGGCTTTATTGGATGTTATTTATCACCCCATTAATGTCTAATCACTTTTTTTAATTGAGATTTTTATTTGATGATTTTAAACGTTCTTCGTCTTTGTTGAATTTTAAGGCCACATACTTCAAGTGCAAATATGAACTTTTACCTTGGAGTAATCATAAATTTTATCCTCCAAGTTTATAGGTGATTATTATTATGGTGTGTTGGTATTAAACTAGTAAGTGATGAAGTTTTCTGATCTTCTTTAATAAACCCATATGAAATATAAGAAATTGAAACCGTTAAAAAAGAATTTCATCCAATCTACCCAAAGTGATAACCAAGGATCAAATCATTATTTTAAATTAAATTCACATAAGTCTCTTATAATCAATTTAAACCCATATAAAATCAACCAATTTTGGACACATCACAGAAAAAAACTATCTATAGAACGTACGTGTCTGTAGGTTACTTCTTAGGTCTATGAGGATTCGACAACCAAAGATAAACTACAAACAACCAATTAACCCTAAAAACTTGTGTTAATTTGTGTGAGACAAAATTTTTGCACCATTTATGGGGACCCAAGTAATTCTTCTCAACACCCATTCTATTATACCCCATTTATTCTATTCCCATCCAAATTATCTTATCTTTTCTCTTTATCGTTTTTTTCTTTTGGCGCATGTTTGCCTACACCCGTGACCAATCAAACCATCTAGTTATGGTGGATAGTCCTAGGTTTGGGGAGTCAAGTACATTAGGGGAACTCTTTCCATTAGATCCTAATATTTCTAATACCCTAGATTCCAAAATTGAACCCATTTCAATGGAATGTCTTCAATGAATCCAACACATAAACTCAGGTGGGAACCAAAATGGAAATCCAAATGAGGCAGCCCCAAACTTAGAGAATATAGTCAATCAAACCATGAATGACTACCTCACACCTTCCTAGACCAATGCCCCCTCATGAATTAGATGTAATTACATAGGATATTACAACTACATCTTTAAAACCCATGTCCTAAATCACCTTCCCACATTCCATGGAATGGAGTCTGAGATGCCCTACCTTCATGTTAAGGAGGTCAATGATATTGTAGAATTCATGTGTCCCCCACATCAACTAGAATCAGCTAATATGAGGATCTTTATTTTTTTTAAAGGATTGATCTAAAAATTTACTAAACAATTTGATACCATCATCTATCAACTATTGAGATCAATTACCATGAGAATTCTACAAAAAATACTTTCCCCAACACAAAACAATTTCACTCAAAAAGAGAATCCAAAACTTTTTTGAAAAAGAGGGAGAGTCATTTTATGAAACATGGGAGTGGTTAAAATACCCACTAGACATGGTTCGACACAATGGTTTTTCTATTCTTGAACAAGTGATAATTTTATATGAAGGGTTGGGTCTAGGGAAAAAAAATTCATTGACCTGATGGGTAATGGAACTTTCAAAAACAAAGCCTCAAATGATGATTATGAGTATCTAGCAATCCTTTCTGAACAAAATAAAAAATGGGGAACATCACCTTACTATGAGAATCCACACAAATATAGTGGAATTCACACACTTAAGGATGATGAGAGCCTTAGGGTGAAGCTTTTTTCACTCAGTAGAAAGGTCAAGGAAATCGATCTTAGGAAGGTACATGAAATTCTAATTGTTGACCCTATTTGCACAATTTATAAAAAACATGACAACAAGACTAAAAACTTCCCAACCATCCCTTAAATTAAAGATGTTCTTCTCAGAGGACCACCAACGGAGGTCAATTCTCCGAACTTTAAAAATCCCCAATTCAAGAACACATTCAACCCAAGGTATAATGACCACCCAGGATTCCACTGGAAAGATAACCAACAAAATATCCTACCACAAGAACCAAACCCCTTCCCTTCACAAAATTTTCAAAACCATAACTTGTTACAACCACAACCAATCCAATACCAACACACTCATATCCAATACCAACAACCAATCCAACAACCAAAGTATCCTCCTGAGATAAACCAACCAGCACAAGCCCCTACTCAATATGTCCCTCTTATAATCCTTGAGAATTTGTGTAATCAAATAGAGAAAATGAAATCAGAAGTCTCATCCCTTAAACATGAACTAAAAACCATTAAAATTGGGAAAACACCCATGCCTACTCAGGAAGTACCATCCTCAACTTTAAGTGGAGAATCCAGTTACAGACAAAACTCTCATGAAAAACTCAAAGTAGTAACTACTTTACGAAGTGGAAAATCCATTGAGAAACCTAAAAAATCTATTTAAGAACTGTTAAATGATTCAAAAATGCGTGAAAATGATTAAGAACCACCCATTGATTAGGAAAAACCCAACTAGAATGTGAAGGAACTACAACCACATAAAATAATAAAAAAACCAGCTCCTTTTTCTCAACACATGAGAAAGAAAAACTAAAACAGAACTGAATGAGACTTTGATGGATATATTCTCTCAGATTAAGTTGAACATCTCATTTCTTAATGAAATCCAAACCATTCTGGCCTACTCAAATTACCTTAAATACTTTTTTCACTTTTAAAAGGAAAATTTCACATAAAAACCTAGTCCTTTTGGCTACTAATTTCAGAACCACCATTCAAATGACCATTCCTCCAAATTTTAATGATCTAGGAAATCCATACATCAATGTTGAGTTAGGAGAGAACAAATTTTTCAAATCCCTTTGTGATCTAGGAGCTAGTGTAAAACTCATTCTTTATGCCATGTATTATCAGTTAGGGCTTGAATAACTCCAACCCACATCTATCACTCTTCAACTTACTGATCTCAGTGTTCGAGTTCCTAAGGGGAGAATAAAGGATGTTTTGAAAAAAGTTGAAAATTTCATTTACCCAGATGACTTCATTGTTGTTGTAGGGGGAAAACCCCCATCATCCTTGGTCGTCCCTTCCTTGAAACAATCAAATCTGTTATTTAAATCCAAAATGGGAACATGACCATCACCTTTTGAAGCATGAGTCTAGACTTGAACATCTATAATGAAAAATCTCAAATTGGGGATGATGAAGAGATACATGAGATTAATTGGATTAGTAGTGCTGATAGTGAACTCGAGGAACATCAACGGATTACTAAAGGATGTTTAAGTCAAGAAGGGATTGATTTTCATTGTTCACATGAGGGAAATTTTTCTCCTTGGATTGAATCTCTTTTAGATAGCTCTATTGATGATTTTCTTGAAACACCAATCAATGATACCATTGGTGAAATCAATAACATTGAGTCCATACCCATTCATGACACTAATATGGATAATTTAGTGGATGAAAATTCTATTCACAAGGAACCAATTATGTCAAGAAATCTGGACAAAGAAATCGAGATCAATAAAACGTTCAATCCTTCCATGGAAAGTGATAACCAATCTGATCTTGAATTTAAGGTCCTACCTTCATAACTCAAGTATGTGTTCTTAGGGGACAATAAATCCTTTCCTGTTTTCATTTCTTCCTCTATTGAATCCAATCAAGAGATGATGCTTTTGGATGTCCTAGGAAAGCATAAGAAAGAAATTGGATGTACCCTTTTTGATATTCCCAGGATTATCCCACTCATTGGAACTCATAAGATTGTTCTTGAATCTGAATCCAAACCATGTCATCAACCTCAAATGAGAATAAATCCAAATCTTATGGATGTGTTAAGGAAATAACTTATTATGTTTTTGAAAGAGGATATCATCTACCCCATTGCTAATATTGAGTGGGTAAGCCTAATTCAAGTTGTCCCAAAGGAAGATGGAATCACTATGATCACCAATGAGGATTTTGAATTTCTCCCCATAAGGGTTAGTATTGGATGGAGAGTCTGTATTGACTATAGGAAGCTCAAATATTGTACCAAGAAAGACCATTTCCTCTTTCCCTTTATTGATCAATTCCTCGAGCGAGTGGCGAGTCAACAATTCTATTTCTTCCTAGATAGATTCTTAGGGTATAATAAAACCAAGGTCTCCTTAGAGGATCAAGGGAAAACAAACTTCACTTGTCCATTCATAAATTTTGACTTCAAGTGCATGCGCTTTGGGTTTTGTAATTCTCATAGTACCTTCCAGCAGTGCATGATGGGAATCCGCTCATACATGGTGGGGGATTTTTTAGAGGTCTTCATGGATGACTTCTCTATCTTTGGGGATACTTTTTAAGGATGACTTCTAAATGTTGAAATGGTTTTTTCAAGATGTGAGGATAAGAAACAGATTCTAAATTGGAAAAAATTCCATTTTATGGTAAAGGAAGGACTAGTTCTAGGCCATCTGGTATTATGTAGAGGGATTGAAGTTGATAAAGCTAAGGTCAACATCTTTCACCACCTTACATATCCTAAAAATATTAAGGAAGTTAGGTACTTCTTAGGGAATGATGGTTTCTATATATGGTTCATTAGGAATTTAAGCTGTATTTCTTGACCACATTGTGCTCTATTAGTGAAAGGTGCTCCATTTTTATGGACAAAAATCCCCAAGGAATAATTCTATACACTCAAGTCAGCTCTTATATCTCCACCTATCATGAAATCTCCAAATTGGAAACTTACTTTTGAGATCATGTGTGATGATAGTGACTTCGCTGTAGGAGAAGTATTAGGATGACGGTGTGAGAAAACTTCATGTGTCATTTCTTATGCAAGAAAATCATTAAATAATGCACAAATAAAATACACCACCACTGATAAATGGTTTCTTACTATAGTATTTGGCTTAGTGAAATCTAGGTCCTATATCTTAGGATCACCCATAATTGTATTCACTAACCATTTATCCCTGAAATACCTTTTCCAAAAACAGGATTCCAAGGCTAGATTGATTAGGTGGGTCCTTCTTCTTCAAGAGTCTGATTTAACCATTATGGATGAAAAGGGTGTTGAAAATGTTGTAGTTAACCCCCTCTTTAGGATGGAATTCAAAGACAACTCACACCACCTTTCTGTGTCTGATTCATTTTCTGATGAGCACGTCTATTCTGTTAGTGATTCCCCATGGTATGCTTACATTAAAAATAACTTGGTTATGGGTGACATTAAAAAATTTATTGGGACCCAAGATAATATAAAATTCCTTTATAATTTCAAACACTATGTGTTTGATGATCTTTACCTCTTCAAGTTATGTCATGATAAAATCATTTGGAGACGTGTTCTTGAGTCTGATAAAGAGTCCATTCTAATATTCTGTAATGTAGAGGCATGTGGAGGCCACATTTACACAATGAAAACCACTAAAAAGGTCCTCTAAAGTGGTTTATACTGTCTTTACCTCACTAAGGATTCATTCCAATTCTGTAAAATTTTCCATTAATATCAACAATTAGGATTCATTACCAAAAGGAATCAAATGCCCCTTACTCCCATTCTGGTCATTGAAATATTTTATTGTTGGGGAATTGATTTCATGGGACCCTTCCCCAAATCTAGGGGATACCTCTACATCTTATTAGCTATTGATTATTTCTCAAAATGGGTTGAGGCCATTCCCATAAAGTCCAATGACCATCATTTTGTGATCCGATTTTTGGAAGAGCACATATTTTCTTGATTTAGAATTTTTAGGGCTATAATCTGTGACTGAGGAACCCATTTCTACAACCTCCCATTCCCATCACTCAAGTCTATGTATGTGATTTTGGATAAAGTTTTTACTACTTACCATCCTCAAACCAATGGTAATGCTGAGTTAGAAAATATTGAGATAAGAAAATTCTTGAAAAAACTACCAACCCCTCTAGGAAAGATTAGTTTAAGAAACTATTGGATGCTCTTTGGGAATATGGTATAACATTAAAAACCATCCTAGGTATGTCACCATATATGTTGTTTTATAGAAAATCATGCCATTTACCCATTGAAGTTGAGCATAAGGCATTTTGGGAAATCAAAAAAATGAATTTTGACATTTATTTTTCCAAAGAAAAGGGAAAATTAGATCTAACTGAACTTGAGAAACATAGGATAGAGGCTTATGAAAATTCAAGGATAAATAAAGCTAGAGTTAAAGCCTACCAATCTAGGAATATCAAAGTTAAACACTTTGAACAGGGAAAATTTGTGCTCTTGTATAGTTTAAAACAACATTTACACCCAGAAAATTTAAGGTCAAGATAGTCAGGTCCATTCATAGTGCATCATGTATACCCCCATGGGGAGGTAGTGTTCCAAGATCCCACAAGTGGTCACATTTTCAATGTCAATGGTCATAGGTTAAAACCATTCATTGAATCATTCAATAAACATGAAATAGAGGTTGAGTTAACAGATCCAACCTATGAACCGAGAAAAAATTTATAGATTTAGGATCCATGTAGGGATAACGATGTTAAACAAAAGCACTGTATGGGATGAAAAATGTGGTTTTCATGTTTCAAATCACTGTGAGTCATTTTTCAAAAAAATAGGATTAATGAATCCTTTTAATATATAAAAAATTTGACTGTTGACATGTTCTTCTATTATGAGTATGGATGGGTTTTAAGGAGAGCACCATATTCATCCATGTCATGTGGCATGATCCTTGAGTAATACCTTACCCAGAAATTTAAAAAGAAGAAAATATATCACCAGTTTATTTTATTTTATTTTTATATGTTTTTTGGTTAAAAATAAAATAAAAAAATAAAAAAATAAAATAAAATAACACATTGTAGGTCATGGGGAAAACCCCGACACAATCGGCAAAGCAATAGGGACTCGAACCCGGGACCAATGGGAGACAGGGAAGTGCACCTAACACTAACCTACAACTTATAGTGTTTCCTTTTTCTATTTTATTTGTATATATACTTATATTTTAAAATTTATATGTCCATATATATATATATAATTCTAATTTTTACTTGTTCCTAGTGTCTTCCTTTGGCATGATTAAATAAACATAGGATTCTGAGTTGATGGATTTTTTGGTGTACAAAGATAAACTGTCATCATTAATGGTGCTTCTCTGTGCGACATGGATATCAAAGGAGTAATGAGGAGTGTCACGAACTTCAACTTCAAAAAAACCAGGTGACTTTGTTCCATGTTTCTTATTTATAATTCCTTTTATAACTCCTCTCCTATACCTCTACCCTCTTCTAAATTTTATTTTCTTTACACACTGGGGATAGAGTTATTTTATGTTTGGGGGGGGGGTGAAAAGAAAGAAAAAATTACTTTTGTGTGTATAAAAAAATGCATGGAAGAAAAAATTTATTTAACCATGAACACGAAATTACACATTGCACACTTTAAAATTGAATATCAAATAATTTGGCATGCCTTAATTCTGATTTTAATCCATATATAATTTCATGAGCATAGATTTTGGAAAGTTTGGATGTCCAATGTGATATTTAATCATTTATATTTTCACCTAAATAAAAAAAATCACAACGCACGTCCTTTGGATAATAGGGTATTATTTTGAGTTCATTGGGTCCACCCAAAAAATATCACAGGTTTGGTGATAATTTTAGTTTTAATATGACTATTCAAAAAAAAAATAAAAAACCAATAAAGTTTTGCGTAGAGAAATGAAATAACCTAATGCGTGGCTTTCAGCACTTGGGGATCATGAATCCATAGTTATTTGACCCATAGTTAGTAATTTTTTTATCAATTTGTGGTAATTTGAATTTGTTTTCAACTTAGTTAACTCGAGATGATGCCTAAGTATGTGGGATTCACTTGGTTCCCTATGGTCTTTGAGCCTAGGTGTCATCGGCAATGTCTTGCTACATGGGTTGACTCTATTGAGTACAATTTCAATTACCATGGAAAAATTGAAAAAAAATACAATAAAAAAATTGAATACTCATATTAATAGTTAAATTTTATTCCACTTAAAACTTCCATCATTTACCCCTTGAATAAAGATGAACCCCCATGTCTATTGCGATGCACAACACATCATCACGCTTAATTGATATTGGATGAAATAAGTCAATGAATTTGAACAAAGAAATGGGCATTGGATTGGGATTTTATTATGAAAATATCTTGTATTAACTTATTTTTATGGGTTTCATGATTTTTTGGTTTAAGGGTTTTTGGTGATTGTTTTTATGAAAATGTTTTTGGAAAAGGGAATTTAAATTTCATATTTTTGAGATATATTTTTTTCGGGACTAGAAAAACTCAAGTCGGGGGGTGTGATTAGCCACTGAATGAGGATAATATTCATTTTTAATATATATAATATTCATATGATTTATTATTCATATACACTATTTTATTTCATTTTACACTTTGAACATTAATCCACATTGTGATTGTAATTCCCTCTTAAAATGCACTATTACATGGTTCATTTTTAAACACATCATAAAATACAAAATGGTCTTGATTTTATTTTCATATTTTATTTTCAGGTATCCAATTATATGAGTAAAAATTATTGATTTTGGATCACTTGAAGATTCACATTAGAAGACCTTGAAAATGGGCTTTCAAGACAACACATTCAGGGAAAAGTAAACTAGAAAAATTCCCAATAAAGAGACTGTATATGAAAATATAAAATCCCAATGATTCTAAAAATTTAACTGAAGATATAGGACATAATGGTGAACATTTCATAAAAAAAGTACAATATCTAATTCGGTTGTTTTAATGGTGTTCGTGGCAGCCCAATTGGAAGATGAAATTCAGGGCCAGATTCTGTGGCTCATAAACATAACCCACAAATTTAATCATATCTCAGAAGCCATAACTTATTTTTGGATTCAGGTTTACAAAGAGTTAGTATATATCTGACACTTCATGTTTCTATTCTATGGACCACTACAATTTGGCCATCTATAAGATCATCTAGGCACTTTTTTTGGTGGATGCAAGCTTGCTGCAACTTTGGGTCATGGGTGGAAAAGTTTCCTCTCCCTTAAATTTCACCACCCTAGGCCTACCGTAATCTAGTGGGATAACATTAAATATTTGGGGTTAGACCCAAGGCTACTGAAATATTTATTTAAGGTAGTGGTGTTGGAGGATATATGCATCTTTGGTGTTGGGTTTCATTGTAGTGTTATGCTGTCGGTTTGTGTTTGTAATTGCGTTTCTTTCTCATGAAAGTTGTCCAATTCATCATAGTTTCTTAATAAAAGTTATTATTATCCTCTTATTCTATTATTACTCATATCACTTTTATACCATTGTCTCAAGGAGTGAATTTATTCACACCAAACCTTGTGAAATTATCACCCAACGGTGGAGTGATCATTATTTTATTGTTTTTTTACTTCGATATTTCCTCCCTCATGAGTCTACTTCCCACTTCCATTGAAACCATAACGTCAATGGAGGGAGAACCCTATTATGGGTTGATCCAAGGGATTATCAAGGGTCTTGATTGGATGTTATTTATAAACCCATTAATGTAAAATCACTTATTTTAATGGATATTTTTATTCGATGATTTTAAAAATTCTTTGTCCTTGTTGAATTTTAAGGCCACATACTTCAAGTGCTAATACGAACCCTTACCTTGTAGTGATCATAAATTTTATCCTCTAAGTGTATATGTGATTAGTATTATTTTGTGTTGGTATTAAACTAGTGAGTGATGAAATTTTTTGATCTTCTTGAATAAACCCATCTCAAATATAAGAAATTGAAACCGTTAAAAAAGAATTTTATCCAATCCACCCCAAGTGATAACCGAGGATCAACTAATTATTTTAAATTGTATTAAATTAGGTCTATTATAATTCACTTACACCCATATAAAATCAACCTTTGATTTCCACTTCATAGCAAAAAACAATCCATAAAATTTTCATGTCTGTAGGTTACTTATTAGGTCTCTGAGGATTCAACAACCCAAGCTAAAATACAAGCGACCTCTTAACCCTAAAAACTTGGGTAAATCTGGGAGAGACCAAAACCTATATAAGACATTTTTCTAAAAAATGAATTTATGACTGATGAATGTTGACTAATTTCAATGTATATATGAGTATTTTATATATTAGTGTTTTAGATATGTCACATATTGTTTTTCAAAATCTTAATATTTATTTAAATCCTAATAATATATATGTTATGAATTTTATTTATATTTGTTGTGTGTTTGTATATATATAAATTTTAGTTTTTTTCCTTTTATTTTTTTATGAGTATCTTGTATAAATCCTATATAAATTAATTTGATGCTACATTAGTTAGCAGTGGTTCTGGAAAAATATTTTCTTAATAACATCACATATATAAAAAAATATTTCTTAAACAACTATTAACTCTAATATATAATTATATAATATAAACCATCATAAATTTAATACAATACCACCATGAATTATAGAATAACAACACTTATATAATTTAATAAAAAATAAATGAAAACTATCACTAGTTAATTATCTTCAGAGATATAT
Organism: Viscum album; assembly: GCA_963277665.1. NCBI lineage: Eukaryota > Viridiplantae > Streptophyta > Magnoliopsida > Santalales > Viscaceae > Viscum > Viscum album. The sequence goes on along the minus strand of OY728122.1, from coordinate 1,161,178,567 downwards.
GCGATTGTTAAAAAACTAATTATATCGAGAAAAAATCATCGGTAGACCTTATTTTTAATTTAGTGAATGATCAATAAACTTGTTGATACTCATTTTAATCAAACATATTCATAGAGTACAAACACAGTTTACTGCTATATTAAACTACTCTTTGTTAAAAATATAACAAGTACATGGGGAGTGGGATTTAAATCATTAAAAAAAAATCTATTATCCACTTAACAAAAAAGTGTAATGCCTTGAATTGAACCATCCAGTATGAGATGGAGTGTCACATAATGTCATGTGCACCTCCACATATGAAAGAGGCTACCAACTAGCAATGATAGTCTGATTCCCATTGATGGGAGACTATTAGCTCAGTATCATATCCTTGAAAAAATAAAATAAATAAATGTAATAATTAGAGTAACATGAATAATTCTAAATAACCATAATTTTTTAATTCATGACACAAATGTCATACAAATATATAAACATGCTCCCATAGTGGCCAGACTAACCAGAGTAACATGATGGTTGATAATAAATAAATTAAACTATGGTATTCCACTATATTCTACCCCAAAACACTACCAGATCTATGCTCCAAAACATAGACATTGTACATGGTCCCCTTTACTTTTACAATATCCTTACACATGAAGTTCTCACAAACATTAAAATTCCCATATATGGTGTGAGTAATAAGATCCAATAAGAAACCACCAATATTCCTTAAATATTTTTGAAATCTATAACATGCGAATTTAATGATAAAAAAGTGTTCAAAGGATAAGAACAATCACATACCAAGAATCCGTGTTCTCACCAAGATAACACGATCCTCAATCATACATACATTAGATCAATGGTGGAAGGATGTCAGGAAGTAAAAAATGATAAATAACTGATCCAAACTCTAGTGACACATCGCTCACATCCTCAATTCAATGAGTGGACATTCTACTTAGTTTCTACAAGTAATTTAGTTCCATCATGTTCCTCGGTATCATCAATGCATTGATTTCTAATCAGGATACAAGGCCATCATGGTACTTTTATAGATATGGTCCACCAACACTATCACTACACATTATGCACACTCCTCCTACATGGGGTAATCATTCAACAATGATCACATATCATGATACACCAATAGTAGGCTCCAACAACATGGTAGTACAAAATAAAGGTCAAAACATAATGAAAAAAGTATAGCGTGACATCATGAGAAAATAGTAGCATCATATAAAAAATGTGATCATCATCAAGTATAGTAACAAGATAATCAATCAATACTCATAGAAACAATGATCATATATGGGTATCATGACAATGCACACACCGAAAAATAACAACCATCATTCAAGAACAACAATTCATTCCAATATAAGAGGAATAAAGGTAATATGATAATTAAAGTGACTCAAATTATAAGTAACTTCTTAACTCAATGTTATTGATGTCAAAATCAAAGTTCTATATGAGATCACCACTCAAATCATCAAATATCAATTGGATCAATACACTCTCTAAGAAATCCTATAAATGATTATATTATTTAATTTCCCAAAGAAACAAAAAATTTACATGAAATAATATATTTCTCTATCCTTTATAATTCAAAATTATCATTTTATGTTATATAAATAGATAAATATTTATTCCTTATAGAAAAAATAATTAACACGTGTTAATAATTTTATCTCTCGATAACGATCCTAGATAATCTTTTGATAATAATTATTTATTCTTATTTGATAACATCAATATTATTATCATTTATGAAATCTTTTTTTGATTTTATCTAGAAGAAAAGGAATAAGTATAATCACTATAGCTCATGGTAAAAGGAAATGGAATGACAATTCTCACCTGGTTATTTCTTCCTCTTAAATAAAATACACCCAACATAAATGGTAATAGTGTTTGGTCATTAATACCATGAAATTGGGTGAGAAATTATTTAGGTTGAATAAAACTTCATAGATCACCAATTATATAATTTTTGGATTCTCAAATTTGATGGAATATAAAAAATTAAGACAAGATAAAGTTCATGTATTTTTTAGAAGAAAAGACAAAGTGTGGATCACATCATTGATATCCTCAAACTAAATTCATCATTTAATTTTTTTCATTGAATTATTATAGAATGATAAGGATATAAATATATTAAAATAGAGGTTATAACCTTTAATGCATCAAAGTAATTAATTCCCATGTCGTTTAGGTTTCAAATTCATCAAAAGTGGTTATAGGATCAAGTAGGAAGAAGAAGACAAAAAAATGTTTTTAATTTTTTTATTTCCAAAGGTTGAACTCTGTAATGATAACTTGGATTTACCCTTATGAAATTTTTTAGATCCTAGGGTTTACCCTTAAGATCCTTTTGATACCATTACATGACCTTTTTAATCCCTAAACTATCCTTACGTATCAAGAGAATCCATCGGTTGACCCTTACACAACTCAATAATTACCCTTACATGCCCAAAAGAAACCGGAATCTACCATAAAAAAGTTCATAGAAACTCCACCATACCTTTACGTAGGACCAAAGGTACTTTACAAATCCCTTTTAAATATGAATCTACCCTTATACTATGTATAAAAACAATTACTTACCTTTATCTGATCAGTAGTTCTTCCATCTCACCCTTATGTGAAGCTCTTCCTTATATGGGTAGAAGAATCCTCGGGTTATCCTTACACAACTCCAAAGATACTCATACATAGTATATAGGAACTCCATAATTCCTTTATATAGCTTATAAAACCTTGATATTACCCTTATTTAGGTCTTGGATTTATTCCTACCAATACACATTTTCTTTTTTACCATTACACAACTAAGATAAAACCACTCTATAGTTACACAAGGTCATAAAACTAATCTCACCCTTACATAACCCTGGAAAATCCAATGTTACATTTATACAAAATCAAAAATACATTTTTGGGTAATATTTAACTAAAAATTGATTTTCATATAATAATACTTATATATTATATTCAAAATAGTGTTTTATGAAAATTTAAAAATTAAGAATATTTAAATTGTCCCCCCTATAACGACTTAACTTCCATAAGAAGTATTTATCTAATGTGTTCTATAACAACATATTCCATTGAGCTTGAACATCAATGTTATGCTCGCATGTATCCTCTTTGATCCATCCATTCCCCCATAAGACTTGAATAAGTGGATCCATATTTACTCAAAATAAATTCTCACCTCAGTATATAATTTTCATAGTGTGTTCCACATATTATGAATTAGGATCTAGCTTATGATTCTCACAATAAATAACATGTGTGGGATTGGGCATGTACCTTTGGAGATGATACACATGACACACAAAATGCATTCCTCGATAGTAGGAAATAAGTTCTAGATGGTATGCCACTATCCCAACCGACTTGGTGGTCTCAAATGTTCCAAAATAGCACATTGATAACTTCCCTTTCTTTTGAAAATGTTAATTTCATATCCAAGGAGTCACTCTTAGAAAAACCTGGTCACTTTGAAAAAAATCAAAGGGTCTCCTCCAATGGTTGGAATAAGACTTCTAACTACTCTGATATGTGATCATCCTGATCTGAATTATCTACATTCACTTAATGGTCTTCTATAACATATTGAATCTCACAACCACAACATCACATATATAATTTCAATAATTAGGTGAACAACATGGACAATCATAATGATATTTATAAGGATCTATATCAATCAAAGCCCAATAACTATTTTTGTACGATAAATCAACCATGGTTAGTTGATCATCCCAAGATCCCCCAAAATCTATGATCAAATACAGAAGCATACACTCCAATATACAAATCATTCACTCAATCTATCTATTTTTTCAGGGATGGTATACAATGATCAACCTCAATCGAGTCCCTATGAAATTATACAATGCTTAGAAAAACCACAACATAAAATTTACATATCTATCATATATTATTCTCATTGTAACTCCATGCACATATATTATCTCATGGATATAAAAATTCCCATATTGTTTACTTATTGTTTCTTAAATATTGATAATAAATGATAAACATCCATTTGCTGATTGATAATAAAAAAACCTAAAAAATCCTCAGGGTCAAGGGTATCGTAGACAAAAATTCTATCATGATTCCATATAATATTCATAAGGGAACAAAAATTTGATGGAATGAACCACCAAGATGATGATGCTTAACATTTTTTCCTCTATTAGTTAAGGTATTTGGAAATGAATCTAGTAATGTTCCACTTCATTCATGGACACCAAAACCATTTGTTGAAGTCAGGGTACATATTTTTTTCTTGTATGTACCATCCACCCAGAGTTATGGATGTATCTCGTCATATCATCCCTCATGGATATAGTGACATAAAATATACCATGTTCTAGGATCACATCATCATCGTCCAATGACCACCCAGGTATCAGTCACCTCTTGCTAGCTGTTCGTTCATCACTAAACATTCAGGACTAGATTATTGAAAAGTTTTTACCTGATCTACTAAACAATATATGACCACCAATGGAGAACACATCATAAATCTATAGTCATTAGAAGAATATATATTCTAATAAAAAAAATAACTCATCATACAACACTTTTCTTTCAGTGGAAATTCCCCAATATCTTGAGCTACATATGTTTTATGACAAAAAAGAATCTAAAATGATGTTTCCTTTACCTAGTGAATAATCTATATCAAATTTATATGTATATTGATACCCTAACCAAATCCTATTCCTCTAGTTTAGGTCCCACTGTGTGATGATAAAACATAGGCTCTTTTGGTCCATGTAGACAATAAACCTCTCACATAAGATATATTGTTTCTATCCCATCAATGACTGGATTATGAATTTTAGATCTAAATCATCGATAGGATAGTTCTGCTCATGGGGTCACATCTAACATGATCCATAAAGAACTATTGACTCCCCCAACAATATTAATTCTACCATACCAATTCTTGGTGCATCACTATAAATAGAATAACTGATCCCTAACTCAGGAAGTATTAGCACCAGTGCTATAGTCAACATCCTCTTCTGCTCAAGAAATGAATCTTCACGTTACTCTGACCACAAAAAGTTCACTCCCATCTTCATTAGAAAATTGATGGATTCTAATAATTGATATAATTCTCAGATAAAACATCATTAATATACTAATAAAACTAAAAATATCCTAATATCAACCACATTATGAGGAAATGTCTAGGAAATAAATACCTCAACTTTCTAGGGGTCTATGGATATACCTATCTTAGACTCCAGATTACCCATGAATTATAGCTCACAAATATAAAAGATAAACATAGATAACATGAAAAAATATGAGGTATGAAAATTTTACATAGGATTATCTCGAGATGTCTACCATGCATCTTTGGGGTTTGTGAGTATACGAGGATGTCTTTAATAAATGCCACATTGAACAAGTCAAGATATGTGTGGAAGCTATTTTTCATTAGATCCACAAACACTACTGATGTATTCATCAATCCAAATGGAATCAAACGGTTCTCATTTACAACATAAATTCTCAAAAATTACATATTTGGGATTTTCTATTCTATTACATGAATCTATGGATAAAATGATCTTAAAAAAATCATAGAGAACCACCAAGTATCCTATAACTGATTAAAGTGGTCTCAGATCCTAGGAAAAGGATATTTGTTCTTCCCCATCACTTGGTTTAGATTTATACAATCTATGTTGATTCAAAGGATACCATCCAACTTCTTCATAAAAAAATAGTTTTCCCCATGGTGAAGTAATCATCCAAATAAATCTCTTATACTCCAAGTCCACTAGTTGTACCTCAAGATTCTTCAACTCAGCCGATGTTATATGATAAGTTTGTATCAAAATGGTTTGGGAACCTATCATGCAATATATCTCAAATTAAAATCCTATATTAGGGGGATTTATTACAAGAAAATTTGGGAATATGTTCTAATAGTTATCCATGACTGGGGGAAAATACAAGGGGGATTTCACTGACTGTGCTGAAAGACATAAGTCCACAATCTACACAATGATAATCCCAATATGATTCATGTATGGACTAAATCAACCCAATCCAAATTCCCATTCATTGGTAATCACATAATTCTCTCCCTCTGGTGATTTAAATAATACCCATCTCTAATAGAAGTCAATGGGAGTTTTGAAAATGTCCAGCCAATCGAGGATAAGAATCACATAAAAGCTCATATTCTACAGAATCATGAAGTCCCAAAGACATGTATAACTTAAAATGATTATATGATAGTTAGGGAATCAATAAATATTGTCTACTTTGTTTCCAAATGGTGTATCATAGAAAATTAACTCATAATATAACTTCATCAGTAATTCAAGTCCTGTAATAAATTATATACATATTATGTAATGGGAAACAATGAAAGAATGAAAGATGCTATCTTAACCTACCAATAATTTAGAGTATTTACCAATTTAATGGTTCTAACAATTATTTTATCCAATTACTCAAAAACCTTGAGGGACTCTAGTACCCTGGAGGGTTTGATAATGATGGAGTTGAATTTTAAATCATATTTACCATTGTTCAGATCATCTATGGCTTGTATAGACACAAATAAATGTCTTCTGGTTGAATTATCCCAACTTCCTAAGCCACAAAACAGGTGCAGATTCATGCTTAGTCACATACACCTACATGTATAATCATAGATAAGGAACATTATCACTTTTATAATAATTCCATCCCCACTTCACAAGTAGTCCAATAATAGTGTGACATGGAAGCATTATAAAAAATGTGAAGGAAACATTAGGGAATATGAATCCATTAATAAATATCCTAATCAGTCTATGGGATCACTCAAAGGTTATCATAGGAGTCTCCCCATATCCTAGGGTATATACCTCCCAGTACTGACCAAGGTCTTTATCCCTTCATGATAGTCATAGTCACATGTATATATATATACATATATATATATATATAATAAAAAAACATACTCATTTTACCCAAATTAATTATATAATTGATATATAACAACAATATCAAAAAATAGATATATCCCAAAAACAAATAATATAATTTGATCATGAACAGAAATTATTATTCAAGGAATTATATTTAAGGAAAATTTAGAGCCTAAAAATAGGTATATATATGGAATGTGATCCTACGTTCCTAGTATTGATTAATGAATTTACCCAAAATTATAATTAAATAGTAAAAACAATCCCATAAACATTAACTTGGAGGTCCATTACACTTACGCTGGAAAACACATAGAAACTCCCCTAACCAAGTTCCAAACAACTATCTCCTTTATACCATTTCCCATGTTACTTATAAGGAAAATAAGAAAAGTTTTATATGATACCATTTTGTTAATCCTTGACCCGAAACACCATGTTTGAGTTGGAGAGTCGCATGACCTCATGCGCACCTCCTCATATCAAAAAGGATACCAACTAGACATTAATATCTAAATCACATCAATGGAGATACTATTCCATCAGTATCACATAAATAAACTAATAATATAAATAAATATAATAATTTAAGTAATATTTTAATAATACATTACCATAATGTAATAAAGTAGGGAACACATGTGATAAAAATATATAAATGAGATCCCAAATTGACAAGAAAAATCAGAGTAAAATGTAGGAAGGTAATAAATAAACAAAACTGTAGTAATCCTCCTGAGTCTATCCCAGATCACCACCAGATCCATACTACAAAACACAGTCATTTGTTATAGGCCCTTTTACCTTTCCTGGATCCCAATACATGAAGTCCACAAATGCATTGAAATGCACATATAGGGTGTGAGTTACAAACCCCAAAAAAGAATTACTAAGGAATTATTAACAAATGTGAACATATATATAAGTTTAAACCATGATAATAGTAAATATGAAAACAATCAAAACAATTACATATTGAGCACGTGTGTCTAAACTAATGAACCAAAATCCCCTGTCATACCTTCTTCATCTGTATACTAGAAGGATGTCAAGAAGTTGGAAATGATCACAAATAAGCCAAAAATCTAGAGACATGTCACCCTACATCCTTAGGTCATTGAGTGTATTTGCTACTCCCTATACAAAAGGAAATAAGTTCCAACACATTCCCCAGTATCCTCAAGGAATCGAGTTCCATCAAAGAGACAATACATCATGATCCTTCCCTCGGTTTGGTGAACAATAATCATCATCTCCCATCATGAAAACCCCATATTATAGGTAATCATACCATGAGGGCAACCAGTCATGAATTTCAAAGATAAAACTCCAATTTAATGGTAATAAAAATTAAAAGGTAGATCCAGATAAGATAAGAATTGCATGAAATCATGAGAGAGTAGGAGAATATGATAAAAATTTGTTATCCACATCAATCATGGAAACCAGATAATCTATAATTACTCATAGAAAACAATATCATGGATGGGTATCACTTCAACAAACACACCCATAAATAATCACCATCAATCAAGGAAAAAAGTCATGTCAACACCAACAGAATCAAGGAAATAATAGAATACAATGTCTCAAATGATAATGAAATTCCTACCCATTTTTTTGATGTCATGTTTAATGATGTAAATGGAATCATCAGTAAAATCACATCTATGTATTAATAAACTGAAAATAATCCCCATTGAATTCTAGAATCAATTCAACTATTTAATTTAAATAATAAATAAAAACATTACATCTGATAACATATTTATTACTCGAGGATAATTCCAAATTATCCTTTTATGTTATAGCATTCCCTGACCATATCATCTATATCCAAAATCATAAATTACATGCGATAATAATTTTACCACTGTAGAATAATCATATATAAACTTGATATAATTATTCTTTATCACTATTTAATAACATCCATATTATTTTACTTTAATAAATATTCCTTAAATTTATCCATAATCAGTAGATTAAATAGATTCACTATCTATCATTAAAAGTAGTAAAAGTTATGACAATTTCTAAATTGGTATTGTTTCCTCTTTCAAACACTAAACCCAATAGAAGAGAGGAAAAATATTGGTTCTTCGGTTCGTGGAAAATTAATGAGAAATTTTTTTGGTCAAAGAATACTTCTTAAATCTTTCTTAAAGGAATTTATAGCCTTAATGAGGTCAAAATAATTTAAAAACCAATAGTAGGATAATGTTTGAGTATATATTTTATTGAAAAGGTCAAGGGTTTATCACGACATTGATATTCTCAAATTAAATCCATCATTTAATTAGGTAATTGAATTATTTATTTAATAAAAAGGTTTTAAATATTTTAAATTTTTGGTGAAAATTTTAAATTAGCTAATAGAATTTATTTATATATTTTTCCTTCCATATTTATAAAAAGTGGTTATAGGATCATATTGGATGAATAAAATGATGAAAAAAATGTTTATAATTTATTTATTTACAATGTGAGATCTATATAAGGGTATCCTGGATTTACCATTATTGTAATGTCTTGGATTTTCTGTTTCTTATTTTTAAATATTATATGGAATTATTTCGAGACCGGGCGTGAAGACGACACATCATTCCGAAGTCCAGTGAGCCCGGAATGGTGGTTTGAACTTTTTTTAAGTCAAGTGAGTCGGCGCTTCTGTGCGGTTGTGGCAGTTTCCAAAAAAATACCCAGATTAAAAATTTGAGTGCACTGTTGCGTCCGGGACGACGAATTTTCCTAAGAACAACTCTAACATCAACTGACGCAGGTCGGCTGAAAAATTTATTTTGGGACGTTTAAAAAAAAGAAAGCTCTTTAGAGGGAATAAAATAAATTAATAATTTATTTTATTATTTTAAAACATTTCCTTTTTTTGAGCACGACCTAATCCTCCCCTATAAATGCATCCTTATGGAAAATTCACAGGGTTAGACTCATAACCCTGCGAGTTGATAAAAAGAGAGAGATTTCTCTTGGAGCTTGGGTGGAGGAGGACGCGTTGGCGAACGACAACGGATCGAAGTTGAGAATCGCTATGCCAACAACGTTGAAGGATATCGACAACAACAGCAGCATGGCGCCTTCGTCAACGATCGATCCTTTAGAAAGGTAGGGGTTGTTACTTCGATTTCTTTTCCCCGTTTTTGAGTATAAACGACGAACGCGGATCAACCGCGAACAAGTTGATCTGCAGATTCATACGTTCTTGCGGGAGGGTTTCCTTTGGGTTGATATTTTTTGGGAAAATTGATCCATGATTTATGTTGTTGATTATTGCTCCATTTAATCCTATTAACGGGAGCAGATCAACACCGTGACGAACGAAGGGGGAGGTTCGTTCCTCATTTTGTTTATGCGGAATTCCTCCTCCTTTTTCCCCGCGCGTTATTCACGTTCTTCGCGAGGGGACGAACAATGGATCGTTTCACATACTTTCTACGACGCAAAGATACCAAATCGAAGGTTAGACAATGCAAAGACCTTGTGGAGGTGCGGCGGCGATGGCAGACGACGAATCAGACCAGATTGGAAAGGGCGTTCTTCGAGCATTTTTCACGCGGGAAGATCAATCATGTTTTCAGAGCTGATCAGAGGCCCGAAAATGACGGAAACAACTTCGTGGTGTTGGGGAGACCAAAACCTGAAGGTTTCGTGGTGATCGGATGGCCAGATCAATGATCGGAGCACTACGATAGGCGTAACGGCGGAGGTCCGTGTTTCTGGAAATTTCCAGAATACACGGTGTGTACTTCCGAAGAACACGCCATGTAGTTCTGATGGTGGCGGCTAGGGTTTCGGGGTCAGAGAAGGATCACAAGGCGTGTGACCCCAGTCACACGACATGTTGGACCTTTCCTGAAGCTCGGCGTGTACTTCGGGTGGTACATGGACACGGGATGCTCTACACGGCTTCAGGCGGCATGGCGTGTACAGCTCGGCAGAGGCGGCTACACGGAGCTCGGCGTGTATCCCGGGGATACACGGACATGGGATGGAGTACACAACCATGTAATCCCTCACTCGGCCAGGCGTGGTCACCAGCGCAGGTCACCCCATGTGCAGATTGCATGGGTTGGAGTACACAGGTTAGTGACTGTGTACGGGCACATGGCCAGAGTACACGGGGCCAGCCCCAGTGACCCAGACACGGCGTGTACTCCATACTACACGCTGTGTATAAAGTTTTCTACATGACCAGCCTCTGACACGGGCCTTTGTACATGGGAAGTACCCGGGGTTAGACAACACAACGTGTATCATTTCTACACGCCGTGTACTTTTTGGAGAACGACTTGGTTCTTTTGTTCACCGTCCCTTGAACATCTTTCGTTTGGGTTAGTTCCCCTTCTTCTTTTCCCCTGAAGGTCAGGCATCATTCCCTCACGCCGGATTATGATCCCTTCAGCAGTAATTTTCTGTGATAGAGTTTGGCATCCATCCGAGAGGTCCAGATCGAGATCCTCTATCCTTTCCAGACCCTAGTTAGAGTCAGGAATCGGCATGAACAACTTTAACGGGCGTTGATCCTCTACCTAGTAGGTGAATTCCGGATGAGTCGCGGTATCCTCCATGGCCCTGGCAGTGATCCTCATCTGTGTATCGAGATCTTTCCCACTCAGGAGTGTGTCTCCCATAATGCGTGCTTATATCTATCGTAACCCTTCCACTCAGGAGTGTGTCTCCCGTAATGAGTGTAGATATATATCGTGATGGTTCTCGACGAACATCACTTCTCGAACGGACGTCATCAGAACTATAAGACTCGTGGAGTGTGTTCTCCCGGAACAAGCGCATCACGGAATCTTCAACTGGAATTCCTTGCGGGGGTATGCGGTTGCGTGACTTGTCTCTAGACCATGGGCCTGGGTTTTGAGTATATCTGGTTTGTTTTATATGTTCTATAAACATATATTATGCATAGATAACTGTACCTTTACTTTGTGTATTGCTTTGTGGTTTTCGGGGTCCTCTACTGAGTATTGTTATACTCACCCCTGCACGGGCTTTGCCCGCAAGTCTAGTGTCTTATGTAGACGAGCAACCTTTTGACAGAGTCCAGGGAGAACCAGGACAGGACCGAGATTTCTGTGTTTCCTACAGTCCGAGGCATTCCTATGGCTACTAGCAGCAGTCCCAGTAACTTTGTTCTTACAGGTTGGAATTTGCAGTTTTTCAGATTCTTGTTTTTGGTGGTCTTGTATTCTGGCCCAGTTTGCTTTTACAGTACTCTACCTTTCGTTGTGCTCTGTTGGTTGGGTTTAGTTGTAGGCATGCATTTTTTTCCTTAGTGTTTTACATTTCAGCCTTTGTGGGCTTGGAGATGTGTGTGTGTGTATAGGTACTTAGGAAATGCCTCACATGTTAGTGACATGCCTACTCGGTGCTAGTCACCAGCCCCTGGCCTATTGGAGGCGGGCTTAGGGAGTCACGGCGTGGGCCCCCCCGGGACGGGTCACGACAGAGTGGTATCAGCGGTGGTCGGTTCTAACTTAGGACCAAGAGTCTGTGAGTTTGGTTGGGGCAATATTGTTGAGTGTTTCGGGTTCGGCTTTCAGGCCAGAGACTCCAGTGTTGGTGCGGTGACCGACGTATCCATACACCGGGACTCTGATAATCTGCTTTTCGACCCGGTTCACGAAAACACTGGTTGCGGGGAAATAAAAGGTACATGTATCATATAGGAATCAGTTGTGTCTTCCATATCCTTGGTGTCAGCTATCCAGATATACTCATTGACCGTGACACATCTTGTTTCTTTACCGGATGCCTCTGAGATGCGTACCCGCTAGTATTCAGCAGCACGATCACGAGGATGACCCCCTCAGTGACGAGGCTTTGATACAAGGACCAGTTCCCCAGGCGTTGCCACCGGGTGGTGCACCTGCTATACCACCACCAGTGGAGCAGCCAGTGGTACCTGCAGTACCGACTGTCAAGGAGTGAAGGCTTAGTGCGCTCCACGAGTTTCAGAGACAGAGGCCCCTCAGGTTCCGAGGTGAGCCCGACCCCAGGCGGGTGAGGACTGGCTTGAGGTGGTGACCAGATTTTTCCGTCTAGTGAGGACACCAGAAGACCAGATGGTGATCCTAAAAGTGAGCCTTCTTTAGGGTTCGACCGGATGATGGTGGAGTCTGACCACGCAGACTCACGACGAGGAGACTCTTTCATGGAAGGAGTTTGAGAGACTCTTCAGGGAGGAGTTCTCTCTGGTTACACTGAGAGTTGTGCGCATCTAGGAGCTTCTTCAGCTCCACCAAGGCAGTATGACGGTGGCTGACTATTCATCGAGGTTCACCAACCTCGCCAGGTACTCGATGGATATGGTCAGGGATCAGTACTTTAGGGCTCGGACCTTTGAGCGAGGTCTACGGCGAGACATCCGAGATAGTGTCGTGCCTCTATGCATATCGACCTATGCTGGAGTGCTAGAGTGGGACTTGGTGATTGAGAGCTTCTTGGCGGAGCAGAGACAGCCGCCAGCAGTCAGCAGCAGGTAGACAGGTGCGGAGACACCGACAGCAGGGAGCCGACGTCAAATGCAGGGATCTGGACATGGGAGACGTCATAGGAGGACCCAGGATAGGGGATCAACATTCCAGGGCTCTTAGGATGGATCCAGTCAGCCTAGGGAGAAGTGATTCTACGCATGCGATGGTAGGGGGCATCTCGCTATAGATTGCCCAACACGTCAGGCTGCTGACGGGGAAGTGGTGGATGGACCACCGAGACAGAGGCAGAGAACGGAGCAGGCAGATCCACCAGGTGGCGGACGTGGCAGAGGAGCTGGGAGAGCTACAGGTGGTGGCAGACGCTTCGACTTACTTCCACCACCACCCCCAGGTGGTCCGCACCAGGCTCAGGGAGCTGGGGGACAGGGACGGGGACAGCTGCATGCGGTCGAGGCATATGACCCAGGGGCTCCAGGGATTATTTGAGGTACGATCTGTGCCTTTTCTATCTTAGCTTCCGTACTCATAGACACAGGTTCCGGTCATTCCCTTATAGCCACATGTCTTGTACAAAAACTCGAGATTCCGGTAGAATCGTTGACTCGATCCTTACGCTTGGAGACACCTACGGGAGGAGACTCGACGATCACGCACCTTTTCAGATAGTGTGATCTTACCCTTGGAGGTGAGAGTTTTGGTTAGAACCTCTTGGTGGTAGCGTCAAGTCATTACGACGTCATTCTCGGTATGGATTGGTTATCTTCGGTCCATGCCCAGATTTACTGTTTTAGGCGAAGAGTGCGGTGTGTCCGCCGTGATGGAACAAGGTTTTCCTTTGTCGGAGAAAAGGAAACCCATGTAGCACAAAGTGGGCTCATGCATAGGAGGGGGCAGCCGATCACTCATGATTTGTCTATTCTTACCCTCGAAGAAGTAGATGTTGTGATCTCTCAGTTCCCAGCTGTTGTGGCGGAGTATGAGGATGTCTTTCTAAAAGATGTTCCAGGGTTACCTCCCCACAGGGAAATTGACTTCTGCATCGACCTACACCCCGGGACGACACCGATTTCCTCATCGGCATATCGGATGTCTCCCGAAGAGCTTCACGAGCTAAGGGTGCAGTTGGAGGATTTGCAGAGAAAGGGTTTCGTGAGACCCAGCGTTTCACCCTGGGTGGCCCCGGTCTTGTTTTCCAAGAATGCAGACGAGAGTCTGAGGTTGTGCGTGGATTACCGTCACCTGAACCAAGTGACGGTGAAGAACAAGTATCCACTGCCAAGAATTGATGACCTCTTCGATCAGATAAGAGGGGCTCAGTGGTACTCGAAGGCTGATCTTCGATCAGGCTATCACCAGCTACGAGTGAAGGATGAGGATATACCGAAGACGGCTTTCAGATGTCGCTGCGGTCACTATGAGTACTTGGTGATGCCCTTTGGCGTGACGAACGACCCTGTAGTGTTCATGGGGTTGATGAACCGGATATTCTAGCCGTACTTGGACCGGTTCATAGTGGTCTTCATCGATGACATCCATGTGTACTCAGCGCCAGAGGAGGAGCATGCAAGACACCTGCAGATGGTTCTGGACGTACCCCGAGAGCACCAGCTTTATGGAAAGCTCTCTAAGTGTCAGTTTTGGATTTAGGAGGTCCACTTTCAGGGACATGTCATCTCAAAAGATGGAGTAGCTATGGACCAAGCCAAGGTGGATGCTGTGTTAGCATGGGAGCCACCTCGGAGCGTGACAGAGGTGCGAAGCTTCCTTGGGTTGGAAGGATATTACCGGAGATTCATCCCTGATTTCTTCCGGATATCAGCATCGATGGCGGCCTTGACCAGGAAGGGGAAACAATTCGTGTGGATAGAAAAGTCCCAGCAGGCTTTTGAGCAGCTAAGGCAGAGTTTGACGAGCACCCCAGTCTTGAGATTGCCGGAGGAGGGTGTCGAGTACATAGTTTTCTACAACGCATCAGGGACTGGGCTCGACTATGTCTTGATGAAGAGGCACACGGTGATTGCTTATGGTTCGTGCCAGCATAGGCCACATGAGCAGAACTATGCGACCCATGATCTAGAGTTAGCATCGGTAGTCTTCACACTGAATATGTGGCGACACTACCTTATGGGCGAGCGGTTCATTGTCTACTCTGACCACAAGAGCGTCAAGTACATATTCTCAAAGAAGGATCTGAATCTGAGGCAGAGGAGTTGGCTTGAGTTCCTCTAGGACTATGATTTCAAGATCATCTATACTCCTGGGACGGGGAACAAGGTGGCGGATGCTCTTAGCAGAAGGTCGAGCTCACAGCTGTTGAGTGAGGTGACACAACAATTAGCCATGTTGCAGTTATCCTTCGTAGATGGTGGGGACACAACTTACATATAGTCGATGATTGTCATCCCTCCACTCTTACAGCGAGTTAGGGAGGCACAACTTGGGGATGTCGACTGTGTGGCTTTACGTGCTCAGTTAGCCACAAGACATGCTCCTGATGGATTTTCGCAAGGTGGGGAGCACATACTTCTTTTCAGAGGATGCACTGTTGTACCAGTGGAATTCCAGGAGGAGGTCCTAAGGGAGTTTCATACATACCCTTTGGCGGTACATCCTGGAGTGGCAAAGATGTACCAGGATCTCTGACGACAGTTCTGGTGGTCAGGCACGAAGAAGGCAGTAGAAGAGTTCATTTCTTTATGCCTCACATGCCAGCAGGTGAAGGCTGAGCACCAGGTTCTAGCAGGGTTAGCTCACCCCTTGGAAGTTACAGAGTGGAAGTGGGATGGAATATCGATGGACTTCGTGACAGGCTTACCACATATGTCCAAGGGGCAAGATTCCATCTGGGTGATCGTTGACCGACTCACCAAGTCGGCCCACTTCCTAGCTATCAGGGAGTAGAGTTCCATAGAGAGATTGGGACGCCTCTATGTACAGGAGATAGTTCGGCTTCATGGAATCCCCTAGACTATAGTCTCAGACCGAGACACCCGCTTCACATCCCGGTTGTGGAAGGGATTTCAGGAGGCTTTTGGGACTCAGCTACGCTTGAGCACAACGTTTCATCCCCGGAAAGATGGTCAGACAGAGAGGACCATTCGGGTTCTGGAGGATATGTTGCAGGCCTATATCTTGGACTTTGGTCGTAGCTGGGAGGACCACCTACCACTGGTGGAGTTTGTGTACAACAACAACTACCACTCCACCATTGGTATGGCACCGTTCGAGGCCTTGTATGTGAGACTTTTCCGGTCACCTCTTTGCTGGACCGACCCTGGAGAGCCAACACTCATGGGTCCAGAGTTAGTGCGAGATACCACAGAGAAGGTGAAGATCATCCGGGAGCAGATGAAGACTACACAGAGCCGGCATAAGTCTTATGATGACAGATGATGGAGGCCTCTGGAGTTCGAGGAGGGAGACAATGTTTTTCTTCGAGTCTCACCTCGACGTGGGTTGCAGAGATTTGGCCGAGGTGGCAAGCTATATCCGAGGTTCATCAGACCTTTCTAGATCCTGGGAAAAGTCAGCGAGGTGGTGTACTTCCTGGCTCTACCACCACAGTTACATCGGGTACATGATGTCTTCCACGTGTCGCAGCTGATGAGGTATGTTCATGACCCATCGCACGTCATCGACTGGGGTGAGCTGGAAATCGAGTATGGAGTGACCTTTGCTGAGTACCCAGTGGAGATCGAGGATTTGCAGGAGAGGATCCTTCGTGGGTGATCGGTTCCCTTAGTGCGCGTCCGGTGGAAGCATGAGAATCTTCAGGAGAACATGTGGGAGTGAGAGGCTCAGATACGTGCCCAGTACCCTCATCTTTTTTAATAGCCTTTGTTTTGGAATTTCGGGGACGTAAAGCCCCAAGGTGGGGAGAATTTAATGTCTCAGATTTTCAGTTAATTATTTTTAAATATTATGTGGAATTATTTCGAGACTGGGCATGGATACAGCACATTATTCCGAGGTCCAGTGAGCCCGGAATGGTGGTTTGAACTTTTTTTAAGTCAAGTGAGTTGGCGCTTCTGCGCGGTTGTGGCAGTTTCCAAACGGATGCCCAGATTAAAAATCTGGGTGCACCGTTGTGTCCGGGACGACAAATTTTCCTAAGAATGACTCTAACCTCAATCAGCGCAGGTCGGCTGCAAAATTTGATTTGGGACATTTAAAAAAATGAAAGCTCTTTGGAGGGATTAAAAACATTAATAATTTATTTTATTATTTTAAAACGTTTCCTTTTTTTTGAGCACGACCTAATACTCCCCTATAAATGCATCCTTATGGAAAATTCACAGGGTTAGCCTCATAACCCTGCGAGTTGAGAAAAAGAGAGAGAATTATCTTGGAGCTTGGGCGGAAGAGGACGCATTGGTGAATGACGACGGATTGAAGTCGAGAATCGCTACGCCAACAATGTTGAAGGATCTCGACGACAACAGAAGTGCGACACCTTCTTCAACGATCGTTCCTTTCTAAAGGTAGGGGTTGTTAATTCGATTTCTTTTCCCCATTTTTGAGTTTAAACGATGAACGCGGATCAACCGCGAACAAGTTGATCCACTGATTCGTGCGTTCTTGCGGGAGGGTTTCCTTTGGGTTGATTTTTTTTGTCGGAAAATTGATCCATGCTTTATGTTGTTGATTCTTGCTCCATTTAATCCTATTAATGGGAGAGGATCAACACCGTGACGAACGATGGCGGAGGTTCGTTCCTCATTTTGTTTATATGGATTTCTTCCTCCTTTTTCCCCGTGCATTCTTCGTGTTCTTCGCGGGGCGACGAACAACGGATTTTTGTGCTTCCTTTCTACGATGCAACGATCCCAAATTAAAGGTTCGACAATGCAACGACCTTTGTGCAGGTGTGATGACGATGGCGGACGACGAATCAAACCAGATTAGAAAGGGCGTTCTTCGAGCGTTCTTCGCGCGGGAAGATCAATCATATTTTCAGAGCTGATCGGAGGCCCGAAAATGATGGAAACAACTTCGTGGTGTCGGGGCGACCAAAACATGAAGGTTTCGTGGCGATCGGACAGCCGGATCAATGATCAGAGAACACGAGAGGCACGACGGCGGAGGTCCGCGTTTCTGGAAATTTCCAGAATACACAGCGTGTACTTCCGAAGAACACACCATGTAGTTCTGATGGTGGAGGCTAGGGTTTCAGGGCCAGAGAAGGATCACACGGCGTGTGACCCCAGTCACACGATGTGTTGGACCTTTCCCAAAGATCGGCGTTTACTTCGGGTGGTACACTGACATAGGATGCTCTACACGGCTTCAAGCGGCATGGCGTGTACAGCTTGGCAGAGGTGGCTACGCGAAGCTCGGTGTGTATCCTGGGGATACACAGACACAGGATGGAGTACACGACCGTGTACTCCCTCACCCGGCCAGGCGTGGTCACCAGCGCAGGTCACCCCATGTGCAGATTGCATGGGTTGGAGTACACGAGTTAGTGACCATGTACGGGCACATGGCCAGAGTACACGGGGCCAGCCCCAGTGACCCAGAAACGGCGTGTCCATACTACACACCGTGTATAAAGTTTTCTGCATGACCAGCCTTTGACATGGGCCATTGTACACGGGCGGTACCCGGGGTCAGACAACACGGCGTGTATCATTTCTACACGCCGTGTACTTTTTGGAGAACAACTTTTTCCTTTTATTCACCGTGCCTTGAACATCTTTCGTTTGGGTTAGTGCCCCTTCTTCTTTTCCCCTGAAGTCCAGGCATCATTCCCTCACACTGGATTATGATCCCTTCAGCAAGACTTTTCTGTGATAGAGTCAGGCATCTATCCAAGAGGCCCAGATCGAGATCCTCTATTCTTTCCAGACCCCAGGTAGAGTCAGGCATCGGCATGACCAACTTTTCCGGGCATTGATCCTCTACCTAGCAGGTGAATTACGGATGAGTCGCGGTATCCTCCATGGCCCTGGCTGTGATCCTCATCTGTGTATTGAGATCTTTCCCACTCAGGAGTGTGTCTCCCGTAATGAGTGCTTCTATCTATCGTAACCCTTCCACTCAGGAGTGTGTCTCCCGTAATGAGTGTAGCTATATCTCGTGACGGTTCCCGACGAACATCACTTCTCGTACGGACGTCATCAGAAATATAAGACTCATGGAGTGTGTTCTCTCGGAATGAGCGCATCATGGAATCTTCAAATGGAATTCCTTGCGGGGGTATGCGGTTGTGTGAGTTGTCTCTAGACCACGGTCCTGGGTTTAGAGTATATATGGATGGTTTAAATGTTCTGTAAACATATATTATACATAGCTGACTGTACCTTTACTTTGTGTACTGCTTTGTGGTTTTCAGGGTCCTCTACTGAGTGTTGTTATACTCACCCCTGCACGGGCTTTGCCCACACGTCTGGTGTCTTGTGCAGACGAGAAGCCTTTTGACAGAGTCCAGGGAGGACCAGGACAGGACTGAGCTTTCTGAGTTTCCTACAGGTCGAGGTGTCCCTACGGCTACTAGCAGCAGTCCCAGTAACTTTGTGCTTACATGATGGACTTTGTAGTTTTTCAGACTCTTGTTTTTGGTGGTCTTGTATTCTGGCCCAGTTTGCTTTTACAGTACTCTACCTTTTGTCGTGCTCTGTTGGTTTGGTTTAGTTGTATGCATGCATTTTTGTTCCTTAGTATTTTATATTTCATCATTTGTGGGCTTGGAGATGTGTGTGTGTGTACAGGTACTTAGGTAATGCCTCCCATGTTAGTGACATGCCTACTCGGTTCTAGTCACCAGCCCTTGGCCTATTGGAGGCGGGCTTGGGGAGTCACATCACAGGCCCCACCGGGATGGGTTGTGACAATTACACACCATTTTAAGCATGGGGATTACCCTTAAACACCTATTGTTACCCTTTTTCCCCCTTTAAAACCTAGGATCTACCCTTATGCATCAAGAGAATCCATCTTCAAACCCTTACAATTATCAGTCTTTACCCTTATATTGTCTTTCAAACCCAAATACTACCTTAAAGAAATGAACATAAACATTACCATACCTTTATATATCACAAGTGGTATATTTATTCATCCCATATAAATATAGAGATATCCTTATATGACATTTAGAGACTCTAGCTTACCTCTAGAAGAGAAGTGGGTCTTCCGACTTACCCTTTGGTGGGTAGATAAAACCTCATGTTTCCCCTATGAAACTACAATGTTACCATTATTATATATTTAAGAACTCCATTTTACCTTTACACAGATCATGAAACCTTGATATTACCCTTATGTAGGTCATGTATTAAATCCTAACCATACATAAGGACTATTTTATCTTTAACAATAGTTGTAAGACCACTTTCCCCTTATGCAGGGTTTTAAAAGGCATCTTACCCTTACATAACACTTTTAAATATAGAGTAACCTTTAAAAAACCTAAAAAATAAATGTTTAATGGTAATATTTAAGGAAAAATGTATTTTCACATAAGAATAGTTATTATATTCAAAATATGGTTTTAAGAAAATTTAATAAATTTAAAATATTACAAATTTTGTTTGTAAACCTTATGAAAATATCTTATGGAACATGTGTTATTAATCAATCTCAATAAATTTTCATCACCACTTGCTTTTTTCATTGATCCAAAATATTTACAAGAATGAACATTTAAGTGAGATTCAAATGAAATTTCTCATTTTTTTAGTAACCTAATTAACCCCTAGTGCTTCTCATTGTGATTTTTAGGGACTTTAATTTGGTATCATAACTAATATCTCATAAGGATACAATGTATTTTTTATTGATTACATTTTTTATTGATATTTATGTTGATATTATAATTTATGTCACTTAAAAGGGTATTACCATATTAATTTTAAAGGGATTTAATATATGGAAAGAATGTACTGTTCTATATATTATATCTATTTTCATAGATTTATATAACAATATTTTGAATAAATTTATGATAATTATATCAAAACAATTTATCAAAAAATAATACTTTTTAGGATAATTATTTTAATGTGTTTACCATTGATAAGATCAACAATATCTTGATTGACTATGAGATAAGGAGGATACCATCCTTAAAGAAGAAATATAATTATGAAAAGGATAATTATTCAAATCCAATAATAGCTAAAAAGATTGATTCTAAAAGGAATATTGATGAGGATATGGTTGTTGAAAACTATCACATAAACTTCAATAAGTATATAATTTTTTTATCTAATGGAATACAATGTGGAGACGGTATGTATACGAGAAAAATTAGATTTTACTATTTTAATTATGGAGGGATATGACATTTTTAATTTAGCTTCCCTAACCTGGAATAATAATATGAATATGGTGATCAATTTAAATGAACATAAATGAGAAAAAAATATGATTACTGTATGTAATGGAGGGAAATTATTAAAAAGAAAGGAGAAAGAAATTTGATTAATGAAAAGTAATTTTATCACATAAAATTATATGTCATCATGTTAGGTGGAAAGTGAAAAATATGAGGAATATTAAGATGTTAAAGGAGTTTAAGATTTTATGAAAAAAAATTCAAAAGAACCCTCTAACAAATAAGAAGGAAGTATTTAACAAGAAAATGAAGTTAATGAGACACCAAAATTGTTCCATTTAATAATGGATCCTATGGTTTGTTTTAAATATTTATTAAACTGAAAATGGATAAATTAACATTGAAAAAGTACAATGATTCATTAAAAAATTACTATAATGATCCTAAATTATGTGAAACATGTTAGGAAGGAAGCTGTATATGTGAATAAAAGTATATATATCATTATAATGAAGTAATAAACAAGATTATTTAGATAAATGTTTTTATCTTTGTTTCCACGAATGAGAAGTTTAATATTATTAGGGAAAATCTGATAAAAACTGAAACATGTTTAACAAAATATTAAGCTGTGTTCAAAAATAATGTCAAAGAAATTAGAGAATTTTATAAATCCATGTATAAAGTTGATTATTCCGACAAGTATCTTTTATATTTTTTAATGGTTCCTTGAAATAATATTTTAGACAAAAAATATTACAAGTAAATAAGTGAAAATAGTGTAAAGGAAGTAAACAATGTGATTAATTCAATAAATAAAGTAGACATACCAATTTTTACATCAAGTGGTGGTGTCAAAAACTAGAAAAAATGTATGGTTTGGAGAAAGAAATATTTTTTGGCTATCTTTGGGGACAATACTAGGGAAAGGAGATCATTACTATGTATGATGATGTTTTTCAAAACCAATATGTTCCAAATTCTATGAAACATTTATGATCATATTTTGAAGAATATTGTACTCAACCAAGGATATTTTGGTTTGAAGGAGGATTTTGGTCATTTAGAGTTCATGGACACAATGAATATGTGTGGTAATATAATATGTCCCCTCCCTTCAATAAAAAAGACACATTGAATTAAGGTGGATAGATTTTGGATATAAGGGAGTCAAACCAATAAAACAATCAAAGGATAAAGTGAAATTTCATTATTATTTTGATTATCTAAATGAATCTTATTGTAGGTGTGATCAATATTGAAATAAATCATAATTGTGTCTCATGATAAATTTATAGCATTTGAAGGATAATAAAAAATATATAAATCTATTAAAGGGATGAGTGATCAAGAGAAATCTATGGATATTAAGGTTCCATACAATTCTTGGAAAGGTAAAAAAAATTGAATATTGGATAGTGATATGATATCATAGATTACAAAAAAATATCCTAAAGGATATCTAGAGTTATAATAAAAAATATGTTACTTTTTAGAAATACTGGATCATTTAATATTAAAGGTGTTGTAGGAACCAAAATTGACATGGAATAAAATTTAGTTAAATTATATTCTCTATATCAATTGGTTGATGCAAAATCTATTGAGTGTATCTAAACTCATGATTATGGGAATGCGATCTACAATAATTTATGTTTCATTAAATAGATAATGATGTAATGATCATTATTAAAGGACAATGAAAAATCAGTGATATATTTTATTTTAGAAGTGATCATAACACTTATTGTTTGAGTGGAAATTAATAGCATGAGATTTGATATAAAAAACTATTGAATTTGGGTCAAAATAGATTTATACAATTATTAAAAATGAAGCTAAGAGACTTATACTGAGGATGATTCATGAGAAAATCAACACTTATGAAGTGTTTCATAGAGGTACTATGAAAATAAAGAGCCACAAGAAGTTAGAGATCTGAAAAAGAGGCCTCTTGAATAGATACAGTCGAATGTGTATGGTCTTATGATCCTGAAATCAACTAATGTAGATAATTAATTTATTAATTTTATTAATGATTTTTATTTTATGAATTATTTTTACTTTATCCTTTGTATATATAAAACTATTGAGAGGTTTATGTATTTTTAGAAGATGTATGGGAAATCAAGTTTGTGTTGTTATAAAAAAAATTTATTCCAAATATGGATATGGATACAATAATTATTAATTTAGGAATATCATGAAAATCATGGGATATAAAATGAATATAGTGCCTCACATGAACCATTAAAAAATGGAGTAACTAAATGGAAGAACTAGAGTTTGGTGTACATTAAGGGAATTATGTTAATAGATAATGTCACTACAAAATAATTTTAGAGACATGATATAAAATTCAAAATATATATTAATAATCAATTCTTAGTTGATCCAAATTCACTTAATAATCCATAGGATATGTTTTTTTGGGATGAATTATAACATGAATAGTTTTAATGTATGTTTGAATGAGACAACCACCTTATCACTGTGGTTTTTATTTTATATTAATTTGTAAGTTTGAGGCTCACTTTTATGTTTCCAAAGATTTTTTTCCAAAAGATGGAAAATTTTGATGTTTCTTTTGGTTCATGGTTAATTTGTTTGATATTAGGGAAACCATGCGAGTCTGAGGAGTATCCTTATGGGTCCTTTAGGGAGTTTTGGGTGTAACACATAGCTTTCTCAATTTTCGGTACACTATGTTATAAGCATAAAAATCTTCTTAGTAATTGGACAATGTCATTTGAAATCATTAGTGCACAGTCTATCAAACCATGAAACACCTAGGAGAAATCATGTTGAGAGTGGTTTCCCTAGATAGTTCATTTCACATGATTGGTAATGGTTAAGAAAATAGTTCATTTTAACAATGTGTTCTACTCATGTTTTTTTAAATTTTTTGTTTTTATTTATTTATTCCAATTCATTTTTAAAATACAAAATATAATACCCTCACCTATATACCCTCCTCATCCCCTTTTGCAATCCCATTTGGAGAATCACACTTCACTCGGAATCCTCCCCTACCAATGGCCTCTCATACTATTAAATACCTCTAGATACTTCATCCTCTACCTTGTGTGGTGCCACCATCCTCCTCCCCCCTCTACCTCATATGACACCCCACACCAGGCCACCATCCACTCATGCCACACACTTGGAAGAATCCCCTCATGCGCACGAATCCTCCCACTCAACCTCTATCCACCTCAAGTTCTACTTGATTTTCCTATAAGATATTCAATAGGTAAACCTTCATTACCTCATTTTATTTCTTATCCTTCCCTATATATCCATATTTTATTCCTCCCACGAATCCTAATCACTTATGTGGTTCAGATTAGGGTTTGGGATGGTTCTAAAATTTTATTTTTGGGTATTTTTGGTTTTTTGTAAGGTGTTATTGTTCATGGAAGCCTAATCCTTCATAGATGACATGATTTAGATTTACACAACATGGTTGCAGCTCAATTTCCATTGGTTTGAGAGAGGAGATTATTTGATATCACTTTATATTACATGCCTATAATTTCAAGATGTTTCAAAATGGTTTAACTTTAAAATTATGTTTAAATGTATAACCCATAAGGGGATAATTTGTGATAAAAAATCATTTAATACTTTTCATGGGATTTGAATCAATGCCAAGTGTTTTTGAAAAAACTAGGTTGTATTTAAAAGAATTATTTTGGTTTTTAAATCATTGATAATAACCGACATGATGTTTTTAAAATGTCTTCTTGAAATTAAATTTTTTCAAAATTCATTTTAGATTTTTTTAAAGTTATATAAATGTTTAAATTATATTGGTTGATTTCGAAGGGGCGAGTTAATACATGTGGATATTATTTTGAAACTCATTATTATTTTGAATATTTTGAAAGGGAATTTTAAAAAATGGAAGATACACTTTCCATTTGTGTTTCAAAAATGTTTTAATGAATTTTTTAATCATTAAATACAAATATTCAAGTGATGTCCTATTTTTAATTTTATTAGAATGAGTTTTTATAAGTTATGTGAGACCCAATGGAGCTCCTCTATGATTCATATGGATTATAGTGGAAGGTTACCCCATGTTGGGATATTTACTTTGATTAATTATATATTCTTATTATGGTTGTTTATGGGGTTGATTTTGTGGGTGGTATGAGGTGGTTCTAGAGTTTATTTAAATGATTTATACAAGACCATAAAATGAATTATTGTTCAAACATCCTTTTGAATTTTAATTTTCAACCATAGTAAATGTGTTAGGTGACTAAGGTGGCATATAACCTGAATTATTATTGTGATTAGGACTATTTCCCCTGGGATCGAGAGTGATTGTTGTGGGAACATTACCCCATGAGACAAAGTGTTCTCAAGGATTATTAGGGATTGTGATTGCCCTAATGAGGACCATGATATCCTAGGTAGGACCCTATGATCCTCAAATATCTTTAGTCCTATTTTGTTCAGTAGTTTACCATAGGGTTATTCTGAGTCACACTAGCACATATTTAGAGGCCGTTGCTTAGTTCCATAACACTAGGATCCTTTTTTAGACTGTTTAAGAGATTTAATTTGTGTATTGATTATATCCAATATTATTCATTTATTGAATGGAACATATATTATAGAGATTTTTTCTTTTTTATATGACTTGATATAGTGTTTCCTATATGTGCAAAATCTTCCTTATTTGTGTGGTTTCTTTTCAAATTAATTGAAAATGGATTGTGAAATATTTTTGTAGATAGAAAAATGAAATCGATAATTTAGTGTTTTTTCAAAATATTTTTTATAGTTGATTTTGGAAATTGTTATTTAGTGGTAAAAGATAGAAAAATAAATGATTTTAAAATAAAAAACATGTTTGACATTTCAAGAAGGATTTTGGTAATTATGATTAGTTTTTATTAAATGGTTGGTTTTAATGATTATTTTGGAAAATTTGGGGATAAATAGAGAAGTATTTGATTCTTTAAATGTGTATTTATAAAGGTGTTTTTTTCTGAAAATTCATTAAATTAGGCCTTTAAAATAGTGTTTTTTCCAAGTGGTTTGGGATAGAAAAATGGTGTTTTTCAAGTGATTTTTTTTTTCATTTCAGAAAAATCTTGGAAAAAAGTTTTGAGGAAACTTGTGTTGTGTTGTTGGTTATATTATAGGGATATATTGAAATTTTTTATTTTTCTATTATATTTGAAACTCCCATTATTAGGATGTTATAGGAAGTTGACTGCATAGTTTATGGAGGTTATGGTGTCCAATTGAGTTATTATGTGCTCTCACTTATTTTATCCCCATTAAAGGTTCTTGGTTAATGTTTAGACCACTCCTTAAACATTTATTTATCTAAGTTTTCTTATATTTTTTGTACATTTGGATAGAAGTGGCCATTAATTAATTATAGTAGGACATACTATTATTATCATAGAGGGTCCTTCCGGCTATTCCATTTCTTTACCTGGACCCATTTGGGATTTTTCTACTTTATATGGATGGATGGTATCTAACCATTCTAGTTGGTGAATAAAATCCATTGGGTGGGTGTATTTTCTTTATAGGATAGGGAGATTGGGGTAGTGAGGAAGGCTATTAGTGTTTTTGTTATTTACTTATTTCTTATATTATATTGTTTATTTACTGTTACCTACCTTACTTTTAGATTTATTTATATCTAGAACATGTTTAATAATTTCTTAGAAATTATTATTTAACTTTTTTTTATAATTTAGGAATCATTCATAGAGTGAATCCATAGATTCTAAGGCACTAGTCATCATCCCATGGGGATCTGGGTTTCCCTTCAGATAGAAAGAATAAAACAGTTCATTATAAATGTTATCAGAGCTGAGTTTTTCAATGGGGTTTACGTTTTGGACCCCCTATTGTTATTTGTGTTTTTTTAGTTCAGAGGTATGTTTTTTGGGTCTCTAGTGGTAGGTGTGGGGTGAGTGTCATGAGCTATTTCTCTCCATGAGACTCGAGTTTCCATGGGTAGTTGGGATTTTTCCTTGATTTTGGTTTTCTATTTGTTTGAGTTTTTTATTAAGGTTTGATTCCAACAGAGGTGGTATTTGATCATCTATTTAATGGATTGTGTTACCTAATAGGATTATGTTTGATATTCATTATGACGATGTAGAAGGGGAAATCAAAGTGTGAGGTTGGCTTGTAGGGCCTAAAAAAGCATATGAAAAACAAAATTTTTATTTTCGATAATTGTAGAAAAAAATGAATGATTGGAATGTGACTATCAACAATGTGGGAAAGACAAGAAATGTTCTTAATCATGATTTTTTTTCTATTTAGACCATTTCACCCATGGATTTCCTAGTTCATGTTAGGGAAATGTGATATGGATCATGGGTCATCTTATGATGTGTTGGGATCTTTGGATGTAATTATTTCGAGGATAATTTCATGTATTTGTTTATTTTTTTGTTCATGTGATGTGAAATTCATTTATGTGGGTGAAAATGGATTTCACAAGAAATATGTTTTTGGTTTTTAAGAAAGACCTTTAGGATTCATTGTAAAATGATGTTGGTTTTATGAAATGTTTTGATACATTTTATTTGATATGGAATTTAGAAAATGTTTTATGTCTGATTGGTTTTTGTAATCATATGACAATGGTGTTTTAAAGGATGAGTTTCATATTTTATGAGAAAATAGTGATATATAAATTTATTTTATGCAATGAATGGTATTTCACCCTTGGTCTGCATATTTTAAAACAGTGAAAGTGATTTGAAAACTATTTTAGAAGGAATGTATTAGATTTATTTTAAACATAGAATGGTGTTTAGGTTTTAAAACAAGTGATGTTTGTTTTGAAAATGTTTATGAAAATATTTTAAAAATAAACAAGTTGTATAATAGAATGATGTTGGAGATTTAAAAATATTCCCTTTTGATTATAAAAGTAAAAAGGCCAAATTTTAATGGTTCTATGTGTTTTAAAATTTGATTTTGGTAAAGCCTCTCTTGTTTTGGTTATACTGTGTTTTTTCCACCTTTTGTGTCTTGGTACTTTTTTTAATTATATTTGGGACATGGTCACATGAGGGTTAATATACCATGTTGTTTTGATGTCAGACTTGAAAAAATGTTTATTATAAAAGTTGGGTGTTTAAATTAAAGATTCTTTCTCCTTAAAGTTAACACTACCTAGGTTTCAATTGGAGTTGTAGGTGTAGTTTCTTTCTTAGAGTGTCATGTTTTTTATAAATATGAGAATTTTTTCCATTAATACTTGTTTTTTATATTGTTGGGTTCAATGGTTTATTCATATTAGATTTAGTTTGGTAGTGAGATTAGTCAATATTAGATTTTCTTGGAGACCCTTTAGTGAGATCTATTTTGAGGGGTTTTCTGGTTGATCTTGGAGATGTTCAAGGTTTTATTAATGAGTGTCCATAATTTGGTGCAACTTTTGTGTACTTTTTTACATCCCATTTTAGTGGAATAATTATTTTGGGTTTTGAGATCATTGATTTTGGAGAGGTCTTGGATTAAGGAAGCCTCAACCCTTTGTTTCTTGGGAGATTACTTTGTTTCTAGTTTTTGGTGGTGTTCATTTTTTGAATTTGTTAATGCCTCATTTATTGATTTTTAATATTTCCCTTGTATGGTGTAGATAATTTAATGTATATTATTCATTAGTTAAGATTTGTTTAGAACTTGGGGTGCATGTCTGGAAACATGGTATGTAGTTTTATTTCAGTTTGGGCTGTGTATGCCATCTGGTTGTGTTTTAAATCAAAATTACCCTAGTATGGTATTATAAGGAGTTGGATTTAGAAACCCAAATATGCCATATGTGGTATTTAGTTTATAACCCTATAATTTTTTTGAATCATGTTATCTATTGTGAGATCATTACATAGATTCCATGTTTTGGTTGATCAGGTGTTGAGAACCATTGGGTATGTTTTCATAAAAGTGCTATTATTATTGTTTGGAACTATTTGATTTTGTATGCCTCAGATTCAAGTGATTTATTATATTTTATGTTAATATGTTTGAGTTTATTGATCCCATTTGTGGTTTTTGGAACCAGATGATTTTAGCTTTCTTTATCTTGTGGAGTTTTGTAATTCCATTTGGGGATTTTGGGAATGTGGTTAGATGGTGAGGTTATCTTATTTTGAGGAAAAGGCATCCAATTATTCCACTATTTTAGTTAATTCCTAAATGTTGTGGATACTGATGTTTGATGTTAGTTTCTTTTGATCTATATTTATTATTGGTTGATAATCAATTCTACATTAGGATTTAACATATTTGTTTGAGAATTTCTCATTTTGTTAAAGAATTTCATAAAATTATTTCCCCTTTTGACATATACTTAGACAACTGTATTTTTGGGAGATAAAGAGATATAATGTGAATTTTGTGATATTATCCATGTCACAATGGTTTGAATTTTATATTATTTTAGGAGTATAAGGACTACTTTGTGTTTCCCAAGACTTTCGTCAAAAAATAGTGAAAATTTTGACTTTTTTACTTTGGTGTGAAATAAAAGATCATAGTTTATGGTAAAATATTTTGAGCCATAATAGTAAATGTGTCGTAACTTTAGTGGTTAATGAGTGTAGCACAAAGATTACTTATGGTATGGTAATTCATGCACCAAGTGTACGGTTTTTTTTACAATTTGAAATTTCTGTTTGGAAAAATTGGTGCATGGTTTTTCCAACTGTGTGATGCTACATAGAAACCATGTGAGTTAGGGTTTTCATAGATAAATCCTTGCACAAGGTTGGTTCCCCATTTGGGAAACAATAGGGACAAACTATGTGGTCTACCTGAGTTTTTTTTTTGAATTTTGGTTATTTATTTATTTATTATAATTGTTTTTAAAACCCCAAATATAATACACTCACATGTATCATCTCTTCACCCCTCACAAAACATATCTTAAATAATACCCCTTCAAAACACCTCATCTTCCCATTGACAACCTCCCTCTCTATGATAACCCCCTAGCTACTTTATCCTCCCCCTCATGCAGAACCACCCTCTTCCTCTACCCACTCCCTCATGTGACACACCCCAACATGAAACCATCCTCTCATACAAAGAAACAAATAGAATCCACTAATGAATATTCATGAACTCCTTCCTCCGCTGATTCTAGCTAATTTTCCTTTGCGATCTTCAAAAAGTAATCCTGTTTCCTCCTATATTTTCTTCTCTTTCTATATCTTACGTGATTTTCATCCACAATTGACTACTAATCACTAACATGGTTCATATTATGGTTAGTTATGGTTATCAAATTATGTTTTTGGGAATTTAGGTTTTGGAGGGATGTGTTTTTTCTTGTGGTAGCCTTCAACTTCTAAGGGACATGATTCAGATATCCATAACCTAGTTCTAACATTATTAGATTTGGTCTGAGGTATGGGGTTAGTTGATATAACTTTATATTATGTGACTATAATTTATTAATATTTGAAATTGGTTTATAATTTGAATTATTTTTTATATGTAAAACCCATGATGGTATAATTTTTAATAAAATTTATTTTAAATCTTATCATTAGAAATGAATCCATGATAGGTGTTTCTAAAAAAGATTAGTTTTTTAAAAGAATTATTTTGGTTTTTAAAGTGTTGGTAAGAACCAAATTGATTTACTTAAAAAATTTTCTTAAAATTAAATGACTTTCAAAATGGGATTTGTATCTTTTTAAAATGTTGAAATTGTTTATGGGGATTTTTTTTCATGTTGAAAAGTGGTGTGTGAGTTGTTTTAATTTCCTTATCCTTGAGTATGGAATGATTTACTGTGCACACCTTTTTTTGACTAGTTATGGCGATCTTTTATTGGGTAGGTGAACAAGGAGGTTGATGCCTTGAACTAAAAAAGAGACCAGGATTGTTTCCCCCGGGACTGGGCCCCTTAGACTGAGTGTGCTCATGGGTGGTTGGGGATTGAGAGAACCTCAATGGGGATTGTGAGATCCCAGGGATATCTATCTGTGACTCAACCTATTTGTAGTCACATTATGTCCAATGGTTTAGGTGAGGACCATTATGAGTCATGATAATTCCTTTTAGATCCTTTCAGTTAGTATGATGACCCTAATATTATTTATTAAGATTATTTATGGGATTTAATTTGTGCATTGAAATTTTCCCCAAATATTATTCTATTGAATGAAACATACGTTCTTTTCCTTTATTATCCCCTGTTTTTTGATTTGAAAATGTGGTGCATGCCTATTTTCCATCTTCCTTTTTTGCGTGGTTTATTATCAAATTATATGAAAATGTATTATGAAAATTTTTTAAATAAAAAAGGAAATTTGGAATTTAAATATTTTAAAAACTATTTTTTAAAAATGAGTTTGTAAAGAGTAATCTTTTGAGAAATGTAAGAAAATTATTTTCAATAAAACTAAAAGTGTGTGTGAGTTTTCAAAAATTATTTTATTCTATTATGCATATTTTATATTAAGTGGTTAGTTTTTGATATTATTTTTGAAATCCATGTGATAAATTTAAATATCTTTGTATTTTTATTTTGTTTTTATAAAATAGGTGTTTGTGAATTTGATTTAATGTAGGAATTTGGAATGATGCCTTGTACAAGTGGTCTGGTATAGAAAATTGTGTCTTCTAAGGGGTTCATTTTGTGTAATAAAAATATTGTAAAAGACTTTTTTTTCACATATGTGATGTGTTATTTTTTACTTTATATAGTTGTATAGAAAATTAATACTTTTCTATTGCATTTCAAACTAATATGCTTATAATTTAATATTAATGTAGTTTCAATGTGTTGTGGTGGCCTACTAAGTGCCTATGTGTATACACCTATTTTGTCTAAATTAAAGGTTCTTAGTTGAATATAGGATCACCATTTGTGAATTGGTTTATCTGAGGTCATTTTGAATATTCCATATTCACATTGTTATTCACATTACATTATTTTAGATATTTCATTTTCCTAGAATGTCTGGAAAGATATTCCTTTTACATATATTGTACCATTTAGAATTTTTTTTTCTTTCTATAGAAGGAGGGTAACTATAGATATTGGTGGGAAAATAAGATATATTGGGTGAGAGTCTTTTCCTAACATGAGAGGGAGTCCAAGGTGGTGAGTGAGGTTTTTGGTTATTGATCAATTTATAGATTTACTATATTTTTCTTTATATTTATTATTACCTTATTTATATTAAATTTTATTTATCTCCACTACATGTTTATTACTTTATTTCCTCTTCTTATTTATATTTTTACATGATTTCATAATAATTCCTAGAGTTCTTCCTATGATTCCCATGAACATGTCGCTAGCCTATGTGGATTGGGAATGCTCTTTAGGCCTCTGGCGGGATGGTTTGGGCATTTGTTAGATGTATGGGAAATAATAGTTTTTTATAGACAATTTATGTTATGTAAATATTAGACAAATAAATTTAGGAAAATTTGATAAATGATCCAAATAGGGGATATTTATTATATATACACAAAGTGGGAGGACATATAAATCTCCCAATAAGTATACAATGAAAAAAATTAAAAACGTTGAGGAGATAGTAATGGAGAATCAATATTTTGGATGAAATTAAAGAAGCTCATGAATATTATGATGGATAATAGAGTATAAACTAATTTGATAAAATAATTTATCAAAGTACCCAAGATGATCATGATTTTTAGTCAATTTATATATATTTAATGTATATATTTTAATTATTAAGGACATTTAATTTAATGATTAATTATTAGTTTTTTTCTAATTTGAGTTCTAAAATCATTAAAAGGAATGATTGAAACAAAAATTAAGAAATATTTAATTAATTTTTTAATGGAAAAATCAAAAAAGTAAATAAAATGAGTAAATATTAAAAATATGGAAGTTTGGCCATCAATATGAGATCATGCTTGCCTCCGTGAGGTATCCAACCAATCATGATAGTACCTTGTTTAGAAAAAGATAGGAGTGTATAGAGGAATAAAGGACTTGGTAGTTCTTGAGAGATGTTCTCATGTAGTGAAACACAAAAAGGGGGTTGGGGTATAAGGAAGTACCATAGAGAGACAACTGTGTGCCTTGGCTTGTCTGGGTTAATACATTAGTTACCTCCAATTCTCACTTCAGATGTGGGATTGAAAAATTATAGGTTACCATACACTTTCCAAAGTACTAACAATTTGGTTCTAGTCTCTCACAATCTACTATGTTTTTTTCTTCATACTACATCTCTTCAAACATGCACCATGAAAAGACATTGTGGAAGATAATGAGGGAGTTTAATACTATTTTTTTGGGTGAAAAAAATCCATTCCACCACTATAGAAGCATGAAATAATTCAATTAATTCATGTATTATGTTTTATGATGCCACTGTATAGAATAGAGATTATTGAAACTTGTGGATTATTTCTTTTACGTTCATGGGAATCCCACATGCCAACTGGGATACATGATAGTTGAAGAATAATTTAGATAGATAATTAATGTCATATCTTAGTGGTTTAAACCGTTCCTATGAATCTATTAATTCATGAATGAAACATTTATTTATAGTTCAAATCACACCAGTTGGGTTCATACTATAAATAGTGTTATTTAAAAGTCATTAGGTAGTTTCAAAAAAGTCATGGATGAATTCATAAGAAAGAATAACTTTTCTAAAATATGAAATATATTGAAGGTGTTCTTGGTGTGTATCGAACTTTGACTATTAATTCATAGATCTATGAAGGTTAAAGGATTTTTTTAACATTTTAGAGACTTCTACTAACATAAGAAGATTGATAATGGTTTAAATAAAATACTAGATATTTTTTAATATTAGTTCTCCAACTGAAAACATCCATCATTCTATAAAGTTTTTGGTCAGAGGAAATTAAAAAACATTATCATGTGAGATATGTAGAGGAAATTATGCTTCATTTACCAAGAAAATATCATTATTAGAGGATATGGTTCAACAAATAAAGTTGAAACATTTGGTAATACTTTTCTTATAAATAAATAAGCAGGTTCTTTCTACAAGGGGATATCCTGATATAGAAATAGAAATAAGGGATGCTGCTAAAGTTTCTACTTTTTCCATATTTTGGAAATTAATTCATATAGAAATTTTATTTTTCCTACATCTCATTGATTGCATGGGGGGTTAGTTTTTGCTACAACATGTTTATAATTAAAGGGATTTTAATATTTTATGGTATTTTAATTTTCAATAATAGTCTATATGTGATTGATGATTTCATTAATTATTTTAAATATATCCTTAAATATTTGTGCATGAACATTGTATCTGGATACGAGGGAGTAATTTTTTAATGAATGAACTAGTGTGTATCTCTCCATAACCATTCAATGTCTAACACACTATGATAAAACAATTTCTCTATTAACCAATATCCTTAATGAAGTGAAGTACCTAACCACGGGGAAAAGGTATTGTCTTGGATACATTGTTTTTACCCGAACCAAGGGACTCACATAGAGATTATTCTGATAAATTTACATTTTATAATTCATTATTTTGTACTTCATTACTTCATTATCCCAAATTTATAATTTCCCATAACATTCCATCTTTTGTGATATTCTAAATCCTATATCTATCTCTACTTATTCAAAATTAATGTATAAGTAGTTATTTAATTATAGGTTTTAAGTCTTAACTATTTAATTGAATAATTTTACACATTTTATCTATGATTTCTACCTCAGGTATGGAAATAATATACTTTTTTTCAAGTGTTTTAATGTTTTTTAGTTTCATGTTTATAAATTTTTAATAATTATAACCCATACAGAAGTATTGATGCTCTAGTGATGATTAATATTGTTGTGGAAGGCCAAGATCAAGGGGGATTTAATTTTTTTAGAAATAGAAAACATATAAATTCTAAAAAATCCCTTTGAAATAGAATTAATAGTTTAGATTCTTGAATAAGTTTGAAAAATTCAAATCATACCATATTTCATTAATAAGTTGAACCAAATATTGTTAACAAATCATTACAACCTTAACATGGAATTAATATAATAGAATAAATGATAAATAAAATTAATAATAAGAAATAAGAATTTGTGTTATGTACAAAATATGAGAATGTAATTGAAAAAATGGGTTTCTCAAATTATTCTCAAGGGGAAGGGAGATGTAGAACAGAACAAAGATCATCTAGTTTTTAATGTACTACCACAAAACTGAGTTTTCACAGTGCCACCCTTTATCAGTGCTAAAAAAAAGTGCTGATAAAGGGGGTGCCTTTATCAAGGCTAAAAAAAGCGCTCATAAAGGGAAATTTTAATAGCGCTAAAAAAGCTTTGTCAAAAGTCACCCTTTATCTGTGCTTTTTTTAGCGCTGTTAAAGGGGACCCCTTCATTAGCACCTTTTTTGAAGCACTGACAAATGGGGGCTTTATCAGCACCTTTTCCTAGCCCTGATAATGTTTATATTAAAAAAATTATGAAAATTAATATATTGTTATATAAGTATATTTATAATGGTATAAGTATAATATATATTTTAAATTTGTCATAGATAAGTATAAATAGACTATTACATTTAATATATAATAAATTTAGTGAAAATGGATTTAGAATATTTTAAAAAATATTATTAATTAACAATTTTCTGTTGAACCCTCTGGAATTAAGTGTCTTTATTGTGTTTTGATAATCCCAGCCATTCTTTCTTTATATCTTGATTAATCTTAATACATTCCAAATATACTTTAGTATATGTTGTTACTTTCATTATGTTTAAATTAAGTATTTTGAATTATCAGATATATGTTTACTATGAATTAACTCATTCTGCCAAGTGAATGCTCAAACAGTTTTCAGCTACCGTTACAAACTAGCTACCGATAGAGAACAGTAGCCACCGTTATGGATTAGAGCTACCGATATGGAGTTCACTGATACATCAAGCTCACCGGTACTCAAAGATCACCACTACATCAAAGTCTACCAATACAGAATATCAAGTCTACCGATAGAGTTACAGTTACAAGCTCACCGGTACTAAAGCCTACCACTACATCGAAGTCGACAGCTACCAATACAGAGCAACCGATATGCTGAAGTCTACCAATATGCTGAAGTCCACCATTATGAAAAGTCAACCGATAGAGACTTACCGCTACCAATACAAGGCAGAGCCACAACTACCATTACAAGTCTACCGTTACTGATGCGATCAAATCTACTGTTACAGCTACTGATACAAAGTCCACCGTTACAAATGAAGTCTACCGATATAGACACCTACTGTAACACAAGTCTACTGATATCAAGAGCTACCATTCCAGAGACAGAACCCGACACTGCTTTAATTTCTTTATCTTTGTTTAATCTAACCAATGGTCATATCAGGTATATTTTAATACACTATCATTTATTTAATGTGTGCTGTTGGATGTTAGGGAACCGTACCTCATACCTGCAAAAAGTAAATCATCGTTTGCCGGAGCACATGGTTTAACTAAAGGAAGGATGTTCTACTACAAAAAGAGACATATAGACGAATACACAGAGATATACAAACCACAAGGTGTGCTGGAAGAACAACAGAGTGTGAATGCAAAGAGACGACTAAACTTACACAAAGAAATCATTCATTACTGCATACCAGTGGAGAGATGAGAACGAGAACATAACCCGAGAGCTTCATCGACTGTCTCTACACCTGGAAGTCAAGGAAACAAATGATACTCTGTTTTCCAGACAAAAACCAGAAGAGGACTCAGATCGAATTCTGATCAATCAAAGGAGTCTAGAACTGCACAACAATCACTAGAGCCATTTCTAAACTCTAAATTTTTGCTCTATGATTTATCTTTTTACGTATTGAGAAGTGTGTGTTATATGCGGTATTTTACACACACACTGTCTCCTGTAATCTAACTGGAGGATTTGTAAATCCTCACTCAACTCTCATACTTTTATTTCCCACTAGGATAGTGGTAGAGGTCGTGCTTGACCTGGACAACTGATTGCTGTTGTTTTTGTTCCCACGGATAACCGTGGTAGAGGTCTTGGACCTGGATAGTTTTATACTATTGTTTATCCCCGATCCAGGGTGTGGATCACTTTTATATAAAGTTTTGAGAGGACTAAGTCTCAGCTTGAGGCTGAACCTCTTGGTTAAATCTGCTGTGCTTATTTATTTTCAAAGTTATTTTTATTCTGCTGCTAATTCTTTAAAACCAAAATTATTTTTGAAGCTACTTTGATAATTAAACTCGCAAGTGTTTATATTAGTTGTAAATCAGTAAGTTAGTTTCAATAGTTAATCAAGTCTGCTGATTTGATTAACTGGGAACTAATCAATCCCTTGAGAACCTAACAGAGCATTTACTTTGATATAAATTCACTATAGTTTAATTCTATATTCTATTTGGGGGATTTTAACTCAAATTTTTAAACAGAAATTTTAAATTGGAACTCAATTCACCCCCCTCTTGAGTATCCACTCTGACAAACATTTGGTATCAGAGGGTATTTAAAATATTTTTTACTCTGTTTTTCAACTGTGATTTTAGTTGTATTTTAATGTTCTTAAAATTTATGTTATTTCTAAATTTTTATCTCTTTAAAATCTTTGCTTTAATTTAGTTATCATGGACAATAGAGTTGAAGGTGTTGCTACCAACAGACCACCATTTTTCAATGGAACCAACTATGATCAGTGGAAAATCAAGATGAAAATTCATTTAGAGAGCATGGGTTTTGATATTTGGACTGCTATAGAATCTAAATACAAAATACCAACTACCGTTAGAACTACTTGGAATGAAGATACTAAGACAACCTACAATAATAATTGTAAAGCTATGAATGCTTTGTACTATGCTTTAGGAGATGAGGAATTTAATAGAATATCTTCTTGTAAAACCGCTTATGAAATTTGGGACACCTTAGCTGTTTCTCAGGAAGGAACAACTAATGGTAAGGAGGTGAGATTGAATACCTATACTATTAAGTATGATAATTTTAAGATGAAGCCTGATAAACCCATTTCTAATATGTATCTCAGGTTCAATGAAATTGTCAACACAATGACTTCTCTAGGAAAGGATGTTCCAGCAAATGAACAAATCATGAGAATTTTTAGATGTCTACCTGAAAGATGGAGAGGAACCTCTGTCTCCATTAGAGAATCGCGTGACATTAGAGAACTTCCAGTCAAAGAACTAATTGGAAAACTGATGATGTATGAAGAGGAACTCAAAGTAAACAAAGAAGAAGATGATGAACTTAGAAGGAAGTCTGTTTCCTTCAAAACTACAACCTCAAAGAATAAGGATAAGGAAAAGCTTCAAGCTATCAATGAAATTTCAAGCTGTGAAGACAATGAGAGTGATTATGATAGTGATGCTGAGATGGCTCACATTGCCAGAAGATTTAAAAAGTTTTATAGGAAGAAGAAGTTTTTCAGAAAGTTCAACTACAAAGGTAAGTATGACAACAAAGGACATTAGAAAAAGGATTGGAAGAAGCCTGATAAATCAGATGAAGTTGTCTGCTATGAGTGAAAAAGGAAGGGACACATAAAAGCAGATTGTCCAAAGCTGAAATACAAGAAGAAGTATGAATACAAGGATAACAAGTATAAGAAATCCATGAAGGCCACTTGGAGTGCTTCTGAGGATAGTTCTAGTGAATCTGAGGTTTTTGAAACTGAACACAGAAACAAGGCGAACATGTGTTTTATGAAAAACACTTCTGAGGTAACTTCAAAAACTCCTGCTTCTAATTCATATTATTCTAGAGATGATTCTGAATGTGATAACATGTCTAAATCTGAACTGTTTGAATATTGTGATATGTTAGAAGAAACCTGTAATGATCTGAAAGACAAATACAAAGGTTTAAAGAAACAGTATGCTTTAACTGTTAAACATAAATCTGATCTGGTTATTGAAGTAGAAAAGAATGCTCATTTGCTTAAAGAAAACACTGAACTAACATTATCTAATGAGCAACTCAAGAAAGACTTAGAGAAATTTACCAATGGTAAAGATACTCTTACTCAAATGCTATGTAAGAAAATAGCACCTAGATACACTACTGGTATAGGATACCAACCTGGTCAAAGGAAAATTACCCAAACTAGATTTATTCCTAAATCTGGACAGAATGTTGCTAGCTCTGGAACTTCCTATGCTTAGACTAGTTATATTCATAGTTATGGATCTAATAAGGTTTATCTTTCAAAATCTGTTGATTCTAGAAATTTTATGAGACCCATTAGACAAATATGGGTACCTAAAGTGTTATTGGCTAACCTGTTTGGACCCAAGAAAATCTGGGTACCAAAATCATTTCCTGTTTAAATCTATTTTGTAGGAAACCTGCTTAAAGAGCTCCTGTAAAAAGACATAGTACTTGGAAAATGGATGTTCAAGACACATGTCAGGAGACTTCTCATGCTTTAAAAGATTAGTCAGAGTTGATGGAGGGTTTGTCACTTTTGGTGATAACTCGAAAGAAAAAATCATCAGCTTAGGCCAGATTGGTAACACCGACTCAGTATTAATATCTAAAGTTTTATTTGTTTATGGACTTAAATACAATTTGTTAAGTATTTCTCAGTTAGGTGATGATGGTTTTTATGTTAAATTTGAAAATGATTCTTGAAATATTTTTAATTCTAAAAATGTTTTAGTATTTTCTGATTTAAGAAATGAAAATGTTTATGCTGTTGATTTAAATTATTTAGCTAAGCAAAATATTACTTGTTTAAATGCTTTTCATAAAGATTATTGGCTTTGGAACAGAAGATTAGGACACTGCAATGTGAATTCACGTAGAAAACTTTCTAGGAAGAACATAGTTAGAGACCTACCCAAACTTGAATTTCCAGCAGACAAAGTTTGAAATCCCTATCAAAAGGGAAAGCAACATAAATTTTCTTTTAAATCAAAGAAAGAAGTGTCAACTTCTCAACCTATCGAGTTGGTTCACATGGATTTATTTGGACTTTCTAGAGTTTCTAGTTTAAATTGGAACCATTATGTCTATGTTCTTGTAGATGAATATTCTAGATATACTTGGGTATATTTTCTAGCTCACAAAAGTGAAGCTTGTTCTTACTTTGCTAAATATTCCAAGTCTGTAGGGAACCTTAGTGGACTTAAGATTAAAACCCTGAGAAGTGATCATGGCAGTGATTTTGAAAATCATGAGTTTGAATCTTACTGCTCACACAATGGCTATAGTCACAATTTCTCTGCCCCTATAACTCCTCAGCAAAATGGTGTAGTAGAAAGAAGGAATAGAACCCTGCAAGAAATTGCTTGAAACATGCTTAATGAGTATGACCTACCTATTTACTTTTCGGCTGAAGCTGTAAATACAGCTTGTTATGTTATTAATAGAGTCTTGATTAGACCTGTTCTTAAGAGGACCCCTTATGAGTTGTGGAACCATAGAAAACCTAAGGTTAACTATTTCAATGTTTTTGGCTACAAAGTCTTTATTCTTAATACTAAAGACAATCTTGACAAATTTGCATCCAAGAGTGACGAAGGAATTTTCCTAGGTTACTCTAATTCTAGTAAAGCCTATAGAGTTTTTAATAAGAGAACCAAATGTGTGGAAGAATCTGTTCACATCAAGTTTGATGAAACTGATCCACATGAACCTAAGACCTCTCTTGAAAATATTGAAGATGATCTCTCTGGTTTGAACCTTACTGATAAAAATAGTGGACCTGTAGTTAAAACATCCAGTTCTAGAAATTTTCCAGACCCTGCTTCTGTTGAACCTCAACCTGTAGATGAACCTGAAATCTCGAGCCCAACCTTTTCTAGATCAACTAGAATTATAAAGAATCATCCTTTATATGCTGTTGTAGGAAATATTGATAGAGGGACACAAACTAGAGATTCTCTTAGAAATCAGGTTGAACATCAAGCCTTCTTGTCACAGATAGAACCTAAAAATATCAATGATTCTATTAATGATGAATTTTGGGTAATGGCTATGCAAGAGGAACTCAATCAATTTGAAAGAAACAAAGTCTGGAAATTAGTAGAAATACCTAAGGACACTATCACCATAGGCACAAAATGGGTGTTTAGAAACAAAGTTGATGAATCTGGAAACATCATTATAAACAAAGCTAGGCTAGTTGAACAAGGTTACAATCAAGAAGAAGGAATTGACTATGAGGAAACCTTTGCACCTATAGCTAGATTAGAGGCTATTAGGATCTTACTTGCTTATGCATCACATCTGAATTTCAAGTTATATCAAATGGATGTAAAAAGTTCTTTTTTAAATAGTTTTATTGTTGAAGATGTTTTTTGTAGAACAACCACCTGGTTTCTCAAATCCTCATTTTCAAAATCAAGTTTATAAACTTTATAAAGCTTTATATGGTTTAAAACAAGCTCCAAGAGCTTGGAATTAAAGACTTTCAAACTTTCTTTTTTCAAAAGGATTTTCAAAAGGAATAGATGATCCCACTCTTTTTATAAAAAGGATTTCAAAAGATGTATTAATAGTACAAATCTATGTTGATGATATTATTTTTGGATCTTCTAAAAATTCTTTATGTACTGATTTTTCAGAA
This sequence comes from Viscum album, assembly GCA_963277665.1. NCBI lineage: Eukaryota > Viridiplantae > Streptophyta > Magnoliopsida > Santalales > Viscaceae > Viscum > Viscum album. The sequence continues at coordinate 1,161,136,289 of OY728122.1, read as the reverse complement.
GTTATGCAAAATGAGTTTGAAATGAGCTTAATGGGAGAGCTTAAGTATTTTCTTGGTTTTCAAATATTTCAAACTAAAGATGGTATTATTTTAAATCAAAGTAAATATACTAAAGATTTGTTAAAATGTTTTGGTTTGGATAGTATTAAAGAAAGTGATATACCTATGAGTACCACCTATAAATTGGATGTTGATGAATCTGGGAAACCAGTTGATCAAACAAATTATAGAGGTATGATTGGGAGTTTGATTTATCTTATTTCTAGTCGACCAGATATTATGTTCAGTGTATGTATGTGTGCTAGATTTCAAGCAAATCCTAAAGAATCACACTTGCTGGATGTTAAAAGAATTTTTAAATATCTTAAGCATACTATGAATTTGGGTTTGTTTTATCCAAAAGAACAATCATTTGATTTAATAAGTTATTCGGATGCTGATTTTTCTGGCTGTAATTTAGATAGGAAGAGCACATCTGGAACATGTCACTTACTTGAAAAATCCCTAGTATCATGGTGTAGTAAGAAACAGAACTCAGTTGCATTGTCTACTGCTGAAGCAGAATACATCGCAACTGGTAGTTGCTGTGCACAGATTCTGTGGATTAAACACACACTACTGGATTATGGATTTGATTTTAAACATGTTTCAATCAACTGTGACAACACTAGTGCTATTAATATCTCTAAGAACCCTGTGTCTCACTCTAGAACCAAACATATTGATGTTAGACACCATTTTCTAAGATATCATTATCAAAGAGGTGATATAACACTTGAGTTTATCGGCATTGAACTTCAATTAGCTGATATTTTCACTAAGCCTTTAAGTTCAAAAAGATTAAGTTTCATCAGACATGAATTAGGAATGATAACATACCCTTGAAACCGTTAGAGAATCCTCACCGTTAGGAATCCTCACCATTAGAGAAACCTCACCGTTAGAGAAACCTCACCGTTAGAGAAACATCACTGTTAGAGAATCCTCACCGTTAGGAATCCTCACCATTAGAGAAACCTCACCGTCAGAGAAACCTCACCGTTAGAGAAACCTCAACATTAGAAAACCTCACCATTAGAAAAACCTCACCGTTAGAAAACCTCACCGTTAGAGAAACCTCACTGTTAGGAAGACCTCACCGTTAGGGAGACCTTACCGTTAGAAGACTTTACCAGTACATTTGTGCGCTGTATTATTCTGTAAATCCGAGTCATCGAACCGTTGTTTATTTTATTTATGATTTATGTGATTTATGAATCCTAAATGATATTAAAACTCGAACTAGACTCACTCAATCTCACCGCGAACCTGTCTGCTCGAATTCTCCTAAAACTAAACCTCTCGACCTTCAGAACCCTAACCTCAAATCCGTAATGGCCCACATCAAGAGACCTCAGATAACTGATGGAAGTGAAATTCCGGCAGCAAAGAGACAAAAAGTATCTAGTACTGATGCTAGTGGAAGTGGCAGTGGAAGTGTAGCTTAGAGAAGACCAGTAAACCCGCACCTATCGAAGCGTGAGATTGTTGTTGAAAAAGAGGTGTTTGCAGAATGGATGATGGAAAGCAAGTCGTTAGTTCTTAAGGTTTTACAAGAACAAGGTTGGCTAGAATGCTTCACGAACAACAGCGGACCTTGTTATCCAGGACTGGTGAAACAATTTTACGAATTCATTCATTTTGAAAAGTCTGAAGAAGAAAGCAGAATGGTTTCTATGGTAAATGGTCAGGCAGTATCTTTTACTTCAGAAGAATGGGCTGAGAACCTGAGAGTTCCTCATGAGGGAGATTTTTCTTATTATTACAAGTCTGTACCTTCAACCAGTGATGTGTTTCAATATGAAGATGCTCTTATGGAACTCACAGGGAATGGGACCCCTAGAAAGGTGATTGCTGTAGAGATAGTTGGAGAAGATAAACTGTTGTTTAAATTTATACAGCATGTTGTTAGTCTGAGAAGAGGAGATTTTGCCACTTTGAGATTCCAAGACATATATCTGTTACATTTTCTGAAGCACAGTGTGAGAATCAATCTATGTAGATTGATTATGGTTCAAGTGGAAGAGATGACTAGATCGAAGTCAAAATCAAATGCCTTGTTTTTCTCAAAGCTAATTTCTGTGATGCTGAAAGTGAAGGAGATAGCTGGACCTCAGGATGAGCTGGTAGTGGTTAAGGATAACTTCTATATTACAAGAACTATCTGTAAATACATGAAAGTCAGCTATAATCCTTGGAAGAAATCATGGGTGAATGATGATGGAAAAATTTATGACAAGTTCACTCCTGTGGATCATCCCTCTAGACCAAAGGATGTGAGAGATCCTGGTCTTGGACCAGATGAGCCTGAACCGGTCTACAGTGATGATGAAGCTGAGGAGGAAGAAACATCAGTAGAGGAAGGAGGAGATCCAGACTTACCCCCTAGTCCTGTGCATCAAGTTATTTCTTATGGAGCAGTTAGCCCTCCAGAAGAACTACCAAAGAAAGAAACTGTATTGAAGGAAAATGATACAGAGACTACAGAAGAAGAAGAAGAAGCATGCCAGTATGTTATCAAGGATACCTCTGAGGAGGATGAGAAAACCGAATCTGATCATAATGTTAATGGAGAAAAAGAGGTTGATGGTGAAGCAGTTGATGAGGAAAATGTTGAAAAAGAGCTCAGTTTGAGTCCTCTAATAGTCAGTATAGTTAGGACAGTGGTCGATCAGGAAGACATAGCAGCAGCACCTGTTAACGAGAGAGTCATTAATGACTCAGAAAAAATGGCTATTGAATCTGTTGTGGTTGTAGAGGAAAGTGCATAATTACCTCAGGAAGAACAGTTGGAAGAAATATCTCAGGAGAATGTTCCAAGTGAGGAGGAGAATCTTGGCTCAGTATCAGTGTTATATGACATTGAAGGTTGGACATCAGATCCCGGATATATGATTCTTGGACTTTCTTATGGAGATTCGGATGAGGAAGACCAACCCCAAAAGGAATGAGTTACCTTACCCACTATGGCTGAAAATGTGCGAACCCAGGAGGACCTTAAGTCTTTAAAAGCTGAATTGATAGAAACAATAAGAGAATCAGTGGCAGATATGAAGAAAAGTATGGTTGAAGAGATGAAAAGTGTGGAGAAATCCCTTGAGTTATCCATTAGATGTAGTGTGTCTAGTCCTGTGAAAGAAATGGTGGATGAACTTAAGGTGTGCCACACTCAGATTCAGACTTGGACAGGAGCTGTAGTAGCTCTTAGAAAATCAATCGCTTCATTGACTGCTTTGAACAGTTCTCAAACCCAAGTGCACACTGACATTCGGTATATCAAAGAAGTGGTCAAACAATTTGTGGAAGTTTTTGAGGCCTTTAAGAAGTCAGTCGAAGAACATATGAACAGTCAGGATGAACTTGTTCAGAAGGTGGTCAGTAGTCTGGCTCAATCTTTCAAAGAGACAGTGGCCTTCTCAATGAAACCTCTTCCCTCAACTAGCTCCAGTGTGAACCTTGACCAGATCCGCACTATTATTCAGGAAGAATTGGATAAGGCCAGTCCCAGTGGTGCGTCAGATACCCAGATTCTTGCTACCACTAGGGAAGTTAGTAGTTTTGTTCGTGACCACCTGTGGGCAGCTACTGCTTCTCAAGAGGCAATCAAGAATAAGGTGGATGCTTATTTTGAAAAGGTTTATACCAAGCACCAAATGACAAACCATTTCAAGCTTTTGATTTAGAATATGAAGTTACCTCCAGTTACCCAAGCCTTCAGGGAACAAGTTAGTAAGCTCATGGAGCTTACTCCTGCCTTGGACAAATTTATTGAGAACAGAGATGATTTCGTATCTGCTATGGAGAGAGGTGGAAGCATCATCATGGATTTTAGGAATCTCTTGCTGCCTTTCCTACATGTGGATGCTCGGCCAGTTATTGTACAACATGCCCTTCCACCATCTGCCTCTGGGAGTACTTCTCAATTGACTCCAGTTCAAGCCATCAGAAGCCGGACACTGATGATCCCTCAGAGGAGCTCAGATTACAGATCTTGTACTGTATCAGTTGCTAATCCACCAGTGGTTCTTTCAGGAATTTCCAAGCCTGCTGACTCTACCTCTGAACCCTCTGCTGATCCCAAGGGAAAGACACCTATTCAAGAGGATGATTGAGTGCTTCTAGACATTTTTTTGATGGGATTCATTGTATTTTTTTACTTCTCTGATTTTTCCACTATCTCTTTTACTTATCAATCAAATACTTCATTCCTCTCTTCACTGTCTATTTTACTCTGTCTATTTTCTTTCCTAGTCCTTATCTTTTCTCTAATACCCTCCTTTTTGTTAATCACAAAGGGGGAGAAATTATTGGAAACCTGACAATGTTGTTCACCTAAGGGAACAAAGGGGTAGAAAATCACTACTTTGGAGGAGAATCCTATAGTTAAATTGATAGGGGGAGGAATACGCGAATCTTTTCAAACTAAAGAATCTTGTTTGTTTTTTTCCCTCTGATACTACATTATTTATTGATATATTTCTGTTTTCATATTTTTCCTCTGATACTATTTTATTTTTGATATCAATTGCTGAGATTTTTCCTCTGATACTATACTTTTGATATCATACTTTGATATATTTTTTTTGTTTTTTTTGTTTTGTTTCCTTTGATATTACTTTATTTTGGCATAAGTTGTGATTATCAAAAAGGGGGAGATTGTTGAACCCTCTGGAATTAAGTGGCTTTATTGTGTTTTGATAATCCCAACCATTCTTTCTTTATATCTTGATTATGCTTAATACATTCCAAATATACTTTAGTATATGTTGTTACTTTCATTATGTTTAAATTAAGTCTTTTGAATTATCAGATATATGTTTACTATGACTTAACTCATTCTGCCAAGTGAATGCTCAAACAATTTTCAGCTACCGTTACAAACTAGCTACCGATAGAGAACATTAGCCACCGTTATGGATTAGAGCTACCGATACGGAGTTCACCGATACATCAAGCTCACCGGTACTCAAAGATCACCGCTACATCAAAGTCTACCGATACGGAACATCAAGTCTACCGATAGAGTTACAGTTACAAGCTCACCGGTACTCAAGCCTACCGCTACATCGAAGTCGACAACTACCGATACAGAGCTACCGATATGCTGAAGTCTACCGATATGCTGAAGTCCACCATTATGCAAAGTCTACCGATAGAGACTTACCTCTACCGATACAAGGCATATCCACAGCTACCGTTACAATTCTACCGCTACTGATGCAATCAAATCTACTGTTACAGCTACCGATACAAAGTCCACCGTTACAAATGAAGTCTACCGATATAGACACCTACTGTAACACAAGTCTACCGATATCAAGAGCCACCATTCCAGAGATAGAACCCTACGCTGCTTTAATTTATTTATCTTTGTTTAATCTAACCAACGATCATATCAGGTATATTTTGATACACTGACATTTATTTAATGTGTGCTGTTGGATGTCAGGGAACCGTACCTCGTACCTGCAAAAAGTAAATCATCGTTTGCCGAAGCACGTGGTTTAACTAAAGGAAGGATGTGCTACTACAAAAAGAGACATATAGACGAATACACAGAGATATACAAACCACAAGGTGTGCTGGAAGAACAAAAGAGTGTGAATGCAAAGAGATGACTGAACTTACACAAAGAACTCATTCATTACTGCATACTAGTGGAGAGCTGAGAACAAGAACAAAACCCAAGAGCTTGATCGACTGTCTCTACACCTGGAAGTCAAGGAAACAGAAAATACTCTGTTTTCCAGACAAAAACCAGAAGAGGACTCAGAGAGAATTATGATCAATCAAAGGAGTCCAGAACTGCACAACAATAAGTAGAGCCATTTTTAAACTCTAAATTTTTGCTCGGTGATTTATCTTTTTATGTATTGAGCAGTGTGTGTTATATGCTGTATTTTACACACACACTGTCTCCTGTACTCTAACTGGAGGATTTGTAAATCCTCACTCAACACTATTACATTTTGTTTTTCCCACTGGGATAGTGGTAGAGGTCGTGCTTGACCTGGACAGCTGATTGCTGTTGTTTTTGTTCCCACGGATAACAGTGGTAGAGGTCTTGGACATGGACGGTTGTATACTGTTGTTTATCCCCGATCCAGGGTGTGGATCACTTTTATATAATGTTTTGAGAGGATTAAGTCTCATCTTGAGACTTAACCTCTTGGTTAAATCTGTTGTGCTTATTTATTTTCAAAGTTATTTTTATTCCGCTGCTAATTATTTAAAACCAAAATTATTTTTGAAGCTACTTTGATAATTAAACTCGCAAGTGTTTATATTAGTTGTAAATCAGTAAGTTCGTTTCAAAAGTTAATCAAGTCTTCTGATTTGATTAACTGGGAACTAATCAATCCCTTGAGAACCTAACAGAACATTTACTTTGATATAAATTCACTACAGTTTAATTATGTATTCTATTTGGGGGATTTTAACTCAAAGTTTTAAACAGAAATTTTAAATTGGAACTCAATTCACCCCCCTCTTGAGTATCCACTCCGACTAACATTTTCAAATTATCATTGATTAATAACCATTTATTAACAGTTTAAAGACACGAAAAATCCAAAAAATTAATAAAATATCTAAAATAAGTTGGAAATGTAACTCAAACTTCAAAAGGCCATAAATTTTGATCCAAGTGTCCGTTTGAGCTGTAAAGAATATCAAATCGAATCTTTTTACGTGATCTATGCACAAATGATTGAGGGAACCTTTTTTTGCAATTTTCGAGGCCCAAAAGGCCAAGAAGGCTTCCAAAACTGAGTTTTTAGTCAGGATACCCCCATTTTTATCATTCAAATAGGTATAACAACTAATATGAATGTCCTCTAGGCCTGTACTGCATATCGTATTGAATAGTGTTTCATTTTATTATATTTGACTAGATGTGGAGTTGAAACGAACTTCTGGTTTAGAAATTATTGTCATTTTAACATTCTATAGCTTTTCAAATACACTTATATATATATATTTATTTGTATATATATATATATCTCTCTGTGTGTGTGTTGTATATATGTATGTATGTATGTAAGTATTTATTTATAAACACACATAAAAAATATTTTATAAATGTATTTAAAACAAATCTTATAAATATATATTAATTTAAAAATAAATATACAGATAAAAAATTATTTATGCATATAATTTTATTAAAGAAAAAATAAAACGGTATAGGGAAAAATAAAAACAAGAAACACCAATCAACCATAATGTATGGTTATGATGAAAGAGATCAAAAACCAACGAAACAAGAAACACCCATTGAAATAAGGTGGGCTCTGGATGTCAAGAAGAAGATTCTACATAAGGAATCCCACAATAGAAGGCTTCAGGTACTTAGTAACACCCTCTTTATAAGCTGATCTCTGTGTGCATTACCAAAAGCATCATTCACAAAGACTTCCGCTAGTGAAGCCAACTTCTTGGAAAATTCCTCTTCAATAAGGGATGATCCAACAGGAAAACCCTAAGCCTTGTAAAAGGTAAAAATCATGCCCCCACCCAGTAGGATAATGTCAACACTCCCCAGTAAAGACTCCATAACACCAATATTCGATGACACCTATGATCCCCCAACAATGGAAGAAAACGACTTCTTCAGATCATGCAATGCTCCCACGAGATAATAAAGATCCTAAAAACAACAACAATGTTGACCACATGTTGTCGGAAATAAAAAATTATTAATAAAAATATATATATAAATAAATATAAATATAAATTAAAATATGAATAAATATATATATACTAATATATGAATAAATATATATTTATTTATATAACTAAATATATTTATATTAATATGAATTTATATTAAAATACGAATTAATATAACTATATATATATATAAATAAATATAAATATTTATTAATATACAAATAAATATATATATTAATATATGAATAAATATATGTTTATTAAGATAACTAAATATATTTATATTAATATGAATCTATAGTAATATATGAATAAATATAACTATATATATAAATAGATATATCATTAAATAGGGAAAGAAACTAAATAGATTAGCGGTAAAGGTGCCGAAACTCAAGGGGGGAGGTCGTGAGTTTGATTTCGAGTGGAAACCGGGAGTGGCGCGTGGGCAAGTGCGGGACGCGCGGGCAAGTGTAGCATGCATTAGAGTGGGAGGGGGTCTGCCCAATTACTATATTTGGGGGGGGGGGGGGGGGGTCAAGATCTATTAAAATCTCCCCTAAAATTTTCATTTGTTTTATTTTTTTGGCTTTTATCAGTGCTAAAAAAGCACTGATAAAAGGGGTCTTTTATCAGCGCTAAAAAAGCACTGATAAAGCACCTTTTTATCACATATTTTTTAGCACTGATGAAAGGGACCTTTATCAGTGCTTTTTTGAGCACTGATAAAAGGGATCCCCTATTTATCTTAACCTCAATTAACAACACTTTTCTAGTGCTGTTAATTCCCTTTTCTAGCACTGATAAATGTCATATTTTTAGTAGTAAAGGCTACAATCAAATTATGTGTATAGATTTTTATGATATTTTTTCTCTAGTCGTAAGTCTTCAATGTAATTGATCACTTCCAATGATATGTGTTCAAATAAATTATAACATGTTCAAATGGATTTTATGTCTTTTCTCTTGAATTCTAAACTTGATGATAATTTTTACATTGAACAACTAAGAATTTATATTATGGACTATGATGATTCTTGGGTTTGTAAGCTGAAGAAAGAATTGAACTGAATTAAATAAGAACCATGATCATGGTATTCTAAAGTTAAAAATATTTCATAGAGAAGGAATTTCAGGAAATTTAAGGTGGATGAAAATATTTATGACAAGAAAAAAACATTCTAACTATGATTGTGTATAGTGATGAAATTCTATTTACTAAGAATGATGTGAGAAATAATGAAAACATTTTTAAAGAAATATAAAATCTTTTTGGAATATCAACCATTAATGATATGAAATTTATTTTTGATTTTAATTTTAGGATCATATAATGATTTCACAATCTATAATGAAAAAAATTATTCTCATGACATTTTATGGATGTTTAGCATAGAAGATTTAAGAGAGGTCTTAACTCTTACTATACTTGGAAGAAACAGTCATTGTTTTGATTATTTTTTATTAGATATAATTAAACCATGTCATTGTATAGTTTACTATGTTATTATGGGATTCACATATGGGATTTTGGGAAAAAAGTAGACACTAATATTTTTAGAGTATATTAGATATTTATTTATGGTGTTTATATCTGATTATCATATGTTTCACCATGTCATGTCCAACATTCAATACATCAGTTTTTTCTCAATTATGTATATATGATGTGTTATTCTTTAAAAAATATAATTATTCTTAGCGCAAATAGAATATGGAATCCATTGAATATAATAAAGATATTTTGGTCAAGTTTCATAAAAAAATGTGAACACTTAATCCATAATTAGATATTTGTTTATGAGGACCATAGAAGAAAGATCATATTATCGATGCTTATTTTGACATTTCTTATACATGTATATAAAGACCATATTTTTTATCCATTCCTATACTCCATATTTATAATAATATAAGGGAATGTACATTGATAATTCAACCATTGAGAGCCCAAAATTAGTCACCTAGTAAAAAGTGTATTTAATCCTTGAAAAAGTATATTATTCCATGGAATTTTGTTTGAATCTTTATCACTTATAATAATCAATTTTTCTTTTTCATTTTTCCCACAAATTAACTAGCATGATAACATGAGTGATATTCAGAGAAAATTTTATGTTTTTGGTTTCACCGATTCACCCCCTCTCAGAGGATCTCACTATGATTTCCTAGGGAACTTCATTTGGGTGTTTGTGCGTGTGTGTTTATGTGTATGTGTGCATTTTTATAAAAAAGGTTTAAAGAAAATAAAAATTTTTTAATAAAAAATTAGGAATTTAAAATAGTGATTCCATGTTATATAAGTGTAATGAAGATAGATAATTAAAAATAAATATATAATTTTAATTTATTTACTTATATAATGAGACCATCGAGATAAATTTTTATCAATTATTTCATTGATGCATTATAAATGATTATGAGTAAGACCAAACTATATATATTTTGATTTTATTTATATATTTTATTTTAATTATATAATGAGTTTAAATTTTTTATCATCTCACTTTTCTTTTATGGTGTATGGATCCATTCATTTACAATAATTTATGAAATTACTCACTCATGTTTACCCTCACTTCAATGTGAGTGACATTATAAAATATGCAGATATGGTTCAATCTATGAAATTTAGTAAATCTAAACAATGTAAAATTAATGGATATTAGTGTATGTTGGAACATGAGTTGATCCAAACTCAAGGATCCCCATTATTTAGGTTATTTTATCACTACTTAAAAAATTTTATTAGTATTTTAAAAACTCAAGATCATAACAAATTCATTTTATCTTTTCATGGTTAATTATTTATGTGGTTAAAATCTCATATGTTATAATAATTAAAAATAATTATTAGATAATTTCTTTATTTAACATAACATATGTTTTATGGTGTATGGTTATTCATTTGTATATATACTCAGATATAATAATTTAAGAATAATTATTGTAGAAAATTCAATTTCTTACACTAAATTAATTAAAATCCCTCCAAGAAAATGTTTTGTTATAATATTGGTTCTATTAATTTCATTAACGGTATTTATCATAATATATTAACGAGTATTTATATCTATTGGGTCGTTTTAATGATAGTGATGTATCGACATAATAAAATAGGAATCCAGAGTTATACTTGTAACCTACTTGGTAAAAACTATTATCAATTGTGGAGTAAATTTGAGTATAGTACTTTTGCATTGGGGAGTCCACTAAATTGATCAATGAGATGTGACTTAAAACTATTAGAATGAGTATAGACTACAAAAATACCTTCAAATAGTGGAATAACCATATTCTAGTTTAAAATAAGAAAAGTATTATAAATCCAGTGACTGAATATTATAAATTTAATAGGGGAGACATAGATGAATAATAAATAAAGGTCTAATTTATAAAGGTAATCCACATAATGTACAAATATTCTACATTATAAAATTTTAAGATATTGTTCGATTAAAAAGATAACTCATTATTAGTGCAATCAAAGTTGAATATGAAAAATGTATACAATTGTAAAAATTTCTAAGATAGTTACAATTTCTTATTAATAACACCATGATATGAAAAGTAATGTTTAAATTGGAGTCGACATTAACTATTATACTTCCAAGGGAAGATAATAAGGATGAGAAATATATTTTCTGAAGAAACATGTAAGATTTATAATATGTTCAAGGCATCAAGTACTTGTCAATATCTAGTGACAGGAAAAATAACCAAGAGGATAAATATCCCTTTAATATATTTTATAATATCAATGAAAATTACAAGGAGAAATATTGAATGTGATATTGGAAATATCTAGAGCACTGTTCATATGAAAAATGATTCACTTTCCGACATCATATACTTTAGATGATAGAGTATATTGTGTGTTTTGGAAATTTAGGATTTTATTTAGACATGTAATTTCCCACGGATCACATTATCTCATCCCTAACTACATGTTTCTCAAGTTTTATTATTAATATAAACATGAATAAATTAGAAAACATTTTTAAATATTTTAACTCCAACTCTCCAAGTTGGTAGGGACCTAGAAAAAGAAAAAACCTATTCTATAATTATAGTGAACACGTATAATAGAATGGAAAAAATTTCAATGATAGGTGACAAGTAAAAGGAACCCATCCATCTTACTTCATTAAAAATCTCATAACTCTCTTCCACAATGATATGAAGAGAAATACCATGTATCCAACGTCAAACTCTAGGTTTAGTCGATGATTATAAACATAGCTCTTCTGTCGACTATGAGCAGTTTTAATGTGATGCTGGATGGTCTTAACCTTCTCCACTATTTCTTAATCCATTTTTAGACCTTGGAGTTTCTCTCCCAAACATCATCCCAACATGCTGGTGTTCTTCACCTCTTACCATATAGGGCTTCATTAGGAGTAATTTGGATGCTTGAGTGGAAAATGTTATTGTATGAGAACTCAACAAGAGGAAGATATTGATCCCATCCTCCTTTGAAGTCTATTGAGAATGTTCTCAACATGTCCCCAAGTTTTTGGATAGTCCGCTCAAATTGGCCATCAGTTTGGATAGTCCGCTCAAATTGGCTATGAAGCCTTACCACATCTCTGATGTACATCTGTGCTAGTTGATCTAATGAGAAATCCTACCAAATTCCAAGGAAGTGTGCATTCTTAGTTAGAAGATCCACAAAAACCTAGATAGCATTGTTTACTTTAGATGTCTTTGGATGTCCGGTTAAAAATTCCATGGTGATGTTATCTTATTTCCATGTTGGTATGGGTAATGGTTGAATCATCCCCTTATACTTGTTACTCTTGGACTTCACTTGATTATATACCAGGAACATTGATGTATAATAAGTGATCTACTTCTTCTTGTTATCCCACAAATAATGCTCTCAAATTTCTTGATACATCTTTGTGTTCCCTGGGTGAATGGAGAAATTTGAACTATGTGCATCATCAAAAATTCACTTCTTCAAATCCAAATATGATGGAACACATAGTCTTTTCCCAAATCTCACAATTCCTCCTCAATTAACATTGAACTTTCAGGATTCCCCTTTTATGATAGTTTCCACTTTTTTTTTAATTCCCACATCATTCTTTTGAGCATCCATTAACCTTTCCGAAAGATATGGTCGAGAAATCATTTGTGAAAGGATTTATGATGTTTCCTTCTTTATTATTACCATGTCCATCTTCATCAAATCTAATAAGATTGAATCATTTTCAATTCTCATCAATGATAGAATCACTGGGTCCTTTCTACTTAGAGCATCAACCACCTTGTTCGCTTTTCCAGGGTGGTAATGGATTGAGCGGTCATAATCTTTGATCAGCTCTAACCATCTTTTTTGGTGCTTGTTCAACTCTTTATGTGTGAATATATACTTGAGGATTTTTTAGTCCGTATTTATTTCACACTTCTCTCTAAAGAGGTAATGCCGCAAAATATTTAAAGATAATATTACTATATCCAACTCTACATCATGTTCTAGATATTTTTCTCATGAAAATTCAATTGACTTGAAGCGTAAGAAATGACTTTTTTATTCGGCATCAACACACAACCTAGGCCCTTCTTCGAAGCATCACTAAATACCACAAAAAGTTCTCCACTTGTGGGTAATGTGAAAATGAGTGCAGTGATAAGCCTCCTTTTCAACTCCTTGAATCTCTTTTCCCATTCATCACTCCAAGAAAACATTACTCCCTTTCATGTTAGCTTGGTAAGAGGGTTGGAAAATCATGGGAAATTTCTAACAAATCGGAGGTAATATCTAGCTATCCCTAGGAAGGTATGGATATCCGTTAACGATGTTGGCCTCGAACATCCCTCAATTGCATCTATCTTGGAGGGATCCACAGATATCCCATTGCTTGTGATGATATTCCCCAATAATGAGACCTCCTTCATTTAGAACTCACAATTACTATACATTTCCTAGAGTTTCTCCTTTCAAAAGGTCTTGAGTAATATGTTAAGATGCTCCTCATGCCACTCCTTGGTTTTGGAGTATATTAGAATATATTTTATAAAGACTACCAAAAATTTGTTGAGGTAATATCTAAAAAATCTATTCATAAAGTCACTGAAGATTGCTGGTGAATTATTGAGTCTGAAAGGAATAAATATGAATTCATAGTTCCCGTATCTTGTACAAAAAGTAGTCTTGGGAATATATTCCTTCTTAACCCTTACTTGATAATATACCGACTGCAAATCCACCTTGGAGAAGTATTGTGCTTCACACAGTTGATTGAAAAAGTCATCAATTAGTGGTAGAGGATACTTGTTCTTTATTGTGATTTTGTTAAGCTCACGATAATCGATGCAAAGGCCCATGACCCATCCTTCTTCTTGACAAAGAGGACTCATGCACCCTATGGTGAAGCACTTGGGTATATAGACCGTTTATCTAGATTCTCCTGTAGTTGTTTGGTCATCTCCTCAAGCTCCACAATATCCATTCTATTCATAGTCTTGGATATTGGCAATGACCCAGGTATAAGTTCAATTGAGAATTCAACATATCTTATGGGAGTAAGACCATACAATTCCTCGAGAAACACTTATTAAAATTCCCTCATAGTAGGCATGTCTTCAAGGATAGTTGATTCCTTAAACTCAATAATCTGAGCTAGATACATGTACTCATAGGGCAGTAATATCCATGCTTGAGATGATGGTGCTAAAGAAGATTAATCTTCATCCTTCCACTTGTATAGAATCAGGGGTAAATTCTCAATATGGAGAGTGATTTCCCTCTCATGGGAATTTATGTTGGCTCTATATAAGGAAAGCCAATCCAAGCTGAGAATTGTATCAAATTACACTAGAGGGAGTATGAAGATGTTCTCAAGGAGGATTAATACAAAAATTGTGATAGGGGAGGAGTTATATTCATGTGTTTCAATGATTTCCCCATTTTCTGTAATCACCGATATATTTACTACCATGATTTTTGGTGGGGTTGGGATTGTTCTACTAAAAATTTTGGATATAAAAGAATGCGTAGAACAAGAATAAAAAATTAAGTTCACTATTATTGATGAAATAACTATCGTACTTGTCACCACTTCGTTTTTGGAGTTCACTTTAGTGGTAGGGATGGAAAAATGTCTTCTTTTCTACCTCGTAGGTTGTTGGTTGCCTCTAGAAAACCTTGTCTTAGGGCACTGGTTTGTAAGGTGCCCTGGTTCATTGTAGTTGAAGCAATGAATAATGCATTGAGGGTCGAATGAAGTGTTCCTCTCCTCTATCATAGCTGCCAGTTTCTCTTGTCAGTAGTTAACGACTAGGTTCCCTTCTCTTCCACACCTAAAGCATTTACTCATGCCCTTCAGGAAATTTCCGGGGTGATTCTTTCTGCACATTTGGAAAGTGGGGTGCTAGATATTCTTAGCACCATTGGATTTATCCATCAGACCACCATAATTGAAGTCCACCTTATTATTCTCATCCCCATGATACCCATTGGATTCGACGATCTCCATTTCAACTTTGAGGAAACATCAGACAATTTCCTCATAGCTATCGAAGTCAAGGATCGACATGGAATTCCGTAGCCTAGGTTTCAGCCCACCAAAGAAAAGGTCAACCTTGAATTCGAGGGTTACAACAAAGCTATAGGTGTATCCTGAAAGCCTTGTAAATTTTTCCTTATATGCTCTGATGAATTCATCATCTTTTTTCTTGAGGTAAAGGAAGTCCCTTTCCATATTAATTCAGATGGTGGTGGAAAATATTTATCAAAAACCATTTTTGCAGAAATCCTTCAATTCCAATGCTTCGATTTCCGCCTCATGCTTTTTATTTTTGATCAATTTCCACCATTGATCAGATTCACCCTCCATATGATAATCAATCAGAAGAACCTTCTATTGCTCATAAAATTGAAGGATGGAGAATATATTTTCAATGGAGTTGATCCATTATTTGGAAATTGAGGGATCATATTATCCATTAAAATTAGTAGGACTTTTTATCATGAAGCTCTCGATTGAGACTTATTATTTCTTTGGAGGGGGGGGGGGGGTGAACGTTCCTCTTGACCCATGTTTCTATTCAAATATTGAGTTAAATGAGAGTGTATCATGAAAAAGTTCACAATTACTGCTCCCATCGGATTGAGAATGTAATTAGAATAGTCATCACATAGATCTTCGCATAAGTTGTTAGCCTGAGTCCTCCTATTACCAGCCATTTTATAGAATAAAAGGGATGTTAGGGGTAACACATAAAGGGTAATCCAAGGAAAAAAGATTACTTATAACTAACTTTTATTTCCATAACTTATGAATCTATAAAATTTAATCTATTTATCTATGATATACTTTCTAACTTATCTTCTTCGGGGTATTTTTTTAATTCCCTTAATAATGGTTCATACTGATCATGTAAATTTACCAAAGCATATCGCCTAGGAGTTTCGTAACCAAGAGTGCAGCAAGGCCCGTTGTTGTGTACTAGGATACCCCTGTTCAAGTCCAAAAACTCATTGTCAGAGCTTTCACTTCTAGTTACATCTGTGATTGTGCCACCTCTACCAACTCGTATCCATAAATGGATGTATTTTCTTGAAAAACATCTTAAAAATTACTCACAAAAATTTAGTGATGTTTTTATTATACTTAGTCTTATTCCTAAGGCTTTCACTAGGGTTTTGTAATCCTAATCCGAAAAATAAAAAATCTATCCTCTAATACCAACTATAACAACCCTTATTTTTATTGCACACATAGACATGATTTATTACATAAAATATTCACTTGATACAACAATGAAGATCACGAGTTCTAGTGTGTTTGGAGCTTATGAACAGTAAATAACGACTTAAAACATGAAACCCAAAATCTTTATTGAAAACTTTCTTTACATGAACACAATACTATCTTGTAAAAAGCATTTCATGGGGTAAATTGAGGACATTCATAAGAAAAGGGTGAGCTATAAAGCCCAGTAAGGTAGTAAACAAGGAATAACATGAATAATAAAGAATATTTTAGGTAATAGGAATATCAACAGATTATAAGAGAAACATGAACATAAAGGCATGATATAACATGATTATCATAACATGGAAATGTGGCAAGAACACTTAACATGGTATTAACATGAGCTAAGGCTCATTGCACATGGAGCCTGAGTAATGTAAGGACACAAAATTTCATTAATGGAAATCCATCTTTATCTAATGAAATTCCTCTTTATGTAAAATGTTTATATAAAATGTCAACTTATTTTTTTTATGTTAAGAATTGTGACCATTTATAATATAGTTGTTGAATAGTGATCATATGATTAGTATAAATATAGGGCTTTAAGAAATCCAATTTACTCAGACAAAGGAAGTGATTAACTCATCCCGTAGACGTGCACCATATGAAGCCCATTTGTCAGAGCTCAAAAAGGAGGTGGTGTCATTGGGCTTGTATCTTGACCAAGCCCAATATGAGATTTAATATTTTATGCTCGAGTGGGACCGTCTACAAGAGAAATGGAAGTTTAAGAGATTACCACCCAAGCAATGTTATCCGAGCCACCCCAAGAGTCTATCACCATCGCACTCCTTACTCTTTAGTCTTATGTGAGTGTTATAAGGGGTTATGTAACAAGACCTTAAAACTATGGTTATGTACATTATTTTTGTATATAATAATGAATATACTTTGATTTTATTATTGTTACCATGTAAATAGTTTCTAAACTCAAATAGTATTTTTAGATAAAGATCAACTAAGAAATCTATTTTGATGAATTAATGGATTTTTGAATTAAATAATATTTTATTAAAATAATAATAATAATATTAAATTAATTTTTATTAAATATAAATTTTCATATAATTTTATGAATAAATTTGTAATTTTATTAATGTTTGAAAGCCATTTTTGTCAAAACCTGTGAATTTTCGATAAATGTCTGTTTTTTTTAAAAGTGAAAATTAAAATATTTAGAAAATTATTTAGATAAAATAAATATTATTTCTAGAATCAGGGCTTTGAAATTAACAAATGGTTAATTTTTCATAATTTTCTGAGACAGTCAAATTTTTGGCTAAAACTTAAATACCATTAAAATATATAATGTGTTTTATGACATCATAATGACCAAATAGTGATGAAATTAAATAATATATGCTTTATTTTTGGCAAATATATGTTTTAACACTAAAATAATCTGGTTTTGGGTTTTTTTGACTTATTTTACAAAGCATTAATGGACCCTTCAAGACTTATTAAACATATGGTCTTTTAAAATTGTTTTCCTTGGGTGTGTGACTCACCTCCACATAACCAACCCCATTATTTTAAGATGTTCGGACTTTCTCCTTATAAAATATTATTTTTCACTTCCCTTTTACAAAAACCATGGGCAAAAACCATGGTCTGGTTTGTGTTTTGGATTAGTTTAATGTGAGGTGTCCCAAACCTAAATAATAAAGAATTCCCTCACCTTTCCTATATAAACCCACCCAAGATCCCACTTACTCATCACTAAAATCCCTTTGAGTTCGTCCAACCTCTGCCCTACTCTTCTATAATCCTGCCAAGGTTCCCCAAGCTCCCAAGAAGCCTCTCTCAAGCCTCTCTCAAGCCTTTGGAAGCACACTTCCTAGTAAGGGTTTTTCTTCCTTTCTCATTTTTGTCCAATACTCATTAAATAGTTATGCCATTTTAATTTCAATTATAAATTTTGGGGTATGGTTTTTAACCTCCCCTATACTAACCTATTTATGTTTTAATTATGGGATACTCATTTCTCTTTCATTAAATGCCTCCCATGCACACCTGTTACTACGCTGAAATTCCGAAAGAAATTCCTCTCTCTTCTTTTTCATTCAAGAAATGCTTTTGTATCATGACTCTAAATTCCATTACAATTGTTTGGAAATGTATATATATGACCCCATTACTTTCCATTTAATTTAAATATTATGATACACCCCTTTATCTCTCATAAACCATTTTTATGAATTCTTACGTCACGCCATTATGCTGTCGAAATTGCACCGATTTTCTAAGCCAATGTCATTGTGTAGTGAATACCATGACCATTTCTCTATCAAGGGTATTAAACTTTATGAAAATTTACTTATTGATTATAAATTTCCATGTATTAATTCCAAATTCCTTTATCATGGAATAAATTATTATGTTTTATGAATCCATGTTATATGATCCATGTGGCACACTTATGAATAAAATGAAATGTTTATGAAGGGTGTGCCATTATAGCGATCCAATGCATTGGGAAAATTATATTATCATGATGAGTCATGTGAAATGGGTTTTTACTCATGATAATTCATGTTCAATGAGGTTTTACTCATGCTTCATGTGCAATAAGGATTTACTCATGCTCCATGTGCAATGAGCCTGGCTCATGCTAATTCAATGTTAAGTGTTGTCTCCACATTTACATGTTATGATTATCATTATTTATCATTAATTTATGTTTATTCTTCTATTTTTATCTGTTTATATTACCATTTTCTATCATTTATTGTATTCCTCATGTTATTCCATGATTATTCCCTTACTGGGCTTCATAGCTCACCCTTTTCTTATGCATGTCCTCAGGTTATCCCATGAAATGCTAAGTACAGGGGAATATAGTGGTCATGTAAATGAATTTTTCAATAAAGATATTTTATTTCATGTTTTAATTTTATATGTAATGACACTAACCCCAAAATAAACTAGACCTCTCGATCTTCTATGTTGTATGAAGTGAAGTTTATGCAATAAATTATGTTTAATTGTGAAATAAAAGATCAAGGTTGTCATAAGTAAACCCTAATTTCACTTGAATTAGCATGAGTAAACCCTAATTTATATTGAATTATCATGAGTAAAAAATCATTTCACTTTAACTATCATGATACTAATCTTTACCCAATGTATTGGAGCACTATCATGGCTCCCCCTTCTTAAACATTTCATTTCATGCATAAGTGTGCCACATGGATTATACAACATGGAATCATTAAAGATCATAATTTATTGCACGATAAATGAATTTTGAATTCATATATGAAACTATATAATCAATAATTAAATGTGCATAAATGTGAAAACCCTTGATATATAAATGGGCATGGTATTCGCGACACACTGACTTTGGATTTGGAAAATTGCAGTGCAATTTCGGCAGCATAATGACCTGACATAAGAATTCATAAAAATGGTTGATGAGAGATAAAGGGGTGTCTCATAATATGTACATGAAATTGATAGTAATGGGTTCATATAGATACATGTTCCAACATATGTAATGAAATTTTATATTTATAATACAAAATAATCGCTTGAATGAAAATGAGGGGAGAGAAATTCCTTAAGGAATTTTGGCATGGTAACAGGTTTATATTGTGAGGGAATAATTAGAGAGAAAGGGTTAAATCATCAGTATGGGGGAGTTTAGTATTCATACCCCAATATTTTAAAATGATTATAAAAGGGCATAACATCATAATGAAATTTTGAAAAAAAATAGAAGTGAAGAAATCCCTTACTTGGAAGTGTGATCCCAAAGGATTGGGAGAAGCTTGAGAGAGGCTTCATGAGAGATTGGGGATCCTTGGGAGGATTATAGATAGATTAGGGAATATTTTATAATAAATACAAAGGATTTGAGTGAAGAGGATGTGGGAGCTTGGTTGAGTTTATATAGGAAAGGGGAGGGAATTCTTTATTATTTAGGTTTGGCACACCACACATTAAAATAATCAAAACTACAAACCATCCCATGGTTTTTTCCCATGGTTTTTGAAAAAAGGGAGTGTAAAACAATATTTTATACGTCCAACGGCCTAAATTCTTAAAATAATAGGGTTTATTTTGTGGAGGTGATTCACACTCTCAAGGAAATCAATTTAAAAAGTTAACATGTTTTATAAGTCTTGGAGTGTCCACTAAGGATTTGTAAAATAAATAAATAAACCATAAAATAAAATTATTTTAATTTTAAAACATATATATTTTGAAAATAATGTTTATTGTATTTTATTACATTACTATTGGGTCATTATGATGTCATAAAACACATTATATAATTAAACGGTATTTAATTTTTACCCAAAAATTTGAATGTATCAGAAAATTATGAAAAATTCACCGTTGGATAATTTCAACATCCTGATTCCAAAAATAATATTAATATTATCTAAATAATTTTCTAAATATGGGATTTTTTACTTTTAAAATAAAAACCAACTTTTACAAAAAATTCACAGCTATTGACAAAAGCGGCTTTCAAACCATTAGAAAAGTCACAATTGTATTCATAATAATTATACAATAAATTATATTTAATAAAAAGTAAGTTATAGATAATATTTTATTAAAATATTATTTAATTCAAAAATCCATTAAATCATCAAAATACATTTCTTAATTGAATATTAATTAAAAAAATACTATTTTTGTTTGCAAACCTATTTACAACGTAAAAATAATAAAATGAATGTATATGGTTTATTATATACAAAAATAATTCATATAATTATAGTGCTAAGGTCTTATTAAATAACCCCTTATTACACCTGCATAGGACCAAAGGTTAAGGTGTGCGACAGTGATAAACACTTGGGGTGTCTTGGATAACATCGCTTGGGTGGTAATCTCTATAAACTTACACTTCTCTCATAGACGGTTCCGTTCGAGCTTAAAGTGATGAAGCTCGGCTTGGGATTGGTCAAGAGAGAATCCCAATGACACCACCTCCTTTCTGAGCTCTAAAAAACGGGCTTCGTATGAGGTAATTCCACTAGATGAGGCCATCGCTTCCTTTATCTAATTAAATTGGGTTTGTTAAAGCCCTATATTTATACTAATCATGTGATCACTGTTCAACAACTGTATTAGAAATGATAACAATATTAAAGGTATTTTAAAATACAAAAACATAAAACCAAGGAAGTGAATATTTTAAATAACCATTTTCCATAATAAAACATTTAATTATATCAAGAAATTATTTTGTTAATGATATTTTGGGTCGTAACAATATATGTATAATAAACTTATTTTAATTATACGTGAGGTTCGAACATGTTTTATGGAAGTCAGGACTTATTGTAAGGGATTTCTAGTCTCTCTTTTATATCAAAGAGACATGCGAAAATTCACCAATAATTTCTATTGCGTGGTTTATATATTTCCCCTTTGAAATGTTATATCATGAAAATCCTTCTTTAATGGTATTTAAATTTTTAGTTTTTCTATTATTTATTTCTGATTACGATTCATAAGATTCCTAAAGCAGTAAGGGGTATTTGTATCAAATTGTCCTCCTTAAGAAATATTCAATGTTATTGACCTATCTTACATTATTATGTGTATATAAAACCCCATTGACATGTAATATCATGAATTTATTTATAATTATAATATTTTATGTTTAATTTAATGTTTTTATTTCATGGTTCTTATGATTCAATGTTACCAAAATGGTAATGGTTTTATGGCACAATCCCATAGTTTATTAGGGTTATTTAGCTTTATGATTCTGATGATGAAATACAATGATCCATATCTCAAGACACTCATTAATTTTATTATCCTATGGTTATTATTGACAGTATATTTTTTCACTTTATTTTCCTCACATTATGATATCAAAATCCCCAAAAAAATGTTTTAACAAAAACCGACATTATATCTCTCTTCAGTCTAAAACTCTTTTTATCATCCAAAACCATGTTTTCAATAAATGTTTTAAAAATGTTTTAATTTTATTATAGTATTTTATAAAGTCATTTTTACCTTTCTTTGAAATTTTTAATTTTTTTAAATGTAATCTTCATGTCATTATAAAAAATCCCTTTTGAATTTTACCAAAAATGTGAAATGAATATTTGTTTTAATTTGTATTCCATTTCCCATCATCATGACCACTCATTATTTTATATCATCCTGTTTATTTTTAATAGTTTATTTTTAAAATAAAAGTATTTCCGAAATTATTTATGAATTTATAGTCTTAAAAATGTTATTTTCAATGAAATTTTATTATTTTATCAAGAAATGTCTTAAATGATTTTTAAATATTCCCTTATAAATTTACAAGGTTGTATTCAATAAAAATGATTTTGAAAAGGTTTTATTTTTTAAAAAGTGTTACTTAAAGTGTATTGGTACTTTTCCTTAGGAAATTTTCCTTGTGATTTTATTTTCCAATTCATTTTCTATCAAAGATAACATTCTTTAACATTACATAAGTATTACTAGGCTTATGATCCAAGGATAGAATTCTTATTCTTCCTCTGAATGAATTATGTTTATTATGAGAATATGTTTATGAAACATGTTTCTCTTCCTTGGGGTATACCATGATAAAATGACTACAAAACCCAATTCTTTTTACAAGAGTTAGGATATGATAAAATAATTAAATGATTATGAAACCTATATTTTCAATTGATTATTATATGATTAAAGGTTTATGAAAACCATTTTATTTCTTTGGTTATGATATTATGAATGTTTTATGATCTTATGGGACAAAAATGTATGGATTATGTTAAATGTGGAACCTATGTCTCCTTACAATACATTGGTTATTGATAAATGTTTTATGAGAACAAAGGGTACATAAGAGGTTATCCAAATCCACAAAAGGGGGTATATAAGAGGTGAAACCAAGACTATATAATGGTACATGGGAGGTTATACTATCCCCTAAGTAGTACATGGGTGGTTATCCCAAGAATAACATTTTATGAATGTATTGGTGGGTATCCTTGAAATAAGATTTTGTATTCTTATGTATATGCCACAAATCTATGTCTTGGTCCAATGTTATATTCTCATCACTCATGTTCTTTGATTACATTATGATTTATGTCATATAAACATCAATGACTTATTATGTGACTCAATTTTATGAATTAATATATGTAAGGGGTAGTTTTGAAATATTATTCTGATGTTATAATACTCATATGCTCATGATATGTTGATATCTCACTTGTTAACTGTTATTGAGAATATAGGAAAACCCTTTCTTATGTTTCTTTTCTCAAGGTTATGATGAAAGGTATTATGTATGACATGTCTATGAATGATGTTAGTTATGAAGTAAATAATGGGATATGACATATCTCACTTATATTCTAGTTTTTTTACATGTCCATGATTCTGAAGTCAATAGAATTAAATGATTTTGGAGTGAATTTTTACGTTATATAAAGAATATTTATCTATTAATATGAAATATTTATGTATGATTTGTTTGGGTATTTATAGTTGTTCCTTAATATAATGTGAATATAGTGATTCCATTCCATACACATATATTTTTTTTGATCTCGATTCATCCATATGTGAGGATAAAGAATTAACTTGGTGTTATCTAAGTCAATAGGTATGATTTTAGTCTCTCCAATAGGATATCTATATGAAATTTATAATGGATACATTCCATAAATATTTTACACATGATCTTTTTTTGAACTATATCATAGATTCTGATATAATTATGTTATATGGTGAGAAAATACGATGAAATGGAGGGTATGTGGTATACCGTAGTTTAGGAATATCATCTTTTATGATATAGCCATATCATACGTCCCTTCCCATGAAATCATATAATATGATTGGGGGTAATTTTATATTCATGAAATACGATTCTATGACTTTACCCACACCAATGAAAGGGTAATATTATAAGATATCATAAGACATTTCCTATGCATATTATAGGGTATTACTAACAATATAATATGGCATATGAATGCCACTATATTTGATGTTTTGGGTGGACAGAATCATCCATAATGGATATTATTTAAGAGGAATTATAAATAATATAATATAAGGGGGTGGACCATTCATTCATGAGATGCTTGAGTTATATGAAAAATTTAATCTTTCATTATACTACATGAGTAAATTTTAGAAAATTTAGGATAATCCTAATGTAATTATAAAATTTGACTTCTTTATGATGGATTTGATAGATGTTATTTCTCTTTAAATTACAAAAACACCTTATCACATGAATCTATATTATTTAACCTCTTTAAACATTGTGACACTATAGAACTGTAGAGGGTGAATAATATCACACATGGGGTGAGTGATTCAAGTGAAACATGTGTATTCCTACAGAAGTTGGAATTCCATTGATTTTAATTCCAGTGATCTTCATTAATCCCATTTGATAATAATGAAAGATGGTGTACTGGATCAATGGTATATGGTATGATTTTAAAATATTCATCAGTTTTCATTTATGTGTGGTTTCACTTAACCTTATAGTGGCATCCTACTTTGTGATTATTAATCATTATCACTACCTCTATAAAGTGTTACTAGATTAATATAAAGATTTGAAATGATATTAGAGAATACATGTTTTTTATATTTTTCTAAATCCTCTAGTTAAAAAAAAAGAAATTCAAATAGTATTTGGTATTATATCTCAATCATAAATTAATTTCCACTATTTTGTTCTATAAGATCAAATCATTGTTCGTAATATCAGGATAACATAAGAAACCATTTTTATAAAATCGAAGGATTTTTACTATTCTAGTCATATGATATCAAGAGAATATATCTGTCCCAATTTTTTTTTAAAAATAGGTCATCATAGCACCACTATAATAAACATATGAATTTTAAAATATGATATAATGTGTGTGTTTTTTATCATAGATACATGATATTTTTAGCTTATCGGTAAAGGGAAAACTTTTACATATATGGATAAAACATACTTATAATGAATATCATATTTAAATATGGGATTTTTTTATCCTAGAATATAATATAAAGTGTGTAAAGGGGTTATGCGTTGCAGGCCTATCTATCATAATTTTTGATTATGTATTAGACATAAAATACCACTAAAGCATAATTTTGTCTTTTAATTTAATTATTAATTGGATTTTATTATTTATAAAATGATTATAAATAAATATTACAAGGTATTTTGGGATTAGTTACCAATTTAAAGAATTTAGGAAGATAATTAATTATAAATATTTTATAATTAATTAATAATTGCTTATAATTTATATATTATTATGTATTCTTAAAATATTAAATGTTAATATTGAAAAAACACCTTTTAAAATATTATGTGGAAGGAGTTATAAATTAACTAAAGGGTATATTTAATAACAATTATGTGAATATATAAATTGTTTATAAATTATAAAAACGGCCAAATTATAATGCGTTATTTTATTAACTTTTCCTAATACATAATTTGTGTTGTTAAAATTGACAACTATATCTAAGATAATATGTAGATCACATTAAAAGTGTTTTTTTTTGTTTTATTTGGTCATGGTTTAAATAATTTTTTTCTATGTTTCTTAGCTTATGTAAAATTTTATATAGTAGGAATTGGATTATTAATGTTTTTTATATAATAAGATATCATCAATTTAAAATAAATTCCATATAGTGGACAATATAAATGGATTCATATTATTAAATAAATATAAAGTCTGTAAATTCAATATTTTGAATTTTCCCTAATGAATAGATAAAATTAAAAAATATTTATAATCATCTTCTATTTATGAATTGATCCTAAATGTTTATCTAATGTATAAATATATGAATTGTTCAATTATTTAAGATCTAATCCATTGTTTGTTTTTTAAAGATATTAATTTTTTACATTTTGAATTATTTTATACATTAGTTTTATATGCTAAGCTTCTTAATATAAAATTTCCTAGGATTGAATTTCATGAAATGTATGATTACATGATATTCAGTACTCATTTACCACGTGCTCTGTTTATAATCATGTTATTATATTTAATTTATTTATTTAATATACATTATACCTATTTGGTTTTAGAGTTATCATGAATTGAATTTTCTCTTGAATGAAGCATCCTAAGGTATAGAGAATTTGATCTATGATTCCCATAGACCAGGAGGCTATTCCTTAATCTTTAAGGGTAGGAGTTGACAATATATGGATTTGATCATACTCATAGGTAAATAACCAATTTACTATAATTTTGAACCATTATAAGAAGAGTTCATATAATTTGTCCATGAGATGCATTTTGATATGTGTAAATATGTTTATCTTCTATTTTTGGGAGAGTAACACAATCATTGGGCTGCGTAAAGAGTTACATGTCAACATAGAATAAACATATTATTTTTGTGGAGGAAATAGGTTCCCAAAACTAAATCATTGGAAGCATGAATACATAAAATAAAATTACATGTGATAGCATTGTGATATTAAATAACATATATAATTGAATGTGTTAATACTTTCAAAATAAAACTCATATCAATACATCAATCATTCAATCATGTAGGTTCTTCCAAATCAAGGTACCACTAGATTATCATGTATAAGGAATGGTGGAAATGGATAAACCTAAGAGTTTGGAAAAGAAATACATATGATATTTGGGTTACACTTTGCTAGAAAACCCATAGGATTTATACCATATTAATGGTGTTGAGTTTAACTATATGATTAATTGGACAACGAGTTGTCTACCCAACAATCAAACAGTCATATAATATGAAATTGGGATGATTCCATACCTCAATAACTATTTAGTGAGTGTAATTGTAAATCAATCTCATTATTGAGTGAAATATAGATATTTGAATACTAATGAGTTTGATGAATTCAAAAGGGGTAATAATTTTACTGGGATAGTATTTAATAATATTATTTATTAAATTATAATAATACATGAATATCATTTGATAAAATAAACTACTATAGATAACACAACCATCATCTTTAAACGTAACTTTACAATTGATCTTTCGGACTAAGAAAATTAATGTAAGTAAATTCTATATAAGTTAACTTATGAAGAGTTATTGAGTAAGAGAAATTCAATGTTGGGTTGACATTAACCTTACAAAACTCCACATAATGACACACCATAAAAACATACAAGGTAAAAAAATGATTTAGAAATAATACAATAATGAAAATAACATTGAATTCAATCCCATAACAATGTCACTTTGTGATAATTTACAATCGCTAAGAGACATATACAAGAACTATTAGAATCAATGATCAAAAAATTAATGCGGAACAAGAACAACACAAATTTTATATGTGGTTTATATTTGTATCCAACTACAATGGGGAATAATACTTTGATTTATTAAAATTAAAGTAGGACGACTACAATTTAGTATATATATCACACAATGATTAAACCTTACTAATATAGTAAATCCCATCTAGTGATTTCAATCATCACTTCCATCCCATATTTACAAGATAAAATCCAACTCATTCAATTGTTATAGAAAACTTTCTATTTGATAAAAGGATTACACCACCTTAATTAGCACATCCATTGAACCATTCCCCACATTTGATGATTTCTCAGGATACTCCTTTTAGTTTATAATCTGTTGAATGGACATCAAATGGAATGTTTTACTATATCATCTGGCTTTCTTCCTTCTGTATCATATGATGATCCTGAATTCCTGAGCCTCTTATTCCT
Source organism: Viscum album (assembly GCA_963277665.1). Classification (NCBI taxonomy): domain Eukaryota; kingdom Viridiplantae; phylum Streptophyta; class Magnoliopsida; order Santalales; family Viscaceae; genus Viscum; species Viscum album. The sequence goes on along the minus strand of OY728122.1, from coordinate 1,161,108,112 downwards.
TCATAACATTTTTAAAATAGAAATTATTCTTATGTATCTCCTCCTTCCATTGTTCTTAGGTTCATTAAGTAGAAAATGATTATCACCCAATTGGACCAACTATATCCCACATGGTAATATTTTTTGGGATTCCAGACTAATTCCTTACATTATATTTAAAAAAATACACACTTTATCTTGAATTATAGTTTAGTAGTCGTATATTTCCACACCCATTATTTATGGTCATCCTTGTACAACTGAGGTACAGCACCACCGTATCACTTAAACCTGTCTAGTAAATTCGGAACACACTCTATATTATATATACATAAAACTCCTTCATCCATTAGCTTCCAAATTAAATGTTCATTAGTTTAATATTATTTTTAATGGATGAAAAAATTGGGGTCTCACCAAGTGAATCGCACTTTGTGAATCAGAAAATAGCATCCCATATAAATTCTTTCACTTGAAATCCTCTAAAATCCCTTTAAACCATATCACCCCCATCTTAGCATCTATTAAGGAAACAAACCTATCTTTCATTTATGGGAGTGATATTAAAATTTATAGCTATGAAATCCCAATAGAACCTATTTATCCAAATTTGAACACATATATGGATGTTCTCTTCTAGATATATGTGTATCTATCAATATTTGATTCCACAAAACCATTGAATGATATATCTATTTGGAATCATAGAAACAAGATTCCTTATTTATTTTAATACAACAGAATCCAATTCATATTCTAATAGTGATATCTTTCTAGGATATATATATAATTCTACTAAAAACTCCCAATACATGAATAATATTTATATTATCATATACCATTATGTACAAAAAACATTTGACCACTAATCCATATAAAAACATCTCCATATACTTGAACTTTGATTTCATTCATGGTGACTAGTATGTACTAAAATTGATGTGTCCAACCCATGGTGTGGATACTAGATTTTATTTGGATATACCAAATATCTATATAATATAATAGATGTAGTCACCTCGAGTTAGTTATAATGTACTATAAATTTGATTCATTTTGATCATTATCTGAAAAAGTTACTTCACCAGACTGGGTTCCTTCATCTAAAAAATACCAACCCTTTCCTTTATTGGTCCTATAATCACAATGTCATAGACATAGATACGTAGGATAATAAAACAAATATCAATGAATCATTTTTAGTAATAAAAATTCCCAATACTTCTCTAGAAAAAGACATCCTCTTCATTATGAAAACATTGAATTCAGGGTTCAAATTCTATAACTCCTTCTTTAATCTATAGGGAATATGTTCGATTTAGAAAAAAAGTTCTTAGTTATGGTGATATTTTAAATTAACTAGTTAATTCATATAGATATATTAATCTATGTTCATGTGAATGGTTACTTTCTTTATATATTTCTATTCCAGATCAAATCATTTTGATGCAACCATTCTTACCCCATTATGAAAGTTATTTTTTTAACTCCTGATGAAAAAAACTCTCATAAATACACACCTTAAATTAATTTTAGAAAATTCACTAATATACTAGACATGTACCTTCTTCTACCATCAACCCATTTCCTCATAAAATGAACACATTTTTGTAAGATTTTCATTATAGTTTCCCTATGTGTTAGCTCCTATGTTTTGGATACATTGTGGGAATAGAGTTCATACCTCATATCTAACTCCTAATATTTTGAGTCTTTCCAATTCCATTCCTCTTCCAGGAACTCAATTTCACCTTCATCCATAAGAGATAAGTAGTGTAAACTATTAATATATAGTTTTACTAGGCATCATAACATTATAGATATCTATTGTTTTTTTGATGGTTTAGTTTATTCCAGTACTAAAACATTCAATGTTTTAACATTTGGTTCCCTAGATTCTATATTCCTTGAAATTTATGGTATATCTAACCTAGAAAAACCATTAAAACTTGAACATATTATTTTGGATACTCTATTGAATGGTCTTGTGTTTGCAGTACTGACATACTACAAAATGTTTTGATAGAATAAATAACTTATATATGTCCATCCAGAAAATCCATTGATTTTGATGATACTTTTATTTCATTGAAAACTACCACTAGGTTCTAATAATTTTATAGAGTTGATTCATTTAAAATAAAATTTATACATCTGATGGATTCTGAGAGTCATTATCCCATAGTAAAAAATGAAAATATTCATCACCATTGAGAATCAACAAAAAACAAGATTAATGATTTTCCTATAGATTATATCATTCCTAAAAATCGACATGGGAATATGCAAGTTCTATGAATAGTTTGAGTTTGTTAAAATATACCATCATTCTAGGCCAATATATCTCTAGAAGATTATTTTCAATTTTTGATGATAGACTATGACTGACTAGGAACATATTTGAGATCACCACTTCCTCCCAAAAAAACATTGGGAACACTATATGAATCTACATATTTTTTTTTCTTATCCTATAATTTACTTTTCATCCTCTCTATAATCATATTATGTATGTGAGTTCCTAGAACAATTTTCTTATATATAATCCCCTTAAAATAGAGGAATATTCAAAACTCTCTAATTTTATGCTCACCACCATTTCCAAACTGAATGAAATTAATGTTATATATATATATATATTAATTTCCCATCATATACATCCATCAAATAAAATTCCTGAACACCTCAGACATCAACATTAATAATTACTCTAACACTTAGTGAGTGGAATCATTGATTATGGTAATATAAAAGAGTGATACTCTATGAGAATTCACTAGATCTTGTCCTCAAACATATATGTGAACTGACTATAACATTTTATGCTTTAGTATTTTCCGCTAAACTTGGAAGGAAACATTTGTCTAATTTATTAAGAAAGAAATCAGTTAACATTATGTACATAGTGATTCAATCCTTAATAAATCATCTCATATCATGGATTTTCATCCATTTCCCACTACGGTGTGTTGTTTATATATTACATGATTTCATGGAAGTAATATCTTCAATATGCATCATAATTTCTATTGACCCTTTCATGTGGATCATCCCATCCTTTACTCCTCTTAGAATACACATAGATCCCTACGAAATTTTACACACTCCATTTTCAAAAAGAATTATAGAAATATACATCATAAGTATTCTAATGGAAATTAAGTCCTTCTTTGACCCTAAGAATTTCCACACACACTATAACTACATTATCCATATGTTCCTTGTTTATAAAAAATTCCACATTTCCCCAATATTTCCGGATTTGTTTCTTCAGTTATGAACCTTCACGTACATGTATGAAGTATAATTATTTCTACTTCCTCAATCATATATTGAATGAAAGAAAAATCCATATTCTATCATACATGTCCCTAATTAACTAGTGAAACATAGGATTGAGCCACACATATATTACGATAAAGGGTTTTTATACCCACTATCGAAATAATACATTCTGATGTTCTCCTTAAATTCATAGTAATATATATTTAGGTGGAATTTCCTTCTAAAATTCCAATATAATGGAATGCCTTCTGATGATCTACTCCTATTATGGCTTCATATAATTTTTCCATTGTATTTATTTTTTAACACCAAAATTTCATGTTCCTTTCACACTGTAAATGTTCCTATAAGATGCCTATATTTTCATAAAATGAATCTCCTAATTAAATATCTAACCTCTAATGTCCATGAAAATAAAGTATACCTTTTTGCTGGAGTTACTCACAATGGTCACCATAAAATCCCTTGATTACAAGTGGAAAGAGAGTAACAATTCTGCCCAAACTGAGTATATAAATCATTCCTTTAATTAACACAATGTAATTATAATGAATCTGAATCTGAATTTTTTTATATGACTAGATTCTAAATTTCTTACTAAAACGATCATATCGAATATTATCTTTAACAAGAGACATTATTTATCATTGTGGTATTCTCATACATGTTATTGATGGTATTTTTTCATGACCTAACCCTAACCAGAGGTCAAGGTGCAACTACCCCAATCCCACTTCCACAGTCTTTGGGGCGGTGACATGTACTGAAATGAATATCCAAAATGGGAGTACGTTTCTTCAGTACCTATACTCAAAAACTTAACCATATCAATGCAAAACTTCAAAGTAATAATAATTAAAATATTGAAAAACTAATATGTAAATAAATCAGGAAAAACCTATTGGGTGTACAAGAGTATGATAGTAAAAAATAAAATGTAAAGGGAAAAAAATACACACCCAACCCGAAATATGTCCCAAACTAAAAAAAAAGAAAAGTAAACTACAGAGAAAGTAGAGATCCTATTATACAAGATATGACAACCAATGCATTCCAAATCACCCCAATATCCATGTGCTCCTCTTAAATCACTTCCAACTAATTCTTCTTCAGCATAAGACACAACACGTGTGAGAAAATACCATTTAAGGGTGAGTATGTATATACCGAGTAGAATTACCCTATTGATGAAGGTGGAGTAGTAAGACATACAATAGGGAATTAAAGATAGTATAATAGATGTATCTCAACCCAATTAAAATGTAAGATTATCCTCATCCAAGCACATGGGTCTCAACAAGGTGAGTAGGTGAACTACACATCGAGTCTTTGACACCCCTAGTTGGAGAGTAAACTCACCCAACCATGAGAATTTAAACATAGAAGGCACGTTGAATACCCCATGCATCTTAAAAAACCATGGGAGGAGAGTAAAAAAGTACAAGGTATGGATATATATATATATATATATATTTATTATCATAAAAAATAAATCCAAATGAGATAGAAATGTAATTTCCATCTCATAACTTATCCCATGAAAAGAGTCACCAACTGTTCCAAAATTCCATCAATGATGCCCGACATCATATGTGATTTCATAGATGTATCCGTACATGTAAAGAAACACCTATTAATTGTACCACATAGTGAAGGGGAAAAATATAATTGATAGAGGAAATATGACATGGTACAATTGGTGTGTTCCACTCAGTGGTAGAGGCCCCACACCCATCCCTGCATGAGGGTTCCACTATTGAAGTTGTTGAGGACCCATGTCATGCCCAGCTGGAGGGCTCCACTATAGAGATAGTAGAGGACCCATAACAAGCCCCTATAGATTTTTCTACTTTAGAAGTCATCAAGGAACCATGCCCAACCCAACTGGAGTGTTCCATAGAGTATTCCTCTGGTAACCCTGCATGATCACAACCATCGTTGTGCATCGCCTAACCAAAGGTTGTGCCCTGATCATTCCATATCGTATTGCAAAATCCAAAACCCAAGGCACCACCACATATACAAGGAAAAACACTCAAGACATTCTTTTCATGGTATAAAATCAATGTTCAAATGATGTAGTTATGGAGAGTTTAAGTTTCCTCAAAAGGAACTAAGGGGTACACGACATGTGAGGGGGCCATCACAAAGTAAGGTCCTCCCCCTTCACCTTTCCATGTCCCTAGGGTTACATGACTAGAAAATTGTATTGGAGTATAAAAAATGTGGGGGATATACACGAAATGACCATGATACTTAGAGTCCCACCCATGTGCTTGGATGTGTCTATGTATCCAGGCTATGTTTGTGTACTTTACCCTATGTACTTGTAATTTACTATATGACATGCCTCTTTACACGAGGTTTATCCTATGTACTCGGGAATATGGTTTGTGATTGGACATGTGATATTACACATGGCTAGTCCACATGGGAATGTGGTAAATTATTTGTATGATGGCTACACATCATTCCATCCTTATAAATTCCAAAACCCTAGCTACTGCAGCCAGTGCATTACTCAACATGTGTTCTTTAAACTACACAACATGTAGTCAACTTATTACAGATTAACATATTCACATTCCATGTTACATATAAAGTATCACCCTTAACTGTTTCTATGATTATGACACTGTGATGAGTGGATATAATCATTCTTGGTCGTTTTCGGCCATTTGTTGGCTAGAAATCAGTTTTTTATGACATCAATTGTTCGTTGCACATTTCACATGCGACGAGTTCCTACACCATTTATGGTTTAGAATATAATCATTGAAATGATCCCAAATATCCCTCAATTAACATAAATCTATCCTATTTTCATTTATCCATTCCTCTTTTTTTATTTCATCATGATTCTGGGGGTCCGATCGGGCTCGGTACCACCCCGAAATGTCGAATTAGGATGGTGGGGTCCAACCAGTGAAGGGTGAAATGAAATTGAGGGATAAAGGAATAAAAACATAAGTTTCCAGATATTTTCCATGATATATTGACCAGTTATCATGAACATGTATAAATAAGGTTACTAAACTAATGAATAACAAATTAATTTGTATGTAGGGGCGTTTTGATGATCCAAAATTGGCACAGATCAATATAAGGGATTGATATTCTCAATAAATTTAATCAAAATTGACCTAATACAAAAAATTTATGATCCCTACTTAAGTATTGGATAATTTATCATCAAATAACACACTCGTTAATGATCGATGGAATTTATTATGTTCAATACATCTCGATCTTCTACTATCTAGCATATCATCGTTTCCCAAGGTGACTCTCCTATATAAGGAAGGTAAGAAGCTCTTGAATCATCCAAGGGTTTGTGTATCTAACCCTATAGTATTTTCAAAAAAGTATTCTTATATAAATTTCAGCTAAATGAATGTAATTAATTAATTTATTAATTAGATAATTTATCCACTGAACATACATCCTATTGGTGAGATATCTGAATGCCACACACCACCCTATTTTAGGTTGCACCAATAGTAAAAATTACTTTCAAACTCAACCATGGTCTCATATTTCTAATTATAGATTCCTTTAAAAAATTTAATCAATTTTATTTAAGAAAAAATTCATAAGAAATATAAAATATATTTAATATTGTTGTTAAATTAATTTCAGGCACACCGAGCCTTGGAATCGCATTCTAGCTCAATGCCTGACTTTTGAAATATATGTTGAAGTATTTTAAAGTCATAAAAAAAGGTCTCTACATCATCCCCACATCAAAATTTCCATTCATGAAAATAAAAAGTAAACAAACACCTTGGGATACTAAGCCCACATATGATTATCTTCCTCTTTGGAACTCTCTTACACATTCCCATGCTTCCACAACACATGGACAAAGGGGATCATCCATCCACATAGGGTCCTATCCTATATATTCTTGATCATCACTAAGTGCTCCATAGAGGGGGATCCATTATCGATGTCCATATATCCTCAGTAGATGATTTGTGTGGGGTCATGTGCATTTCTCCCTAGTTGTGACATGTGTAAGGTGAAGTGCACTTGATCTAGATGTTGGGGTAGAGAGAAGAAGTAAGTAACCTTTGAAAACCTCTACATGTTCCCAAAAAACCTGATGAACATTATAGATAACATGACTCCCTAGGAGAACCTATGTGGGACTCACTATAGGGAGACTCTCTGGATAACATGGTATCCCTTATTTAACTCAAAGGGTCTACAATTACAATCTATGTAATATTTCTCCCTTCTCTTGGATGTCCTCATTCTCACATGGATGACTTGGATTTCACCATTATCAATTTCTCTAACTCTGGGACCACAAGATATTTCACATTGATCTCTATCTAACACATGGGTAACCTATAATGTCTCCTATAAAGGGCCTCAAAATTATCCATAATGATGGTAGAGTGGTAGCTGTTATTGTACACAAAATCTAAAAAGGTAAAGTGAAACTCCCATATCCGACCGATGTCTAATGCAAAAGCCCATAGAATATCCTTGAACACCCACATAGTGCATTCAGTCATCCCATCAGTCTAGGGGTGAAAGGTTGTACTCATCCACATCTTGGTCCTCAACAACTCACCAAAATTTATACATAAAACATGCTTCAAGATTGTAGAGTATCATTGAGGGAACCCCATGAAGGAGAACAATCTTCCGTACATACAACTGCCTAAAAATCCTGACCGAACCATGATACCTAATAGTAATGATATTTGACAACATCGTGAGTTGGTAAACTATAACCCAGATGGTTTCATGGATCTTTCCTAACCAAGGATTTTTTGATAAAAAATCCTCTGGATATTCCATCCCACTTCCACTCTTGGATCTCAAGGGTCTGCAATAAGCCTATTGGAACATGGTAGTCAGCCATCACCCGCTGATAAGTGAGGCACCGAGAGATGATCTTAGCTATGATCTATCTCAGTATGGACCACCAAAATTACCGTTGAAGGTATTTTTACATCATACCCACACTGAGATGTATTTCTAGGGGATAATTGTTGAACTCTTAAATCACATCCTACCTTATCATGAATGGGAAAACTATCCATACTTGGAAAACAATTACATGATTCCCTCCTTCATAATATCCATCTAGTGAATCCCTTATGGATATATGGTCATGTAAGACATCACAGTTGATGTATCCTAGTTGGGATTCTCTCACACTATCTATAAACATAGGATTCAACACCATCAACTGATTAAAATTAATACCCTCCTACTCTACCTAGGATAACTTGAAGGAATACCACTATATAGAATCCCATTGCATAGAGAAATATTTGGACTTCCTCATAAGGTAATATTTTACTACATTTTTTTTACCTAGAGTATAGAATACATCATAGTTATGCTCTATTATGAACTCCAACCATCTCCACTAACTCAGGTTCATGTCTCACTATGTGAAGACATACCTGATACTCTGAGGGTTTATGTTTACCGAATTCTGCTCTATCAAATTATAGTACATCCAAATCCTAAAGGTAAAGACTACCGCTATAATGCCTTACCCTTAAACCTTACTTAACCTTGAGTTATTACAATATTACACATTGAGGATCTTTTCGGGTTTAGAGTTTTAGAGAATTAGATCATAAAACTTGCATTACATTCCACATATAAACAAAGTGGTTACATAATGATAGTATTCTTATTTCCCATCAATGGAAACATATTTAAAATAAAACATGGATTCTTTCTTGACACTTCCTTGACACTATCAACATATCATGTACCTTTCCCTTGACCTGTGAAAAACATTTCAAAAAACTTTGGATGAGCATAAAAAGCTCAGTAAGGGATATAAAAATATGGAAAGGAAACATGGGTACATATATACATAAGAATGAAATCATACTTTACCCATAAAAGATAATAACTTTAACATACCTCATCAGATCATTAATTAATCATAGAAATCATAAGAAATAAAGGTAACTTGAGGCATTCATAACATTCTTATGTAGGGAGTAGCCCTCTTGGTTACGTTTGGAATACCCATCACAGTATATTCCCTAAATCTCTTCGGATAAACCTTAACGTTTCACTCCTTCACATTACCCAATGCATTGGAGAGATATATCGGGCTCACCCGCCCTTAGTTTATCACAGAACCACCAGTCTTCATAATAATGCCCAAGAACCACAACATAATCGTATCACATAAAACATGCATAAAGGAAACAAAACATTTCCAACTTTCAATAACAAGATATCAATACAACACATTGATATAAAAACATTATGAAAACCACTTTAAATACCAAAACAAAAGAAAAGTAAAACATGGTATTTATTTTTCTTAAAAAAAGGAATGGCTTGTAGAGGAAGCCGAAACTCAAATAATGGTCACGGCGGCGGAGAAGTCATTGTCGCCGCATACGTTCGACAAAAACATTCCCTTTTGTCATTTAGTAAAAGCTCCGTATAAAAAATATTCCTTTTTAATAAACCTAAAAGTCAAAGGGGTTTATACACCGTATAAAAGAAGGTTGTGTATAAAACAAAATAGGCCTCAATGAAAGGAGATTGAGACGAAGTCCCATACCTCGGGTACGACTTGACTCGGTCATTCTTTAATGTCCTGATTAATAAACTTGAGTTAATTTATACTTGTTTAAGAACCTTTTTCAAGTTCATTATTCCTTTTATATCACTTATTTCCATATCATGAACACTATGTAATTAATTAAGTTAATAACGGTCGTTTTAACGATCATTGGTACTCGAGTCAAAAATAAACCCTTTATAATTAAAAGTTGTTCATGTATCCATTATATCCAGAATTATAATCATAATGTATATATCATATATATCATATATATCCAGTATATACATGCCTTTATAATATTACATAATCATTTAGAGGTAAGAAATGAAATGCACCGTTCATGGAGACGGTAAGCCGTACGTACGCATGAACGCTACTTTCATTTCTATTTCATATTTTATAGAATGGAATCATAATGATATAAATTTATATTATAATTCCAGTATAATATCATATATAATATCATAGTTCTATCCTTTATACGTCCCACATATGTTATTTAACGAATCAAATCACTTTGAGGGGGCGGTAGTCCGCACTTCCTTAAATGAAGATATCGCGTTTACCCATAATAGAAACCATAAAGGTATGACCAAAATGAAAAATACAGAATCTTAAGGAAAACATAAAAATATTATATATCATATATAAATATAGTGACATCTTAATGGCCACCTTTGAAGGTGTTAAAAGAATGTTGAACAATCATCGTTTCGGGAGGCATAATTTCACCATCCACGGAAACAGTATGTTCTTTAACCATTAGATGTGGGTGTGTGTAAGTGTAGCTCGAATCCTTCTTATAAAAACATCCTAGTATATTTAAGATACTAGAGTTGTTACAAAAGAAATGAACAAAAAGAGTTTAGGGGGTTGGAGAAGCAAAATAAAACAAAAGGACTCAAGTGAAGACATTACCTTAAAATCGGGTAACTCCCTTTGGTTTGAGCTCAAAGGCTTCCTTGGGAAGCCTTCTGCCCAAAGTGAGGCTTCAAGGAGTAAGAGAGGGATGTGGAAAGACAAAATGATCAGGGGTTGGCCGAGCCAAAGGCATTGGAAGTGTGGGTAAGGAGGTAGAGTTGAGGGCCTTTTATAAGAGGAGAGAAGGAGCACTCTTGGAAAGTAAAGAAAAGTCACTTTATTTTAAAATGGTATTCGGATTTAAGAGGTCCCACATTGATATCATTCGAGGATAATGTGATAAGGGTTCTAAATCCACCCATACAATAGGTTTTGGACATGTTTAGGTCTTATATTTTACATTATCTTTCCATTTTATTTAAATCGCTAAATAATGAGGTTATCGCTGCATCATCATGATGTCATAAATAATTTAATTTATTTAATGTCAAAAAATTATAAAAAAACTACTATGATGTAGAAAATCTTTTTATATTTCCAATGACTATTTATAATAAAAACTCTGACTTGTATAACCCCATGTAAAAATTGTTTTAGTAAAACATCTCTTGTTTGTGTCATTTTTACTTTAACATTAAATAAAAAGTTATTTATGTCATTTCCCAACCAAAGTGGCTCCATGGGGTCCCCAAGTTGACCCATGGATTTTCATGGTCGTCCATGACACATCAAATGAGGGTAGGACATGTTTCAAGCTCATATCATATTATTTAAACATTATTTTTACCTTAAACTACACTGATTACCACTAATCGCGATTAAGAACTTAAAAGTTACTATTCACCAAAAAAATATTTTAATCTCATTGAACCACATTTTACTTCTTAATGACAACCATGTATGTTGGATTTTTGAAATTCAAATCATAGAAGTGGCAAAGTTTCATTTAAACGAAAAATTAGTTTCTTTAACTACCACTTAGTGGTTTCACTATTCATCAAAAATTGAAGTTTTTCAGAAAGATACCAAAACATCACCCTAAGCTATATTTGTTATTCCGAATTCAAAAATGATGTCTATTTTACAAAATTCAAAACATGTAAGTTTCATTAATTAATTTAATAACTAATTCCTGCTGTCATGACAAATAGCGTGTTTTTATGAAACAATAAGTATCAAAAGATTGACACTAGTTTAAGTCCAATTTCAAAGTGAAATTGATTCCAATGACCACCATTGGATTAAATGGTAAAAATATATTCTAATTGCACTTTAAAACCAATTGAAAATATAATATAGTCATATAAATAAATTATATTAAAAAGTGGTTTTGAATTAAAATACAACATCTTCACTATTCATTAAAAAATGAACTTTATCGGAAAAATACCAAAAATTCACAGAAAGTAAATTTTGAAGTCCCAATCATAAATAATAAGTTTATTTTGACAAAAATAGATTATAAAATTGTCAAAATATAGATTTAAAAAGGGTTTTCCATTAAAAGGCATTAAAACAATCTTATAAGAATATTAGTGTATTCCATGCTTAAGATTGTATTTATTTTCATTTTAAGCCTCTAAAACACTATCTTATTCATTAATAGGCATAGATAAAAAAATATATTATTCATTAATTACTTGGGATGTTACATCCTTCACCCCTTTAGAAAATTGCATCCCCACAATTTATTTACTTATCGAATAAATGGGGGTACTTATCCCTCATTGCATTTTCAGATTCCCATGTTGCCTCTTCCATCATGTGGGTTTTCCAACAAACCTTTACCTAATTAATCAAATTATTCCGTAACACTTGCTCCCTATGGTCAAGAATCTGGGCCGGTTGTTCCTCATAAGATATGTTCTCTTCCAGCTGAACTCCCTCTGGACTCAAAACATGAGATGGATCTGGCATGTACTTTCTCAACATCAAAACATGAAAAACATTGTGTACCTGAGATAAACTCGGAGGTAAAGCCACTCGGTAAGCAACAAATCCAACTCTCTCCAGAATTTCATATGGTCCAATCAACCTTGGACTCATCTTTCCTTTCTTACCAAATCGCATCACACTTTTCCATGGTGATACTTTGAGAAAAACATGATCACCTACCTCAAAAGGGAGATCCTTCCTCCTGTTTTCCACATAACTCTTCTGCCTGCTCTGAGATATTCTAATGTGTTTCTGTATAATCTGAACTTTTTCTGCCATCTCTTCAACCAATTATGGTCCCATAAACTACCTTTCACCCCCTTCATCCCAGAAAGCTGGAGTTCGACACCGCTTCCCATATAATGCCTGAAATGGTGCCATCTGTATACTAGAATGAAAACTATTATTATATGAAAATTCAACCAAAGAATGATGTTGGTCCCAACTTACCTGATAATCCATCGAACAAGCTCGTAGCATATCCTCCAAGGTCTGAATTGTTCGTTCTGACTGCCCATATGATTGAGGATGAAATGCTGTACTAAAATTTAATTCAGTACCCAACAACTTCTGAAGGCCTTTCGAAAAGTTAGAAGTGAACCTGGGATCACAGTCAGATATAATGGAGAGGGGAACTCCATGTAACCTGACTATCTCTTTAAGATACAAACGGGAAAGTTGATCTAGGAAAAAAGTATCTCGTATAGCAAGGAAATGAGCAGATTTAGTCAAGCGATCAACAATAACCCATATTGCATTATTACCTCAAGATGTCTTCGGTAATCCCACAACAACGTCGATGGATATATTCTCCCATTTCTACTCTGGCACTGGTAAAGGCTGAAGCATCCCTTTCAGTAACTGGCGCTCTAATTTAACCTGTTGACAAGTCAAACACTTCAAAGTAAAATCAGCAATATCTCTTTTCATTCCATCCCACCAGTAATACTCCCACAGATCTCTGTACATCTTAGTACTGCCAGGATGAACTAAAAATGGAGAACTATGAGCTTCACATAACAACTCTCTCTTCAACTGTGAATCAAAAGGCACACACAATCTCTTCCAAAATCTCAAAACACAATCATTATCAATGTTGAATTCAGGCAACATACCTTTCTGAACCAGCTCTACCTTTTTCTGCAACTCACTGTCTTGCTTCTGTGCTTGCTTGATTCTGTCTGATAGAGATGATCTCAATGATACCTGAAACAAAACAGAAGAACATCCTGCCCCAAAAAATTCTATGCCAAAGTTCATCAAATCCTTAACCAAAGGATCACGTTCCAAACACAACATTGCTAATGAAGCATTACTTTTTCGACTCAAAGCATCAGCCACTTTATTTCCTTTTCCCGAATGGTAATGAATTGTACAATCATAATCCTTGATTAATTCCAGCCATCTCCTCTGTCTCATGTTTAACTCTTTCTAAGTGAATATATACTTTAAACTTTTGTGATTAGTATATATTTCACACTTTACTCCATACAAAAGATGCCTCCAAATTTTTAAAGAAAAAACAACAGCAGCTAATTCCAAATCATGTGTAGGGTAATTTACCTCATGCGTTTTCAACTGTCGTGAAGCATAAGCAATTACTTGATCATTCTGCATTAGGACGCAACCAATTCCTTTCAATGAAGCATCACTGTAGATTACAAACTCACCATTCCTGGAAGGTAGTGCCAGAACTGGAGCATTCACCAATCTTCTTTTCAATTCCTGAAAACAATCATCACATTGTTTTGTCCAGATAAACTTAACACCCTTCCGAGTTAGCTTAGTCATTGGACTAGATAACCGTGAAAAATTTCTAACAAACCTTCGGTAATATCCTGCCAAACCAAGGAAGCTACGAATCTCAGTTACATTTGTGGGTCTTGGCCATTCTTCAACAATTTTTATTTTTATAGGATCAACAATTATCCCATCTTTAGAAACAATGTGACCAAGGAAAGAAATTTGTTGCAACCAAAACTCACACTTGCTGAATTTTCCATACAGTTTATTTTCTTTTAAGGTTTGCAAGATAACCCTTAAATGTCTTTCATGCTCCTCTTTACTTTTAGAAAACACCAAAATATCATCAATGAAAACCACAACAAACTTATCCAAGAACTGATGGAAAATTATATTCATTAAGTCCATGAATATAGAAGGTGAATTGGTTATCCCAAAAGGCATTACTACAAATTCATAATGGCTATATCTTGTACGGAACGCGGTCTTCAGAACATCTGCTTCCTTTACATTCAGCTAATAGTACCCCGATCTCAAGTCAATCTTTGAAAAATACTGAGCTCCCTGGAGCTGATCAAACAAATCATCGATATGAGGCAAAAGATATTTTTTCTTAATAGTGATGTTATTCAAGGCTCTATAATCAATGCAAAGTCTCATTGAACCATATTTCTTTTTAACAAATAAAACAGGAGCACCCCATGGTGATGTGCTAGGTCGAATGAAAACTTTCTCTAATAAATCTTGCAATTCCTCCTTCAACTCTAAAAGCTTAATTTGATCCATTCGATAAGAGGGTTTTGAAATTGGCTTAGCATCAGGAACTAAGTCAACATTAAACTCAAATTCCTGATCTGTATTATTCCAGGAAACTCATTAGGAAAACATCAGGATACTCATTTACCACTGGCACATCATTAATCTGAATAGTTCCTTTATTTTCAACGATGTGTGCAAGGTAACATTCATTTCCATCTCTTACAAGTTTCTCATCCTCTTGATATGTTATCAACAGTAAGGGTTCATTCTTGTACACAAACTGAAAGTCTTTCTGAAAATAAATTTTTTTAGCTCTACAGTCAATCTTAGCATGGTAAATAGAGAGCCAATCCATACCTAGGATAACATCAAACTCTACTAGAGGTAGAACAATAAGGTTTTCAAGTAGGTTCTTTCCAAATATAAGAATAGGAAGATTCTTATAAATTCTTTTTGCCTCAACATTTCCCCCAGGTGTTTTTACCAAAAGTTTAGGAGTCATTTCTTGAGATGGTATTCCCATTTTACTAGAAAAATTTTCAGAGATGAAAGAATGTGTAGACCCCGAATCAAACAACACACTGGCATAATCTGAAAAAACAAACAAAGTACCTGATACAACTTCATTTGATGGCCTGACATCTGCTGTAGTAGTTTCAAAGGATTTCACCACCCCTTTCTGCTTGTAGTCTAACTACTTCCCATCACTCAAGATCTTTTTTCGGACACTCGTTTTCATAGTGACCCATCTCATTGCACTTATAACATTTCACTAACTGTAAATAAAATTTGTTCTTACCATCACCCTGATCTTTTTAAGTGCAATCACGAGCCTTATGTCCCATCTTACCACATTGGTAGCACTTTCCAAAATTCAGAAGACATTCCCCAGCATGCATTTTTCCACATTTATCACAAACTGGAAACTTAGTTTTCTTACCATCATACTTTTTTGAAGAATTCTTACCTTTCTCCTGCCACCTCGGTCTCTTCTTCTATTGGTTGTTATAGAACAATTGATCATCGGCAAACTCCATTTCCACCTTCTCAGCACATTGAACAAGCTTTTCATAAATTTTAAACTCACGAGAAGCTAATGCCCTTCGATATTTTGGCTTTAATCCTGAGTAAAAACGATTGATTTTACTATCAAGGTCTCGGATAAAATTTGGAGTATACCTTGCCAATCGAGTGAACCTTTCTTCATAGGTAGCCACTAATTCTTCCTCTTTCCTCAATTCCAAGAATTTTTTTTCCATCCTAAGTCGAACAGCCTTAGGACAATTCTTCTCAAGAAACATACCTTTGAATTCATCCCAATCGAGAGAATCAATCTCATCAGTGTCCCTAATATTTTTAACCATCGAACACCACTAATCTGCTTCACCCTCCAAACGGTAAATAGAAAGACTAACCTTTTGATTGTCGGAACACCCCATGACATCGAAAATCTTCTCCAGTGCTTTAATCCACCCTTCAGCTAACACAGGGTCAGATGATCCTATGAATGATGGGGGATGTTTCCTCATGAAATGTTCCACCACTGACATGTTCCTCTGCAGTTGATCTAGCTGATCTCATGCATGGATACCACCACCATTTATCGCTTGAGTCAACTACACCATTACTGCAACAAACTGTTCAGTTCCAATTCTGAGCATCTCGGGATGCTGATTCGGAAGGTTATTTCCTTCTGTATGCCTTCCTATCACTGCTTCCCTATTTCCTCTACGGAAAACCATTATGAACAAACATGTCTTAGATGAAGCAACATGGTAATCTTCAAATGCTATATCACTTCAATTTGACCATAAAAAAATATTTTTGGATAATCATTTAATAGAATTCTAACTCCTAAAGTTATCTAAACCAACCTCTGATACCAACTATAAGGCCCTAGCCTTAAACCTTACTTAATCTTGAGTTATTACAAGATTACACATTGAGGATCTTTTTGGGTTTAGAGTTTTAGATAATTAGATCATAAAACTTGCATTACATTCCACATATAAACAAAGTGGTTACATAAAGATAGTATTCTTCTTTCCCATCAATGGAAACATATTTAAAATAAAACATGGATTCTTTCTTGACACTTCCTTGACACTATCATCATATCATGTACCTTTCCCTTGACCTGTGAAAAACATTTCAAAAAACTTGGGATGAGCATAAAAAGCTCAGTAAGGGATATAAAAATATGGAAAGGAAACATGGGTACATATATACATAAGAATGAAATCATACTTTACCCATAAAACATAAGCACTTTAACATACCTCATCAAATCATTAATAAATCATAGAAATCATAAGACATAAAGGTAACTTGAGGCATTCATAACATTCTTACGTAGGGAGTAACCCTCTTGGTTACGTTTGGAATACCCATCACAATATATTCCCTAAATCTCTTCGGATAAACCTTAACGTTTCACTCCTTCGCGTTACCCAATGCATTGGAGTGCTATATCGGGCTCACCCGCCCTAACTTTATCACGGAACCACCCGTCTTCATAATAATGCCCAAGAACCACACCATAATCGTATCACATAAAACATCCATAAAGGAAACATAACATTTCCAACTTTCAATCATAAGATATCAATACAACACATTGATATAAAAACATTATGAAAACCACTTTCAATACCAAAACAAAATAAAAGTAAAACATGGTATTTATTTTTCTTAAAAAAAGGAATGGCTTGTAGAGGAAGCCGAAACACAGATAATGGTCACGGCGGCGGAGAAGTCATTGTCGCCGCATACGTACGACAAAAACATTCCCTTTTGTCGTTTAGTAAAAGATTCATATAAAAAATATTCCTTTTGAATAAACGTAAAAGTCAAAGGCGTTTATACACCGTATAAAAGAAGGTTGTGTATAAAACAAAATACACCTTAATGAAAGGAGATCGAGACGAAGTCCCATACCTCGGGTCCGACTTGACTCGGTCATTCTTTAATCTCCTGAATATTAAACTTGAGTTAATTTATACTTGTTTAAGAACATTTTTCAAGTTCATTATTCCTTTTATATCACTTATTGCCATGTCATGAACACTATGTAATTATTTAAGTTAATAACGGTCGTTTTAACGATCATTGGTACTCGAGTAAAAAATAAACCCTTTATAATTACAAGTTGTTCATGTATCCCTTATATCCAGAATTATAATCATGATGTATATATCATATATATCACATATATCCAGTATATACATGCCTTTATAATATTACATAATCATTTAGAGGTAAGAAATGAAATGCACCGTTCATGGAGACGGTAAGCCGTACGTATGCATGAACGCTACTTTCATTTCTATTTCGTATTTTATAGAATGGAATCACAATGATATAAATGTATATTATAATTCCAGTATAATATCATATATAATATCATAGTTCCATCCTTTATACGTCCCACATATGGTATTTAATGAATCAAATCACTTTGAGGGGGCGGTAGTCTGCACTTCCTTAAATGAAGATATCGCGTTTACCCATAATGGAAACCATAAAGGTATGCCCAAAATGAAAAATACAGAAGCTTAAGGAAAAAATAAACATATTATATATCATATATAAATATATTGACATCTTAATGTCCACCTTTTAAGGTGTTAAAATAATGTTGAACAATCATCGTTTCGGGAGGCATAAATTCACCATCCACGGAAACAGTATGTTCTTTAACCATTAGATGTAGGTGTGTGTAAGTGTAGCTAGAATCCTTCTTATAACAACATCCTAGTATATTGAAGATACTATATTTGTTACAAAAGAAATGAATAAAAAGCGTTTAGGGGGTTGGATAAGCAAAATAAAACAAAAGGACTCAAGTGAAGACATTACCTTAAAATCGGGTAACTCCCTTTGGTTTGAGCTCAAAGGCTTCCTTGGGAACACTTCTGCCCAAATTGAGGCTTAAAGGAGTAATAGAGGGAAGTGGAAAGACAAAATTAGCAGGGGTTGGCCTAGCCAAAGGCATTAGAAGTGTGGGTAAGGAGGTAGAGGTGGGGGCCTTTTATAAGAGGAGAGAAAGGGCACTCTTGGAAAGTAAAGAAAAGTCACTTTATTTTAAAATGTTATTCAGATTTAAGAGGTCCCACATTGATATCATTCGAGGATATGGTGATAAGGGTTCGAAATACACCCATAAAATAGGTTTTGGACATGTTTAGGTCTTAGATTTTACATTATCATTCCATTTTATTTAAATCGTTAAATAATGAGGTCATCGCTGCATCATCATGACGTCATAAATAATTTAATTTATTTAATGTCTAAAAATTATAAAAAAACTACTATGATGTAGGAAATCTTTTTATATTTCCAATGACTATTTATAATCAAAACTCTGACTTGTATAACCCCATGTAAAAATTGTTTTAGTAAAACATCTCTTGTTTGTGTCATTTTTACTTTAACATTAAATAAAAAGTTATTTATGTCATTTCCCAAACAAAGTGGCTCCATGGGGTCCCCAAGTTGACCCATGGATTTTCTTGGTTGGCCATGACACATCCAATGAGGGTATGACATTTTTCAAGCTCATATCATATTATTTAAACATTATTTTTACCTTAAACTACACTAATTACCACTAATCGCGATTAAGAACTTAAAAGTTACTATTCACCAAAAAATTATTTTAATCTCATTGAACCAAATCTTACTTATTAATGACAACCATGTATGTTGGATTTTTGAAAATCAAATCACAGAAGTGGAAAAGTTTCATTTTAATGAAAAATCAGTTTCTTTAACTACCACTTAGTGGTTTCACTATTCATAAAAAATTGAAGTTTTTCAGAAAGATACCAAAACTTCACCCTAAGCTATATTTGTTATTACGAATTCAAAAATGATGTATATTTTACAAAATTCAAAACATGTAAGTTTCATTAATTAATTTAATAACTAATTCCCGCGGTCATGATAAATAGCGCGTTTTTATGAAACAATAAGTATCAAAAGATTGACACTAGTTTAAGTCCAATTTAAAAGTGAAATTGATTCCAATGACCACCATTGGATTAAATGGTAAAAATATATTCTAATTGAACTTTAAAACCAATTCAAAAGATAATCTAATCATATAAATAAATTATATTAAAAAGTGGTTTTGAATTAAAATACAACATCTTCACTATTCATTAAAAAATGAACTTTATCAGAAAAATACCAAAAATTCACACAAAGTAAATTTTGATGTCCCAATCATAAATAATAAGTTTATTTTGACAAAAATAGATTATAAAATTGTCAAAAGATAGATTTAAAAAGGGTTTTCCATCAAAAGGCAGTAAAACAATCTTTTAATAATATTAGTGTATTCCATGCTTAAGATTGTATTTATTTTCATTTTAAGGCTCTAAAACACAATCTTATTCATTAATAGGCATACATAAAAATATCTATTATTCATTACTTACTTTGGATGTTACAACCGCTACCATCTCTAGGTTATCAGTTGTGTAGTTATGATCATAGGGTCATGAATTCCTTGAACAGTATGTGATAACTAGATATATATGCATCAACGAGTAGATGATCCTATCTCTCATGGCATAAAAATACACTACATACTCTATTCCATCCTATAGTATTCTCAACATAAGATCACTCCTCATCCTCATCCTCAATACCTTAAAGGCTATATGGAATATCTTAGACCATGTAAACTTCTTCCATTTCCATTTTAGGGTGTTCAATGTGGCTACAATTGTAGAGAAGTTTGCCACAAACATCAAGTAGTACCTTGAAAAGCAATGAAAAATATGCAACTCTGACAGTCTCTTGGGTGTCTCCCAGGTAATAACTACATTGATCGTCACTAGGTTCATATCTAAACCACTATATGAAATTTCATTTCCTAGAAAGTAAAATTCATAATTCTATAACTAGAACTTTGAGGGATATCCTTAAATCTAGTTCTCTCGAAACAAATCCAAAATCATCCTCAAGTGTTATGCATGCACCACCTCTAAAGTTGAGTAGATGAGTATGCCATCGATGAATAAGACCAAAAATAGGTTCATGTATGGATATAAGATCATTTTACTCAAATCCATGAAAATTTTTGTGGAATATGTCACACCAAAGGGCATCACTAAGAAATCATAGTGTTTATAGCATCATCAAAATGACATATTTTGAATATATGACTTGAAAACCATCTACTGGTGGAAGCCGGACTTGATATCAATATTCTAGAACCAGAACACACCTCAAAATTGGACAAAGGGATCTTAAATCCACATCATGGGGTACTTTTTTGTTTGTTGTTTCCTAATTTAGGTGGTGATAATTCATTCAATGGCAGAAACATATGTCCATCGTATTCACAAAAAATATTGGAGTTGCCTAGGGGGACACAATAGACCTAATAAAACTCATATCTAAATGGGAATCCAACTATATCCTCATCTCTTAATTCATGGTAGGGGAAATGAGATTTTTTGTAGAAGATATCATTGTGATCTTGGTATGGATATAAATGAAAAAATCCATTTCCCACCACAGTGGTAGTCCCAAAATGTCATCTGGGAAGACATCCATGTAATCATCCCCAATAGAAGGAATACATATTCCAGATGAGCCTACTTTACCTGAGGCTATAATCTCCAATTAATGGGTGATTGGATGTAGCCTCCTGCTCGCAGAACCCAGTAATCCCACTATGAGATCTCTCTCTCCCATAAAGGTGAAACTTGTCCCATTAGTGTGTAGGAATATGAATTGTCTTTGGTGATAGTCAATATGGTATTGGAAAATTGAAAACCAATTCGTACACTAGATGTTTTGATAGGGTTCCATAGTGATGAAAAAAGGTCCCACATGAACCTCTCTCAACTAAGAGAGAGATCTCGCTACTAGAAGATAAAAGACATTGAAGAAGTGTTGCCTATTGGAACCTCGAGATGATGCTGTTTGGATGGCATCTCAACTGGAAGCTCCAGATCTCACACCAGGATTATAGATTTGATGGAATGATTTGAATTAATGTCTACGGATAGTAAATAATGAGTATAATACACAAAGATCGTATGTCTATTCAGCTCGCACATTGTGGTTTCATAAGACTCCATAGACAATAGCTGTCCATGAACCTGATTTCCAGCTCCCTGAGCCTGACTTGGGCTACCTTGTTGTGGTTCTAGAAGGATATCAAAACATCATCCACCACCCATAACTCATTCTACTCCTCTACCATCTCTTCCTTATTGGGGACCACCCTGCCATTTACAGTGTGATACTTGATCAAAGAGATGGCTCTACTATGGAAGTTAAAAAGCTACATGCCTTTTCTTTTTAGAACGTCTAGTCGAGAAGTCATGATCGATGTGACCTCACTCATCACAAGCATAGAAATGAAAATCAAATGGATTACCAAGTTCTATTCATTGTCCCTATACTATAGGACCTCATTACTAAGTATAATCATGAATGGATATCCTACATAGATTTCCTATTTATAGGTTCCTGCAAGCTGATATAGATGACTCAGATCTGTGATTCCCACTACAAACCATAGCTATTTGGTTCCCCTCTGATAGAAATATCAATATCACTACTAACCACTCCAGCACCCCGATGTAGGTGGGGATGCACAAGGGAACCACAATAGAATGAATCCTTCAATAGTGAACCCAATAAATCCTATGTGATCAGAAGTAGCCATCTCAAATCATGGAAAGGGTGAACTAGATATGTCTTGTAAACCTCATAGTGTACTCATCCACTATCATCCCAACATAATGCGTCTCATAAATCACCTGAATCCCAACTGAATGAGAACTAGTGGGGTGGTAAACCTCAGATAATAGCTAATAGAAGTCAGGCTATGAGAGTGTTGACTCATCATTCATCTATTTAACTAGGCTCCACCAAAACCCAACTGATCCATGTAACTCACCAAGGTTTCCATGGAACCTCAACAACCTCTGGCACTGGAACTCATGAAGCATGTTAAGCCTTTGCAGGTCCTCAGTATGATCTTCATGGATTATATATAACTCACCAAGGCTGTGTTTCTTCAACCTTCCCGCCATAAGGTGGGATCGCGTGGGATAAACCTTAAATTGAGCCATCATCGCTCATCAAATCATATTCATGATTCAAAATCCTTATCCGATATGACTGTCTTCATAGATCCATCCTAAAATTATAATCAAGACTCTTAATCACTAAGATAGTACCACTATACATAGTCCACAACACCCCATATCCCTAGGCTCCTCTGATGTCACCACTGACATATCAACCATCTATATAAGGAAAAACACATTCACAAAAATCCAATGGAAGGGTGATTATATACATACCTAGTATGATGCCTCAAAAGATAAAGGGGGTCAAATAAGAGATAAAATTGGAAAATAAAGATATTTGAATAATATAAAGGATGAAGATCAACCCAAATAAATAGAAATAGTATACTCATCCAAGAATATGGGGCTCAACACAGTGAGTAGATGAACTACAAGTTAATTATTTACCAACCCTAAAAGGAGAGTAAACACGTAAAACCATGAGAAGATAAACAAATAAATAACGTGTAATACATAACACATCTTCATATCCCATGGGAGAAGAGTAACCAAGTAAATGGTATGGAAATATATATATATATATATATATATATGATCAGATAAAAGAATCCCAAATGAGAGAGAAATAAGATATCCATCTCATAGACCAGCTTAGGAAAATAAGTTTCCAACAGTTCTAAATGTCCATAAATGATGCCCAGAATCTCATGCATCTAGTTAGAAGTATATGTCCAAGTCATGAAACTCCTCATCACTGAATTACATAGTCATTGGGATAAAATATCTTGGTATAGGACCCATACCTTGGTACAATATGATGGTTCCACTCAATGTGAGGGGACCCATGCCATCCCAGCTGGTGGGATCCACCCTAGAAGTTGTTGATGACCCATGCCCAGCCTAGCTGGAGGGATCCACCCTAGAAGTTGTTGATGAACCATGACCAGCCCAGCTAGAGGGTTCAACTTGGGAGTTGGTAGAGGACCCATTCCATGCCCAGCTGAAGGGTTCTATCCTGGATTTCATCAGGGACCCATGCCCATTCATAGATGGAGTGTTCTACATAAGATGCCCCTGGTGATCCTATGTGACAAGTTCCCTCATTGAGCATCCCCCAATGAAGCATCATGCTTAGAACATTCCACATTATATCCCAAAATCCACAACCCAGTGAACTATCAGGTTTTACATGAAAAAAAATTATGATAGGCTACTCATGGGATGAAATTAGAGATAAAAAAATGAGATAGGGAAGATCAATGTTTCTTCTCAAGAAAAAATGCGGTGCATGACATGTGGGTGGACCCACAAATCATGTGGTCTCACTCATTCACCTGGTCTTGTCCTTGGGGGTACATGGATCACCGACCATGTAGGAGTACATGGTGTTTTGAGGATATACACGGTGTTCCCATCCAACTCAGGTTCTCTCCCACAAGATTATCCATGTCCTTATATCCATGTCGTGTCTATGTACTTTACCCTGTTTCTGTGTACTTTAGTACACAACTTTCCTATTCACACACGGTGTCACTTATGTTCTCTATCCATCCTTGCATACATGGTCAAATGGAATGTCCATGGTCATGTGCTCCACCACATGGATTATACACATTATAATGAGTTTATGTAGGGTTATAAAACCAATTAGAAACCATTAAATTATTACATATGATAATGCTAAGGATATGAAATTGGTGCAGATCAATATATGGGATTGATAAAATCATTCAAGTTAATAAAAAATGGAACAATTAACCAATTGATGAGTCCATACTAGATATTGGATCATTACTCTTTGAATAATGTGCTCACCTATGATCAATGTATGTCATTGCATTCATTGCATCCTGATATGATCTAATCAGGTGTTTCATCTTCGCCCATGGTGATTCACCAATAGAAGGGGAAGAAGCTTCTGAATACTCCTATGGTTTTTAGATAACCCTATATAATTATCCATGTAATTATTCATATTGAAAATTATTTTATGTCAAACAAATAAATAATTAAATTAAATTAACTAATATATCCACTAAACAAACTACCAATGAGTGAGATATCTGAATGCCATACGTTGACCTATTTTAGGTTGTGCCAATGGTAAACATCATGTTACAGACTTAACCATTGTCTCATATTTTTTATCCAAGAATCCATTTAAAATTTATCCCATTTTCTTTATGAACTAATGTACATGAAATTTAAAATACATTTAATATTTTTATAAAATTTATTTCAGGAACATTGAGCCTTAGAATCATACACCGACTCAGTGCCTGGCTTTAGAAATATGTGTAGTAATATTGCAAACTTTTACAAGGTGAAAACCATTTGTATATATTCTTAATGAGTTTCAAAACTATCTTCACATATTGGATGTTACAAGTCATGTTACAGGAAAATAATATACACATCAACCAGACATATTTCTTATCCATACTCTCCCATTAATATTATCTAATCACTTATTTCTTGTCATCATTAAATTTAAGATCAAGGTCCTTAGGAATAATTAAATAATAAATTTTAATCTTCCAAAAACCAAAATCCATTCAAACAAAATCCTCCCCCAATACCATCCACCAAAACATTATTCACTCCCTTTAATAACTGAAAACATAAGGAAAATAGAAAAGGATCTACTTTATGATATTCTCATTAGTGGAAAAGAATAAGTTGGTGTAACTAAATTGTGAATAAAAACATATTCACCATGGTATTTTTATATAAAATACTTTAAACTTGAGCACTTATACCTATTTTCGGGTCTGCGACAACCTTCCATTACTCCTCTAGAAGAAACACCACAAGAAATTACTTGGTAGAAAAAAGATTCAGAATGTAAACTAATATTACAATTGATGTAATAAAGAATAAAAAAATATACACATCTAGTATTTATAAAAAAACACAACCAATGGAATACAAATACAAGAGATATCACCTGAAAAAATTAGAATAAACGATGAAAATGTCTAACAAAATGAAATTACATGATTTAGAATTACATCCCAGTCCATAAGGGAAAGTTTCCTTAAATTATTCATAATAAAGGAGGATGATTACAATGTAATTAATATATAACATTATGATTACACCCTAAAAATATAGTAGTTTCCAACCAATGATTTCAGTCTCTAACTCCATTTTATCTTCATTATATTCAATATCCATATGTCAATATTAACAAACCACCTTTTGTTTCATCAAAATATTCCACCACCTTAATTGGATCATCCAGTTCAATATTCCCTATGTACAACTATTTTTTAAGATATTGTTCATATTTTATCATCCAATGAACAATATACTGCTGAAGAAATCTAGTTCAACTCTCAACAGACATCCACATATAGCTTTTGAGGATCTTCATTTCTGTTGCTGCTACTTTCTTCACACCTTTATAAGAATCAGAAATCAGGAATCTAGATTTATTTCTTTGAATGGTATTATTATTATTAGCCAAAAATTATTATAATATGGATAACCAAATAATTAATGTGTTAAAGAAACATATTCCCGAGGATCCAAGTGTTTATGTTATTCAAAATGTGAGTCTAGATTCTTGTGATAATTATAGAATGTTTTTTTACAATTTAAAATACATTAGATACATAATGACCAAAGGAATTTAAATATTTTATAGATAATATAATTAGGTATTTCAGTAATACTCAATATGATTTACTATGCTAATGACGCGATGAGACTTTAGTTTAGTATTATTTTGGTCATAGAATTCATTCTGTAATAATTTATTGGAATACACTATTAATATGAATAAATTAAATAAAAGTATAATTAATGTTATCAAGAGTTATGGATCATTATCTAGGAATATGATTTCTAAGATATTCTATTTTATTAATAGTACAACTAGTTAAAATTTAATATTGGATGAAGAAAAGTTAGTTAGAGATTACCAAAATGTTTTATTTCTAGAATACAATTTATTTCCAATAAATCATAAAGGGTTTACCATGAATGATGGGAAATGATTCTATAATATGGAGTGGTCTGTGATACTTGAAGGGGTTATTGACGCTCTATGAAATTTCAATGAAAAGTATCTATGTTAATGAAATAAATTATCTAATTTTGATGATTAGGTGATACCAAAGGTATATTTTAATAGCGTTTTAAATATACGATTGTTCAAAATAAAGAGAATAATTATGGATGATTCTAATTTTCATTAAATATGATGACACAAAGAGTTTCTACATACAATATTTGAATATAAATGAATTTAACAAGATTATATGGATATAGGAAAAGCATGGGTGTAATCATCTCATTCCACTTATAGTAAAAGAGATGTTTTTAGGTTAATAAAGAGTTATTTTTAAGATAATGTGATGATTAATTATATAAAAATGATTTATGATTCATCATATTCTAGAAAATTTATTGAAAAGGATACAAGGATAAAAATATTTTATCCAAGATAATGTGATTATCGAAATATTTGTTAAATAATGAGGTAAAATGTTCCCTCCACTCATCAATGGACAATTTTAAGGAATTTTACTTTTTCATATAAAAATCGCTTTAGATACATATAATACCATATGTGACAGGAAATAAATGATTATTTTTTTAAGCATTACCACTAAAAGTAAATTACTATTATTTCCTAGAATATAAATGATTTTTTAAGGCATGATTTTTTTTTAAAATATATTGTATAAGAAGTTAATGGGAGTATGTTTCACTTATAGATGTTCAAAATTACTAGTATAAAGCTAATAATATTTCAAATTGATATCGCAGTGATTTTAGTATATGAAATTGTAAATAAAAATTTTAATTTTAATTTTCCTTACCATGAAAAGTGTATATCAAAATTTCTTAAATGATTATTCTGGTAAAAAATTCAAATCTAATTTCACCAAATATCATAGAGGATTTTTTTGGTGTGATAGTAGAATGTATTGAGTTACATTTAGATACCAAAAAAATTGGATTCAATATTGTACTAAAGTATTTTAGGATTTGATGTTAATTAAAAATGTATATATTTATTTATGTTAGAATAATATTTCAAGTAATTTTTTAATGGAAAATGTTTCTTGGATAATGATTTCAATGTTAGTGATATTTTAAAGTAGAAAAATAGGAGTTGAACTCTTAACATTTAATTTTTTAAGTTAATAATTTTAAATATCATCAAGTATTTAAAAATTAAAAATATTATTCGTAAATATAAGTATTATTGAAACAATCTTTTTTCATTGATGTCACTAACAAAATATATTATGATTGGGTTTTATCTGATGCTCACATAGTAATGAGATAGTAATTATATATATAAGTAATAAGTTAACAAACCCACAGGAAGTGAACTAAATATAAGGATGATATAGAGGTATAACAAATTTTATATTTTAGGTAGGTAATTATATATGGTTCTTTATGTATTTTTAAATGATTATTAAGAATAAAAAATGAATTATATAAATTTTAATATTGATTGTATCATTATTTCATGTTGGAATGTTATATGTATATTGGTATAAATTTTATTAAATATAATTGTAATTGAAATCTCAATTTATGGATTTGAGTTTTACTTAATTGATGTTCATTTTGGATTATTATAGGTTATGATAAAATGATAAGGTTAACATGAGTCATATTCTTGTATGGGATACAAAATATTCCTAGGATGCATAATAAGTGTTTCTTTCTATGGATTTCCCACTAAGTATACCACATAGAGAGTCACATAGAATGTACTTAGTATACCTTCAAGGTATATATCATACATGAACCTTGTTTATATGAGGTCGAAAAGATACCTTCTGTACGAACTAGTATAAATTGAAACTTTTAGAAGACAATCGTCAAGGCTTAGCTAGTTGGGGGGTGGGGGGGTTGTGTATGTTTCAGATCATGCATCGGTTGGAGCTCATCCAATATGTGTTTTTCCTTTTATATTATGAGAATTGTATCTAGTACCTTGATTAATATGAACACAAGAGTGCAAGACTACACCTAGATAGTGTATATTATCTTCATATCTATATGGATGGGGGATGTGTGATTAAATCATGAATAAAGATAAATGATAAGAGATATATTCCTTGAGAATACGATTATATACCTTTAGAGTCGAGAATGTATGAGATGGATATATGTGACTGGCATACTTTATGCCCCATTGTGTCTCAATGTCAAGGAGTTAAGGAATGTGTAACACCCTATAAAAAAGTAATAATTAAAAGAAAAAAATGGTACTATCCATGTCAACAAGGTTCACCTTTCTTTTTTGAAACCATCATGATTAAAACTCCCCATTTTCAGATTCCTATATTAGTGTAGTTTTAGGATGGGTGGACTTCTCATAAATTTCTTATTTTTTAGTGGGGATAAATCCAAATAAAACATGTGTTAGTCTATGGGGATAGTGTTTAGTGTGATTAAAGACCCATGTAGGTAATATAGTATAGTGTGCTAGGATGGTGATAAATGTATTACAAGAAACCCATGGGGTTAGCTAACAAGATTAAGGTTCCAAGGTTTTATATTCTAAAAAATAGTATAAATTACAATATAAATCCTATATTATAGAGTCACATATTGATTTCTATGTGTGGGATCAAAAACTAGGGAATTATGATTTAAATGATGGTCTGTGTGACAACCCTACAAATGTAAGACTTAAAAGACTAAATTTTACTACACATGTAAAAAATAATCACCTTAATTTATAGGATCCTTCAAAATTTCAAGTCTATTATTAATAATTATATTCATGGAGTAGTTTTAGTATGGGTGACCTCCTGAGTTGTTTCTCAGGTAGTGTGTGAGTGATGAGAAAGAACACTATTAGATCATTTTTTGACCTATAGGGAAGGCATTAGTCTAATATGTTAGATAGGTGGGTTATATCCTATGGTGATTTTGGATGGAAACCAAGGTATTAAAAGAGACCCATGGGGTAATATAACCAGTTCATGGCCCATAGAAGTTGGGACATGATAGAACATTTGATAATTCACACAATCATGTGATGTAATTGTTGTATGTAGGTATATTGATATAGGTTTTAATGAATATTATGAAAAATCACTTTTTACCTTGATTAACATTTATTATATAATCAAGGACATTATTTTCTTATATATATGGATAAAAATATTTTTATTTTTTATCAATTCTATAATTTCCCTTTGGGAAATACATTTTGTTTCATTGAATGGGGTTGATTTTTACATTTAGAGATGCTCTAAAAGTGGTTTATAGATAATGAAAAAGAGTTATGGATGTGCACTCACATGGTATTTAATATGATGTGATACAAACTGAAATTGAGGTCATATTACAAAAATTGTTTTGGAATTTATTAAAAAGTGTTTTGGATATGGTTTCACAACTTATTGTATATGATATGATATAAGGTGAAATAGAAAAAAGTCTCTTAGGCTGAATAGTAAGTGGGATATTTATGGAGATATGCCCAAAATCCATTAAAAAATATATTTTATTTTGCCTATATCATGGTGTATGACATAAATGACTCATATGGTACTACATGTGAAAAATGAGGGTATGTGATATACCTTAGTTGTGGAATAAACCATTTATGATATATCCATATCACATGGACTGGCCCATGATATCATATTATATGAAAAGGGACTAATCATAAAGTCATGAAATATGATTTTATTCCTCTACCCACTTCAATAATATAGTATGATTAAAGGATATTATTAAAATTATATATACATATCGTTTCAAACTAGTAGCTATATGACATGACAGATGTATTCCACTAGCATCGATGGTTTGGGAGGATGATATCATCCATGTTGTATAAAATTTAATAGGTGGTACAAAATATGTTAGTTAATGGAATATATCATTCATACATGAGATACATAATCTAGAAAAATAATTTACTCATGCGTTATAACACATGAGTAAATTCAACAACAAATAACACATGAGAAAATATGAAAACACATTAGGAGTGTCATAGAGTATTTACAAATTCCACTACTATATGATGGTTTAGGGGAATTAATTTCAATTTCCATGGATAAAACAAATTATCTCCCAAATATATCTTATAATACATCTTTGAAACAATGTGGAATAAAAAATTCATGGATGTTGAAGGATATCACTCATACAATGAGAGATTCAGGTATAACCTGTAGATATACATAGATGTGGGATTTCAATTTACTATCTATCCAACGATCTTCATCAAACTCATGAAATGATTATTAACGATGGTGTGGTGGATCAATGGTGTATTTTATTATTTTAAATTATTCATTATTTTATGTTTATGGGTAGTTTCACATAATCATTTATGTATTTTTTGGTTTGTAATTCTTAATCATTACTTATGACTCTAATAAGTTACAGATTAGATCCCAAATAATCATAAATAAATGTGTCATTGGATATTAATATCTAAACATGCATAACTAAAAGATGCAAATTTTTTTAATGATATGATATGAATGAATTAAATCATTAAAATAATTCACATATATAAGTAGGTGAGATATTTAAGACTCCTTAAAATTTTTTGTGATAGATTTATTCTAAAGTAAACAATCATTGACACCTTGTTCATTTAGGTTTAGTGACCCTAAAAGTTAGATGAAAAATAAATATATTTCGTTAATTTGATAAAAATATGGATGTCCCTAACAGTTTCGTTCTTACATCTAATGTGATATCTGAGATACACTTAGCTGGGTGACCATAATGGATTAGAGACTAATGAAATAGAGTTGTGATAATTAATTTGATAAATTTTTATAAGGATTTTTTTCTCAACTATCGAAGAATTATATACAACATAACTGAATTTTTTTCATCCTAAATAAATATTTAATGGTAGAAATTTAAAATTTAAACAAAAAAATAATGAAATATTGATCCTGATACACTAATAGATATGATACATGGGGTCATAATTTTAGTGGGATCATGTTTAAAAAATATCCACATTGGATATTTTTTAAAACATGCCACTCAATCAATAAATAGTTTATATTATATACTAAAATGGAATTGGAAACATAATTTAATTTTTATATTAATTATTGATTGATATTATAAATTCTGAAATGTTCTTAGTTATAATGAGAAAAAAAATAAACGTGAAAAATTAAATTATACATAAAAATATCTTTAATTATGAAACATGGGAACTAGATATTGGTTGTGCATTAAATATTTATGATAATTAAAATAAACTCATAAATAGAATAAATTTTATGAAAGGCTATGATGATATAAATTCTAGAAATGGAGAACTACTTTTTGAATTTGAGGTAGACATATATGATCTAGATCCAACAAGTATATTAGTTCTTGAACAAAAAAACTATTACTATATTTCTTTCATAAATATAAATTTAACTTTTCTTTGTTTCTTAAATAATAAATTATTATGATACACTTTTATAAAGAATATTTTATATATATACATGAATAACATAATTTATTACATATGAAATATTGTAAATGGTTTATATATTCCTAACAAGGATAATTCAGTATATAAAATTCATAAGAAGAAGAATAATGTGAATGATTCAAATAACACTTATATTTTTCTTTACATACATGGATATATAAATGTGAAACACATCTAAATAATATATAAAGATAAATTATTATAATTCTTTGAATATAAATCATTAGAAAAACATGAGAATTTTTTATTCGGAAAACTAAATAGAGAAACTTTTAGTATAAATTATGAGAGAGATAGTGGGAAATTGTAATTAATACACAATGATGTTTTATATATAATAATTATATAAAAAATTGTTCTTATGAGTTATATTTAATCTTTAATAATAACTTTATTCAATATGGTTAGGTTTTTATTATAAAGAAAAAGTTTAAAATCATTAAAATGATACGTATTAAAAATCAAGCATAAAATCAAAATAGAATGTGTATTAAGATAATTTAATCATAAATAGGTGGTAAATATTTAATTAATTATTTTATTGATCATATGATAGATTAATGGAGGAGTGGAAACATATATTCAATATCTATATTACTGGAATAAATAAAAATTTATTCCATAAAATATGTGTCAACAATCAATTCAATACTTATTGTGAATCATGTTTAATTATTACATGGATCATAATTGAAATAATACCTTGAATGAAAGTATTTAGCCTGCAAATCACTTTTTTTTGGATTTTTAAAAGCCGGTTTGAGGGTTATCCGGTTCCCGATGAAAGCCGGTTTGTAAGGGTTGCCGGGACCCGTACCACATCTTCACATCCGGATAAAAAATCACATTTCAAAATTCAAAACCGGACACCGCCAGCCGCCTCGAACAACGAAC
The DNA here is from genome assembly GCA_963277665.1 of Viscum album. Lineage (NCBI taxonomy): Eukaryota > Viridiplantae > Streptophyta > Magnoliopsida > Santalales > Viscaceae > Viscum > Viscum album. The sequence continues at coordinate 1,161,074,583 of OY728122.1, read as the reverse complement.
CCGAATCATCACGCGCCCACGATCTCATCACGCCTGTCAACCACTCCCACGACAGCACTGACACCTCGCGCCGCGCACCGTACGTCAATCCATCATCCTGCACGCAAATCCAGCCTCCATTCACCGAAGCGCCGGCGAGATGCACCGGCTCCCGTCGTCATCCTCTCCGGCGACCCTCGAGGTCGCCCCTGGTAAACACCACCAAACAAACCAGCATGTCTCCGGCGAGATAACCCGGCTAGCAACATCCATCGACGTCGTCGAACAACGACGGATCTACACCATTCAAAAAGCTTCCCAAAACCACAGCGCCGGTGAGCTTCACCGACGCCCATCGACACACACTCACCCGCGCTGGTGACGAGAAAGCACATCACCGCCGGTCGAACCGTTCACCGATTACAACGAGGCAGAAACCCTCGTCCCTGGTATCAGCGAGGCAGGAACCCTCGGCGAAAACCGCTAGACCTAACCACAAAAGCGCAAAACAAAACACAAAAACGAAGAAAACATCCAAGGAACGAAAGAGCCCGCCGCAACCAGACAGACCAACCGCGTCAACCATAGGTAAATCCCAGCTAACTCACCCGGGAGGGAGCAGAAGACCCGCCGACCCAATATGTTTAACAGAGGCTACCTAAAACTAATCAGTACCATAATGGGTTCCTATATGGAATGACTCCCTTAACCTAATGAAAATATGAGTCTAAATATATTTACTCAATGGATGAACCTCCTTGAGACCAAAGAGTTATGGTATATTGTGAGTTGGGTCCAAAACATAAAATAAAATATCCAGATCTATGTACTAAAAGATATACTAAAAATAGATGTAGTATAAAGTCACTTCATTATACAAGTAAAAATTACTACATAGATTTTATGGGGAGATGGTTGGTGGGAAGTGGGGTTGATCCTTGTCATAACTTAAATATGATGTATATACAGTTTTTTCATTTCATATGCTAAGAACCTGGGAGAATTTTAGTTACAGTTTTACTAATGAAAATATTTTTAAATTAATATGAAAATCATTTAGGTCTTGCAATAGTTTAAGGATCTAATGGAAAAAACTCATACAAATTATACATACTAAGACGATATATGTGTTTGAAATTGAAAAATTTAATTTAAAATTATTAAAATATATACCATTACACCCTATGTTTTTTTTATATATTTATGTTTGAAAATGAACACTTATGAATAATTGTATGATTGAACCATTGAAGTCATATCCACGCGATTCTATGAATTTTCCAAATGTCATAGAAGTGATCTTAAAATCCATTACATGATATTTTAGTTTCCAATAAAATAGAGATGGAAAGGAGAGAGATTGTTGACATATGTAAAAATTAATCAAGTAGGCTCATGAAGAGATTTTCACACCATACCCAAGGGATATTTATTATTTGTATAGGCTACAAGTTTCTCCCTATTTCAAGAATCAAATCATTCCCTTAATCTTACACTTAATAAAAATCTGAGTAATCAAATAATTCTTTTATATTACTAGTAGTCTTAATTACCTTGTAAATGATACCATTAATTATGAGGATTAATTTAATTTTAACATATTAATGTTATGGAGGCATTTTAGTCTTTGAAAATGAAAAATTATCAATCTATTTGATACATAGCACTCTCATTCGATTGTATCATACTATATGGTAAACCCATGTACTCAATAAAAAATTTCCATATGATCCATCATGAATCATATCTCATGATTAAAATAGAATCATAATAAGTCTCACAATATAATTTATATCATGTAAAATGATATACACTACAATTCCTCAAAATCATAATTTTAATGCATTTCATACTTTAAAATTTAGTTTTATAATATCTTATGATATAACTCACTAATATTTACATCACAGACATACACAAATAGATTAAGGTAATATCTACTTTCATCTCCCAATTTTAATTAATCCTATGAACTTTATATCCCATTTCACCTAATATTGTATTAAATACAATAACGCCTGAAATTAAAATCTATACCCTTTTGGATATATTCCAATATATTTTTGGAAATCTGCCATTAAGTTATCTTTATATTATATCATATGTAATACATTTTGAATATATATATATATATATATACAAAATCCTATTTGAATACATGTCTAAAACACTTTTTTGTGTAGCTATAGGAGTCAAACTCAATCCCCATTTGGAAAATTAGAAAGTGTGATCCAATGATACTTACTAGTATTTATAATAAAAATTAATCATAGGATATATATATTTAAGAAATGAGTGGACTTTAGAAAAAAATCAATTATACTCAAGAAAAAATGATATTTGACATGATATTCATTATTCACATGGGTGTATATACATGTTTCCATTATTCACATATCATTTTTGAATTCATTCATATATGTTCCATTTTTATAACACATTTAGTAACTATGGGACAAATAGCATGTCCATCCCATTTAAGAAATCTATATTCTCTCAATTCTCTATGAATAGAATGACTTGGTTGATGAATACATCACATGTTATTCATCTATATAGATAAGTACATCACATTCTCTACATCGAAGTAGATAATAAAACTACATGTACTATCTATGTATGGCCATGCACATCCTAATCTATCTCAAATAAGGGCCCAAATGTCTTATTCATTATACAAGAGGGAAAACCCTATATTGACTGGGATATAACTAATGAAATGATCAATATCATACCCAATAACCCCTTAATTTTCAATATATCAATAAATATTGTTTGATATATATCAATGTATAAAGTAATACTATTGTATATATTTCCAACCATAGATAATTGGGGTGAAATTTGATCCATGAATCCCTATTATACTAGAAATGTGGTGTATGACACTGCATATGATATACATAGTGGGTCATCCATCACACATAGAAGAACCAATATTTTATTTTGTGCTTGAAGAGCATATCTCATATCCATATATGAGAATATTTATTATTATATGCTTAAAATTTTAATATAACCTATAAAACTCCATTATGAACTTTAGTTGGTCAAAAATTCAAAGTCATACTTTAAGTGGTCAATTATTATTACACATAAGGAAATATATATAAATTTATACATAATTGTAGACAACATAAAATTATGATAAATTAGGGATTTCCTTTAATATGATACATTTTATATTCTTAAACATCATTATTAATACATAAAAAAGCATAATATAATAACCTGTCTATAATATCATATATGACAGTTCATGAGATCGGTCTTATGTTGGGTAAACTTTTGGGGTTATGTAGACTCATTAAATCAATATGAAAATACTACAATATCCCTATGTGACTATATAATAAAACCCTACCATTAAATTCATTACTCAGTAAATTATATGAAGAAGTAATTTTTGATTAATGGTGAGATTTGGGAATCATATTCCTAACATTAAACTCTTTGAACACATTAATACATATTATATTTATAACATAAAATCATATAATGTCAACTTATATTATATACATATAACTATTTATATTTTTTAAATAATAATTATTGGGACCTATTATATTAAACATTATTCTTGAAATTTTATCATAAATATTGTATCTATTTACATTATTACATACTAGTACATCCTAATGTCCTTTAAGATAAAGTGATATTCACTTTATTATGCCAACTAAATGTAACAATAAATTAATATTTATGACCATATCATAAAATCCTTTATAATATCAATTTAAATTCACTTTTTCTTAAAAAATATAATCCTTCATTAAATAGTGATATTCACTTACTCAAGTTAACTAAATACAATTCTTCATATTTTTATTTTCTATAAAATTCCTAAATTCTTCAAGATATTGTGTGAGAAATACACACATTAGAATCGTATAATCTTTTACATCATATTTTTAACTTCTAAAAGTCTAAACATACTTCTACTAGAATATTAGACAATATATTTTAATTATAATATCATGATCAAGATGAGAAAACTCATTTATGTTGTGAAATAACACTAATTTCCTTTTACTAGAAATATTTAATAGTTAAATTATTATTTCTATATCAAATAAGTAAATATATTCATTTTTATAATTTTAATATAAAAACAATACATTATAAAAATATTACACTAGTGGTAGGTAGAGGATGATTCCCTTATATTGTAATAAATATCTAGATATAATGTTTATAACGGATAAATTATCTTAATACTTATATTCTTCTGAAAATATATTATAGAATATGATGAATCATAAACCATATTTATAAAATTAATAATATCATATTATTCACTTAAACTATTTAATAATTAAAAACATCTCTTATCATACATGATAAATGAGATGAAGATATACATGCTATTATGATTCATCTGGGCTTAATATATTCATTTATATTTAAATCCTTGATATGGAAACTATTGGTTCATTAATTGAAATGAAAACTATAATCTCTATCAATTAATACCTTTATTTTGAACTCTTGTAAAATTATAACAGTTTTAAAATTAACATATGGTTTCACATAGCCTTTAACATTATTGAATTTATTTCTAAAACATTAATACCGGACATGGACATTCTATGGAGTATCCAAAATCCATATTGGTATTTTAGAAAATTCCATCTAATGGAATCATAGTTGGTGTTTCCATTGGATTTATATGACCTTAAATAAATACTTCATGAAATATAATTGGACTCTACCATGAATTTGTCTTCTTTTAGTATAAACTATTACATACTTGTATTGATTAAATAGTACCAAAACCAAGACATCATATGCCATCTTAATTTATTTTCAACAATTGAGAATATGGTTAAAGTTTTTCTTGAATTCAATCATCATCCATGGATGAAAAAACTATGAACCATTTAAAAATAATAATCTTTAATAAACCTTTTAGTCTCACCAAATAATTTTCATTATCAATCATATTGATCATAGGAGTGGAGAAATAAAGTTTCCTTATAACATTTATTAACTACATCCTTTGAAACCATAAATGAATCATTTTGTCTCCTAAAAAAATATAGATTCACATGGTGAACAACATCAACCCATGGTTTATTATTAAGGTGGTTCTCTAACACAAAGAATTTTTAATACTTTAGAACTCTTTCTATGTTACCAACTTTAAGATTTTCTGAAACTAAACATGTCTTTAGAAATATTGATCATAATGATAAGTTTTAAGATAATGATTCTATTCATATATTGTTGAATTTTTTTATCAAATGATTATCATGTGTTATTAATATTTTATAAGGAATTAAATTAAATGGAATCCCATTAATATTATGACCCATTCTGAATTCAGCATACCCATTAGTGTTTCATGATCTGTATTTCATTGCAACTTATAGTCGGTATCTTATAAGTAATACTTGATCGTACCTGGTATATGAATTTTATTAATCATATCATTTATTAATCTTGGATAATTGGGCAGAAAACTCCTTATACAATCAATCATAGTAAATAAACCCAACCCTATACCTCTTGTATCATAATGGTCAGTGTTTCCCATTTATGTGTAACCCAAATGAAAATCAAAAAACAAGGTACCTAATGGTTAAGGAAAACTCATTACTATTTTTACATATACAATTTTATCTATAGTAACCTATAAGTTATGGTTATATGCACTAAATGATCATGTTCATGAAATGTACTAATTTGGAAGTAATCTCAAACATTTTATTTTAAAGGGGATTTAATCACACTAACTCTTCTCATGTTATCCCCTTAAAGTTTTCATTATTCAAGTGATTTTTATTGAATACCTATTCCTAACACCCAATCAATATATTAAAATCTTATTAATGTGTTACTCTTTACACAACTCATAATTTTTGTTAATCACCCTAAGATAGATGTCCTATACATTTACTAATATTGAAATGCATCTCACTCATATGATAAATTAAATATTCATGTAATAGTTTATAATTATATGACATTGATAATATCCACATGAGTAAGCTATGAGTGATAGATATCCAACCTAAAACCTTTCTAAAACAAGCCATAAGCCTTTAGGATGGTCTGTAGTCTGACCGCATGTCCCTCTCCTAGAGGGGATTTTTCTCAAGGTAGAAATCAATTCATTATAACTCTAAAATATAATATGTATTAAATATATTAAAATATTGAATTCAAGATTATAACTTCAATTATAATCCAATTTCAAGGATTTTGGAAACTAAATCATTTTATCATACCTAAAATGTGACAACTTTTATGCATGTATGATAATCCATAGAAGTATTATAACAATTAAACTAAATCTCACACCATTAAAAATATAAAAAACATATAAATTTTAATAAATAAATAAATAAAAATTAAATAAATAAATAAATAAATTTAAATATATTTAAAAATGATCAAAATATTTCTGAACTATTCAAGAAAAATAAAACAATAAATTTTTATAAATTTAAAAGTAATAGCATATATTCTATAATACTGAATATAAACACATTATATTAATTTAATAATGTGATCTCTATATTATTATAAATTATACGTAATTTACATTAATTATATGATATTTTAAAAATTATAAATATTTTATAATCAAATTTTTATTATGTAAGAATTTAATATAATCTAAATATACTATACTTACACATTATTTGAACCATTGATAGTATAAACCATGAATTAACTCCATGTAACAATTTACCAATGGCCATAATTTCATTTTAAATGATATTATTATTGTGTAGGATTCATTGAATGTTAACATCTTAATTATTATGAGGTTTTCTAGATTGTAACATTGAAAAAATTATCAAAACAATCAATACATTTCATAATGATTAGCTTGTATTAGACAATATTATATACTCATTCACTCCATGTAACCCTTATACATTATTCATCCTAAATAATATCCAATTATTAAAATATAATCATAATAAAAAATACAATATAATGTCTATCAAATAAAATTCTATACCCTACATTTTAGTAATATCATAATTTTCAGGAATTTCATAATCTAAATCTTAATTATATCATATCATATGATATAAATCACATAGAGATATAGAAATACATCATATATATATATATATAATTTTGGAATACACCTTCAACAATATATTTATAACAATTTTTTACATTATGTATCCTCACTCCCTCAAAAAATTTATAGAATTTTTTATTTTTCGATTTATTGAGAATATTATATTTTATATCAACCTATTAATAATAATAGAGTAATCCTAAATAGGGTATCCCCTAATATGGTGGGTTATCAATGATTAAAAATATTTTATAATGATTTAGTAACAAACCTTCATAACTAGTTCAGATGAATACCTTTGAATCAATTATTTTTTCATTTTTAAATAGATATATAGACAAATATAAGTTTTGTGGATGAGGCCATAAAAAAGTTTGGATAGGTGATTTGAAATCACAGTACCACCCATGAATAATGTCCATTAACCAAATTCATTTACCAAATATATCCTATATTATCAACAAAAAACCAAATGCACACAACGAAAAAATAATCTTGAATCATTTCACTATCTCAACCACCTTGATAGGAGAAATCACAATATAGATTCTACCTTAACCCATGAGATATGAATTGATTAATGATGTCACAAAAAAATAAAAAAACTAACACAATATTATAATTTAGGAATTTACTAGTTGTCACTTAATATATCTACCAAAACTAAGAATGATTCCAAGACTCAACAACAACATCTTTCACTGACATTCAACAAGAAACAAACTAGAAAAACACGAAAGAACCTAAAATATTCTATATATCAAACCACCATATCTATGAGAATCACTATAAAAGTAATAAACTATCTGAGTTTCAATCATACACATCACCTATATAGAAAATTTAAATTCCCTTTATTTTATCACCCAATATGTTTACTATTGATCCTCTTTCAAATATTTTCCACTTAAATAGTATCTAACAAGATCCACCATTTCATGAGACACTAACACATTCCTATCATCAAGGAGAAGCATAAATAAATTCACTCTGGAGAAGTAATGAATCTATACATTGAGGAAGGATTGAGTTACTTGAACCATAAAATGGCCAAAATAAGGAAGAAAAATGAAGAAAACCAACCAATTAGATTGTAAAGAAAATTGGAATCACTACCTATGTACCATAACAACATAGTGAAAAATAACTCCAAAATATTGGTCCTCCACTAAATCTAATTAATATACCACTCAATTAAAAATGATATATGATAGAGAAATGGAAACACACCCCAACCCAACACCACTATGATAGAAAGTTTTCTCCTTAAAATGGTGGCACCATGCCGATGATGAATGACCCCTACTAGAGAAAAAACTAGGATTAACCCTTCATAACAACTACTATAAAATATTATTAGAAATCGAGAACCACTAGGAATTTGAATTATGAGAAAAATGAGTCATGATTAATTAGATATATATAAAAAACTATAGGAAATTAATCAAATATGAAAATATATTTGCGACTAGATAATAGAGACAAAACCAAGATAAATACCACCAACACACAAATTAAGTATCTGAAACTATCTTTTTTCACACACACTAGATCCATTGCTGAATGATTTCACGATTAAAAACCTAAAAAACCACAGACAATACTATAACTAAAAACTAAAAGGTATCCTAGAAGATATTTTAGAACCTATAATTTCATTGCATGTGCATGATGGTTTATATAGATGGAGAATGCGACCTTCATATGTAATTCCCTGATATATTCGTATTCATTTTCCATTAATAAAATAATATTTTGAATATATTTCTTCACATGAAATAGAAAAATAAAATGCATCATGATACATTTTTGAGAAAATATTACAATATAATTTAATCATTTATACATTAGGATAATGAAATATAAAACCCAAAAAATACAATATTTAAATAAAAAAATTTATAAAAAATATAAACAAATTTATAAACTATTAATAATTGTCACTATAATATTTTAAATAATAATTTAAAATATTAAGTAATTAATTTTCATACCTAAATATTTTAATAATTTAACTAATTATTATTGGAAAATTAATCAATAGAAAAAAATTAGGAATAAAATAATTTAATGGTAAAAAACATTTTCATAAGGAACTATAATTTCTCATGTATTTTTAAACTAATGGATTAAAATTAAATAATTTGGAATATATTAAAAATATTAAAAAAATAAATTAATTTTCATCTAAATATTTTTACTTATAATGAAATATGAATATACTTTCTAGGCTAGCATGTAAATTTTTTTTAAAAAAATTTTTTATGCGTTATGCACGCTTGTATAAAATGTTTTTTAACTCTATAAATTGAATTTAATAAAGTTGTATTATTATTTTTAATCATCATATAAATTCTTTGTAAGAACACAATTCTCATTTCTACCATAAAAATAAGATACCAATATAAATATTAGTTTCCATGGTAAAATAGTTATTTTTCAACTAATTGTTTTTATAATCACCATGTATTTTATATCAAAATAAAATAAATTGAATTATTTTAAATTATGAATCTAGTATGATGATTAAAAATATATAGAATCATATTAACAATCTTGTAATTTTCAATTTATTAGAAAAAATAATACAAACACTTCACATATAAAAAGTAAAATTTTATACAAATTAGTTTTTTATACATATATTATGTTTTAATATTGAAGATAATTATCAAATTCTTATTAAATATATTATATTAAAAATATTACAAATTTCACTGTAGAATATCCAAATTTTTTAATGGGGGTCATATTATATTTTTAGTAATATAATTATTAACATGGTAATTTTTATCATGAATGTTAACAAGGGTAAATATTTATAACACAATGTGGCTAGAATTTTAGTAAATTAACTTGAAAAAAACATCTTTAAAACATTTTTAGGTTATATTGTGATTCCTATATGTCTACCTGAACTTTATTAATCAAAATCACCTAAATCCCATGGTATTATATCTTTACCACTCACCTTCAATTCAATTACATGGAAATGTTTAGCCACCTATAAAACAAGATAATTTCCACTCACTTCAACCCAAACATATACTACATATTAATTTGGAAACCACACCCAATTTTCCTATCCTAAATCCACTTACAAGTTTGGTATTTATTTTTTACAATATATTTACACTGGTCCTCCAATTTGATGTGGTATTTAAAGATAAGGCTCAAATCCTTAATGATGATAAATACATTTTGTGGAAATCATGAGTAAAAGTTAAGGGTTTATATTCTCAAAATTTCCACATTTAAGACATGTTTCATATTATGAACCTATTTTTTATATGGTGAGAATAATTAAATTTATATATATTATAACATGATCTTATTTATATGCTTGGTTTTTAATGTTCAATATCATTTTCTATATTTGATGATAATACGATTAAAAAGTTACCAAAGTGGTAAGGGATTTTGTTAACTAAAATATTATTTCTTTGGGTTATAATGTTTTGTGTCAAACTTCAATGAACTATATTTGGTTTACTCTACCCTAGTGGTTTATTATATGGATATCTATATTTATCTCTAGTAAAAATGATATTTTCATTTCAAATATTCTTCATTGATGAATTACATTCACATTATGGAATCACATTGTTAAAAATAATTATCATCATCTTTAAATACTTTTTTCATTTTCTATACAAATTGCTTCTATCCAATTTTTTTATTATAATTTTTAAATCCAAATAATTTTTATCACTTGTGATATTCATAATTTTTTTACCACTTTTCCAAATGAAGCATTGTAATTCTTTTTACAATATGGGTTTCAACAAATATATTTTAAATTATTTAAAATATTTTTCATCTCATGATTATATGTTTTATATTCCCCTACAAATTTCCATTAGATAAACATTATGAAATTTTCAAAGAAACAATTTTGAAAATTATTTTTTAAAAGTAATTTTTTTCTATGTATATCACTTCACATTTTAAAAGAATTATTTTGAAAATGACCCATAATTTCATCAATTATGAAAATGATGATTTTTATCAAAAATATTATTTAAGAGTTCATATAAATTTTAATCCTTATATCATATCGATATATTTACATAGATTTTTTTCCAGAGTTAGCCTCAAAATTCTGTTGTACTATATTTTTTTGGAATTAAACTAATGGTATCATATGTTTGAATTACTTATTCATTCTTCTATTGTATCATTCAAAGTGTTCTTATTATTAATTTTTTTATCTATGTCATCAAATTTTATTATTTTTACGCATAATTATATTGACATTATTATTCTACAATCCACCTTATTTATCTCGATGTCTTAAAAAATGTTCTAGGGACGTTTTCTTTTAACCCATAAATTTTATATGGGTTAATTATATGATGGGTGGTCCTAGAATAATATATTTATATTTATTTATTTTTTGGGGTAATGTTTTACATCCCATGAGAAAATTTTGGGAATCATGTATTGATTATCACTCCACTATGGGAATTTGGATGTGATGATTCCCCACTGTGTAATAGGATTTAGGCAGTAATGCATGATCCACTATGTTATGGGAATAAGGTAGTGATTCATGAGACGCTATGATATGAGAGTCAGGTAGTGACTCATGCTACTCTATGTTATAGGAATCATATAGTCACTCATGCTCCTCTATGTTATGGGAATTAGGTAGTGATTCCTTTTTCACTATTTTTAGAGAAATCATTTAGTGACTCCACAATGTCAGAGGAATTAGGTAGAGATTTCTACTACACTATGATATATGAATTAGGTAGTGAAATATTCTATAATATTTTATGATATCCTATACTTATGATTATAAAAAATTTATATATTCAAATGTAATTTTCCATGGATTACGTTTATTACCTCATGTTTCCATGATCCTTTTCCATGATATATTTCCTTATATTATGACCTTTTGAAAAAAATTATTACTCAATGAACCAATTTTTATCTCATGTTAATTTATTGTCATATGATTATTCTCTAACCCTTCATAACTTATTAATATTTTTTCCCTTACTATGTAATTTTTCTTACCCCTTTCTTATGTCTTTCTTTAACCAGGTTATGATGATTAGTATAACCTATGATATTTCTAGAAGGGTTATTATATGGTGTGATTATAGTGAAATGTTCACAATATGTTTTTTATATAGTTAAACACCAAATAGAAAAAAATATTTGGGTTTTGGTATTATGTGAATATTATGAAATATGACATTTATATTTTATAAATATAATAATTTATGGATTTAGTAATATCAATTGGTATTAATGAAATATATCAATTTATTTGTTATCACAAGATTCGGGATTATAGGTTTGAGGATTCTGATCAACTACATGATATGACCTAACATACCATAGTCTACCTCAACAGACAAGCCATGATACAAATATTAATACATAAATATAGAAATAAAAAAATAACATAGAAAAAAAGGATCTCAATTGAGTTGAATTAACGGAATACATCATCTCTTAAGGTAAATTAAGTAAAGTGGGAAGATGATGAAGAATGATTTTCAAGGGGGAGGGATTTAAATTAAGATAAAATCATGAATTCCATTTTTTAACTACATTAACAAAAAAAATTGAAGTTAAATATATAGTTTAGTGATAATATTTTATGTTATAAAAAGAATGATAGCATAGTAATATACAAGGCTCAACATTCAAATTGAATGGATACATCCTTGGAATGACATGGTAGAAAAAATTAGCACAAGACCAACTAGAATCATAAAATGGATTACATATTATAGTGTTTATTCTTGAAACTCATGAGTTTATATATTTCTCTCAATATGTACTATATTATATTATAAAAAATAATTAAAACTCTTAAATAAAACAAAAATAAAGATATTCTATTTCAAACAAGAATCAACAAATCCATTATCAAGAGAATATCAAATTACATTCATCACTATTACAATTGAGGAAAAACATTCATTCATTGAAAAATTATCTTATAAAATAATAAATATTTCCTTTTCATCAATTAATAAATACCGATGTAAAGATAAAATTTTTATTATAAAAAACGAAAAAATTTAAAAAAATCACTATACAACCACTATAATGAATCTTTTTCAAGTCAAGAATTATATATTTACTAAGAACCTATGAATACCAATAACAATACTACTTATGGGGTGTCTTTTTTTATTCAATTCTATCAACCCTATTAAAGCCATGATTTTTTTTCTTTACGACACACAATAATAACACATATACTCATTTATTGAACTAGAATTTGAAATATGAAATCAAACACCCCAATTAAACAACTTTAATATGAGACACTAGATCATTAAATCCCCTTTTTCCAACATTGATTTTATTTAGGAATATAATGGATAATTTTATAGTTGGATACTATTTAACAACAAATCAGCATTATTGAAACATTTTGAATATCGAATTTCTTACAAACCATGAAACAATGAGGTATAAACATGACATAATCATTTGAACAACTCTAAAAATATTTTGAATTGAAGATGATCCAAAAACACTATGATAATACCACAATATAGTACTCACTAATTATATATTTACAATAGATCAGTGATGACCACATCTATGTAGTTTTAAGAAACCCTAAATCCTCACAATCTAATTTGGATCATAATGGATACAGTACAACATTCTTTCTTGATTATTATTATTCCATGAAAAAAGGACATGAATACTCCAAATTTATTTCATCAACATGATATTTGAAAAGTATTATTTATGCCTTTAGAGAATGATCACTCTTTATAAACCACGGTGTAATGAGTTCACTATTTTTAATTATCAGGTAATTATCATTGTATCACCCTGATGTTTTTATGAAATATTTTAATTAAATAATTTTTATTCTTTAGTATATTTAGTTTCATGGAATTATGAGTTTAAAGGAACTATGGGATGTAGTTAGGATAAAATTACCATTATATCCTAGCAGTTAGGTTAGAGGGAATAAGTATAACTAACTTGTGAAAATGAATTGTGAATTCATTGGATATCAATTATTTATGAAAAATAAAAATCAATTAGGTATTTTTATTTTTGAGTAAACTACTTTTGGTAATGAAATTAATTAAATATATATATGTTATATACATAATATTTTTTTTATTCATCCAATGTATATTTTATCCATGGGGTATGAATAAACCCTATTGTATGTATAAAAAATTATATTTTTCGAAAGGGTAATTTTACAATTTGAATGAAAAAAACTCTTTTAAATTATTATTTTGATACATTAAATTTTTTTATATGAAAACATAAGAATTTTATTTTGAACAAGGATATAAAAATTTACTTTAGATGAATTTATGAAATTTTTCTGATAACCTTTATGTTTTGATAAATAGTAAAATTACACTAAAATTTTTGCGAGAATAACTTTTTTCATAGAAATAATTTATATTGTTAAATTATAATATCGAATAGTTTTAAAGAATTAATTTAATATATTTTTATCATTAAATATAATTTACGTCTGTACCATTAATTTTACCTTGAATCCAAATATAAAAACAATTCAATCAGTTGCAATGTTTTAGCTTTTAAATCCCATTATCTCTTTCCGACAATGAGATTAATTTTAATTTAATTAATTTAAATTATATGTTTTAAATTTTAGAAAATGGATTCCATATTGGGAGTAAGTGGGTCCATATTATGTTATTTAGTTAATTTTTTTTTCAACATTTTGAATAGTAACCTTAGTAATTTTTTTAATTACTATAGTTAAGGGTAAATCAAGCAATTAAAAGTAAAAATAATATTATAAAATTACCTTAAACCTATAAAAATCCTATTTTATGAATAAATTTGACCCTTATTATCTATGGTTCGAAATGGTATCACATAATTTCCACTTTCCCATGAATATGAGATTAATTTTATGAAAATCAATGAATGTGACAAAATGTCACACTATCTTTTTATATTAGTATATTAATTATAATATAGTGATAACCAAGAGATATAATCATCTATAGGTAGTCTTTGGAAATCTAAAATAATTTCCTATATCAATGTAATTTATTTATAATTTTTATAAATTAAATAATAACAATTAAGGATGACACAATAATAACAGGGAAATTATTTTATTAATATAAATATCAAATAAAATATATTAAAATTTTAAAGGATATTTAAATTTAATTAATTAATGTTTTACATGTATTTTATAGTATATTATGACATTTATTGATTAAATTCAATGTTATGGTTTGATATTATCATCTGTGTGCATTTTATTTAAAATCAATGTAATGAACAATGTCCAAATTGACACTATTAATATTTTCAAAAAGTAATATATTATTAAATTATTTAAAAATCATAAAAATATTTAAAAATTAAAAATTGATAATTATAAAATATGAAATGTTGTT
Organism: Viscum album; assembly: GCA_963277665.1. Classification (NCBI taxonomy): domain Eukaryota; kingdom Viridiplantae; phylum Streptophyta; class Magnoliopsida; order Santalales; family Viscaceae; genus Viscum; species Viscum album. The sequence goes on along the minus strand of OY728122.1, from coordinate 1,161,059,166 downwards.
AAATATTCATTTATGTTCAATTGAAACTATATAGGTAAATATTTATGACCATTAAATATTTAGAATGATATTACCACAATTAAAATTGAACTTATTAAATAAGGATAAATCAAAATTAAAAGGTTTAAAATAATATAAATGCTTATATAAAGTTTATTGGTTGAGTTTATTTTGACCCATAATAATCTTATATTCTAAATAATCATCTTTGGATCCATTTAATTTAAAAATTAATTTATTTTATTTTAACAGTTTTTGTTTTTCAAAATGTACCCCTCTCCTTTTTTATAAAAGAAAACCTCTCCTTTACTTTTATTCACAACTCTAAATCCTTATTTCTCACCCTGAACATGACCATTTCCTCTCCCAACCTCCCTCAAATCATCTTAGAGTTCATAAAATGGGAAGAAATCCATCTTATAGAGGCCTTTTCTCCAAATCAAATGAAGATTCCTGAAAAAGAGGTAATTGTTTTATCACATCTTTAAAAAATTATTTTCTTCTACTACTTCCTATTCTTATGTTGTTTCCACAATAAAGTAGTAAACCCCATATCATATTAATACTGAGATGTTATTATAATTATGGTACAACCTTTTACATCCTTTTATCCATCATACGAATAAAAATATCACCAAGTGTGTGTACGTACGGATTACTATCTCCACGTTTTGGTGTAATTTGTTATTAAACAATACATTATTTGGAAGGTTATAATGATGAGTATACTGGATGTAAATAATGAATATAAAATGTTAATTTTTATTTATAATTAATATACCATGCAATTCCATACAATTTAACTGTTAAGTGAATGATATCGTCGCTCATGCGTACTTACGACCTACCATCTCCACGATGTAGTGTGTTTCATTCTACATGATCTTTATTAAACCGTGATTATATACATGATTGGAATGAATAAATATGATATATATTATGCTAATATAATTTTTTAAATTATTTAACAATAACCTATGATGTGGAACATGAACTTATCTGACAAAACTTTCCTGAGAACACAAAGCATTTAATATCTGAATAATGTGTGACAATGAAATTTTTCTTACAAACATATGATAATTTAATCATATATGATATCATAAAAATGATTATTTTTATGAAATAATTCAAAAAACATTATTTAAATCATTATACAGGTGTTTCAGATACATATAAAGTATATCAGACCTTTGATAAAAGATAATTTCATAATCTCATTATTATTTTTAATTGTTTATATGTAAGTATTTACTCGGATATGTTTATCATCCACATACATGATTACTAAATATGTAATATTATTTTTATTCATCAATTTTATTTAATGCCAATTTTACCCACTTCTAAATTTTAATGAAGCAGTATGATTTTATTATGTTGTAATTTTCTGATACGAGGTATTTTTTGACTCTTCCTACTAAAGTATGAGGAGAATGTTTTTTATCTTATAAATCATGAACATGTTTTTACATATTCATAATACCTTATTTATAGGAAGCTTCTTTTACATGATTTCAGGTTTATTTTCTACTAAATTCTTTTCTCTTAAAATTTCACTGCATTTTGGGAAAATAAAATGTTTTTAAAGAAAAAATTATATTTTCCTCAAGAATTAAGTTCAAGTGTTTTATCAAAATTATTTTCCATCTAATATGATGCTCTTTAATTAGGGTTATGTTTCTATCACTATTATTACTATGATTTGATTGTGTTAATGATGGAAGTAAATTTTATATGGATTGTGTTATAGTGGAATAATGTTTATGAAACCTATTTTATTTCATAGGTTATGGAATGATAAATGATTTTTTAGGAACATGTTATAATGATTTGATTTTGATATTTGTGGGACCTATATCTTCATCCAATCCATTGGGTAATGATTTATATCTCATGAGATAGACATGAATGGAACAAAAAGTAAATCTGGTCCAGTAATATAGAGCTGGAATGGCAAGTAAAACCGGTTCAATAAGGGAATTTGTTAGGTATGATGGTCTTGGAAATGAGCATTGACAAATATGAAATGATTTTATATAGTTATTTATATTCCAAAAAAATTAATGACTTATGTTTTTAGTTTGGGGATTGTGTCCATAAATTCTTATGAACTTTTATCCCATGACATGATATCATGATCATGCATATGTCCGATAAGATATCCAAATGTTATGTTCTTATGTATTTTGATTGTGATATGGTTGATATTTCCATTTATTACCCTTAGTGAAAATTTTTGATAACCCTTTTATATATTTCTTTTTCCCAGGTCATGAATATGGGTATTAAGTAAGATATATAAAAAAGGAGTCTCGTTATGGAGAAATAAGACGGAGGCAATGTAGATGTTTTATGAACAAGTTTTTTATGTTTCCCATTGTATAAGACACTATACCTATAAGGTCCTATCCTGGTTTTTTATATGTTCTAATGAATATAATTCACTTTCGATGTAATGTCAATGTATGTAAAGTATGGTATGTTATAGTTGGTATCAGAGGAAAGGTATAGTTATCGTTTAGAAACTAGTATGAAAAAGCCTTAGTATGAACCCTAAGGATATGTCTATGCAAGAGTTACAATCCTAGTGTTTTAGAAATGTCCATGAGTAACCTAGGAAAAAACCTAAACTATCCCAAATTGAAATTTTATTCTGAATTACATGGTTTTCCTATTATGATTATTGTTTCTTACACTTTGATTCTTGGTTTTAGTCAATGGTTATAACCTGAAGGAACCACATTAATGCCAAATTTAATAGGCAATGTAATGAATGTCTACTTTATAAACCAAAAGTTATGGGATCTATAATAAGAAATAATGTATCTATGCTCAAACAACTGTAGGTACTGGGTGCAACGGAAGCGTAGTAGTGGGTGTACAAAACTTTAATTTTTTCCATTAATGATGTTTAATCCGAGATCTATCACAATAATAAAACACCAGATCATTGAAATACAATAATGAACAAAAGAGAAGAGGGGAGTCCTAGAACCATATATATGATCATCATATGTTGGTTATAATTAATTTAATTAAAAGACAAGAATTACCTTGATGGAATTCTCTCCCCGTTGATGTTTCCAATTGGTATCTGATGTGATACGTCCTTGTGTCGTAGAATCCAAGTGTAGTATTCCTCTAGTGGTGATGCACATGTGATCCACGTAACTCTGGATGTTGCCAAAGGGATCTCCGGGTGCTAGCGTGGAAGATCCTTTGCTTGCGATGTCCGCCTTTAATCTCCGTGATCCTGTGGAGGAGGATCTCTCTCTCATAGCATGAGAGTGTTCTTGGTGGAAAAATAATTATCTCTTGGCTTGAGTGGTTTTCCAAATCTATTTTTCACAACCACTGAAAAGTTCTAGGCTAATTAGAATTATATAATTGGTATTTTAATTACTTAGAATAATAAAATCAATTAGTTCCCCGAAAGAATTTATTAATTCATTTAATTCTTAGCAATACCCCATGTCTAATAATAAGAGTTGGATATTATTATTACTTGACATGCACCCAATGAATTACACCTAATATTATTTAATTAAATAAATAATATTATTCATCATAAATTCCCAAAAAAAGACACAACGTTTTCTTTTTTTTCTATTATCTTTATTTCCTCCACCACATTTATTAGACCTTGAATAATGGCTATTTATTTCTAAAATAAATATAACTATATTAATCTATAATAAATATATTATTTTTCCCACAATATATTATCTTTAATAACTAGTGTCGAAATAAATGGGATCAAGAATCCTTAATTAGTTATTAAAACGTAATCAGAAATAATCTTTATTCAACTTGTTAAATTAATATTTAACTGCGATACTTGGACACACTTAGTGTGTGACCATATAAACCTCTTTCTAAGTGGAATTAGGTGGATCCTTCCTAGAGTCCAAGGTTAGCATCTAGAAACATGCCAATTCACCCATAGAGAAAGAAGTTAATGCCACAATGACGTGTCACCTCCTATGTACACTTACTGTTTAATGTAATCCCTTTGTCTCAATATCTCAAATCAAGCAGGTTGCATGCTAATTCCATCAACCCATGTGCTTGATTTTTTATTTCTTTGAATTTCCAAAATTGAACTTGCACATTCCTCACCATGTCCATGGATTTATTTAGGAAATATCTATTCCCTCAAAGGTCTTGATATATCTACTTCAATTATGGAATAGAAGGGAAAAATCCTTTCTTACATTGTCTGGTAATGCAGTATCACTCGTGACACACCCAACATATCCATCCTCGTAGTGAACAATGTGTCATCATATTTTTCTTCAATACATCTAAGTTTGTGAGTTGTAATAAACATTAAAAAATAATCTTAATGTTTAATGACCAATACACACGCCCGTAGATAAGAACTTCCAAGGACACTATAAAATGTGGATTTCCTACTAGCAGGTCTCATTCTCATAATATCCTCTTGGATATTACCAAGGGCTCACACCATGAGAAGGTGCCTCAAAGTTTTATGAGTCCTCACCCCTATTGGCCTATATTATTTATGTCTCTCAAATAACATCATATATACATCATCACATGAATTGTCACGTAGAAGAAAAATCAAGACGTGATAAGGTTTTTATTGATGAATAAATTAAAAATTCGTTGGTTCTAGGCCATCAACTCCAAAATACTCCCACTTGGACTAGAACCAATTACTAACAACTTTTAACTCATTAGTTCTCACATGATATTCATGATTCTGTTGAGATTGGTCTTTTTTCATGGGGTCTACCACGTTCTCGTGGACAGTCTACTCACTGCAACATCACCCCTTTGATAGAAATCCCTCAATAGGTGATACTTTCAGAGAGTGGGATTTTCTCAATAATGTGACCTTGTTTCTTTTTCAAGAGCCACCATTGCAGTATTATCAAAATACAATATGATAGGATCTTTACTGCTAGGAACAACATCAAGATCTTGGACAAAGTTCTGAATCTAAAAGTCTTCCTTGGATGTATTAGAAGCCTCTATATATTCAGACTCCACTGTAGAATCAGAGACAACTGGTTGCTTTAAACTCTTACAGCTCACATCTCCTCCATTGAGACAGAAATAATATAAATATTATGACTTCAGATCATTCCGATCTGTCTAAAAAATATCATTAGCATACTCTCTGATGACAAGCTCATCATTTTCTCCATACACTAGGAACATATCCTTAGTTCTACTTAGATACTTAAAGTTAGTCTTAACATCAGTCTAATGTTGTTCTCCTAGATATGCTTGATATCTTTATACCATGCTCAGTGCATATGCAACATGAAACCTGGTACATAACATGGAATACATAGTGGATCCTATAGCTAAAGTGTATGATATCTTACTCATTCTATCTTTCTCTTTCCGTGTTTGAGGATACATTTTCTTATAATGATGCAGGCTATGTGACACAGGAACCAATACCATCTTGGATTGTTCCATACTAAATCTATTTAGTATTTGGTCAATGTATTCACCCTGACTTAGTCCAAGAAACCTCTTGGATCTATCACAAATGATATTGATCCCTAGAATGTGGGTTGCTTCCCCTAAGTCCTTCATGGATAAACATTTGTTCAACCAGTCCTTAACTGACTGTATGTCTGGTACATTGTTTCCAATAAGAAATATGTCATCAAAATATACTACTAGGATAATGACCGCATTACCATTAAACCTCTTATAAAGACATGGCTCACATTCGTTCTTAATGAAATAAAATTCCTTTATGGATTCATCAAATCATATGTTCCATGACCTGGATGCTTGATTTAAGCCATAAATGGATTTCTTCTACTTGAAAACCCATTTGGATTCATCTAGTGTCACAAACCCTTCTGATTGTGTCATATAGATGTCTTCCTGAAGGTTCCTATTAAGGAAGGCCAAATCTCGTAGTCATGGTAAGCTTCCATGGAATGTTTGATTCTTATGGATTTAAACACGACAACGGGAAAAAAAGGTTTCATCATAGTCAATTCCTGGGCACTGTTTGAATCCTTTATCCACTAGAATTGCTTTATAGGAGATAACATGACCTTGCATGTCCAATTTTCTCTTGAATACCCATTTGCATCCAACAGGATTTACATCTACATGCTAATCAAACAAAACCAAGACTTGGTTATGATACATGAAATCCATCTCAGATTTCATAGCTTCTAGCTATCTTGTATCTCTTGAACTTTCTTCTGCTTCCTTGTAGGAGAGAGGTTCATAATTTTCTAAAAACAATGATTCACCATCCTCGGTGGCTAGGAAACCAAATCTCTCTGGTTCCCATACCTCTCTTGAGCTCCTACACAGTACTTGTGTTTCTAGAACCTCTTCTATGTGGACCTTTGGAACTTGTTCCTGTACCAAATCCTCTGTATCTCGAGCATCAAGATTTTCAAATTCAATATTTCTCGCACTATCCATTTTGATGATGTGCACCCTCTCAAGAAATTCGGTTTTCTGGCAAAAATCAATTTCTTGTCTGAAGGGTTATATAGGTAATATCCTTTCGTTTCCTTGGGATATCCTATAAAGATACACCTCATGCACTGTGGTGAATTTTTATTGCCTGAGAAGGCCTTAACAAATTCCTATCATCCCCATACACGTGTGCACGACAAAATGGGTTTCCTTCCATTCCATAATTATTACCCTTGAAGTGTCCCAAATAGTATGGTTGTGTCATAAGTGTGGGTTTCTGGGTAACACCACAAACATATTTTGAGGAAAAAAATCATTTAAGGATAAAGATAATGAAATGGTGGAGATGAAATAATGATTATCTACCCTTAAAGAACAGTTTCATTTAAAATTTGAGTTGCTATAAAATGTTATGAGGGAAGATAAGAGAAGAGAAACTCAAGAAAACCCACTATGTGAAGTTCCCCCACCCCAACGAGAATTGAGGTTAACCATTACCCTCAAATAGATCTCATATTGTAGATAATAAATATTATAAGAATTATTTCCATGAAATGTAATTAGATAGACACTAATACCATTATTTTATTGATATTCTATATAGGTTCCGGGCGCAATGGAAGTGTGTTGATGGGTTTGCCCAAATTTAATTTTAGCGTTATACAACGTTCAATCTGAGATCCATCACGATAATAAAACACCGGATCTTCAGAATAGAAAAAAGAACAAAAATAAAGAGAAGGGTCCCAGAACCATCGAGGGGATCATAATATGTTGTTTATAATTAATTTAATTAATTGACAAGAATTAACTTGATGGAATTATTTCATTGTTGATGTTTTCTGGTCATGTTTGAATGTGATTCATCATTTCATCATAGAAGACAAGTGTAGAATTTCTCTAGCGGTGACCCACATGTGCACCACGTATCTCTGGACGTCGTGAAAGGAATCTCTGAGTGCTAGCGTGGAGAAGCCTTTACATGCGTTGTCCGCCTTCGATCGCCTTGATTTGATGGGGGAGGATATCTCTCGGTCTTGAGATAATTCTTGGAGGAATGAGTTCTCTCGGCCTTGAGAGAATTTTCTATAATTTTTGTGCACAATGATTCATGGAAAAGTGTTAGGGTTGGAAGGATATTTATAATCGGGTTTGAGGTTATAGAGTTATGACAATAAATAAATGCCTTACACGTTTTATTTATTTCATTAACTCTTATTGAAAACCCCCATGTTGAATCATTAATTCATTGACATGCTCCCACGCTGATTATAAAAAATACCATTTAATAAAACAATATTATTTCCTCAAAATCTTGACTGAAAAAACTACACGGCCTGTAATCATTAATACATGGTGTGTACTTGTTTTTCATTTACTTTCCAAAATGAACACTACACGACGTGTACATTCGATGTATAATGCCTGTATATCTTGTTTTTCATTTTATTCTTCCCCCAAAATTAAAATGATTTTGGCCTCCTTGAATAATTATTAAACCACATATGAGAATAATTTTAATTTTACATGAGATACTTGGATACACTTAGTGTGTGACCCTCTAGGCCTCTTTCGCATTGGCATTAGGAGGGTTTGCCTAAAGTCCAAGATTAATGTTTAGAAATGGGTCAAGGCACACAAGAGAAAGAAGTTGACTCTACATTGACGTGTCACCTCATATGAACGCTTACTGTGTAATTTAATCCCTTTGTCTTGATATCTCTAATCAAGCAGGTTGAATGCTAGTTCCATTAACCCATTTGCTCGATTATTCTTTCTTTGACTTCACGGAATTGAACTCACCCATACCTTAACATGGCCCTAGATTTATTTAGGATATATCAATTCCATCAAAGGGCCTGATATATCTACTTCCATTCTGGAACAGAAGGGAAAAATCTTTTCTTGCATTATCTATTAATGCCGTATCACTCGTGACACACCCAACGTATCCTACCTCACTATGAATAGTGTGTTGTCATAGTTTTCGTCAATACATCTAAGTGTGTGAGTTGTAATACCCATTAATAATAATATTAAAGTCTAATGACCAATATACACATCCAGATATAGTAACATCCAATGACATTATGAAATGTGGATTTCCAACTAGCAGGTATCGTTCTCATAATATCCTCCTGGATATTACCAAGGGAGCACACTATGAGAAGGTGCCTCAAATTTTTATGAGTCCTCATCCCTAATGGCCTATATTTTTTGAGTCCCTCAAATACCATAATTCAACCATATAACATATATTCAAGAACAGTGTTATGGCACTTCCGAGTTCTCATCATTGTAGGGATCCGCTATGACCCTTTAATGAAACAGCTATCCTTAAAACATTATCACATGCATTGTCATGTAGAAAAACAATCAAGATGTGATTAGGTATTTATTAATTAATAAATTAAAAAGTAGTTGGTTCTAGGACACCAACTACAATGGACTCTAACTTGGACTAGAGCCAACTGCTAACAACATTTAACCCGCTAGCTGTGACATGATATTCATGCTTTTGCTGAGATAGGCCTCTAGTCATGGGGTCTGCCATGTTTTCTTCTATGGACACTCTTTCACCCCTTTGATAGAAATCCTTAAAGAGGTGATACTTCCAGAGTGTTATTTTTATGTTGATGTGGCCTTGGTTCATTTGCAAGAGCCACCATTGCAGTATTATCACAATTCAACGTGATAGGATCTTTACTGGTAGGCACCACATCATGCTCCTAGAAAATGTTCCGAATCCATAAATATTCCTTGGTTGCATCAGAAGCCAATATATATTCATAATCTGCTGTAGAATCGGTGACAACTGGATGCTTTGAACTCTTCCACCTCACAACTCTTCAATTGAGATAAAAAACATATCCAGATTGCGACATCAGATCATTCTGATCTATCTGAAAACTAGCATCAACATACACTCTGAAGAAAAGCTCTTCCTCTCATCCATATACCAGGAACATATCCTTAGTTATTCTCAGATACTTAATGATAGTCTTAATAGTAGTCCAATGTTGTTCTCCTGGATCTGCTTAATATCTGCCTACCATGCTCAGTGCATAGGCAACATGATGCCTATTACATAACATGACATACATGATGGATCCTATAGCCGAAGCATATGGGATCTTACTCCTTCTATCTTTCTCTTGTTGTGTTTGAGGACACATTTTATTATAAATATGTAAACTATGTGACACTAGAACCAATACCCTCTTGGATTATTCCATACTAAATCTCTTTAGTATCTGGTCAATGTATGTACCCTAACATTGTCCAAGCAGCCTCTTGGATCAATCACGAATGATCTTGATCCCTAGAATGTAGGCTGCTTCACCCGAGTCCTTCATGGAGAAAAACTTGTTTAACTAGTCCTTAACTGACTGTAAGACTTGTACATCATTTCCAATAAGCAATATGTCATCCACATATACTACTAGGATAACTGTAACGACCCGAAATTTTAAATAAATATTGTTTCCTAATTTTATGTGTTATTTTATTTTATTTTTATACTCAACAAAAATGTTTCATTTGATAACATGAGTATAATTAAAATGAGACTGTTGGGTTTTGACTGTTATTTGACCATTGGTCAATATGACCGCTGGAAACTAAACGTTTTCACTATTGTCTCTAAATACAATCAATCTTGGTTAATTAATATAGAAAGAAGATTTGATGGCCTCACCCAGTAGTCTTGGACCAATCGAAGCCCATCTAACAGAACTTGGGAAGGAGGTAACACCACTGGGCTTTGCTCTGAACCAAACCCAAGCTGAACTTCATCATATAAAGCTAGAACGGGATCGACTTCGCAAGAAGTTCAAACTGATAGAAATTACTACTCGTGCGATGTTGGTCGAGCCTCCCTCAGAATCTCTCACCTTAGGACACCTTACACTTAGGTACTATGCTGGTGTGATAAGGGGCTATGTAAGGAGACCATAACTGTCTTGTGTAATCCTTTGTTTTAAATAAAAATTTCGATTTCTTTTATGAATTTTCAAATGACCGGATAAATATAGTATTCATATTTGTGATGAAATTTAGAAAAAGGATATTTTAAAAATGTTTATGTAAACCTTAAATAATTAAAAATGTGTAATTATTTTTGAAAAATGGTCTTCTACAATTATGTTCAGTACGAAATTTAGAGTCTAATAAGATCAACTTGATTTTTGATGAATAGTAAATTATGAATAGTGATTTTATGATTATGATTAATAATGTGTCCAAATGGATTAGTAATCTCACTTAAAGAAAGTATTAAAATAAGCTAGGCACTTTGATTAAGTAATGCGATTCAATAAAATGGTTAAATAACTGTTTCATAAATTATTATTCAAGTATTAGTTTTTTTGGACGAATAGTGTTTTTTAATTAAAATTTTAATTAAAAATATTTAGAAAATTATTTTTATAAAATGGACTTCATTTTTGAACTCAGAGCATCGATATTATGTTAAGGTAATTTTTGGGGATTTTTCTGAAAAAAAAATAAATTTTCGATGAATAGTGTTTTTAATTAATAATTTAATTAAAATTATTTAGAAAATTATTTTTATAAAATGAATTTCATTTTTGAAATCAAATCATTGATATTTGGTTAAGGTGAAATTTTGGGATTATTCTGAGAAAGTTGAATTTTTGATGAATAGTGAAAATACAGTTTTTAAGTTACGGGTCTTTAATGACATCATTAAATGATGTATTAAGTATGTAATCAATATGGTCGACTTATGAATAGTAAGATAAGGTATGAGGTGTCCCAAGTGGCCAATACCATGGGCAAATACCATGGGAAAACCCATGGTTTTGCCAAAACCACTAATGAGGTGTCCCTTGGCCATTAATGCCTTGTCCCCTCACTTTCCCTATAAATACCAAGCCATCCTCTCATCCATTCGACTCCCCGCTCTCCCCCAACAAAGTTCTGGTCTCCTTACCTCCCAAGGAGTCCTCCCAAGGTGAACCCAAGCCCTCAAGGTCCAAACCATTGTGTTTTAAGAGTTACGTTTTAAGGTAAGGGATCCGATCTCTCTCTTTCTTTTCAAGAAATCTCTTTTATGTAATTTCTTTTATGGTCCATGTTCTTATGTTAAAGGGTGTTATTTTATGCTCCTCTTACTTCCCTTTTCATGTTCACATAATGAGATATCCCCTATTACTCTCATTATTTCGTTTTATGAAGTTTTAAATGGCGCCGTTAGGCTGCCGAAATTTTTGTAACAGATTCTTTCTCCCCTCTCATTTTTCAAGATCTATTATCATGTAAAGTATTTCAAGTTACTTTTTATTATGTTGGGGTATGATCTCTAAATTTATCATATTTATATTTTACGATCATATGATGAGAGACCCCATTTGATCTCTTCAATTCAGTATTTTGATGTTTTAAGTGGCACCGTTAGGCTGCCGAATTTTTAAGTGGTTCTTCACCCTTCTCGTTTTGAAGTTATACTTTCATGTCAATTCTTTCAAGTTCCTTTTTATTATTTTGGGGTATGATCTCTAAATTTATCATACTGATCTTTTATGATCATATGATGAGAGACCCCATTTGATCTCTTCAATTCAGTATTTTGATGTTTTAAGTGGCGCCGTTAGGCTGCCGAATTTTTAAGTGGTTCTTCACCCTTCTCGTTTTGAAGTTCTACTTTCATGTCAATTCTTTCAAGTTCCTTTTTGTTATGTTGGGGTATGATATCTATAACTATCATACTGGAATCTTGTGTTCATATGATGAGAGACCCTATTTGATCTCATCAATTCATTTTTTTGTTGAAGTTTAAGTGACGCCGTTAGGCTACCAAATTTTTAATGGATTCGTTCGCCCTTCTCATTTTTTCAAAGATCAACTTTCATGTCAAGTGTTTCAAGTTGATTTTGTATTATTTTGGCTTATGATCTCTATATCTATCATACTGATCTTTTATGTTCATATGATTAGAGACCCTATTTTATCTCATCAATTCATTTTTGGTTGAAGTTTATGTGACGCCGTTAGGCTGCTGAGTTTTCATAAGAGAAATCTTATTTTTGTCTTCCTTTCATGATCTTCATTTCATATGGTACATATTTCAAATTTCATTACCATTTTCATATATCCTTTATATTATGTCCCTCTACTGTTTTATGGATCATTTATGAGATGGTGACCCATTTCCCCTCTCTTTTTAATGTCTTCTAAAACCTCGTAACATAGCCATTATGCTGCAGAATTTCCGTCTCAAAATGTCTCTCTCTTTTTCTAAAGTTATTTTATATTATTAAGTGAATACTCAAAGATCTTTCTTCTAAAGGGGTATTCACATATATACCAAAATTTTCTATTTTAAATTCTGGGATTTACATAAATGATACCCACCTTCCTTTTCTGTGGGTTTTAAAGTGACGTAAAGATCATGTCTTTAAAGCAGTTTTTAAAACGTTATGATTATGAAATGAAACCCATTTATTTTATGCTATATGGGTTATTTATGAAATTTTTGATGATGATATATGTGGCTCACATGATAATAAAGGAAAATTTAAGGGTGCGCCCTGATAGCTCTCCAATGCATTGGGTAAAGACTTAATCTCTAGAGATGACCATTTTTAACGACGCCTTCGTGAATAACCATGGTAATTTTTAACGACACCTTGGGGATAGACCTTGGTGAAACGAAAAAATTTTCAATATTAAATGTTGCAGCCACATCTTCAAGATATGAAAATGTTATTTTTATTATGATATGCCTCATGATTTCATTTTCATGCCTTAATGTTCTTTTCATGACTTTATTGATGTATCTCAAGTTCATATGTAAAATGTTTCACTTGTTTCCCTTGCTGGGACTTCTGCTCACCCTTTCTTTTGATGTATGTCCCTAGGGAATGAGATGCAGTAATGAGCCTAGGTTGAACATGAGGAGAAGCCTTTCAAGTGTTTAAGAAGAATTTTTTTTTGTTTCATGTTTTATGTTCCTTGTTTCCAAGACACTAAACCTTAAAGATCCTCAGTTCCGTGTAATGGAATGAAAGTTATGTTATAAAAAGACGGGATGTTATAGTTGGTATCAAATGATGGTTTAGTTATTTGTGGAAATTAGGATATGAAAACTCTAGGAAGAACCCTATAGAAAAATTTAAATATAGGAAATCTTCCTGGTATTTTGGTGAGTATTGAGTAAGGGGTTGCCAAGAAAATACATCGCTGTCTGGATACGAGCAGGTAGAGGTGGCTCTGACACAGATGTAATAGGGGTAAAACCCGAAAAAACCACTTTGAGCTAGACTCGAATGGGAACTGGTACACGACAACGGGCCTTGATGCACTCTTGGTTACGACACTCCTGAGGGATATGCTTTGGTAAATTCATAAGCTTGGTATGAACCATTGTTAAAGGAACAAAGATAAAATAAAATAAAGATTCACATAAGAATATATGATCATGGATAACCTAGATGGGAACCTAGGGGATCACAAGTTAGGGTATACTTTTCTTCTACAAGTTATCCTTATATGCTTTAATTTCCTTTTTGTGATTATTGGTTAAGTATTTAGGCCTCTAATTATACTTTCTCTTCTTAGTTAATGGTGGGAAATGGAATAATGTGTCCCAACAACCAATGTGATAGGAAATGCGATGATTTCTGTATTAATATGACAGAGATGATTAGGGGATTAAAAGATGATTATTATTGTGGAATACGTTCACTATTTTGGGGACCCTATATGATCGAGGTAAATAGATTACTATAGTATTTTCATTGAGGAGTAAGGTTGACTTATATTTTGAAGAATTGATGAATTTAAAGTGGACTTATAGTAATTTAGGTTACTTATGGGAATGATTAACCTATCTTGGGTAAAATATGTTTAGGTTAGCTACTTTTGTTATAAGATGTTAGGAGTGGTTGATGTTGTATAGAGATGAACAATGAATTTGTTTTAGAAGACTATGTTATCAAATCCTTCTTGTATTTGGGTTTCAATCTTATTTTGGTTTATTTTGAGGAATTTTAAGGACCGTTATTTATGGAATGGTATATGATGAACTTTGGGTAGTACCATGGATCTTTGAAGATTTAAAAGTAGTTTCCATTCCTATGGGATTCTTTCTTTTTGAAGAGTTGTTTTACCTTAACCTTTCTGTTTTTGGGATAATGTTTAAAGATAGAAGAAATAGATAGTTAATCTTTTGTAGATTATGTGATTCCTTAGAAGATGATTCTTGTTCTTTTATGAGACCAAGTGTTTTTGAATTCTCATCATTTGGAAAAAAGATTGGTGTTGGTAGGGACTTATTAAAGGATGAAACTCTACTTGAAGGTAGGTATATTTTCTTATGTTTTTTTCTATGTAGTAAATGAATTCCTCAAAATTATGAAAAGAAACGTAAAACAAAAATGTTGTTGGTTTACGTTTCCTACTAGGTAATCAAAGACCGTTTACACACATCATAAGTTTGGGATTTTCTTATGGTTAACTTTCTCCTAATCATGTTCTCTATCACTCTCCCTCAGAACTTGACCCTTTGTTTTCTCCTCCATGTCCATGTTTTCCAACATGGAATCCTAGTGTGGGTTAACTCGGGTGACCTTTGTACTTCACTTTATTTCTTTTAAAGTAATAGTTTTACTGACTCCTTTTCCGATGTGGGACTTTCAATGAAATTTCAAAACCCAAATTTAAAAATTGCGAGGACGCAATTTCTTAAGGGGGGAAGGTTGTAACGACCCGAAATTTTAAATAAATATTGTTTCCTAATTTTATGTGTTATTTTATTTTATTTTTATACTCAACAAAAATGTTTCATTTCATAACATGAGTATAATTAAAATGAGACTGTTGGGTTTTGACTGTTATTTGACCATTGGTCAATATGACCGCTGGAAACTAAACGTTTTGACTATTGTCTCTAAATACAAGCAATCTTGGTTAATTAATATAGAAAGAAGATTTGATGGCCTCACCCAGTAGTCTTGGACCAATCGAAGCCCATCTAACAGAACATGGGAAGGAGGTAGCACCACTGGGCTTTGCTCTGGACCAAACCCAAGTTGAACTTCATCGTATAAAGATAGAACGGGATCGCCTTCGCGAGAAGTTCAAACTGATAGAAATTACTACTCGTGCGATGTTGGCCGAGCCTCCCTCAGATTCTCTCAACTTAGCACACCTTACACTTAGGTCCTATTCTGTTGTGATAAGGGGCTATGTAAGGAGACCATAACTGTCTTGTGTAATCCTTTGTTTTAAATAAAAATTTCGATATCTTTTATGAATTTTCAAATGACCGGATAAATATAGTATGCATATTTTTGATGAAATTTAGAAAAAGGATATTTTAAAAATGTTTATGTAAGCCTTAAATAATTAAAAATGTGTAATGATTTTCAAAAAATGGTCTTGTACAATTATGTTCAGTACGAAATTTAGAGTCTAATAAGATCAACTAGATTTTTGATGAATAGTAAATTATGAATAGTGATTTTATGATTAGGATTAATAATGTGTTCAAATGGATTAGTAATCTAACTTAAAGAAAGAATTAAAATAAGCTAGGCACTTTGATTAAGTAACTTGATTTAATAAAATGGTTAAATAACTGTTTCATAAATTATTATTCAAGTATTAGTTTTTTTTGGATGAATAGTGTTTTTTAATTAAAATTTTAATTAAAAATATATAGAAAATTATTTTTATAAAATGGACTTCATTTTTGAACTCAGAGCATTGATATTATGTTAAGGTAATTTTTGGGGATTTTTCTGAAAAAAATAAATTTTCGATGAATAGTGTTTTTAATTAAAAATTTAATTAAAAATATTTAGAAAATTATTTTTATAAAATGCATTTCATTTTTGAAATCAGAGCATTGATATTTGGTAAAGGTGAAATTTTGGGATTATTCTGAGAAAGTTGAATTTTCGATGAATAGTGAAAATACAGTTTTTACGTTACGGGTGTTTAATGACATCATTAAATGACTTATTATGTATGTAATCAATATGGTCGACTTATGAATAGTAAGATAAGGTATGAGGTGTCCCAAGTGGCCAATACCATGGGCAAATACCATGGGCAAGCCCATGGTTTTGCCAAAACCACTAATGAGGTGTCCCTTGGCCATTAATGCCTTGTCCACTCACTTTCCCTATAAATACCAAGCCATCCTCTCATCCATTAGACTCCCCACACTCCCCCAACGAAGTTCTGGTCTCCTTACCTCCCAAGGAGTAATCCCAAGGTGCACCCAAGCCCTCAAGGTCCAAACCTTTGTGTTTTAAGAGTTACGTTTTAAGGTAAGGGATCTGATCTCTCTCTTTCTTTTCAAGAAATCTCTTTTATGTAATTTCTTTTATGCTCCATGTTCTTATGTTAAAGGGTGTTCTTTTATACTCCTCTTACTGCCCTTTTCATGTTCACTTAATGAGATATCCCCTATTACTCTGATTATTTCGTTTTATGAAGTTTTAAATGGCGTCGTTAGGCTGCCAAAATTTTTGTAACGGATTCTTTCTCCCTTCTCATTTTTCAAGATCTATTATCATGTAAAGTATTTCAAGTTCCTTTTTATTATGTTGGGGTATGATATCTAAATTTATCATATTGATCTTTTATGATCATATGATTAGAGACCCCATTTGATCTCTTCAATTAAGTATTTTGATGTTTTAAGTGGCACCGTTAGGCTGCCGAATTTTTAAGTGGTTCTTCACCCTTCTCGTTTTGAAGTTCTACTTTCATGTCAATTCTTTCAAGTTACTTTTTATTATTTTGGAGTATGATATCTAAATTTATCATACTGATCTTTTATGATCATATTATTAGAGACCCCATTTGACCTCTTCAATTCAGTATTTTGAGGTTTTAGGTGGCACCGTTAGGCTGCCGAATTTTTAAGTGGTTCTTCACCCTTCTCGTTTTGAAGTTCTACTTTCATGTCAATTCTTTCAAGTTCCTTTTTGTTATGTTGGGGTATGATCTATATATCTATCATACTGGACTCTTACGTTCATATGATGAGATACCCTATTTGATCTAATAAATTCATTTTTTTTGTTGAAGTTTAAGTGACGCCGTTAGGCTACCAAATTTTTAAGGGATTCGTTCGCCCTTCTCATTTTTTCAAAGATCAACTTTCATGTCAAGTGTTTCAAGTTACTTTTGTATTATTTTGGATTATGATATCTATATATATCATACTGATCTTTTATGTTCATATGATGAGAGACCCTATTTTATCTCATCAATTCATTTTTGGTTGAAGTTTATGCGACGCCGTTAGGATGCCGAGTTCTCATAAGAGAAATCTTATTTTTGTATTCCTTTCATGATCTTCATTTCATATGGTACATCTTTCAAATTTCATTACCATGTTCATATATCCTTCATATTATGTCCCTCTACTGATTTATGGATCATTTATGAGTTGGTGACCCATTTCCCCTCTCTTTTTAATGTCTTCTAAAACCTCATAACATAGCCGTTATGCTGCAGAATTTCCGACTCAAAATGTCTCTCTCTTTTTCTAAAGTTCTTTTATATTATTAAGTGAATACTCAAATATCTTTCTTCTAAAGGGGTATTCACATATATACCAAAATGTTCTATTTTAAATTCTTGGATTTACATACATGAGACCCACCTTCCTTTTCTGTGGGTTTTAAAGTGATGTAAAGATCATGTCTTTAAAGCAGTTTTTAAAATGTTATGATTATGAAATGAAACCCATTTATTTTATGATATATGGGTTATTTATGAAATGTTTGATGATGATATATGTGGCTCACATGATAATAAAGTCAAATTTAAGGGTGCACCCTGATAGCACTCCAATGCATTGGGTAAAGACTTAATCTCTAGAGATGACCATTTTTAACGACGCCTTGGGGAATAACCTTGGTAATTTTTAACGACACCTTGGGGATGGACCTTGGTGAAACGAAATGATTTTCAATATTAAATGTTGCAGCCACATCTTCAAGTTATGAAAATGTTATTTTTATTATGATATGCCTCATGATTTCATTTTCATGCCTTTAAGTTCTTTTCATGACTTTATTGATGTATCTCAAGTTCATATGTAAAATGTTTCACTTGTTTCCCTTCCTGGGCCTTCTGCTCACCCTTTCTTTTGATGTATGTCCCCAAGGTATGAGATGCAGTAATGAGCCTAGGGTGAACATGAGGAGAAGCCTTTCAAGTGTTTAAGAAGAATGTTTTTTTTTGTTTCATGTTTTATGTTCCTTGTTTCCAAGACACTAAACCTTAAAGATCCTCAGTTCCGTGTAATGGAATGAAAGTTATGTTATAAAAAGACGGGATTTAATAATAACGATCACATTCCTATTAAACCTTTTATAAACACATGGATCACATTTGTTCTTAATGAAACCAAATTTCTTGATGGATTCATCAAATAGAATTTTCGATGACTTGGTTACTTTCTTTAATCTATAAATGGATTTCTGCAACTTGCAAACCCGTTTGGCTTCACCTTGTGTCACAAACCCTTCTGGTTGTTTCATATAGACATCTTCCTGAAGGTTCCCATTAAATAATGCTGTTTTGAAATCCATTTTACAAATCTCCTAGTCATGGTAAGCTACTATGGGAAGTAATATTCTTATGGATTTAAACATGGAATATGGAAATAAGGTTTCATTATAGTCAATTCCTTGACGTTGTCTGAATCCTTTAGCCACAAGACTTTATTTATAGGTGCTAACTTGACCTTCGATGTATAGTTTTCTCTTGAATACCCATTTTCATCCAATATGGTTTACATCAACTGGATCATCGACCAGAACCCAGAATTGGTTCTGATACATGGAATCCATCTCAAAATTCATAGCTTCTAGCCATCATGAAACTTCTGTGATTTCTACTGCTTCCATGTAGGAGAGTGGTTTATAATTGTCCAACAATAATGATTCACCATCCTCGGTGACTTGGAAACCAAATCTCTCTGGATCCCTTACCTATCTTGAGCTCCTATGCAGTACTTGTGTTTCTGGAACCTCTTCCACAGGAACCTGTGGAACTTGTTCTTGTACCAACTCCTGTGTATCTTGAGCATCAACTTCATTGAAGTCAATCTTTCTCCCACTATCCCTTTTGAGGATGTGCTCCCTCTCAAGAAATACGACTTGTCTGGTGACAACCAATTTCTTGACTTGAGGGTTATATAGGTAATATTATTTTTTTTCTTTGGTATATCCTATAAAGATACACCTCGTTCCTCAGGGTTTCTATTTTGTTGACTGAGAAGGCCTTACCAAAATCCTCGCATCCCCATACACGTGAATGCGACAAAATGGGTTTCTTTCCATTACACAGCTCAGAGGGAATTCCATTTTCTGCCTTAGTTGGTACTCAGTTTAATGTGTATGTTGTAGTTTGTAAGGCATATCCCCAAAAGGATAATGGAAGATCTGCATGACTCATCATCGAACTCATCATGTCCAACAAGGTGTGGTTCCTCCTTTCACTAAAACCATTCCACTGTGGTGTATAAGGAGTAGTGAGCTGAGATATAATCCCAAACACCCGTAGATGATCGATGAAATCTTGGTTCAGATATTATCCACCTCAATCCTATCAAATATTCTTTATCTTCTATCCAAGATGATTCCCTACTTCGTTATTGAATTCCTTAAATTTTTCTAGGACCTCTGACTTATACCTCATTAAGTAGACATAACCATATCTACTCCAATCATAAGTAAAAGTAATGAAGTAAGAATATCCACCTCTAGATTCTGCTGGAAATGGTCCACGCACATCAGTGTGCACGAATCCTAGAAGCTCTGTGGCCCTTTCACCCTGCCCAATGAAAGGCATCTTGGTCGTTTTACCTTGTAAACAAGTGTGACATCTATCTTGTGGATTTAGCTTAATAGAGTCTAAATAACCATATTGGAAGAGCTTCGTCAAGTGATTCTCGTTTACATGACCGAGATAGTGATGCCACAACTGGGTGATGTATGAGTCATGCAAGTTTTTTTATCGACTGTCAACACTTGGTTTTAATAATTTAATACATACAAACCATTATTCAAATGCATCATACCATAACATACGTTGTTCTTATAAAATAAGAAACCCTTATTTCCAAACATGAAAATAAATCCATCCATATCCAAACATGATACAAAAATTATGTTTTTGGTAACACTAGGAACATAATAACAGTTATGTAAAACCAAAACCATCCCAATTGGAAATGAGAGATGGTAATCGCCAATGGCCAACACAGCCAGCCTCACGCCATTGGTAGCTCGAAGATGCAGCTCTCCTCTATAAATATTTCTAAATCTACTTTGTTTCTACATTTGAATACAAATTTGAGCCCCACAAGTTGTATCTAATACCCAATGTGTAGAAATGGAAATATTAAACTCGATAACGAATGAACCTTTACTTTCCCCATTCTTATGGGTGTAATTCCACTTCAAGTGTCCTTGATTTCCACAAGAAAAACATACCACCTCCCATTCCTTTCCCTACTTCTGGATCTTCCCCTTCTTGGAGGGATGGTGCTTGGGGGCTTCAGACCATTTATAAATCCGTGGACCCTTTTCCTTGTCCTTAATTTTCTTATTCCCCATAAGAACTGTGGGTTTTTCACGTCCCATGTCCCTATCTACCTGTCGAATTAAGGTCAGAAGTTCTGATAGACTCTTCTCATTGTTTCTCATGTAATATTTGACAATAAATCTAGAGAAGGTCTTGGGTTGTGACAATAAGATGATATCTGTACGCAAATCATCCTATAACATAATCCCTAAGATGTCCAGGTGTTTAATGTAGCCAATAAGATTAACTACATGAGGCACAATTGGTGCAGAATCACTAAGCTTAATTGTGAACAAATCATTATAGATCTCCTATCTCTCCTTTCTTCCCTTCTCTTAATAGAGATCCTTAAGGTGAGACATCATGCTATAGACATCCACATTTTCATGTTGATTCAAGAGCTTATTAGACATGGCCGATAGCATGAAACATTGGACATATGTGGCATCATCCTTTTTTTCATGTAGAGATATAGTTCCTCATCACTAGACTCTTTTCCAGCAGTAACTATAATAGTATCCTCTAGTACGTACAATTTCCTCTTGTGGTGAAGGTTGATGCGTAAATGCCTCTACCATTACTAGAAATTGGTGATGATGAAAAGGTTTTCCTTCCTGAGTATGGTTCGTAATGATATGTTTGAAGTAATTTTCTTACCATTTCTACAATTTAATATGAGCAAAGGTTTATTATTTTATCATGATAAAACTGAGACAAATAAATAAATTAATACTTATTAGTCTCCGACTATTTTATCGAAATCCAGTAGCCCTCACCATTTACTTCAAAATATTCGGTTTTCTGAATATTCTAGTTGGAAGGATACATATTGTCCTTATATTTACCCCAACTAGGGTTGTTCAAGAAACTTGAAGGTTTTTTGGTAGGCATGCCAAATTCCAACTGCATTGACTCACAACTCCTTGATCCATTGAGTGGACTCCCCAATCCTGAAATCCTTTTATTTTATATTTCCTCAATCTTTTCCTCTTTGTCACACCAAGTCCTACTGTGGAAGTCAGGCCTTGATGTGAACCAAATCAAGTCAACCAAAAAACTAGAATTATAATTTCCTGATATTTGAATGTACCCCAACTGGGGTTGGTCAAGGAGTTTGAACTATGGTTTGATTCTAACCAAGTTTATGGAAGGCTATACCGACTTAATATTTCTTTGAGGGATTTTATCCTTATAAATAAATTTCCATTTTATTATCATTGATTAAAATATTTTTAATATTAAGTGGGATATAATTAAATGATTAACCATGTCAATGATAATATTTATGCATAATCAAGTCTTATTTTAGTTCCATCTTGAATTCTTGTTTAATTCATTAATTGCGTGATTGTGACAACACACCCATAATAAATAAACCATGCAACTGAAAGAGATAAAATAAATTTTATGATAATGATCTTGTTCTATTGGTAAGTTTATCTAATGGTTGATAAACTAACCCAAGACCTAGGGGAGAAACACCTTGAACCTTTTGGGTTCGTGTTTACAACTTTCCACCTGTCCAACTTTGTATCTCCTTGGATTTGTTTCACCTTGGCTCCTAACTTGATCTGCCTCCACTAGCTTGGGAGCTCCATCCATTACATATTCTTTTATATCACTCACAGGTGAGGGGTAAAATGGGGTTTTACATAAAATAAACCTTAGGAACGCAAGCCCTATATATTAATGAGGAGAAGGCTCGCATGCGAACAAATTTAATTTAAATAAATTAATTAAAATAATCCATTCACATACAAAGGTGTTGGTCTATCTCATGGTCATACATACATGCAACGATATTTACCATAAATAAAAATAGAATTCAATTCTTTAATCGTTCTTGTTTAAGATAAATCATGCTCGGATCAATTAATTATCATTAATTAATCAATCATTTTATCTTAAAACATTTTCTGAATTTCCTTGAGATTCTCATCCATCATAAACTTAAACAAATAAATTCATTTAAAATTATCTTTGTATGTAACTTATACCTTGGAGTCAACCCAGTGAATTCTTATTCATAACTACCTAATGAGTAGAAATGAACATACATATATGGTAAATTAAACACACATATATAAAACACCTATCATGTGTTGTGCCTCAGCTTTACGACGACACTATGGTACACGTCTCAAGGGTTTGTATAATATAATAATAAATTTTAATAAATCTGCATAATTTGGATGAGTACACGATGTTTTGTTCTGACTACACAGTGTGTACTTTTGATCACTGTCTATCCGAAGTACATGCCTGGGGACACGGCGTGTAGATGTACTTTGGAATTTTTTCAGAGTGCACAACGTGTTCAGTGGGACACACACCGTGTAGTATCCGTGTTACATGGTTTACAGGTGGGCAAGCTATGTACGAGGTACACAGTCCATCCATAACCCAATGAGACTACACACTGTGTTCAGTGGACCACACTGTGTGTAATCCAGAAACCATGTGCCAGTTGTTCCTTGTCAATACACGATTTCATTTAAGACTTATAAATAATCCAACACATGGCCTGATTTGGAACACCAGCCCGATGCATTGAACCTAGACAACATGGCGTGTACTTCTGAATACATGTAGTGTATTCTCATGTTGTACAGTCAGGAACATTTGAAACCTCTGGATGATATCCTCTATTTTATTTTAATCAAAAATAAAATAAATGTCGTTTCTATAAGGTGAATGAGAAATGAGAGAGGAGGAATAGATCTCAAGATTCAGATTTTCAGAACGATTAACTGGAATTGAAACATCTGTAATATTAAATGCATAAATTACCAATAGAAAACTAAATAATTATAATCAATGATTTGACCTCTCTGATACCACTTCTGGGTTCCGGGTGTAGTGGAGGTGCAGTAGTGGGTGTACCCAACTTTAATTTTTTCCATTAACGACATTTAATCCAAGATTCATCATGATAATAAAATGCTGGATCTTCGGAATAGAATGAAGAATGAAAGAAAATAATAGATTCTTGGAACCAGATAGAGGATCATTATATGTTGGTTATAATTAATTTAATTAATTGACAAGAATCACCTTGATGGAATTATCTCTTCGTTGATGTTTTTGATCACGATCCGATGTGATCCATCATTGCGTCCTAGAATCCAAGTATAGGATTCCTCTAGTGGTGATCCACATGTGATATACGTATATCTGGATGTCGCTAAAGGGATCTTCGGGTACTAGAACAAAATATCCTTCATATGCGATGTCCACCTTCGATCGCCTTGATTCGGTGGAGGGGGATCTCTCTCTCGTAGCTTGAGAGCATTCTTGGTGGAAAAATAATTCTCTCATGGCTGAGAGCTTTTCAAAATCCATTGTGCACAACCACAAAAAATGGCTAGGCTAATGAGAGTTATATAATTGGGATTTTAATTACATAGAATAATAAAATGAATTAATTACCCAAACACATTTATTTATTTCATTTAATTCCTCGCAATACCCCATGTCTAATAATAACATTTTACTAATATTATTACTTGACATGCGCCCAAAAAATTACACCTAATATTATTTAATTAAATAAATAATATTATTCCTCATAAATTCCCAGAAAAAATACATAGAGATTAATTTTGTTTTTCAATTCTCTTAATTTCTTCCACACCATTTATTAGACTTTGAATAATTTATATTTATTTCTAAAATAAAAATCAATACATTACTCACTAGTAAATATATTATTTCACCCACAATATATTCTATCAAATAACAAGTGTCAAAATAAATGTGATCAGACATACTTAAATAATTATTAAACCACAATCGGGAACAATCATTATTCAACTTGTTAAATTAATATTTAACTGAGATTCTTGGAAACACTTAGTGTGTGACCCTCTAGGCCTCATTCTCAGTGGCATGAGGTGGAGCTTGCATAAAGTCCAAGGTTAGTGTCTAGAAACACACCATGGAACCCATATAGAAAGAAGTTAATGCCACAATGATGTGTCACCTCCAATGAACGCATAATGTGTAAGGTAATCTCTTTGTCTAGATATATCGAATAAAAAGTGTTGCATGCTAGTTCCATTGACCCATGTTATCGATTATTCATTCATTGAATTTCTAGAATTGAAATTTCCCATTCCTCACCATGGCCATGGATTTATTTAGGCTATATCAATTCCATCAAAGGGCCTGATATATCTACATCCATTATGGAACTGAAGGGAAAAATCCTTTCTCACATTATCTATTAATATTGTATCACTTGTGATGAAACCCACATATCCTACCTCACTACAAACATCACTTCATAAAAGTTCTCATCAATATATCTAAGTGCACGAGTTTTAGTACCCATTAATAATAATCTTAAAGTCCAAGTACCAATACACACACCCTTAGATAGGAACATCCAATGACACTATGAAATGTCGATTTCCTACTAGTGGGTCTCGTTCTCATAATATCCTCCTGGATATTACCAAGGGTGCACACCATGAGAATGTGCCTCAAATTTTTATGATTACTCACTCCTAATGGCCTGTATTATTTTTTTCCTCAAATAACATCATCCGAACATAGAACATATATTCAAGAATAATATTATGGAACTTCCGGGTTCTCATCATAGCAGGGATCCACTATGACCCTTTAATGAAACAACTATACTTTGGACATTATCACATGTATTGTCACGCAAGAGAATAATGTTGATGATTTATGAACATGTTTTTTATGTTTCCCATTTTCTATAGGCATAATAAATCTATAAGGTTCTTTCATGGGTTTATTATATGTTTTAACGAATATACTTCACTTTTGAAGTAATATCAATGTATGTAAATTATGGTTCATTATAGTTGGTATCAGAGGAAAGGTAATGTTATCCTTTGGAAAATAGGATGAGAAATCCATAGTATGAACCCTAAGGATATGTCTAAGTATAGGTTTCAATCCTAGTGTTTTAGAAATGACCATGAGTAACGTATGAGAAAAACTAATGTATCTTAAAATGAAATTTTATTCTTGATTATGTGGTTTTCCTATTATGATTACTATTTCTCACACTATGATTCTTGGTTTTATTCAATGGTTGTAACCTGAAGGAACCACGTTAATGCCGAATTTGATGGGCAATGTAATTGATGTCCCCTTGAGAAACCAAAATTTATAGGATATGGAATGAAAAATCATGTAGCTATGCTCACACAACATTCTCAATCTATTAATCATTGGGGACATCCAAACAAGAAAAAGAGGGAGAAACATTTTGTTGAGTCCCTCATGAGACAGTGTCCACCTTCATTCAGCATTTCTTTTGATCTATTAGTTGATGAACAATTTAAAAGTACCACTAAAAAGATATTTTCAATTATACAATGTTCTGAACATGATAAATTTATCTTAGTAATCCATCATTTTGAAGGTGAATTAGATAAATGGGTAATATTAAAAAAGTACGAGGCAAAGAGATGAAATTTATTCCCTAGAATGAGATGAGTTCAATAACTTATTTTTAAATAATTAATTACCTCTTATTCTAAAAACAAAGATAAAGATGTAATTTCTTGATCTTAATCAAAAGGATGATGAATATATTGAAACCTATGAAGAAAATTGTACATGACATGCAAGGTACACTTATTGAATTATTACCCAACCTGAAAGTAAAATTGATCGATTCTTTAGTGGCTTAAAAACAAGTCTTTACAGGGCATTATCCATAAGGGACTTGAATAGCTACAAGGAAATCATCTAATGTGATATCATGGTTGAGATGGAGATTGAAGTAACCCATCACCCATATGGGTCTGATAAAAATATAAAAATGTAATTCAATGGAAAATCTAAATACCACATTGAAAAGATGAGTTTTACCTTATGCTCAATGTGTAGAAAGAAACATGGAGGAAGTTGTCTTAGAGGGACTAGTAAATATTTTATGAGTGGAAAAGAAGGTCATTAGGAAGTTAAATTGAGATGTGGTGGTAAAAATATATCTAATGGTGAGAATAGAGAAAAGGCTACACAGAATGCACCTCTTAAAATTAAATTCTACAAGTTTCTGAAAATGGGTCATTATTCTAATAAATTTCATAATCCAATGGTTTTTGATGATGATCAATGTTAGAAAACTCTTAAGGCCAATGAAAATGGAAATTCACATGCAATCACTATCGGCGATGTGGAGTATGATAATGAAGCATTGAAAGGTACACTTAGCATCCAATCTAAAGTAGAAAACGTTTTATTTGTTTCTAGATCCCCAAATCTTTTATTTCTAATTAATTTTATATTGGTATCATCATATTACCTCAACAATTAGATGCTGATTTAGTTGTGACAACTCTTAATGTTACGATAGTTGCATCAAAAGTTTATAATTATTTTCTTGTTGAATTTTTTAGGAAAGTGATTCCATAAAATCTTGTGATCCGTCCTATAGTGGATTTTTATGTGGTTGTTGGGATGGATTGGTTCTCTCTATATGGAGCTCATATCAATTTCCAAGGAAGGGTAATAAAATTTTATATTTCAGATCAATCTATTTTCATCTATCGATGCAAGGATGGATATAATGTTGCAGTAGAAATTTATTTGATCTTATCGGTCTTGATTCCTATAAATGATGGTTATTTATCTCAAATGGTTTCGGAGAAAATAAAAATTAAGAATACACCCATTGTATAAGAGTTTGATGATGCCTTTCCAGAGGAATTGTTAGATCGTACACCAAATCATGAATTTTAGTTTTCAATTGAAATCATACTAGGTGTTATGCCTATTTCAAGGACACCTTATTGAATATCCCCAATGAAGTTGGAGGAATTGGAGAAGCAAATCCATTTGAATATTTACATAGGATTCATACACCATAGAGAATCACCTTGGGGAGAACTTATTCTGTAAAAGGTATGGACACTATTAATTTATAGTGACACCTTTTGGTCTTACTAATGCCCCCGCTATCTTAAGGGATCTAATAAATAGCGTCTATAGAGACTATCTTGATCTGTTTGTGGTAATATTTATAAAAGATATTCTTTTCTATTCAATAAGAAAGGAATAACATGAATACCACTTGAGAATTGTACTGAAGACCCTGAAAAAGGAGATGCTTCATAAAAAATTTACCAACTGTGAATTTTGGATTTAGAACATTTCATTTTTGGGTCACATAATATAAATAGAGGGGATATCTGCGGATTCATCAAAAAATAGAAGTTCTTGAAAGTGGGATAAGAAAAAATGGTAATTGAGATCTGATGATTTCATGGATTGGTTGGATATTATCGATGTTTTGTGAATTATTTTTCACGATTATCTAATACACTCACCAAGTTGACTTGGAAAGGTGTTATGTTCGTATGTAAAAAGAAATGTGAAGAGAATTTAAAAGTGATAAAAAGAAGGTTAGCCAGTGAAACTACACTCACACTACCTTGTAGTGGAGAATGGTTTGAGATATACAGTGAAGCATCCAAGAATGTTTTGGGATGTGTTCACATGAAAAATGATATGGTTATAGCTAAAGACTCATGAAAATTGTAAATCCATGAGAAAAATTACCCAACTCATGATTTTGAGTTAGCTGATGCATAGTTTTCATTAAATATATGAAGGTATTATATTTATGATAAATGGTGTGATATTTATACTGATCATAAATGATTAAAGTATATTTTCATACCAAAGGAGATGAATATGAACCATAGAGGATGGTTGGAGTTGAATAAGGATTATCAATACTCAATACATTACCACCCTAAGGAACCGAACAAGGAGGCAGATACTTTGAGTTGACAAGACCATACTAGCCTATCCGTGATGTAGATCACTAAAGATACTATATTTATATATTTTTAAAGGATGGATCTTGAAATTTTAAAGGAAGTGGGGGAATAAAATCTTGCTCAAATGAATGTTTAAATATCAATATAAGTGAATATTAAGGAGGCACAAAAGAAATATGTAGATCCACAAAATAAGGTGAGAAATATTCTTTAATTCAACCTTGATTATGGTGAAATAATAAGGTTTAGGAACCAGGCTTGTATTCCTCCCATTCCAGAATTAAAGAATGAGTTATTTGATGTGGGTCATAGTTCTTAATTCTCTACTCACCCTAGAAGCACAAATATGAACAATGACATGAAAGAGTATTTCTAGTGGGATGACATGAATAAAAATGTCATAGAATATGTCTCTCGATGGATGGTTTTTCAGAATATAATGGATGAGAAATAGAAGTCTAAGGGAATGTTACAACCATTAAACATACTATAATTGAAATGGGAAAACATAATTATAGACTTTTTCGTTGGGCATCCCAAAAAATCCAAAGGATATAATGATATTTAGGTTATAATTGATCACCTTATGAAGTCTCCACACTTCATTTATATTATATAGGATTTATCTCTTGATTAGATTACACGATATATATAAAGGAAGTGGTAATATTTAATGGAGTACCACTTTAGATTATATATGATCAGTATATGAGAGTTTCCGTGATGTTCTAGAGAATTCATCAGCATGCTCTAGATATAGAGTTAAGTTTTAGAACTGCTTATCACCCTAAGATAGATGGTCAGTATGATAGTAAAATACAAACTTTGGAATGCATGTTTAGAGCTTTATATATGACTTCCAAAGGTGGTTGGGATCAACACCTAACTTTGGTGAAATTTTATAACAATAATAGATTTCACTTTAGTATTTATATTGGTCCTTATGAATCATTATATGGAAATAATGTTAAAACTACAACATTCTAGGATGTAGTTCAAGAAATAAATATATTAGGACATGATCTTGTTGATGAGATGAAAAAAGGTGAGATCTATTCAATAACACATAAGATCAGCTCAAAGTCAAAAAACGTTTTGCTGACAGCTGATGAAATGACCTAGAGTTTTATGTGTGTGATAAGGTGTTTCTATGAATATCTTTATGGAATAGAGTAATGACATTTGGAATGAAGGGAAAGATGAGCCTTAAATATATTAGTCCTTTTGAAATTCTAGATCGTGCTAGGAATGTAGCTTAACTATTGGTGCTTCCATGAAATAACTATTATGTTCATGATGTGTTTCATATATCTATCTCAAGAAAGTGGATACCTGATTTATCACATGTCCTAAACTCAGATGTCATGTCATTGGAGCAAGATCTTTCTTATAAAGAACAATCGATAGAGATTCTGGATCATAGTAAAAATGTTATACAAAACAAGAACACCTTCTTGGTTAAAGTTTTATTGTGGAACCACCAATTTTATTAAACTACAAGGTAACTTGAGGATTTGATGAAGGAGATGTATCCTCATCTGGTTTCTTCCATGTGAGAAATTTCAAGGGAAAAATTCTATTTAAGGGGGGTTGAATGTAACACACATATGTATTTATGAAATATGTTATTTAAATAATTTTTATTATTATTTAGAATTCATTTCACACAATTATGTGTTTAAAATAACCATGATATTCCCTTAGAATAAAATTAATAATATATCATAGTCGTTAGGATAGTGGGAATACGTATAACTAACTTATGAAAATTCATTATGAATTTATTGGCTATTAATTATTTTTGAAAAATATAAATCAATTAGATATTTTTATTTTTGAGGGAATTACTTTTGGTAATGAAATTAATGGAATATATATGTTATATAATTAATAATATTTTTTGATATTCATTCAATGGAAATTTTAGTCATGATTTATGAATAAACCCTATTTGATGTACAAAAACCTATTTTTTCAAAAAGGGTCCTTTTATGATTTTGAATGGAAAAACCATTTTTAATTAATATTTTTAAAAATTAATAATTTTTATATTACAACATAATCTTTTTATTTTTAAGCGGGATATAAAAATTTAATTTTGATAAATTTCTGTATTTTTTCTAATAACTTTTATGTTTTGATGAATAGTAAAAACACTCTAAATTTTATTGGAAAACAACTTTTTCTATCGAAATAATTAATATTGTTAAATTATAATATTCAATGGATTTAAAGTATAAATATGTTATATTTATATCATTCAATATAATTCATGTCATTAGTATTAATTTTCCATGGAATCCATATATATAAAAAATTCCATCTTTTTCATAGTTTTAGATTTAAAAACACATTATCTCTTTCTGACAAGAGAATGAATTTTAATTTAATTAATGAAAATTTTGTGTTTTCAATTTTGAAAAAAGGATTCCATATTTGGAATTAGTATGTCCAAATTATGTTAATAGGTTACTTTTTTTATTATGAATAGTTACTTTAGTAATATTATTTATTTCCACAGTTAAGGGTTACTCAGTTAATTAAAAGTAAAAATTATATTATAAAATTACCTTAAAACCTATAAAAATACTATTTTATGAATAAATTAGACCCTTATCATATATGGTTCTATATGTAATCACTTAATGGCCACATTCCCATGAATATGAAAATAATTTTATTATAGTCAATGAATGTGACAAAATGTCACACTCTCTTTCTATATAGGTATATTATATCTAATATTGGGATAAGAAGAAGATAACATCGACTATAGGTAGTATCTAGAAATATAAATGAATTAAATACATCATATAAATTTATTTATAATTTTTAGATATTAAATAATTTCTATTAAGGATGAAAAAATAGTGATGCAGAAATAATATTATTAACAGAAATATCAAATAAATAATATCAAAAATAATAAAAGAAATATAATTTGAATTATTTAAAGTATCCATGATTTTTATATGTGATTGTGACATGTTGGGAGTGTATTAAATGTTTTTTTCGAAGTTATATTCTCTTTGGATTTTATTTAAAATCAATCAAATAAATAGTCTCAAAATGGAAACAATTGATATTTTATAAAAACAACATTTTATTAAGTTATTTAAAAATAATAAAAATATTTAAAAATTACAAAATTATAATTATAAGGACTAAAATTTTATAAAATATACATTAATTGTAAATTAACACCATGTAAGAAATTATTTATAACCAATTAATATTTATAATGTTATTACCACAATTAAAATTAAATAGATTAAATGAGGATAAATCAAAATTATGAGGTTTAATATTAAAAAACATGTCTATAGTTTATTTGTTGGGAGGAAATTGAACCCTCCTTATCGTATCATTGAAATAATCCACATAGAGCCAATTTAATTTAAAAATTATTTAATATTATTTTAATATTTTTTGTTTTTCTAAAAGTGCCCCTCCCCTCTCTTAAAAAAGGGAACCCCTCATTCACTTTTTATCACACCTCTAAAGACCTTTGGATGAGACAAATACTTCCCATTTCCTCTCCCAAGTTCCTTCAATTCATCCTATAGTCCACACATTGGTAGGAAAGACATTATATGGAGGCCTTGGTGAAAATCAAAAGGTGATACTCAAAAAAGTGGTAATTATTTTTTCACCTATTTCAGAATTAATTTCTTATTCTACTTCATATTCTTACGTTATTTCCATAATAAAGTAATAAATCCAATATATTCTACATTATGATATATTATTATAATTATATAAATACCTTATACCTCCTTTTATCCATCCTACGAATAACAATATCACCATGTGTGCGTACGTACGCCTTACCATCTCCACATCGTGGTGTAATTTCTTATTCAAAAATACTTTATTTGAATGAGTATAATGATTAGTATAATGGAATTAAATAATTAATATAACATGATAATTATTCTATATAAATAATATACCATCCAATTCGATACCATATAACTATTAAGTGAATGATATCATTGCTTGTGCATACATACGATGTATCATCTCCATGATGTGATGCGATCCGTTTTATATGATCTTTATTAAAGAAATATTATATACATGAATGGAATGAATAAATATGATATATATTATACTAATATCATGATTCAAATTATATAGCTATAACCTAATAAGTGGAAGATAAACTTATCCAACAAACTTGAAGAAGAACATAAAGTAGTTAATATCTGAATAATGAGTTAAAATGAAATGTTACTAACAAAAATAAGATAATATAATCATATATGATATCATAAAAATTATTATGATTTTGGAAAAAGTTAATAACATTATTTAAATCATTATATAAGTATTTTTGGATATATATAAAGTATATTTATCTTAAGGTAAGGGATAATTTCACAATCTCATTATTATTTGAGATTGTATATATGTAAGTATTTATTAAGGTACATTTATCAACCACATCCATGTTTCATAAATATGAAATATTTGTTTTATTGTTCAATTTTTTTTTAAATTCAATTTTACCCATAGGTAAGTCTGTATTAAACAGTATGAAATTAATCTTTTTTTGTTTTTCGAAACGAGCTACTTTTTAACTTATCCAGCAAAAGTAGAAGGATAATATTTTTTTAACTTATACTACATGAACAGATTTTTACATCTTTATAATTCCTTATTTCCAGAAAGCATCCTTTACACAATTTCAAGTTTATTTTCAACTATATTATTTTTTTAAAATTTCACAACATTTTGATAAAATAAAACGTTTTTCAATAAGAAAGGATATTTTCCACTAGAATTAAGTTGAAGTGTTTTATCAAAATTATTTTCCATATAAGATGATGTTATTTAAATAGGGCTATGTTTCTATACCTATTATAAATATAAGTTTATTTTTGTAAGGATGTAATTATATTTTATATGGATTTTTTAAGGGAATGATGTTTTATAAACCCATTTTATTTTTTGGGTTATCCTATGATAAATTATTTAGGTTTTTTAGAACATTTATGAATTATTTCATTACAAGATGGGTGAGACCTATTTCTAACTCCAATTAATTGGGTAAAAATTTACATCTCACGATATATACCAGAATGGAATGGTATGTAAATTTGGTTTAGTAAAATATGACTGGAACAACAAGTAAACCCAGTTTAGTAACAGTCTTTTCCAGCTATGATGGTCTTGGAAATGAGCCTCGACTAATATGAAATGATTTTCTATGATTTTTGTATGACATAAATCTTCATGTCTTATGATTTTAATTTTTGGGATTATGTCCATTAATTATTATGATCTTTAATCCCATGACATGATATAATGATATACATGATAAGGCATCTGAATGTTATGTTGTTATGTATTATGATGGTTATTTTATAGATATTTCCCTTATTTACCATTAATGAGAATTTGTGTTAACCCTTGGATATGTTTCTTTTCCCTAGGTCATGAAGAAGGGTCTTATGTATGATTATTCAAAAAGGAGTACATTTATTAACAAATAAGTATAAGACAATAAAGATGTTTTTTGAACTAGTTGTTTATGTTTCCCTATTTTTAAAGACACTAGACCTATATGGTCTTGTCAGGGATTTATTATATGTTGTAATGAATATACTAAAATATTTATGTAATACCAACATATATACTGTATGGTTCATTATAACCCTGAAAAATAAACCCAATAAATGAGATAATTTGGATTTTCATGGAGAAAAAAAGGATTTTTTTTGGAAAACAATAGTCCACATAGAACCCATTTTTTAGTACTAATTTTATATTTTCATTGATTGATTAAATGAATTTTTTATACAACACCAAAACATGTTTTTTCTACCTTCACATAAAATATTTAAGAAAAACAATCTTCTTAATAAACTTTGAAACAACCAAATTTATTTTAAATATTCTAAAATAATTGAATTCATTGGACTTTTGATTTTATTTTTCATTGTTTTGTAAAATAAAAGACAAAAAATTTGAATCAAATCCACTTCATTTCCATTAACCTATATTCTCTAACATAACATATACAAACTCCTAGGTAACAACAGATATTCCCTATAACTTATTTACTCCATCCCCCATTATATTCTATATTATATAAACAAACATTAATTGTTATCACTATTAAAAATAAATCACAAGTCAATTATTATTGGAATATGTGAGAAAAATGATATATGAAATAAAAATAATGAATAATAATTTCAAATATTTATATAATATTATATCACATTCTCTTAAAAAAACATTTTCAAGAGTATCTTGTAAAGTTATATTATCCAATTCCATTTCTCAAAAACAATTCACATCCATATGAAAAACTATTCCTACACACATACTCATAAAATAAGTTAGTAAAGTCTACACATAAAATAAACTAAAACAACTCATTGAAATCATTTCTTCACACACACACAAACAACAAGTTCATGTTGATAAAATAAAATTTCCCTTTAAAAAACTCACCCTTAATTATATAATACCATTCATAGGGGGTTTATATCCTATTATAAAAATATTTATCGTTGGATTTATATTGTTACCCCACTAGAAATTAGTTTCAAAGAAAAAGGAATAATGGGGAAAAATTAGCATACCATATCCCAGAGAATCTCTTGGTTGAACATTGATCACCAACCCCAATTTTTAAAACACATCCTTAGGTAATTGTTCGGTAAAAACATATACATATTAATTCATTATATCTTCACACTCTATCATTATGAGTCATTATTATTCATCAATAATGTTATATCTTTCATTGTAATGACATTTTATACTTCCATTTTTATTATGGTAATAGTAATATACTAACTGTTTTTCTTTGTAAGACACCTTTCTCCTAAAAAAGATCCACTAAATGTGGAATTTTGATAATAAAGTCTTCCAACACAATATGTATTAGCATATCCAAAAAATAATCTATACATTGTTATAATATTTCAAACCATTGTTTTTAATGCCTTTAATAAACCTCAAAATCCTCTTCACTACTATAAAATTTTATTTTAAAGGACACATAGATATCTAACATTCAATTTAATAATATATAAAAAATCCAGTCTGAAGATGTAAAATAAATAAAATTTCTAGAAGGTATTATAAAATTAATTTGATTAAACACCATTCTATATTAATATTTTTGAAAACCTGGTTCCATTAAAAATTGTGGTAGAAAATTGGCATAACATCCATGATTCTAAACACCATCATTAATTCTTGGAAATTTTTTATTGAGAATAAAAAACGTGTTCCTTATCAATATTAATATTAAGTCCCATGAATAAATTCATACCTCACAATATTTATATCTAAAAAATATCCTTCATTTGAGTGGAAAATTATTTGGAAACGTTTTATTAATTTCTAGATATGATAATATCATCAATATGGACAATAATTATGAGGGATACCTTACTGAATTCTTTATTGTAGTGGTTAGTGTCTACTATTCCATTACGAAATTCTAGTGACCTAAATCAAGATTTAATAATTTAATTATATTTTCTAAGTGATCATTTTAATCCTTATAAATATTTCTTCATCATAAAAATACATATTTTATTATCTATAAGAATAAATTATTAGTGTTTCTCAATATAAAATTCCTCTACAATTTCAACATTGAGTATGTCTGACTTGAAATTTACCTAAAAAATCTCATATCACCATCATATAGTTATAGCTAGAATAATAAATATGGTTTTGATTATAGAAATTGGAGAAATTTTCTCCTCAATGATAATTCCTTTACGTTAAGAATATCCTTTGTACATAAGCGTCACCATTTTCCTTGCCACATATCCCATATCAATCATCTTGTTACATAAATGTGAAATTATTTTAATGGAATTATTATTTGATGGAATGAATCCAAATAGTTTGTTTTTCTCTTCCCGATCTTATTTGATTCCCCATTCATGGCATGAATCCAATCTTGATACTCTAGTGTATGATTCAAACTCCTTTATTTGACTTGAGAAATCAATGAGGTGTATGATGTTGTCCTAACATTTGTCCTTATTCAAAATTTTTTCCCTAACCATTGATGATGTTCTAGAGCTCTATATTTTCATAAACTTTAGATATAAAAATTTTCATTTTTCATCATGATTTGATATGGTTGAATCAACATCTTATTCTTTCTAATCATACACATTTATATTATTTTTTAATTTTTTAAATATTTATTATATTTTTCATCTTATCCATTGCTATCAAAATTTTATTGTTATTGTTTACCCACATTAAATGAATTATAAAATAACATTAAATAAGTAACCTTAATAATACATGTTTTATTAGTGACTTATTTTTCCATTTAGCTGATATCTACGGAAATTCTCTTAAATATATTTTTATTTAAACATCCTCATATGTTACCCTTATCCTTAGTGAACCAATGTATTACAAAAAACCCTAATATATTTAAATCATGGGGTCTTATTATAATATATATTTTAAACATATTTATTAAAGTTTATATTATATAACATTAGTTTTTATTTTTTACCACATTCCTAAACACTTTCCTCCAAAATAAATTAGATGTATCATGATCTACTAACATATATAGAGATATATAAATCTATTTTAATTATTTCATTTAGGAAGATACCTTTTTTGGGTCACATGGTTATATATACTAATGAAAAATATCATAATTTTCTAAATACTATTCAACCATTTCAATTCAATATTCAGCTCTATTATTCAAATGGAACCACTTCAAGGAATAACCACATTCCTTTTCTGCACTTCACACAAAGCCATTAAAAATGTCAAATTATTTATATTTTTTCTTTATAAAAATGATAAATATGATATGAGTAATTTTTTTCAAGAATAAAATAAATATTTTATCCCAATTAATCAATTTATTTCTTGCATATTCACACATATCTAAATGGAGATGTTTTAAGGGAAGAGTTATTTAATCTCTTATATTTTATGTAATGATTTAACAATCATCCTATTTTGAAATTTATTAAATTCCCACCACCTTTCTATCCAAATGAAAATGATCTCATGAACATTATCACCTAAAGTCAACCTATTCCATTTATTTTGGAAAATATGATGATGTTATCTATTCCACATATTCTTCTCATCCATTATGAAAAAAATGATTGGAGTTATCATTTTCTCTTAATTAAGATAAATTTTATTTATTCTACATTCCTCAAATCCTAAAAATATGATCCATTAATATATTTAAAAAAACAAATCATTTCCAAATATTTCTTTATTTCCATTATTGCATAGATTAGAAAAACATAGAAGGTTCTATTTCAAACTATCCATAAAGAGAATTTTCAATAACGTTATCTTTTTATCATTTATTTAAATTTGGCTAATCAATTTTATTTTAAGTTCTCTATAATTACTCAATGTGATTATTCATTATTTATACTACTCATTAAAATTATATAATCTCACATCACCAATCATATGTGATTAACACCCCCTTTCATGTATCCATATGGGATCCTTTTGAGATGATTTTAAAGAAACGTCAACCAAAATCAGTTTCTCATATAATATTTATTTATTCTTAAAAAATCTTTGAGAATTATTAATAATAAATTTTACATGAGAAATAATTATTAAATCTTCATCCATGTTACCCAAATGATCATAACTTCCATATATTTCATTCAAAACCTGAAATAGATTCCAAACATGAACTCGTGAAATTTCAGTTTTTTGAACTAATCTTCTCTAACTATGATTTTTGTGGATAACTTATTACATTAAAACACTTTTATAAATTTATAAATTTATATTTTTTAAAATAAAAAGTAATTTTAAGATTATAATATCCATCACAACACTAAAATTATCCAAAAAAATTAAAATATTCTTGAAAAACTACACATTTTCTCAACTATGACACTTCCATTCCTTAACATTAATGACCATTGATTTCCATTAATCTTAGATTAATTTTGAAATGTTTTTATGGTGATCTATAAAGATTTAAAATAATTTATGAAATATCTATTGAATTTTTCTCTTTCGATTTGAAGCCTATTTTATCTTCAAACCTCTATTATTTGAATTCTTAAAATTATCAAATCCACCTTAGGAGAAAACATTATTCTTTAATAATCAAATTTATTTACATTTTACGCACATTTTTTCTAACTTTATGATTATATGAATCCATATAATCTTATTTTTTATGATTTGAGCGATTACTAACATTCTTGGTTGTTTCACTAGACTTCTCAGCTATCTTATAAATTTCAAAAAAATCATGTTAAACCTCTTTGATATTTAATTTTATCTTTTTAAGTTTATATTCAGTTTACAATTCCTTTTTTATAGTAGTAATAATTTTATTTATCCTTATCCTTAATATTATATTTTAGTTTACAATTTAACTTGTTCTCTTTTCTAAGTGAGACATATAGTACTTCAAATTCTTTCACCAACCAAAACTATCATTACCCTAGGACTTACTTAACCACTTATATCACATTATTTACCTTAACTAACTTATTGTTAATATTATTTAATTTAAATAGTTTCATAAAAAACTCCTTTATCTCACTCATCATCATGAAATCCATGTTCATGTATTCATTATTTCCTCAACTAGAGAACACATAATCATTCACCTTAGTAATCAGTAACTTCCCACTATTCTCACCAGGGGATGAATATTCATCTCATTTAAAATATTCAAACTCTTCTTCCTATAAATATTAATAATGACTACTATATTTTAATTTTGAAATGTTATTTTTATTTCCCAAATAAGGAGAAATACTCCAACTAAATATTGAAATATTCTTCATAAAAAAACTTCCAGGAAGATCCATCTTCATCATGACAATATTATTCCTTCAATACTAGAATATTTTATTGAAAATTTACAATTACAATATATTTTAAACCCTTTAAATAAATTTTTTATTATATAAAACTTTTGTTTTTTAGAAACACATCACATATCCTTCTGAATTAGAATCATCACTTTATTATGTGACCTCTTTATAAGTCTAAATTCTACAAGGATTTTAATGACATTTCATCATCACCATTAATTTTATTATTATAATAATTGGATCTATTTATTTCATACATAACACAAAATCTTTACAATTCATATAGAGAAAATTTATTCATTTTATCATCATCAAAAAATGATACCTAATAATCGAACCCATCGAGAAAGATATAAATAATCTTCCCAAATATCATTGAATCCTTTGGATTCTATATAAATGTTTTGATTGATGTCATAATAACATTAATTCTAGTTATGAAATAATATAATAATCCCACTTTAATCATATGGATGGCTTAAAGTTTATCTTGAAAGAGTTAATGTTTATAATCCTTCACTCTAACATTTTCATAATTAATTTTTCAAAGCTTCTCCCAAATTAATTTTGATGAGTTTATCCCCATAAAATTATTAAAATATATATCTATTAATGGGGATATGATAGATTTATTTACATTTTTATAAATCTACATATTTTTCTTACCAATTGGATTCATCATTGATCCTGTCATGATTGGAGTAAAACAATCAATTACAATACCAATTAATTCCATACAAAATTATAAAATGTGAAATAGAAATCATTATTTTAAAATTATTTATTTATTCCATTTAATTGTGGTAAATAATTTTTAAAAACATAATTAATATGATCCATGATGAAAAAAATTCAGAACCAATAATGAAAATAATCCTACAAAACTACACACATACATCTTCAAAATATTTTGATGTATTCAAATAAAACCCATGGAATTGATACTAATTATAGAAGACACTACCATAAATTTTAAAAAGGTCTACCATGATTAATCATGATGTGGGGTTGAATTATTGGATACCAATATTTTATGATTATTTATTAATTAAACATCATCACTTTTTAAGATGAAATAAAACATTTTTTATTCAAGAATACTTATTAATACAAAACCCTTTTAATGTTAATAAATTAGTTCAGTGATATTATTTTCATATCCACAAAAAATAGAGAGAATAAATGTAAATTTTCCACCATTCAAAAGGAATATCCAAATCCTTGGCATGAAATTATATCACCCATTAGAATATTTAATAATATATTCAACTAATAGATTATAATAAATGACATATATACATGAAAATAATATCTATCAACATGTTTCTCGATAAGTATGATGTGGTTTCATACAATATAAAGAGAACTCTTTAATAAAATAGGAACAAGGATATTCTATTTATAATAAAGAAAATCCATGTTGAATGTTAGTAGAGTATCACCTTATCTTCTTCTATTCCACTACTAACACACTATAATTTAGAAACCAAACAATTATTATATACTTCCCAATTTCATCCATCATATTAAACTATAAAATCTTAATGCATAGAAAAAAATACATCTTTATAAATAAAAAACATACAAACTCACCACAGAACCATTATAGTCAATATTTTCATGTA
Organism: Viscum album; assembly: GCA_963277665.1. Lineage (NCBI taxonomy): Eukaryota > Viridiplantae > Streptophyta > Magnoliopsida > Santalales > Viscaceae > Viscum > Viscum album. Next base: position 1,161,017,931 of record OY728122.1, on the reverse strand, counting down.
AATCCTTAAATCTATATTATTTGAGGATTCAATATACAAGAACATATGATAATAAATATCTATACTTCTTATAGTGTGTCAATTATTATTATATTACCAATAAACTCTCTCAGTCATGAATTTTTTTACAATTTCCCAAAAAATTAAAATATCTCCTTTATCTATCAAATTTTTTATTTCAAATTAAAAAATAAACAACCAACTTCAACTTCATCATAAAATGCTTCAATCTAGTCCATCAGATCAAACAAACCCTTATTTCCTCCTTGATATTATTTTTTGACATAAATTATAGAGGTGGATTATTCCATGACTAAAACACAAATTCACATAATAAAAACATATTGAATCAATATATTCTAGAAAACTATAGTGTTGTGATGTGTAATAATTAATTGATAAAATGAACAATATTTTTAAAATACTCCAAATCATAATTTTTTTTATTATACCATATAATAGTTCTCACTAATATTATCATTTTTTAAATCCATGACATCCAATTCAAATGGTTTTAAGATCCATGATACCACACAATACAACCATGATCTCAAACTATAAACGACAATATAGAACCTTACTTGTTTTCCTGCCTAAATAATGATCATTACCAATACCTATTTGTTTCATCAACCTATAATAAAGCCATAATTGTGTCATCATTCACCCCATGATTATTCTTTATAAATGATGATGTATCATGTTTCCTATTTTTATTCATTTTCTAAAAAGTATGATTAGACCATAAAAAACATGGTGTAATTTAGATTCCCTATAGAGAGCACAGATTTTTTAAAAACCAAATTGAAAACATTACTAAATTCTTGTATTATGTCACTATTTTATTTGAGGTATTCACAAATGAAATGGGTTTTTGGAAACCACATTTTTTTATACCTTTACATCAAGAAGACCCACGCAACATAATTTAATAGATAAAATACAAAAAACTACCCAACATACAAATAATTCTTACCTCATTTAAATTAATTTGAGTTTGAATGTAATTGTTTATTGAAAATGTAGCACCTCGGGATGGACTAAACACTAAGAGGGGATGAGTGAATTAGTGGTTAGTTTTTATGAATTTATTTTAATCGCAATTCAACGTCTAAAACATGTTATGGTTATCATTCCACTCAATATTATCTCTTTATGTTACCTCATGTGTATTATAAAAAATAGAGATAGATATTCACCCAATGTTTATATGGTTTGTAAAAATCCTAGACCATACCTAAACCAAATTTTTCCCTCGGCTACATATTCTTCACTATGAAAAAGTAATTAAAATTCTTCTTCTCCAACCAAGATACTTTGTTCGATTCTAACTCCAAACAAAAGACTTACATTTCTTTTTTCTCCAATTAAAAGACTTCTCTTGCACCATCTCAAGCAGAGAGAATACTTCTACTCCTAGATCCAACCAAAAAACATAATCCAATCCCAACACCATCCAATATAAAAAACTTTTATGAATTCTTTGTACACATTAGTATTATTATTGACATTCCTCCAAGATCTTTTAGGATCTTACTTTCTCATGTTTTGTTCAGGTATCTTCAATATACTCCAACAATTCTAATGGTATTTCTAAATAATTCTATTCATCTATAATAAACAGTTACCTCAAGGAAACTATGATCATGCTGATTCTTCATTCTGGTAAGGTCTTGACCTTACATAGAGTGTGAATATGGTGCACACAAATTATTCAATATATTATGCAGGAATACTAATTGTAAAATATCAATTACATTCTACATTATGCATGAGATGCAAGGCACCTAAAAAACATTCACATTTATTTATTCTATTTATTGTTATATGAATTTTTCACGACCCATCCTCAGGACCTGTGCCGTGACTACCCCAAGCCCGCCTTCCATAGGCCAGGGGCTGGCGACTAGCACCAAAGGCGTAAATCCTGGTAAAAAAAGGGAATGAATTGACTTTATAAAAGTAAAAAACACAATAGAGTATGCAAGTGAAGTAATCACTAAGTAAAACTGAGTACAAAAGTAAGTGATGGAATGTAAATGGTCCAGTATACAAACCCAACTGAAAGTACAATAAAACTGAGAATGAAAGTACAACAGATGTAAAGTAAAGCAACAACCACCGAGTCATCCTCCAGGAATCCCACCAGAAGGGTGGGTACAGATAGTCTCGTCGGTACCTCGGGTCCATCCGTCCTCTCTATGTATGTCCCGCTAGGTGGTCCACCTCCAGATATCGTCCAGATCCACAAGACTCAACCACGATCAGTGATGTCCGTCGTCTGCAACCAACACAACGTAGTGCAGGCATTGCCCGTGTAGGGGTGAGTATAATGATACTCAGTAGGGACCCTGATACCCTAAAGGTCTCCCAGAATCCATGAAGGATAAACCACAAAGTAAAGATACAAACAAAAAGTATCAACCAACTCTACTAAGGTAAATGTCCATATATATACCTAAGTCATCAATATCAGTTTGGATCCAACTTCCGAGCCCAAGAAAAATCCGGTCCACACAGGAAAGAAGTTAATCACATTAATGATAATGATTTGAAAGACAGGACTCATGTCACAAAGGTATACTGCTGAAAAAGTGGGGTGGAGATGATTATATGTAGCCTCTGAATCATCTCCTCTACCGAAGCCACGTAGGATCAAAGTACATAAGTCGTCGCTGCCGAAGCCACGTAGGATCCAAGTATAGTAACCATCGCTGCTGAACCCACGTAGGATCCAAGTACAGTCGTCTTCACTGCTGAACCAACGAAGGATCCATGTACAGTCTTCTTTGCTGCCGAAACCATGAAGGATCCAAGTATAGTCTTCCTCACTGCCAAACCCATATAGGATCCAAGTACAGTAGTCGTTGCAGTCGTAGTCAGCTCTAGGTTTCCCACACACAGCGTGTTCGATTCCGGGAAGGTACGTTCCTCGAGTAAATGGGGTTGATACATCAACTGCCACGAAGTCCAGAGTTGATGTATCCCAAAGTTCCGTCTCGTCAAAAGGAACTCAACGTGATAGACGACGCATCAATCGAACGCCTGGTCTGAGAGATATTTGCCTTTTCGTTCCAGGGGCCCGGTTGGAAATATGCTCGTTCCAAACCTGTCAGTTTATCAAAGTTGTAAAAAATATACTTAGATTATCACAAAATGTCTGTATCATCGAAAGGATCCTAGTTCTATAGATGGCGTGTCGATCGGACGCCCGATCTTTAAGTTATTCACATATAAGTGAATAACTGGCTCGACCCGTTAAGCCCAGTGGGGTGTTGGGTTGGGTCACCCATTTTTGGTGGGTCCGACCTGGTAGGGGTGTCGGAATGGCCCGAAGATTCGCGCGGCGTGGCTTGGTGGGGCGTGACCCGGCCGGGAGCGGCCTGGCTGGCTCGGCCCGAAGGCTGACCGGTCTGAGGGGGGGGGGGGGTCGCAGCCCCCCGGATTCCCGAACTGGCGGAACCTTGTGGCGCTGCCCTCCCTAACTGGCCGGATGGAGCCGGTCGGCCTTCTAGCATGAGCAGCCCACTCGGATGGGCCATGGGTTCTCTAGCGCGGCGCCCTACTGGCGCCACAACTCTCTTTCACCCGGTCGGCTGACGGGCCGGTCGGTCCCTCGACCGAAGCACCACGCCCTATGCGGGCGGCGGTTCCCGCAGCGCGGCACCGTGGGGCGCCGCGGTTCCTTCCACTAGCCCGGTCTTCTTCTTCGGTTGAGTGGCCCGTGGTTGCGGCCTGCGCTTCCGCCACATGTGGCCGACGCGTAGCCACTGCCTTCAAATGTCGCTGCTTTTCGATTCCAAAAGAAAAGAAATGACAGAGGGTCGTTGGGACGTGTTTGTTCAGCCCACACCCTCCGTGTTAGGTGGTAACAATCAGCCAAGGTGCTCACTTGATTACAACAATAACAAGGGAGTAATTTATTTAAAATAAATTAAGCAAACCCCCTACCTCAAAAAGAGCTTCAGGGTAGCCGAGCATCGTGGATGACATTGTCGATTCCGTCATCGTCGGAGTGTACTCGAAGAAGTGGCGTCTCCCCTATTGTCACGGAGAAAAGAATAGAAGGCGCATCGTCGTTGGAGAGTTCCCCATGGTGGTGTCTCCTTCCTTGATGCGGAGGAAGAAGAGAATTGGAGAACCGAGGAGTTTTCTTCAATGCAGAAGAAAACCGTTCTTCGTCGGAGAAGAAAACTATTCTCTCAAGAGCTCTCTCCCTTCACACAATGAAAGCCCCCACCAAATAAAATAATAAGCTACCCCTATTATTTTATTAACACAAGACATTTAAAATACAAACATTAAAACACTTAATTAATAAATTGGAGGATTCAATTTATTAATTAAGGCGTTGTCATGAATTAATGGGAGAGTTGTCAATATTAAACAAGGGAGTTTAATGGGGGTTTTTGAGAGTTATGGGAAGTTCAAGGGTTTAGGTCACGTGTGGGCCCAAAAACAAAAATATCCTCTAATGGGAGGTTATGTGGGTGTGTTCCCCACATCTAACTCCCTCTGGGAGGATATAACCACCATCCTTAAAAATGAAATTGTGTTACACCAATTTTATCTATTTTAATCTAATACCCCAAATATTAATTCTCAAACTGCTTAAAATGAAACTACGGTAAAGGTCCCCTTAACTAATTACAGGAACTACGAGTTCATTGGTGCCCTCATATTTCAATTCCGAGCACTGGTTCAAAAGATAGAAAAACCCGCTCGTTCGTTTACTAAACGTACCCGAGCCAAACTTCAGAAATTGATTCCGGGCATACCGGGCCTCAGAATCAAGTGCCGTCAGAAGCCACCGAATCATAAAATTCGTAAGTATTTAAAAAAAATTCCTTCAAATTTTTGGGTATTTACAATACTCCCACCTCATGGCTTTATTTCCTCATAAAGTTACAAAATAAGCTAGGGAAACAAATGAGGGTACTGAGCACGCATCTGAGCCTCCAACTCCCATGTGCTCTCTTGGAGGTTCCTGTGCTACCAACAAATGTGCAATAGAGGAATCAACCATCCACATAGGACCTACTACTGTGGGTCCTCAAACTCCACCGGGACCTCCGTGAATGTAGCCCCGTCATCGATGTCTAGCTCCCCATGATCAATGATGTGGGTCGGGTTGGGCACGTATGTCCTCAGCTGAGATACGTGGAAGACTTCATGCACCCGGTGCAACTGAGGTGGAAGAGCCAGGCGGTATGCCACCTCGCCTACTCTGATGAGGACCTAGAAAGGCCTGATGAAGCGCGAAGATAACTTTCCACCCATCCAAATCTACGTAATCCACATCGAGGTGAGACCCGTAAGAAAACGTGGTCACCATCCTTGAACCCCAGTGGTCTCCATCTCCTATCAGCATAGGACTTTTATCTGCTCTGTGTAGTACTCATCCACTCCTGGATGATCTTCACCTTCTCCGTCGAAGCCTGAACCCTCTCTGGTCCTACAAGTGCTGTCTCCCAAGGATCAGTCCAGCACAGAGGTGATTTGTAGGGTTGGTCGTATAGTGCCTCGTATGGTGCCATCCCGATGGTGGAGTGGTAGCTGTTGTTATACGCAAACTCCACCAAAGGTAGGTGATCCTCCCAGCTGCGACCAAAGTCAAGGACACATGTACGGAACATGTCCTTGAGTGTCTGAATGGTTCTCTCTGTCTGGCCATCCGTCTGAGGACTAATGCCAGTGCTCAGCCATAGCTGCGTCCCAAATTCCTCCTGCAACACCTTCCAAAGGTGGGAAGTAAAGTGAGCATCTCGATCAGAGATGATAGACGATGGAACACCATGAAGCCGTATGATCTCCAGAACATAGAGGCGTCCAAAGATCTCTACTGAGCAATGCTCTCTGATCGAAAGGAAGTGGGACGACTTGGTGAGTCGTTCGAAGATCACCCAGATAGATTCGTGTCCTCTGGATGTACGTGGAAGCCCCATCCTAAAATCCATGGATATCCTATCCCACGTCCACTCTGGGACCTCTAAGGGTTGTACCAAGCTTGCTGGTACCTGGTGCTCCGCCTTCACTTACTGGAAAGTGAGGCATCATGAAACAAACTCTGCTACAACCTTCTTCATGCCCGACCACCAGTACTATCGTCTGAGGTCCTGATATATCTTTACCTCTCCTAGATGTACCACTAGAGGGGAAGTGTGGAACTCTCTCATCACTTCCCCCTATAGTGCAACTGGTCCCATGGTACGTCCCCTAAAGAAGATGATATTCTCTCCTCCTTCAGAAAATCCATCAGGTGCCTGCCCTGTGGAAATCTGAGCACGTCACGTCTCACAATCAACATCCCCATGCTATGCCTCTATGACCCCGATGAAGTAGTAGAGGAGTAACTGTGAGGGACTGTAGAAAAGCTGCCCCATCTCTATCCACAAAGGATATCTACAAAGAGGATAACTGCTTTGTTGCCTCTCTAAGTAGGTGAATGCCTGATCTCCTGCTGAGAGCATCAGCTACTACGTTCCCCTTACCAGAAGTATAAACTATCTCAAAGTAATATTTATGGAGAAACTCGATCCATCGCCACTGTCTCAGGTTCAGGTACTTCTGCAAGAAAATGTTCCTGAGACTATGGTGGTTAGAGTAGACAGTAAAGCGCTCTCCCATCCGATAGTGGCACCACATCTTCATGGTGAAGGACACTGCCACTAACTCCAGGTCATGGGTAACATAGTTCTGCTCGTGCTACCACAACTGCTGTGAACCATAGGCGATAACTGCCCACTCCTGCATCAGGAAACACCCCCGTCCGGTCCCTGATGCATTGCAATAAACCACATACCCAACACCCTCCTCTGGTATCCTCAAGATGGGCACACTGGTCAATCTCTGTCTCAGCTCCTGGAAGCTCTGCTGGCATCTATCTAACCACATGAAGGGTTTCCCCTTCTTCATCAAAGATGAAAGTGGTGCTGAAAATCTGGAGAAGTCTGGCACAAATCTCTGATAGTACCCAGCCAGACCTAAGAAACTCCTCACCTCCGTCACGCTCCTGGGTGGCTCCTAAGCAAGTACTGCCTCGATCTTCATCGGATCCACAACAACACTCACCTCCGAGATGATGTGCCCCAAGAGGTGAACCTCTTGAATCCAAAATTGGGACTTCGAGATATTACCATAAAGCTGGTGCTCTCGAAGTGTGTCTAGTACAACCCGCAAGTGGTAAGAGTGCTCCTCCTCAGTAGTTGAGTAAATCAGTATGTCATTGATGAAGACTATGAAAAAACGATCAAGGTAAGTCTAGAAGATCCTTTTCATGAGACTCATGAACACTGTTGGTGAATTGGTTACACTGAAGGGCATAACCAAAAAATCATAGTGGCCATACCGACACCTGAAGGTCGTCTTCTGCACATCCTCATCTCGAACTCTGAGTTGATGATAGCCTGACCTAAGGTATATCATCGAGAACCATCGTGCTCCCTTGAGCTGAACAAAGAGGTCTTAAATCCTTGGGAGTGGATAATTTTTCTACACGGTCACCTGATTCAGGAAACAGTAGTTCACACACAATCGTAAGCTCCCATCTGCCTTCTTGGCGAATAAAATCGGAGAAGCCCAGGGTGAAACACTGGTTCAGATGAATCCCTTTCTCTGCAAGTCCCCCAGTTGTACCCGAAGCTAACGTAGCTCAGCGAGAGCCATCCAATATGCTGGTGTAGATATCAGTTTTGTCTCGGGGTATAGATAAATGTAGAAATCTACCTCTATGCGAGGAGGTAGTCCTTGAACGTCGTCAGGAAAAACATCCGCATACTGATCCACCACAATAGGAAAACTAGGACTCCGCACATAAATCGCTCCTAGGATGAGACTATCCAAATAATGTGTGATCGGATGCCCTCATCTCTACCTAAGTCCATCATGCACTACAAAGGATCCCTTCTCACCGGTGAAGGTGAACCAACTCCAATATGTGCGGACACACCACACTTTGCGCCTAATACATTCGATCTAGGCATGGACTGTAGATAACCAATCCATACCCAAGATGAAGTCGTAAGGCCTCGATGCCGCTACAAGAAGATCCCAGCTGAAGCTCTCACCTCCTAGAGTAAGATCACACTACTGGAACCAGTGCGTAATCGTCGAGTCTGATCCCGTAGGAGTCTCTGGCCATACGGATCGACCCAATGGCTCTGTCAGAATCTCCGAGCTCCGAACAAGGGTACCAGCAATAAAAGAATTACTCGATCCTATGTCTATAAGAACTGAAGAAAGGGTGGATTAGACATAGATAGTACCTCGAATCATCTCAAGTGCGCCGTGGTTATAGGCCTTGACTGCCTGGAGCTGAGCCTGCCCCTGTCTACTAGCTCCCTGTGGTCAGGGTGGTCCTCCTCCTGGTGGTGGTGGTGAAAGAGCCTTGAAGCGTCATCCACCACCCGCTGCTCGACCAGCTCCTCTTCCTCGCCCGCCTACTCCCTACAGACTGACGTGGTCGAACCTCTTCCTGGGAGGTCCCTCCACTATCTACTGCTCATCTGCATGGTAGGTCGGGCAGTCAAGAGCCATGTGGCCCTGCCCGCTGCATGCATAGCACTGCCTGCCCCTCGTATGGATGGATCTTCTTTGTGTGGCCCACACATCCAAACCAGTGTCCTGAGGTCACCCACTTGATGGCCTGGTCTGCTTGGACCTCTACGACATCTGTCTACTACCAACAATAGAATACTTTGATAACTGTCGCCCTGTAGTGGGTCTCGCTGCTGGTGTCATCTCAACAAGAAAGCTCTCCACAAGAAGGGCTTTCTCCAATACTCCTGCCTACGTCGGAATTCTGAGGGAGATCATCGAAGACCTAATGTAATTTCTCAGTCCTTGATCAAAGGTCTAGGCCTGGAAGAATGGATCCGGTACCATGTCCGTGGATTTGCATGAGAGGTCGGTAAATCTTGTCGAGTACTAAGCTACTATCATGCTGCCTTGCAGCAGATTTAGTAACTCCTGGATGCGCACCACACGGAGGGTGGCTGGAACAAACTCTGAGAGGAAGAGGATCTTGAAGTCTGTCCAAAGTAGTGATGCCTCATCGTGCAGGATACTTGCGACAAGGATCACGATAAGGTCTGCTGGTGTCCCTACCAATATGAAGCCTCTGACGATAGCCTCCAGCCAATCCTTAGCTGCCTGAGGGTCCATCTCTCTGTGGAACCTGGGTGACCTCTATTGCTTAAACTAATGAAGTGCACTCAGGAAGCGTGCACTCTCTGATGCTAGGAATGGTGGTATCAGTGGCCCAGTAAGTAGTGGTACCGCTGGTGACTCCGCTGTAATGGGGCCCTACACTGAGGCCTCGTCGCTCGGTGGGCTGCCATCTCGTACGTAGCTCGGAACCCTAGATAGATGCCTTCGTGGGGCCATACTGAAAAGAAACAGGTGATCCACGATCAAACAGTATACCTGGTGAGATGAAAAAAAGTAATCACAAATAAAACTTTTGAAACACACATGCCATCAGTGTTTTCGAGCACTGAGTCGGAAATTAGAAGTCAGGGTCCCGGTGTCTGGATACGTCAGCCGCTACACCAACACTGGACTCCCTGGACTGAAAACCACACTCAATACTCTTAACACTATTTCTTCACAGAGAAGAAATTATCAGAGTCCTGCATTCTGCACCAGAACCGACTCCTTTGATACCAATTTGTCACGACCCGTCCTCGGGGCCTGTGTCGTGACTACCCCATGCCCGCCTTCCATAGGCTAGGGGATGATGACTAGCACCAAAGGCGTAAATCCTAGTAAAAAGGGAAGTAATTTCCTTTATAAAATTATCAAACACAACAGAGTATGCAAGTGAAGTAAGCACTAAGTAAAAATGAGTACAAAAGTAAGTGCTGGAAAGTAAATGGGCCAGTATAAAAACCCAACTGAAAGTACAATACAACTGAGAAAGAAAGTACAACAGCTGTAAAGTAAATCAGAAACCACCAAGTCATCCTCTGGGAATCCCACCTGAAGGGTGGGTACATATAGTCTCGTCGGTACCTCGGGTCCGTCCGTCTGCTCCGTGTACGTCCCGCCAGGTGGTCCACCTCTGGATGTCGTCCAGCTCTACAAGCATCAACCACGATCAGTGTTGTCCATCATCTGCAACCAACACAACGTAGTGCGGGCATTACCCATGCAGGGGTGAGTATAATGATACTCAGTAGGGACCTCAAGACCCCCAAAGGTCTCCCCAAATCCATGAAGGACAAACCACAAAGGAAAGATACAATCACAAAGTATCAACCAACTATACTTAGGTAAATGCCCATACATATACCTAAGTCATCAATCTCAGTTCGGCTCCAACTTTCGAGCCCAATGAACAATCCGGTCTAAAAATGAAAGAAGTCAATCACATCAATGATAATGATTTGAAAGAAAAGACTCAGGTCACACAGGTATACTACTCACGAAGTGGGGTGTAGATGACTAGATGCAGCCTCTGAATCATCTACTCTGCTGAACCCATGTAGGATCCAAGTATAGAAGTCGTCATTGCCGAAACCACGTAGGATCCAAGTACAGTAACCATTGCTGCCAAACCCATGTAGGATCCAATTACAGTCTTCATCACATCTGAACCCATAGAGGATTCAAGTATAGTCGTCCTCACTGCAGAACCCATGTAGGATCCAAGTACAATAGTCATCTCAGTCGCAGCAAGCTATAGGGTTCCCGCACATAGCGTGCTCGATTCCAGGAGGGTCTGCTTAAGTGGGGGTCGATACATCAACTGTCATGAAGTCCAAAGTAGATGTATATTGAAGTTCCGTCTCGTCAAAAGGAACTCAACGCGACAGACGACGCGTCAATCGGATGCCCGACATGAGAGATATTGGCTTTTTTCGTTCCACATGCCCGGTTGGAAATATGCTCATTCCAATCCCGGACGTTTACCAAAGCTATCCAAAACTCAATTAGATTATCGAAAAGGGACTGTCTCGTCGAAAGGATCCCAGTGCCATAGATGACGCATCGATCGGATGTGCGGTCTTTAAGTTATTCACGTTTAAATGAATAATGGGCCCGACCCGTTAAGTCCTATCGGCTGATGGGTCGGGTCACCCAGTTTTGGAGGGTCCGACCCAGTAGGGGTGTCAAACCGGACCGAAGATTCATGTGGCCTGACCTGAGGGGTGTGGCTCGGCCCGAAGAGGGCGTGGCCCAACTGGGCACGACATGGCGGGGTGCGGCCCGAAGGCCGAGCGATCCGAGGGGAGGGGGGGGGGGGGGTGACCCCCCGACTGCCCGAACCGGCGGCTCCAAGCGGCACCACCCTCCTGGCGCTACGAATTTTCTCCACCCGGCTGGCCGATGGGCTGGTCAGTTCTCCTGCACGACACCCTCCTGGCGCCGCAACTCTCCTTCACCTGGTCGGCCGACGGGCCAACTGGTCCCTCTGCCGAAGTAGCTCGCCCTATGTGGGTCGCGGTTCCTACAGCGTATCTCCGTGGGGCGCCATAGTTCCTTACTTTGGCCCAGTATTATTCATTGGTCGAGTAGCCCATGGTTGTGGGTTACGGTTCCTCCACATGCGGGCGGCACGTGACCGCTTCCTTCGAACGTCACTGCTTCTCGATTCCAAAAGACAAGACATGACGTAGGGTCGTCGGGCTGTGTTTGTTCGGCCTGTGCGATCTACGTTAGGCGGTAATAATCGTCCAAGGTTCTAACTTGATTAAAACAAGAACGAGGGAGTAATTTATTGAAAATAAATTAAGCAGACCCCTACCTCGAAAAGAGATTCACGGTAGCCGAGCATCGTGGATGACGGAGTCGATTCCGTCGTCGTCGAAGTGTACCTGAAGAAGTGGCATCCCCCCTCTTGTCACAGAGAAAATAATAGATGGCGCGTCGTCGTTGGTGAGTTCCCCGCGGCGGTGTCTCCTTCCTTGATGCATAGGAAGAAGAGAATTGGAGAACCGAGGAGCATTCTTCATTGGAGAAGAAAACCATTCTTCGTCGGAGAAGAAAACCTATTCTCTCAAAAGCTCTCTCCCTTCACACAATGAAAGCACCCCCAAAATAAAAAAAGCTACCCCTATCATTTATTAACACAATCCATTTAAAATTCAAACATTCAAACACTTAATTAATAAATTGGAGGATTCAATTTATTAATTAAGGCGTTGGCATGAATTAATGGGAGAGTTTTCAACATTAAACAAGGGAGTTTAATGGGTGTTTATGAGAGTTATGGGAAGTTCAAGGGTTTAGGTCACGTGTGGGCCCCACCCCAAAAATATCCTCTCATGGGAGGTTATGTGGGTGTGGGCCCCACCTCTGACTTCCTTTGGGAGGATATAACCACCATCCTTAAAAATAAAATTGTGTTACACCAATTTTATTTATTTTAATCTAATACCCCAAATATTAATTCACAACTCGCTTAAAACGAAACTATGGTAAAGGTCCTCTTAAGCAATTACTGGCACTGTGAGTTCATCGGTGCCCTCAGATTTCAATTCCGAGCACCGGTTCAAAATATTTGAAAAACCCACTCATTTGTTTACTGAACGTACCCGAGCTAAACTTCAGAAATTGATTCCCGGCACACCGAGCCTCAGAATCAAGTGTCGTCAGAAGCCATAGGTTCCTAAAATTCCAAAGTATTTTAAAAAAAATTTCTTTGAAATTTCTGGGTCTTTACATGTGAATCTTAATTATTTTTCAAGATATTATCATTGTTTGTTTATATTCATATATTCACTCATGTACCACATTTACCTTCTTCATTCAAGCTTCACACGCCTCACATACATCTCATTCATGCATGTTATCCCATGAATTTGTATTCCATGTACCATGAAAATACATTCACACAAGGGTTAATGATATTATTAATATTTTAATAACTTATTATTTACTTACTTTACTTATTTTATATGAAATGTGAATAATTTGTGTAAAATATTAATTTTTAAATATTAAATATAATTTTAGAGCACTATTTGAATTCATCCATATTCAAGTCTATTTAATGTTTTAATAATAAATATCATCCTAATAATACAAATTGCATGATTAATGTTTTTTAGGGTTCCTTATTCAAATTAAAACTTTCCATTATAAGGGATCTGTTCCAAATCATCCATTTGGAGGGCCATATGATCCACAAAAAATGACCCAAATAATCTGTGAAGAAACTGGACCAGCCCTGATGACTGAATTACTGGGCTAAATCCCGAAGCCAAAATATTATGAAACTCCACCATATATTCTTTATTATCCAATGGAACCATGGATAAAAATTTTAAGGTCCAAATACAACAACAAGGGGCTCAGGTGATGCTTTGAAGTCCAACCCACCATTCTGGTTGGGACATAAAATCTGGACACTATTCATGACATTTCTCATGATCTAGTCATCATTACAAGCTGGGATTTTGCAGTGTGAAATATAATATAGGTTTGGAAAAAATTTTAGAATAAATTATTTTTATTTTAGGGCATATTCTTATTCATAAACACATTCACATTTTGGCCTTCTAAAAATTACTAATTGAAATGGACAGATTAGAATTGTTTACACAAACCGCCATAACATTGGATCCATAAGGATAAATTCCTAGAATATTGAGAGTAATATTCGAAAATTAGTATTTAAAACTTTTAATAGGATTATATCTTGATATTAGGATATCTAGATGGACAAAATTTCTATGAAAGTGGAGGGGATGATTTGGAATGCAAGCAGTCCACCTCCATGGACTATAAACACAATCCCCTCTTATCCTTGCATGTGGTTGGAATTTTAGAGCAAAGGAGGATAGTTTGGAATGAACAAGGCTCTGAAAAATCCTTGTTAGGATCTTTTATACTCATGTTCTTACTTGATAAACCATTCCTCCTTTCTTCCTTTCATTTACTTTTGTGTTGTTCTTCATTTATAACCGTGTATGTGTTTGTTTTTGTAATTCTATTTTAATGAATTTTTCGTATTATTGATATATTATTATCATCCACCTTATGTTAAATAATATTAAAGGTCTTAAAATAGTTTAGATACAATTGAATCCCCTTCCATTATTTTTCTTTCTCATTAAATCTAAAGTCGGTATTTAATTTCGTTCACTGTTTTTGTGTGTGTGTTCGGCGCACAACTCTTTTATTATCCCTTTATTTTTCTTCACTTATTAATTAATCATCATAAAATTATACTATATTATCAAACACCCAAATGTATGAGTAAATATATAATTTGAGTGATTCATAATTTGGGGATATTAAATGATTGAGGGCCTTTTCTAAATGAATATTCTTTAAATTAATATTGTGTGTGGTGAACATAATATGTCATGGATTAATGACATGTTTTGTTTAGAATGTGGATTCCATGTATTATTGGAAACAAAAATAAACTACCATAAGCAAGTAATGCTAATTATTAGATCCCCATGTTAGGTTATAGCTTGGATTAATGCTTTAACACTTGGGAATTCCGATCAATGTTATCTTGTGAAGTGGGTATTAATTTAATGCAATATAAAGAAAAGATCATGGATATAATAAGATTAAATCCCCAATAATGACCTCAACCTAGTATTTATCAGTTTTTTAAATCAAAAATCATCCAAAAATTAATTCAAAATTTCTAGAGACAAACCCCCCAATCAAAATACAATAAACTATAAACAATCGACAATTAAAAAGTATCATCATTGAGGATTTGACCCGAGTGCTGCTATACACATTAGAAGAGAATAGGAACCATGAATGGTTGATATGAAACAATTGTCCATGATTTGAAATTTTTTTGTTGATGGGGATAGTGAAATTAAGTATTCTTTAGTTTTCAGTTATTGTAAAAAAGCAAAAAAACTCAAATTTTTAATTTTTAAAAGAAAACAACAACATAAAGAAAAACCCACCTACTCAGAAAAATCATAAAAAGAAAAAAAACCAATCTTACTCTTTCTTCCAAAATCTATCTAAATTCCCCATATCCTCCCCAATAATCTATCAGATTTGTTTTACCTTGAAATTGAGTGAACACTTCGCCAACATAGGAGGAACATTAGAGATAATCAAATAATTCAAGAACCAGTCCTCATCCAACCTGTTGAATTAGAAATGGCCAATCCTAGGGAACATACACTTAATGAACTTTCTACACCTAATATGAATTAGCATCCTCTTGGAATTTAATATCCAAACATAGAGTCTGACTTCGAACTAAAATTAATTTTGATTCATCTTCTCCCTCATTCCCACGGGCTAGCTGGTGAGGATCCACATCTCTACATTAACTAGTTCAAAGTGGTGTGATATACCATGAACCCTCAAGGGGTTTCTGAGGAACAAATAAAACATAGAGAATTCCCTTTATCACTATCAGACACTACAAAGTCATTGCTCTAATACCATCTTCCTGGTTCCATAAACTCATGGATCGACATGAAGCGACATTTAAAAGAAAAATTATTTCCTCCTTCTAGTACTACTTCTATACGAAACGAAATAAGTGGTATCCGTAAATTACCAAATGAATCACTCCATGAGTACTATGAGAGGTTAGAAAATCTTGTTACGAACTGCCCACACCACCAAATCCCGGACAAAATCTTGATCCAATACTTCTACAAGGGGTTATTGGCTATGGAAAAAAACCCTCATTGATGCCGCAAGTGGTGGTGCTCTTATTGATAAATATACTACAGATAGAAGAGATCTCATAAGAAAAATCATTGAAAACACACAAAAATTCCATACTCGAGAACATGCTTATGTCAAAAAATATCAAGATAATCAATAAATAGATCATATTAAGATGACCGAGTGGATAAATGAACTTATAGGTCTTGTGCGACAACTAGCTGTGGCAGAAAAAGCCCCAACCTTATCTCACAATCTCTATTCCCTAGACTTATCAAGAACTGTGGAATATATATCTCCCCATCTCATCCAACAAACACATGTCCACAACTTCAAGAGGATCCCTCCAATTCATTCGGACCAATGGAGCTCAGTGCAGCATATGCTCAAAGGAACCCCAACCCTCAATAATCAGTTCAGTTTGTTAGAAACATCAACCAAACCCATCTTAAGACCTTATATTCTACCTTCAACCATGTCTTGTGGTATGGTAATCCCATTTCTCATTCCCCTTAATTCCCTCCTCAAAACCCAAACCAATTTCAGTATGGTCAATGTGTTGGTAACTTCCAACAACCTTACCATTTTGTTCCTCTACCTTAATGGATCAATCCTCCTCTTCCTCCTCCTAGATTCCAATATCTTAGTGAGGCTTCCCAATTCCCAAACAAATAAAATCACATTCCCAAGAACCATAATCAAGGTAATCGCGATCTGGGACAAGCCTCTTCTTCCAAGAACCATGGGAAGGTGTAGTGGAAGATCTTTCCTCCTTCACCTTTTGTAGCCTCAAAAAAATTGAAACCCAAATTGGCCAACTTGCATCCCACCTAATATAACAACAACAATGAAATTATTCTCAACTCCCAACTCAACCATTACCCAACCCCAAGGGTAATGTAAGTTTAATTTCACTTAGATCAGAAAAGAAAATTTTTATGCCTCATGTTGAGTCCTCTGCAACTCCGCTTTTTATTGTGGACCTAGAAAATGAAAAGAAAAAGAAACATGAAAAGGAATTTGAAGGAATTACCTCACCTCATTCCATTAAACTTAGGAACCCAATTCCTTTTCCTTTATCAATATCTAAGCCAAATAACTCCTTTGAACTCAATCTTGAAATTCTTGACATGTTTAGACGCGTTGAAGTAAACATACCCCTCTTAGATTCCATAAAATAAATCCCTAAATATGCGAAGTCTCTTAAGGAATTGTGAACCTAAAGGAGGAAACTTATTACCTTAGAAAATGTTTCCACCCAATAGACTATTCCCATAAAGTGAAAAGATCTAGTGACCTTTATAGTTACATGCCAAATTGAAAGTTCCCACTTTGATAATGCACTTATAGACCTAAGAGCCTCAATTAATGTCATGCCCAAATCCATCTTATCCAACCTTGGTATAGGCCCCTTAAATACAATGGGTGTTATTATTCAATTGGAAAATCTAAGCACTTATAGTTCTAAGGGAATAATAGAGGACTTCCTTGTTCGTGTGAATGATATTATATTCCCTGCGGATTTCTATGTCCTTGACATAGAAGGTGATATGAACTATTCTTGATCTACCTTAATTCTAGGAAGACTATTCCTAATGACAACAAGAACCATGATTGATGTCCATTTAGGCATATTATCCATGGAATTTGGTGACCGACTGGTCTTGTTCAACATTTTACAAGACATGTGATACTCATCTAAGGATCACTCTGCCCTCTCAATCCATGCTTCTGAGGAAACATATGAGAGTCAATTGAACCCCAATCCATCTTGTTATTCATGTTCTAATGGAAAAAGATCTAGTTAAATATACATCATGATTAAAAAAGTCATAAATGGTGAAGTTGATGTTGACCTCTCATTCATAGACTCCATCAATCTAGAAGAACTTGAAAACTCTCTTGAATCGCACATCAACTATGATCTCTACTACTTCACATTGGAATGTATTATGGAAAATAAATCTAAAGAAACTGAAGTCCCTTACTCCATTCCTGTGTTTTCTAACCAACAAATGAAAGATGGGACTGATCTAAAACCTCTTCTTGAACACCTAAAATATGCATTCCTTTTCCCTGATCACCCTTATCATGTCATTATCTTCACCTCACATACTGAAATTGAGGATTCCAAAATTGTTCAAGTGTTATAGGAAAAAAATTCCTTAGTTTGGAACCTAGATGACATACCAGGAATGAACCCTACTCTTTGCATGAATCACATCCATCTTCAGGAATCATCAAACCAATTAGACATCCACAAAGAATACTCAATCCACTCATACTTTAGGTAGTTAGGGAAGAGGTCACCAGATTTTTTCAATCTGGTATTATCTATCAAATTTCTAATAGTTAATGGGTTAGTCTAATTCATGTTGTAGCTAAGATGGGTGGGATAACTGTTGTCCCAAATGAACATGGAGAGGTAGTCACAACTCTAGTGAAGAATAACTGGAATGTGTGCATTGATTACTGAAAATTGAATGTTGAAACATGAAATGATCACTACCCTATTCCATTCCTTGATGAAATGATTGAACGATTAGCCGTAAAGTCACACTATTTAATTCTTGATGGATACAAAGGCTACTTCCAAATCCCAATCACACATCAGGACCAAGAAAAGACTACTTTCACTTTCCCCTTTGGAACATATACATATAAGAGAATGCATTTTGGACTTTGAAATGCTCCTGAAACATTCCAAAGGTGTATGATGAATATCTTTTCCGAATTCTTTGAATTCTGATTGGATGTCTTCATGGATGACTTTAGAATTTATGGTGAGTCATTTGAATCTTGTTTGAATTCATTCTCTATATTCCTTCAAAAGTATGTCAAGTGTAACCTTGTGTTACATTTTGAAAAAATGACACTTCATGGTTGAAAACGGGATTGTTCTAGGGAAGATAGTTTTAAAAGATGATATTGAAGTTGATCCTTCCAAAATTGAAGTGATCCAATAACTTCTAGAACTCAATTTTGTTTGAGACATCCATTCATTCCTCGGTAAAGCCAGTTTCTATTGGAGATTCATCCATAACATTATTAGTATTTATATCTCACTAACTCGGTTTATCCATAGTGATGTCACATTCCATTTTGATGAGGTTTTCAAGAGACCGTTAGTTGAACGCAAAACTGATATTACATCTACCCCGAAAATCCAACCCCCATATTTGTTTTTACCTTTTGAATTAATGTGTGATTCTTCTGATAGAGACGTTGGGGATATTTTTGGTCAAATAAGAGAAGAAATCCTTCATGTCATATATTATGTCTCAAAAAAATTAGATGAAACTAAATCTCACTACACTGTGACTGAAAATTAACTTTTAGCTGTGGTTTTTGCCTTAGATAAATTCTAGCCCAATCTCTGAGATGCCAAAATCATCATCCTCACAGACCATTCTCTTATAAAGTTATTACTCAAGAAAAGTGATTTCAAACCAAACCTAATAAAATCGATCCTAATGATCCAAGAGTTTTACCTTGAAATCAATGATATATCTATAAAATAAAACTCTATGGTAGATCACCTGAGTAGAATTTATAATTCTTCTCATTCTGAAATAATTGATCCAAAATTTCCAACTAAGAACCTTTCATCTATCACTCCAAAAATACCTTGGTATTCTATAATTGTAAATTACATGTTTTTTGTTTTTTTTCGTGAAATGCTTTCAAAAAAAATTAAGTTGAAATGTGATTTGAAACACAATTTTTCGGATGATTATAAACATTGGAAAATTGTGGTTGACATGGTAATCCAGAGATATGTTGATGAAGATGAACATACCTCTATATTAGAATTTTGTACCTCACCTCTTGGAGGTGGACACTTTGGACCACAAAGGACCTTCCGAAAGGTCCAATACACTGCATTCTTCTGGCCTTCACTCTTTAAGGACTCACATGAGTTCTGTATATCATGTCCCACTTGCTAAAAGTTTGGCACAATTTGAAAGATAAATGTAATTCCCCCAAAGCCTATAATTTTCTGTGGGATCTTCGATGTTTGGGGTATAGATTTCATGGGACCATTCCCCCTTCCAATGTATTCTTATACAAAATTCTTTCGGGAGATTATGTTTCTAGGTTGTTAGAGGCCAAACTCACAAAAAAGGATGATTCACATACTGTTAGTGAGATTCTAAAAACTCACATGTTCCACAGATTTGGCACACCATGTTCCTAGATAAGTGACTTAAGAATCCATTTTTGTAATCAAACCATGGAATCTCTTTTGAAAAATAATGGGGTTGTACATAAAACATCAACTGCATGTCACCCCCAAACAAATGGCATGGCTGAAATTTCTAATAGAGAAGAGAAAAGTGTGCTTGAGAGAATTGTAAAACCCACTAGAAAAGACTGGCTTGAAAGACTTGGTGAAGCACTTTGGGATTGTAAAACTACATATGAAACAACCATTGGGATGTCTCCTTTTAGGATAATTTTTTGGTAAAGCGTGTCACATACTATTTGAAATCCAACATAAGTCATTTTGGGCTGTGAAAACTTTTAATTTTGATTTTGAAAAATCTGGTGAAAAAATATTGTTACAATTGGCTAAACTAGATGAGCTTTGACTTGATTCCTATGAGAATTCCAATCTGTACAAAGAAAAGGCTATGTTACTCCATGAAAAACACATCCTGAGAAAGGTATTCCATGAAGGTGAAAAGATATTTCTCTTCAACTCTCAATTTTAGCTTCACCCAAGTAAGCTTAGATCTCATTAGGAAGGTCCTTTTATTGATCCCCTTGTTTACCCATTTGGTGAAGTACAAGTCCAAGACCCCTCTTATAAAAGGAAATTAATGGTTAATGGACATCAATTAAAGTATGACCATGAGAGGAGGTTCATCCTAGGAAGAACCTCCACTTTCATCAGATCCACAACTTCCACCAACCCACCACCAGATGTGGATGAAG
This sequence comes from Viscum album, assembly GCA_963277665.1. Classification (NCBI taxonomy): domain Eukaryota; kingdom Viridiplantae; phylum Streptophyta; class Magnoliopsida; order Santalales; family Viscaceae; genus Viscum; species Viscum album. The sequence goes on along the minus strand of OY728122.1, from coordinate 1,160,997,384 downwards.
TCCCACCAAATCCAAACTGGGGGGGGGCACCTATTTCCCTTTAACTATCTCTCTATCTCTTCATATCTCTCCCTCTTTCTTCTTCTTACCTCTCTTTAATTTTTTTACCACTTTCTTCATCAATGATTTTTATTTACTCTTTTGTGTGGGTGTGTATTTATATAAAAACTAAAAAAACCTCAAAAACTAAAAAACAATAATAAAAATCGCTTAAAAAATATGGAAAATCATGAGTCATGATTACTCACCTTCAAATTTTGAAAAATTTTCTAACCATTTTGGGGGGCCCAAATACATGGTTTCATCTAAAAAATATTGTGTTTTCATCATATATTTGGGTAAATAATATTGTGTCAAAACTAAAAAATTTTGAATGCTCAGTTTTTAATTGGGAAATTGATTTTCACCAACCATGAAGAACAATATTAGCTTTAATTACAAGGCCACATATGGCCATCATTTCAAAATTTCAGTTTTTTACCACCATTTATGATTCTTAATTTTGTGGAATTTCGAGTTGAATTTCCTACTTTGGTGTGAATTAAAATGATTGAGACATTTTCTGAACCTCATGAGAATCACAATATCCAAATAGTATCCCATTACAGTTACATTAATCATAATTTTAAAATCCACGTTAATACTAGGAAAACCTTTTCTTTAATAGCCACATTACAATCCCAATACCCAATCCCATCCAATATCTACATGGATTTTCAAGGCATAATTTATTGAAATTTAAGTGTGTGGGGGAATGGATTTCATCAACATCTTATCATATTATTGAGGGAAAGCATCCATTTTAGTGTTGGGGAGAGTTTGTAATTCATTGAGTTTTAGGAATGTATATATTCTTATGAAATATTGTTCGAATGTTATTAACATGTGTTCAAAACAAAAATCAAAATAAAAAATAAAAAAAGAACAAAAAAATTATGGGTTGTGTATTGGGTGCGTCTAAAATCACTCTTCCTCCAACATTTATTTTATTATAACTATTAAAATTAGTGTTCTGAGGAGATAAATCATAGGTTGGGATATGAGTGTGAGATCTTTTTCAAGGTCAAATTTCTAAAAGAATGAGAAAAGTGAGAAAATAACACTTTCATTATATATTCTTATGTCATTGGGAGATGTTTTATGTTTTGAAAATATTCCATCATTTAATTACCTTAAATTGTTTTTTCCACTTTTGTGTTTGTATTCACACAATTGTTTCCTTGTAATTACATGTTTCCATTTCTTTCCAGGTTTTATTTCAAAAATATTGTGCATTGATTTTTCCATGTTGGTGTTTCACCCCTCTTTATACTCTTGAATAACGAATTCCTACCGTCACATAGACACATAAAAACCCCTTCAAAATACTTCTTAATTATTTTGCACATTAGGATAGGTAATGGAAGCTGAGAGGTCTTTCAAACTCTAAGATTTTCAGTTTTGGTTGGTGAAAGAGTGAACCACCATTAATGAATTTTATTATCTTGAGATGTTTTAGTTTTGAGTGTTCACATTTTACATTTCTAAATATGATAATGAAAAATGAATTGTTTTTGGAACATTGTTTCTATAAATTTTTGTGGTGGAGTTTAGTATGGAAGAGTGAAATGATATAAACCTCCCCTGATTTGGGAAAACAAATTTTTAATATTTTTTGGTGACTGAGAATGATTTTGTATTGTTTTTTATATTTATTTCACATGAAGACATGAACAAACCTAATTTTGGGGGAGTTTTTGTTATTAATAATTTCATAAATTATTATATACTCATTTTACTGATTTTATATAAAATGTTCATAATTTTAATGAAATTTTAATGTTTAAATATTAAATATAATTTTAGAGCACTATTTAAATTCATCAAGATTCGAGTCTGTTAAATGTTTTAATAATAACTCTTTTATTACATATCCAAATTTAATTATTCTTAATTTTTAGGGCTCCTTATTCAAATTAAAACATTACATTATAAGGGACCTATGGCCAAATCATCAATATGGAGGGTCATATGATCCACAAAAGAAGACCTAAAGAATCTGTGAGGAAACAAGACTAGTCATGATGACTGAGTTATTGGAATAAATCCCGAATCAAAAATTTTATGTAACTCCAAAATATGTTTTTTATTATCCAAAGGAATCATGGATAAAAAATATAAGGTCCAAATAAAACAACAAGGGGCCCAAATGATGATTTTAATTATAGATCACCATTTTGGTTGGGAATTAAAATCCGGACCCAATTATTGACATTTCTCATGATATATTCATAAAATAAATCTGAGATTTTTCAGTGTAAAATATAAAATATGTTATAAAAATATAATAAGAAATTATTTTTATTTGAGGGAATATTTATATTCATAAACCCATTTACATTCCGACTTTCTAAAAAGTATATTGAAATGGATAGATTAGAATTGTTTACACAATCCGCTATAACTTTGGCTCCATAAGTCCAAATGAATCCAAATTTTGAGAGTAGTCTTACAAAATTATTATATACAACATTTTAGATGAAGATATCTCCATATTATTCTGTCGTGAAGGCCAATTGGTGATGAAAGTGGAGGGGCATATTTGGAATTCAAACAGTCCACCTCCTTGGGCTATAAATACAACCCCCACTCCTCCTTGCATGTGGTTGGAATTTTATAGAAAAGGATGATAGTTTGTCACAACCAATGATCTTACAAATCCTTGGGATGAAATTAAATACTCATGGTTTTACTTAATAAACCATTCCTCCTTGCTTCCATTCATTTACTTTTGTTTTGTTCTTCATTTATAATCGTGTACTTGTTTGTTTGTGTAATTATTTTTTAATGAACATTTATTATTCTTCATATATTATCCTCATAGAAATTTTGTTAAATAATATTAATGGGCTTAAAATAATCTAAATACAATTGAATCCCCTTCTCTTAATTTTCTTTCTCATTCAATCTAAAGTCAGTATTTAATTCCCTTCACTATTTGTGTGTGTGTGTTCGGTGCACAACTCTTTTCTTATCCCTTTATTTTTCTTCACTTATTAATTCATCATCATAAAATTATAACTATATTATTAACCACCCAAATGGATGAATAGATATTTCATTGGGGTGATTCGTAATTTGGGGATATTAAGTTATTGAGGGCCTTTGCTAAATGAATATTTTTTTTAAATTAATATTGTGTATGGTGAACTTAATATTTCATGGATTAATGGAATGTTTTGTTTACAATGTGGATTACATGGATTATTGAAACAAAAAATACACTACTATAAACAAGTAATGGTAATGATTATAACCCTAAGTTAAGTTACGGCTTGGATTAAAGCTTTAACACTTAGGAATTCTGATCAAAGTCATCTTGTGAAGTAGGTATTAATTTAATAAAATATAAAGAAAATCTCAAGGATATCAGAATCTTAAATCCCCAATAAAGAACTCACCCTAATCTTTATCAATTTTTTAAATCAAACATCATCCATAAATTATTTCATAAGCTCTGCAAAAAACCCACCCAATAAAAATACAATAAACTAAAAATAATCAAATATTAAAAAGTATCATCACTGAGGATTCGACCCGGGTGCTGCCATACACATTAACAGAGCATCAGAACCTTAAACAATTGATAGTGGACAATAAACCACAAATTCAGTTTATGTATTAGACTATCCACTTATTGTTTCTCAAACTTATTCCTTCTCACAAGTCACACTACCTATTTTCAATTCCTAATTACATGAAATCATGAATCACACAAACACATTATATATGAAAACCAAGTGCATGGGTTTCATGAAAAAGACATCACATAAAATTGTATGGTCAAGAACACAAGTTATACATATTCTACAAGATACATAGTGAATGTGTACAATATTACTAAATTTACAATTATTTTTCATATAATATAGGGTGATATGTATCACACTACCTCAAAATGCTTCATGGAAACAATTATATTCATGAATCCTTCGTGTATTTTGGACATAAGTCCAAATCCCATGACATCCTTCTCCTCATGCAAGATGATGCTACATGGGAAGGATTCTATATTTGAGAACCATAAGATCATAGTGTATTTGTTTTTCAAGATCTTTCACAATAATTATTGATATAAAAAACATGGTCCTAAATCCCTCAATATTTATAGTAATGTTTCCCTATCTTGCACCACCTCAACCACCGAGTATTATTCCATGTCAAAGCTCCTCATTTTATGTCGTTTCATAGAATATCTCAAATCTCTAATGTCATTAATTTTTACACAAATATACACTGAGTTTCAATGATTATTTTCATACACGAGTTCACATTATTTTTTCAGTTAAATACTAATAAGCATATAATGAGGATTACAAGCATCTTAAAATCTCAATCTCATACATATCGATATTGTTAATTCATCAATGGAAACATTATTGAGATAATATCATGAATGTAGGATAGAGAATTCATTCATGGTGGTTATAAGTATCCATATCCCATAGTCATAAAATTGGGTCGATCATAGCTAGCTCATGTTCATTAGATGATGGTATGACCATATACTTTTACATGAATAAACCTTTAATAATTTCTTAAGTAAGAAGATAACACCACTAATTTAAACCCATAGGCATGATAGATCGGATGGTGTAGAGAAGTTTCATCGAATGACCCACACTATGTCCAAAACTTTAATGTTAGTGGAATAGTATTCCCACCACACATGTTCCACAAATATTCATAAATTTATCTAGGCCATAGTTTATTAATAAATCACTTCCTCTCATCACTCCAACTTGTGATGGGGGATACGTATAAGACCCCATCCTTGAACATTACATAATCTTGAGATAAGTTAAGTATTCACATTGATGATATTTTCATGTTTAAAGTTTTATATAATTAGGCTATAAAAAATACACAATAAAAACATATAAAGAAAAAGTGGACACTTCAAGTAGTAACCATTTCATCCATAAAACAAAAACTTTTAAAAAGAAACGTTGCATGTTTTCATGTTAATTCATAACATTTATTTGATCACATCATTGACTCTATTATTTTTTAAAACCCATGAAAAACATTTCCAAACATGGAATGAGCATAAAAAAGCTCAGTAAGGAATATAAAATATGGAATAAAATCGTTAGTCCATGAATATTTTAAACCCACGAAAACATTTTCACAAAATCGTACTTTCCACCCATACAACATAAACTCATTAAAATAACTCATGAAATCATAAGATTTATGAAATTCTAAATGAAATAATAAATCATAAGGATAACTTGTGGAATCCATATCATAATTAAATTTTATCATTCACAGATACATAGGGAGTAACCTTCTTGGTTACATTGGGAAAACCCATCATAGTGTATTCCCTAAATCTCTTAAGAAAAACATTATCATTTACCTCCATCACATTACCCAATGAATTGAAGAGCTATCATGGGATCACCCAACCTTGGTTTATTCTGGAACCACATGTATACATAAGAAATTCCCAAGATCCATAACATAATCATAACACATAAACCAAGCATAATTCAAAAATAACATTTCCACTTTGAAATATCATTTCATCTTTAAAAGAAGTGAACTATTAAATGAAATCAAAATGTTTTAAAATAAAATGGTAAAATTAAAAGTATAGATCAATACAAAATAGTGACATAAAATTGATAAATTATAATCATGATGTATAGGTTAAATAAAACATTCCACGTTATTGAAATAATCAATCTAGTTTTATGACACATTTAAAACATTTAAAAAGAGGTTTTTTGAATCAATGTGTCCCATACCACATTGAAAATTTTAAAGAAAATAAACTTTATAAAAATTAATTTCAATTTAAATAAATCCTTAAAACCATATTTAAAAAATTTGCATTAATGATAATGATTTAGAATAAGTCTTTAAATTGTTTAAAATGATGTTTTAGTTAAAGAGTCATTTATGAATTTGAATATTTAAATTATATATCACATGAAAGTTGAACATTTTAAAAGACATTAAATATCAGGAGTATAGATATAATATGTATATGCAATGTCAAAGGGGCGGTATGTACACTTTATAAAATAATAATGCTGCATATCGTCAAGATATGTCTCAATGAAAGGTGATTGAGATGAAATCCCTTACAAAGATCGTATCAATAGATTAAAGATAAATCAATGAAACAATTATTTGTGACTTATATAAATAAACCAAATATAATTTTATATTCAGTATAGAACAAGAAAAGGTCAATCACGCATATTTTTAGAAAAACAAAACCAATGACATGGACAATTAACTAAATGAATGGGGATTGAGTTATGATTTCCCTTAACAAGATCATTTTGTTAATAAAATAGATCAATTATGTGTATTAAATATAAATAAAAATAAATCAATTTTAAATAAAAGGTATTATATCAAATTTTATTTTGAACATAATCATAGCACAACATAATGAATAAGTTGAAGATTAACCCAATGAATGGAAATTGTGTTATGAAGTCCCGTTACATTGAGTCTGACTTGTCTCGATCATTCTTTAATTTAATGGATAATAAAATTAGGTTTATTTATAATTTTTTAATAAATTTTTTAAATTTTATTATTCATTTAATATCACTTATTAACATTTAAAAACAATTAGTTAATTATTTGAGTTTATATCAGATGTTTTGTCAATGTTCGGTACTTGAGTAAAAAATGACGTTGTTATAATTAAAAATTTTCCATGATGTCAATATACCATTATATAACTAATAGTATTCGGGATTTAAATAGCCTATATATCCATTATATATGTATTTATTATAATCCATAATATCTGGAGATAAAAAAATGAAATGCACTGTTCATGGAGATAGTAGGTCGTATGTACACATGCACGCTACTTTCATTTCTATGTCATATAAAAGGAATGAAAACTAAATGATAATTATGTATATTAAAATTTCAGTATAATATCTATGGTATATGTTACATAGGTTCATTAACACCATCCTTTATACATTCAATGTATGGCAGGAATGAGTCATATCACTTTGAGGGGCCGGTAGTCCACACATCCTTAAATGAAATTATCGTATTTACACAACATGAAAATAATAAAGGTATATTATAAATAAAAATTACATAATAAAAGATAAAATATAATTTTAATATATAAAATATATAAATACAGTTCCATCATAATGGCCACCATGAAAAATGGTTGGATAAAACTGAACAATAATCGTTTCGTGAGGTAGTAGTTTGTTGTACACAGAAGTAGTATATTATAAATTCATTAAGTTGATATGCGTGTAAGTGTAGGTCATACAATTACCATAAAAAATACTAGAAAATTTAGGATTACTATTTTTGTTATGTAATCATATAATAAAAAGATAATAGGTATTGGAGAAGGAAAATACAAGAAAAGAGCTTAAGAGAAGATGCTACCTTAAATCTGGTCAATCATTTTGATTTGAGTCAAAATGATTCATTGAATTGAATTATTCCCAAGGTAAATTTTCTAGAAGGAAGGGAGGGATTTTGGGAGCTCATTTGAGTTGGTTTTGGACGAGACAAGGGGATTTTTATGTTTGATTAAGTGGGTAGAGGTGCTGGCCTTTTATAAGAGAGAGGAGGGGCACTTTAGGAAAGTCTTGATATATTATTTTATTATAAATCTATTTTCGAATTATAATAGCTCCAAAGCGATATATTTCTAGGATAATACAATTGTTAATCGAAATACTCTCAACCAATATGTTTTAGAAATGTTTAGGCATAATATATCCTTATATTTTTCCTCTAATCCTTAGTTAAATAAATTAAGTCTTACCATGTCTTCTTGTATTTTTACAAAATATGGTTAATATATTTACTCGTATTTATTGCTATTTATTGCTATTTATTCCAAATTATTGTTTTTTATTCCTAATTATTGCTACTTATTTGTAAAGACCCGGATTTTCCATGTATTTTTTTATTTAAATGGGAATTTACGAGTCCGTGAAATTTGACGGAGCGCGATTCCGAGGCCGGAGTGCCCGAAATGATCCATCGAATTTTTTGTTATGTTTAAGTTAACGCGCATAAGTAGTTTACCTGAAAAAGTGGAATAACTCTTAAACAGTAACTCAGATCAGAAATCTAAGGGCACCGTTGCACTCAGGATGATGATTTTTCCCTTGGCGTGACTAAAGAATAGTCAGAGTGGGCCTCCTGTGAGAAAACCCAAAAATGGCATAATCATAAATAAAATAATTAAATAAATTATTTTATTATTCAAATGCTTATAACTCACAAACAATAACTCGGATTAAAAATCCGAGACCACCGCTGAACTCGTGAGTATATGCTTTCTTTTAGTAGATACTAACTTTGTCCAGTGCGAGCCACCATAGAAAGTTAGTTTCTGACCGCAAATAAAATAATTAAGTGACAATTATTTTATTGTAAAATAAATAACTTCTAAAAGGTAACTCGGATTGAAAATTCAAGAGTACTGTTGGGTTCATTGGTGCATGTTTCACCTAGGCAGAGCCTAACCTCGACCGACGCGAGTTAAGGGTGACTGATAATAATTTTCCGAACTTTTTTTTGGGTACGTTCAGTAAACGCGTGAGCGGTGTTTTGTAAATTTTGAACCAGTGATAAAAATTGAAATCTGAGGGCACCATTGATCTCGCAGTGCCGGTATTCACTTAAGAAGACTTTCACCTCGACGGCAGTTGGTCGAGGGTGAATGTTAGTTTTTGGGTTTTTCATGGAAAATAATAAAATAAAATAATCTACACTTTATTTTGTGTTTGAGCCACCATGTGGAAGTTGGAGGTGGGGTCCACCAGAATTAAAACCTCTATGTGGAAGTTGGATGTAAGGACCACCACACATTAACCTATCATTAGAGGTTATGGTGGTGGGGCCCACCCGAACCTAACCTCATCTTCATGTTTATTATGGTGGGGACCACCCGAGTTTTTAAACCCTTGAAACCCCCATTAATTGGGAGAAGCATCTCAACTCCCTAATAATGTGGGGGAAGCCTCTTCAACTCCCTAATAATGTGGGGGGAGGCTCTTCAACTCCTCCACATTAAATTGTGCCAACTCTCACAATTTAATTGTGCCAATTCCTCTTCATTAATTAAGTGGAGCCAACTTAATTAATTAACCCATTTGAATTTTTGTGCCAACATTTAAATAATATATCAATATAAATCTATTATTTCGGCTTGTTGTTTTTTCATTTGGGTGGAACTGGGGAGAAGATAGAGAGCTTAGATAGAAGAGCTCTCGCTTACGAAGAATAAAGAACGCTCCCAGCGAAGAACACCTTCAACTACGAAGAATGCTCTCCTTCTACCTTCATCCTCAGACTCCTACCGACGTGGGATGTCTTCGACCGACCTTCCCAACTCATCGTCGTCAATGAACTGATTCACGTACTCGGGTTTGGAAGTGTGTGGCAGACGCGACAAACCAGGACAACATCGTCTTCTTCCCTGCGACTCCGTCAGTGAACAACAAACACAGGTGGGGGTTTAATTTCATTTAAGTTCCATGTTCTTCCTTTCCTTCAAAACGAATAATGATGATGTTTTATTTTTGTGGGTGGATTGTTGTGGTTCGTTTTAAGGACCGATTGCTATCACCTTAAATGCGGAGGGTGCAGGTTAAACTAACAGGGCCCAACACCCTCCATCGATCTCTTTTGTGATGTCCTTCGGCATGGAAATGAAGGTGGAGAAAACAAAGGTCGCACTACCCGCAGCCTTAGTAACCTGCACCACCCCTGTGACGTCCCCCACCGCTGTCAGTCGAACTAACCCCGGCTGAGCCCCAGCCGGCCCGCTTGCCGGCCTGCCCGGCCGCCTACCGCGTGCCCGCTGGCCTGCTGGCCCGCCTTCCGGCCTTCCCAGCCCCCGCCCGCCTTCCGGATCCCAGCCACCCGGCCTCTCGTACCGGCCCGTGACACCCCTCTTGGCGCCCTCGTTGAAACGGGCCAGCCACGCCCTTCATGCTAAGCCGTGCTGGGCTGCACCCTCGTGGCGCTCCGGTCCGAACCGCCCACACGGCCTGCTGGGCTGGGCGTAGTGGGCCGGGCCGAACATAACAGGCTAACCCGCCCAATGGGCCAGGACAAACCCAACAGGTCGGACCGGGGTGACCCAGACCGGGTCAGCCTAGACTGGGTTGGACCAGGTCAGACCGGACCCGATCACACTACCGACCCTTTACTTTCATTGGACATATCTTTGACACCAAACTACTGTTTGACGAACCGTCAGCGGCGTAGGTTTTCTTAGAGCGTGATAGTTCCCTTGACTATAATCCATTGGAGTTTGGGGTAAAGTTGAGATACAGTCAGGTTAGATCATGCACGAATCCAACCGGGCCCCCGGACTAAAATACTAATAACTCACAGAAAGGGCGTCTAATTGATGCGCCGTCTGTTGCGTTGAGAGCCCTATGATGAGGCAGACCTTTGAGATTCTTCCACATGGGACTTTGTGACTGTTGGAGTATTGATTTGTAGTTCGTGGACCGGATCCTCCTCGAGACGAGTGAGCATAGTGCGGAGTTATCAGAACAGTTCCGGGTTTACCCTCCAGCGAGGCTGGGTAGTGGGTTACCTGTTGATCTTTGGGTTTACCCTCCAGCTGGGCTGGGAAGTGGGTTACCTATTTAACTTTAGGGTTTACCCTCCCGTTGGTCTGGGCAGTGGGTAACCCATTGACTTTTAGGGTTTACCCTCCAGGTGGGCTGGGCAATGGGTTACCCGATGATCTATTAGGGTTTACACACCAGCTGGGCTGGGCAGTGGGTTACTAGACGACCTCTTAGGGTTACCCTTCAACGGGGCTAGGTAGTGGGTTTATCGATGACTTCTTTCAGACTCATCCCTTTCTATGAGGCTAGTCACTGAATTTTCTCCGTGATTACCAGATCGGGGCCCTTGGTTGTTCGGTTCAGCGATAAGACAACTTTAATGTGCAAAGACCTAGTACCTGGCTGAGACCTAACGATTGCTGACCAATTTGACTCAGAGTGATTTGACTAGCCTAGTGGGAGGCACCTTGGTGTTTTGGGAATCCCACTGTACTCGACATTGGAGGAGTTCTCCAGCATCCATGGTTTCAATAATGTGAATAAAAATCCAAGTTGATCTGAGTCTGTAACTTTTGTGTTTTCCTCATGATTGAGATGGATTAATTGATAATTTAGGTATATGTATGGGTATATACCTAAGTGGGTTATCTGTTGATTTCATACATTGTGGTTTATCCCTATTGGATCTTATGAGATCATGAGGGTCTCCGGGTCCCCACTGAGTATCGTTACACTCACCCCTGCATGGGCTATGCCCGCACCTTGTTGTGTTGGATGCAGACGATGGACAACGTTGACTGAGGCTGAGAGCACCAGGACTAGATGGTACCCGGAGGTGGACCACACGGTGTGACAGTACGCGGAGGAGACAGATGGACTTGGAGTGTTGTGGATACTATCTTTACCTACCCTTCAGGTAGGATCCGTGGTGGATGACCTAGGAGCTGTTTTTCACCTTTTTGCTGTTATTTTCTTTTTAGTTGTACTTATACTTTACAGTTGGGCTTGTATTTCCGGCCCCTTTACTTTTCAGCGCTCACTTGTTATACAGTTTTATTTAGTGTTTTGTTTGCATCTCATACTCTGTTGTGTGCCTTTTCATGTTATGAAGGAAATTCCTTCCCAATTTAAGAATTTACGCATTTGGTACTAGTCTCCAGCCCTTGGCCTATGGAAGGCGGTCTTGGGGTAGTCAGGGCACGGGCCCTGGGGGACGGGTCATGAAAAATTTGTATAAGAGGGGTCGGTTCAACCATAGAACTTAAGACTCTGATATTTTCTATGAAGTAATAGTGTTAAGTGTAGTGAGTATGGTTTTCAGTTCAGGGAGTCCAGTGTTGGTGCGGCAGCCGACGTATCCAAACACCAGGACCCTGACTTCTGATTTCCGTCTCAGTGCAAGAAAAACCTGATTGTGTGTGTGTTTTATTTATGATTTCATAAGTCAGCTCACTAACTCAGATCAACAGGTATAATCTTTTTACCGTGTCACATCTGTTTCATTTTGGATGCCTCCACGCAGACAGCCAGTTAGAGTTCTGAGAGTTGTTCACATTGATTTCCCACCAAGTGACGGGGCTCTGATGCAGGGCCCTCTTACTATGTTGGCACCTTCGGGTGGTGTACCGGTAGCACCACCACCCATTGGGTTGAAGATACCACCAGCCACACTGGAGGATGGTTCACGCCTACTGAGCGCATTTCACGAGTCCCAGCAGTAGAGGCCTCTGAGGTTTCAAGGCGAGACAGATTCCCATGCAGCTGAGGGCTGGCTGGAGGTGATTGCTAGAGTTTCCCATCTAGTTGAGACACCAGTAGAGCAGATGGTGATCTTAGCAACTAGTCTTTTTCAGTGTGTGTCCATAAGGATGGTCCTCTTAGTGATGAGGCTTCAGAATGTGGACCGTTTCCTGAGATAGTACCTTCGGGTAGTGTGCTAGCTATATGACTACCCGTTGGTCATCAGTTACAACCGGCGGTACTGGTAGAAGACACATGTAGGATTAGTGTCTTACACAAGCTTTAGAATTAGATACCCCTTAGGTTCCGAGGCGAGACTGAATCATAGGTGGATGAGGACTGGATAGAGGAGGTGGATGAGTTTTCTCTAGAACTTCTACAGCTTTGGCAAAACGACATGTCAGTAGCTGGGTATTCATCGAGGCATACAAATCTTTCCTAGTACTCTATGAGTACGATAAGATCAGTGATTCAGGGCTTGAACTTCCGAGAGAGGTGTGTTTAAAGGAAATCTGAGCCATCACAATTCCTCTATTAATTCCTACTTATGCTAAGGTTCTAGAGAGAACCTTTGTGGATGAATGTTCTTTGGCAGAACAGATACATCCAGTGAATGTTAGCAGTGGGAAAGCAGGGAACTGGCACCAGTCTCAAAGACATGGGCATATAAAATGTGTTAGGGACAAATGTATCTGTAGGGTAGCAGATGTGGAAGCAGAGTTAGGAGAGTAGAATGTGGTGGTGTACTTTTCGACATGTTACTACCACCCACTTTTTGGGGACCCCGCCAGGCTCAGGGAGTTGGAGGACAGGGGAAGAGAGTTGTTGCATGCGGTCAAGGAATGTGATCCAAGAGATCTAGGAATGATTAGAGGTACGGTCTATGTCTACTACTAGCTGCTGTATAAATAAACATAGATACAGATCATTCCTTCCTTCCACGAATGTTGTCCGGGACCTAGAGTTTCTAGTTAAACTATTGACTTGAACCTCATGTCTAGAGATACCTTTGGAATGGGACTCAATAATCACACTTATGAAGATGGTGTGATATGACCCTTGAGGTGAGATTTTTGGTTGGACCCTCTTGGTGGAAGCGTCGAGGCCTTACGACGTGAGTTTGGGTTTGGAATTTACATCCATAGTTCACACTCAGATTATCTATATTAGGAAAAGAGGTTGTGGTTTACCTACAACATTGGGATGGATTTTTCCTTGGTCGGTGAACAAGGAATCCCAGGAAGCACAGGATAAACTCATGCATAGGAGGGTGCATCCAATCACTCATGAGTCGGCCAAACTCACCCTCATGGCCGAAAATGCTGACTTTGAGATAGTCTATACTCTTGAGAAGGGGAACATGGTAGTAGGCGCACTCAGTATGAGGTCTGGCCTGCATCTGATGAGTGAGGAGACAAAGCAGCTAGCCGCTTTGCAGATATCTGTTGTGGACCGAGAAGGAGAATCTTTTCTTCAGTCTCTTACAGTCACTCCCCCTCTTCTTCAGTGAGTCCGGGGGGAACAAAATGGGGACTCTGACTACGAGACACGAAGTGCTTAGATATCCATAGGGCAGACACCTGATGGATTTTCTGAAGATGGGGAGCACATCATACTCTTCAGAGGATGTACCATGGTACTAGTGTCACTTCAAGAGGAAGTGTTTAGGGAGTTTCACACGTCCCCTCTAGAGGTATATCCAGGAGCGGATAAAGACTACACAGAGCAGGAGGAAGTCATATGCTGACATGAGAAAGAGACCTTTGGATTTCAAGGATGGTGACCACATCTTTCTATGGGTCTCACCTCGATGAGGTTTACAGAGATTTGGCTGAGGCGACAAATTATCTCTGAGCTTCATCGAACCTTTTCAGTTCCTTAGAAGAGTTGTCAAGGTGGATTACCGCTTAGCTCTTCTACATCAGTTTGATCGGGTGCATGACGTCTTCCATGTATCCCAACTGAGGAGATACATACATGACCTTTACCGCATCATCGACCATGGCGAGCTGGATGTTGATGATGGGGCGGAATTTACGGAGGTTTCAAAAGATATCGAGGATCGATAGCAGCAGGTCCTTTGTGGATGGTCGATACCTCTGGTGCACGTTCATTGGAAGCACATTAACCTCTAGGAGAGCACATGGAAGCGGGAGGCTCAGATGCGTGCTCAGTACCCCACTTGTTCCCTTAGTTGTGAGTTGGGGATTACGGGGACATAGAGAGGTGAGGTGGGGATAATGTAAAGGCCCTAAATTTCAATGTAATTTTTTTTAAAAATTAAATTGGAATTTTATGAGTCCGCATAATTTGACGTCGCACAATTCTGAGGCCCGGAGTGCCCAAAATGATCCATCGACATTTTTGTTAAGCTTAAGTTAATTCAAGTAATCAGTTTTCCTAAAAAAGTGGAATAACTCTTAAAGGGAAACTCAGATCAGAAATCCGAGGTCACCGTTACAATGAGGAAGGCAGGTTTACCCTTAGTACAACTTAATATTAGTCAGCGCGGGCCTCCTGTGAGAAAACCCAAAAATGGAATAATCATAAATAAAATAATAAAATAAATTATTTTATTTTTAAAATGATTATAACTCAAAAATGGTAACTCAGATTAAAAATCTGAGACCACTACTAAACTTATGAGTGTATGATTTCTTTAAGCAGATACTTACTTTGGCCGGTGTGGGCCACTAGAGAAAGTTAGTTTTTGGTAGAAAAAAAATAACTAAGTGAAAATTATTTTATTGTAAAATTCATAACTTCTAAAAGGTAACTTATATTGAAAACTTGAGAGTAATGTTGGGTTATTTGGGGAATTTTTCACCTAGGAAGAGAATAACCTTGACCGTCGTGAGTCAAGGGTGACTGATACTAATTTTCTGAATTTTTTTTCAGGTACGTTCAGTTAACGCACGAGTGGAGTTTTGTAACTTTTTAACCAGTTCTCGAAATTGAAATCTGAGGGAACTGTTGATCTCGCAGTGCCAGTATTCACATAGTAAGACTTTCACCTCGATGGCAGTTGGACGAGGGTGAAAGATTGTTTTTGGGTTATTCGTGGATAAAAATAAAATAAAATAATATACACTTTATTTTATTTTTGAGCCACCATGTGGAAGCTGGAGGTGGGGTCCACAAGAATTAAAACCTCCATAAGGAAGTTGGAGGTGTGGACCACCACACCTTAACCTCTTATGATAGGTTATGGTGGTGGGGACCACCAGAACCTAACCTCATATTCATGTTTATTATGGTGGGGACCACCCGGTTTTTTAAACCCTTGAAACCCCCATTAATAGGGAGAATCACCTAAAATCCCTAATAATGTGGTGGAATCCTCTTCAAATCCTTAATAATGTGGGGATAGCCTCTTCAACTCCTCCATGTTAAATTGTGCCAACTCTCACAATTTAATTGTGCCAATTCTTCTTCATTAATTATGTTGATCCAACTTAATTAATTAACCCATTTGAATATTTGTGCCAACAATTAAATAATAGATTAAACTTAATATATTATTTGGGATTGTAATTTTTCATTTGGGTGGAACTTGGGAGAAGAGAGAGAGAGCTTAGGGAGAAAAGATATCGCCTACGAAGAATGAAGAACGCTCCCTGCGATGAACGCCTTTGACTACGAACGACGATCTCCTTCGACCTTCATCCTCGGACTCCTACTGACATGGGACATTTTTGATTGAACTTCCCTTCTCATCATCATCAACGAACTGATGCATGTGATCGGCTTTAGAAGTGTGTGGGGGACGCGACGAACGCCAACAACATCATCTTCTTCCCCGCGACTCCTTCAATGAACAACGATGAAAGGTAGGGGTTTAATTTCATTTAAGTTACATGTTCTTCCTTTCCTTCCAAACGAAGAATGAGGATGCTTTGTTTTTGTGGGTTGATTGTTGTGGTTCGTTTTAATGGACCGATTGTCATCACCCTAAACGCAGAGGGTGCGGGCCAAACTAACATGGCCCAACACCCTCCTTCGATATCTTTTCTGATGTCCTTCGGCATGGGGATGAAGCAACGTGGTGATGAAGGCGGAAAAAACAAAGATCGTCCTACCCGCGACCTCCGTAACCCATGCCTCCCCCATTGCTTCCCGCACCGTTGCCTGCCTGCCGGACCTAGCCGAGCCCCCACTAGTCCACCTGCCGGCCTGCCTAGACGCCCGCCGGACCGCCTGCCGGCCCACCCGGCCGCCCCCCAGCCTGCCCGGCTGCCCGCCAGCCCGCCTCCTGGCCCACCCGGCTGCCTTCCGGTGGTCCGCTGGCCTGCCTGCCAGCCTGCCCAGATGACTACCGGCTCCCGGATCCAATCCAACAGGACTCCCGAGCTGACCCATGACCCCCCTCACGACGCCTTGGCCGAATCGTCCCAGCCTCACCCTCCGGGCCGAGCCACGCTATGCCGCACCCTCACAGTACTCCGGGCTGAACTGGCCCCAAGCCCAGGCTAAACCGCCCACGCGGCCTGCTAGACTAGGCCTAGTGGGCGGGGCTGAACCTAATAGGATGGCCCATCCAATGGGTCGTGCAAGACCCAACGTGTTGATTGGGTCGACCTAGACCGGGTCGGCCCAAGGTGGGTTAGACCGGGTCGGACCGGACCCGGGCCCACTACTGACCCTTTAATTTCATTGGCCTTATCTTTGGAACTGAATGAACATTTCACGAACCGTCAGCGGCACTGGTTTTCTTCGAGCGCGACGCTTCGCTTGAGTATACCCCACTAGAGTTCGGGTTAAAGTTGAGATGCGGCCAGTTTGGATCGTGCACAAATCCAACTGTGCCCTCAAGACTGAAAGGATAAAAACTCACAAACCGGGTGTTCGATTGACGCGCCGTCTGTTGCATTGAGACCCCTATGATAAGGAGTACCATTATGATACATCTACATGGGAATTATGGATAGTTAGAGTATCAACCTGTAGCTTGTGGAGCGGATCCTCCCAGAGAAGAGTGATCATAGTTCGGAGTTATCGGACTAGTTCCGGGTTTACCCTTCGGCAGGGCTGGGCAGTGGGTTACCCGTTGAACTTAGGGTTTACCCTCTAGATAGGATGGGATATGGGTTACCTGAAGACCTCTTAGGGTTTACTCTCCGGCTGGGCTGGGCAGTGGGTTACCCCTTGACTTTAGGGTTTACCCTCCAGCTGGGCAGGGTAGTGGGTTACCTGACGACCTCTTAGAGTTTACAATCCAGCTAGGCTGGGCAGTGGGTTACTCAAAAACTTCTTTTAGACTCAGCCCTTTCTATGAGGCTATTCATTGACTTTTCTCCTTGATTACCGGAGCAAGACCCTTGGTTGTACGGTTCAACAACAAGACAACTTTGACGTGAGGTTACCGAGTAGCTAGCTGAGATATGACGACTGCTGACCGATTCGACTCAGAATGATTCAACTAGCCTAGTGGGAAGCACCTTGGTGCTGCGGATGACCCACTGTACACAAAAGAGGAGGAGTTCTCCATCATCCATGGTTTCGATAATGTGAATAAAAATCCTGGTTGAGCTGAGTCAGTTAATTTTGTGGTTTCCTCATGATTGAGATGGATTACTTGATAACTTAGGTATATGTGTGGGCATATCACTTAGTGGGGTTATCTATAGATTTCATACTTTTTGGTTTATCATTGTTAGATTTTGTGAGACCTTCAGGGTCTTAGGGACCCTACTGAGTATCGTTATACTCACCCCTACACGGGCTATGCCCGCACCTCATTGTGTTTGATGTAGATGATGGACATCATTGATTGAGGCTGAGAGCACTAGGACTGGACGATACCCAGAGGTGGATAACATGGTGTGATAGTACATAGAGGAGACAGAAGGATGTGGAGTGATGTGGAGGCTATATGTACCTACCCTTTAGGTAGGATCCGTGGTTGACGAACTAGGAGCTTCTTTTCACCTTTCAGCTGTTTTGTTCTTTTTAGTTGTACTTATACTTTACAGTTGGGCTTGTATTTTCGGCACATTTAATTTTCAGCACTCTCTTTTTATACAATTTTATTCAGTGTTTTGTTTCTATCTTGTACTCTATTGTGTGCGTTTTCAAGTTATAAAGGAAATGCCTTTCCAGTTTAGGAATTTACGCGTTTAGTGCTAGTTGTTAGCCCCTGGCCTATGGAAGGCGGGCTTAGGGTAGTCACGACACAGAGCTCGGGGGACATGTCATGAAATTATTAATAATTATTCCAAATTATTCCAAATTATTCCTAATTATACCTATTTATTACTAATTATTGGAATTAATTACTAATTATTAATATTTATTACTAATTATTCCTATTTATTACAAATTATTCTTATTTATTTCTAATTATTCATATTCATTGCTATTTATTTTTATTTATTGCGATTTATTTCTATTTATTTCTATTTATTCCTAGTTATTTCAATTTATTCCTAATTATTGTTATTTATTCATAATTATTCCTATTTATTCATATTTATTGCTATTTATTCTTCTTTATTACTATGTATTTCTATTTATTTCTATGTATTCCTATTTATAGCTATGTATTTCTATTTATTTCTAATTATTCCTATTTATTTCTAATTATTCCTATTTATTGCTAATTATTCCTATTTATTGCTAATTATTCTTATTTATTGCTAATTATTACTATTTTTTGCTAATTATTACTAATTATTACTAATTATTAGTAATTATTACTATTTGTTTCTAATTATTAATATTTATTACTAACTATTACTATTTATTTCAAATTATTAAAAATTTGTACTAATGATTTCAATTTATTATTACAAATAAAAACTGATAACCAAACAATTTACATATAATTTAATTAAAACTAATCAAAACTAATTAAAATTAAAATCAAAAAATGAAAAAAATACTAAATTAATGAAAACATAAATACCATTAATTTGGATCTTCTATTGATGTAGATGGCTTCACATCTTTTTTTTTGAAAAAAAATAACTCACCCAAAATTTCGATATGAAAATTGAGTTTAGAGAGAGAGAGAGTATGAAATGAGAGGTGTATTTGAAAAAATGGATGAGGGTATATATATGTTAGATTAGTTGCGATGGGACTATTTGCGATGGGCTGACCATTACAAATAGAATTTTTTTTGATGAGACCCGTCGCAAAAACCTTCACTCGCATTAATTACGTTCGACGGTTAAAAGAGTATTTGTGATGGGACCCATCACAAAAGGTACCTACTGACACACTATTTGCAACGGGAGAACATATCATCGCAAAAACCTATTTACGACCACCGAGTATTTACGACAGGTCTCATCACAAATACCCACAGACAGACGTATTATTTGCAATGGGGGAATACCCCCTATTGCAACTATCCTTCCCGCATTTCTCCGCGCAAACCATTCCAAACCATTCTCTATAGGACCCCAAGCCCCGTTGCAAATAACCAAGTATTTTTGACTTGATTGATTCCAATCACAAATATTCCGTCGCAAGAAGTTATTTTTCCTGTAGTGCTCCTCTTTGGTGAGATATCCATGGTTTAACATTTTAGATGTTTTTGTAGATATACGTCATTCTAGTTCGATCCAGAGGCTGAGGTTCAACTATATCGATCGTACAACGTCAAGGTAGGTGTTTTGTGCCTTTCCATAGATTGTACTTTAGTTATATGTGAAAAAAGTGCACAATACCCTATTTTAGGGTATTTCATGTCTAGGGAATTTAACCATGTTAATTCCATCCATGCCTTGTTTTCCTGAGTATGGGATTTTGATTGAAAATAAGTTTATTTACCTAGATATGGATGTGTTTACACATGTTTAATTTGATACTGGCCGTTGGGTCTAGGATTTCTTGTTAGGCTGCTCTGTTTTCCAGGACTAGTGCTATTTGGATGGAATGCTATTATTTGAAATGATTGTATTATGATTTATCCATTTATCCAAGTAGTAATTTGTGACTTAATTTGGATGTTGAATATAGTTTGTGCACAATTGCTTCACACATGGCTGTGGGACCCTGGTGTAGTTAGACCATAGGGGGAATTGACACTAAGGGCTTCCCCAAGTTTTCTATTGTATGAATCATGATGCGAGGCCATAGGGTGGATTGATATTGAGTTCTCCCTCAGGGTGTCTATAGTTATCTTTATGAGACCACATGGGGAATTGACGTTGAGTGCTTCCTCATAGGTTCTATAGTTTATCATTAAAAAACTATAGGGGGAATTGACGGTGAGTGCTTCCTTAGAGAGTCTTAGTTTTCATGGGACCCAATGGGTAAGACTGTGTGAGATATCCAAGGGGGGTCTTTAGATATTATTCTTAAATGATAAGTTAAACTAGAGGGGTTAGGGTATGAGAACTTTCCCATAGGGTTACTTGTGAATGATTGGTTGAATAATTGACAATGTAAATGAATGTAGTTGAAACTGTAGGGCTGTTTACTTTTGAGTACATCCTTTTTTATTACTTCATTTTTCATATTGCCTGCTATATATATTAACTGACAGTTAGGCAAAGATCATTGGGTGGTTGCTTGCTGGGATCTGTCTCATACATTGTTTGGGTCATGATTTTTGGGCCAAACAGTTTATATTGTTGCAGGTATAGATAAAGGCATCCATCCTTCTACTTTATGTACTTGACTGTTGTGTAGCTGGGGAGCATGGGACCAAGATGAGGCTTGCGATGCGGTTGGAGTTTACTTGTTTTCATTGTACTTTGGTTTAGTATTGTATTCCAAAATTTTGACTTGTTTGGATTTTTTTTCTAGATACTTGTGACATGGATCAATATTGACATATCTATATCTTGTAGTTGTTTATTTACTTTTAGTCTTCTGCTGTTTACTTATTCTATGACATTACTGTGTTCCCTGCTGTTATACATTTGTTTCCGCTGTGTTACTCTACGAGTGGGGGTATTGTTTCCCACTATCACACTCAATGACCTCACTGCTAGTCGGCAGCCTTTGGCATTCATGGAAATGCACTTGAGGCCCTGTGACCAACTGGGTACGAGGATCCTTTGGGTGGCACCCGGAACCGGGACATTACAACAGTAGTTAGGGTCCTTGCACCGATATTTTCCTTACATATCACTGGTGTAAGATGTTTGAGCATTGAGATTGAGAAAATACATAGAGATGTAATTATAAAAACACTGTTATTTATCCATTTAGGGGGAATTTCCAATTATAGAGTCTTCCCCCTTATGATATATGGGAACCTTTTCGTGTGGAATTTGATCGTCATCTTGAACATAAATTTTGACATAATCATTTGGATGGAATGTTAGTTACCTATCAAGACAATATTGAATACTATTAATGGAGGGTGAAGTTTAAATAACCATATGGAGTTATCCAAGTGCAAAAGCATGAATGGGATGTCAGTGCGACATGAGAAGGACATGTGCATCAAAGGTCAGGCAGTGTTATAACTCAGATCAGTAGTATTTTCCTTGATGATGAGAGGATACGACCCAATTTGTTTCCTACTATTGTGGAGAGTTTTAGTAAACTGTTTCCTAATGAATTATCTACTCTGCCACTAAATAATGAGATAATTTTTTAATTTGAGCTAACTTGAGGAGAAACACTAGTGACTATTCCACATTATAGGATGGCACTTAAGGAGCTTCTGGTTCTTAAGAACAAATTAGAGGTTCTGAATGAAAAGGTAATTATACACCACAAAACACATCCTTAGGGTTTACCGAACCTTTAATCCAAGAAGGCGGAAGCTAACCTTATGCATTATTTGGATTAACACTAGTTGAATTATCTCAATATAATGAACCACTGTCCACTGCCTAGAATACATGAACTCTTGGACCAGCACCAAGGAGAGAATGCCTTTTCAAATATAGATCTATTGTTGGGATATCATAAGGTTCATGATAGGACTACACACACACCTATAAAAAAATAATAGTAGTAGTTATGATATATAAGATCATCTGGTCATGAAATTCAATCTCTCAAACTCACCTCATATCTTTATGGATCTTACAAATCGGGGCATCCAACATTTTTTGAATTTTTTCAGTTGTCTTTATTGAATAATTCTTTGTGTATTTACACTTTAAACTTGACCAAGTCATCCAGCTTTTGATCATGTTGAAGACAATGAGAGAACTAGATATATTATAAGCTTATTAATTTTCACTTTTGGATCGATAAAACCAACTTCCTGATTTATATTATCTCAGAGTTAGGAGTTTCGGTAGACCGTTAGTATTTGAGAGCTGTAGTTTCTTGGAAGCATCATATGAATAAATTTGACATTCAGATTTTACTAGGACATTCCAGATAATATAGAATCTTCCCCTAGAATTTCTCACACACTGAGGCACAACTTATAGGCATGACATAAAAGGGTGTGAAATTCTATTGGTCAAAAGCATACCATGAATCCTTTAAAGAGTTAAAGGTCAATTTGACTTTAATGATGATACTGATTATACCATTGCTATAGAAAAGCTATTTTGTATACTGCGAAACATAATAAAACAAAATTGTATCTGTTATGATGTCGGAAGAGTGAGTCACCATGTACATATCACATCAATTATGGCCTCATGAGTTGAATTACACAAAACATGACCTTGAGCTCATTGTTTTCCTTCATGCCTTCTTCTATTGGAGACAATATCTATTGGAAGAGAACTTTTTATTCTAAACTGATAAAAAAAGCATCAAATCCATCTTTAGACATCAGTATTTGAAGCCCAGATTGTTTATGTGGGTTGATTACCTACAGTTTAATGATTTCGATCTTGCCTATATGCCTGGAAAGAGAAATTCAGTAGCCGATGCTCTGAGCTGGAAGGCATAGACACAGGTAGTTCAAATATCTAGTAGAGAATGGTAGATTATGGCCTTAGTTTTAGATTCTCAAATTGTGGTTCCAAAGGACCATGGTGAAACTATCCTCACACCCTTATCAGTGAATTCTACACGTCCAAAATGGGTTCAAATGAGACAACTATTTGTTCCTGAAGGCCTTCTACTGAGGGAATGAATTTTAGATAATGATCCATCTTCACATCAGGCCATGGATGGGTATTATACTATATTGTTCCATGGGTGTCTATGTACCCCAATAGAAACTAGAGAGGAGATGATGTATTAATTACACACCTCAACATGGGTGGTTAAACTAGGTTTATCCAAATGTATCTAGATATATGATTCCATTATTGTTTTCCTGGTATGAAAGGAGAGATTACCGATTTCATCACTCGGTGTTACACCTGTTAGAAGGTGAATGTAGAACATCAGCATCCAGTAGGGATTCTATAGCTATTTTATATTCCTGAGAGGAAATGGGATTGTGTTTTAATGTATGTCATGACTATTTTACCCAGATCACATCATGGAAATGGTATGGTGTGGGTTGTTGTTGATTTTTTGATGAATGAATCACACTTATTATGTGTACAAGAGTCCTTTATGGTTGATGAGCTATGAAGATAGTACATTAGTGAGGTTTTACATCTTCATAGAATTCCTCATTTTATCATTTTTGATAGAGACACTCATTTCATGTCACAACTCTAGCATGGGTTTCAGAAGGCCCTATTTACTCATGTACATCTGAGCATAGAAAATCAGTCGTAGACTGATGGAAAGATGCAATGTACTATTTAGGTGTAAGAGGAAATTTTCAATGTATGTGTTCGTGACATTGAAGGTCCTCAAGAGAATCAAATTCCTCTGGTTCATTTTTCATATAATAAAAACATTCATGATACCATCAAGATGTCTCTTTATGAAACCTTATATCATAGGCCTTTCTACTCAACTACATGCTAGCTAGAGGAAGGGGACGTAACTAGTATTTGGACCTATATCATTAAAGAGAATACAAAAAAGGTCCATCTGATTAGGAAGTTAATATTAATATCTCATTCAATAATGAATTCATAAGCTAATAGACATCAGAGACCTCATTAGTTCAAGGTCATAGAACATATTTTCTTACAAGCATCACCTAGATTACATCATAGACGTATTCCGAAGAAGGATACGATCTCTCCATGGTTCTTTGGACTATTTGAGGATGTGAAATGGATAATTATAATGGATTACCAGTTGGAAAATCCTCATAGATACCATTATATGCCTCATGGATTTCATGTATCTCAGCTTAGCTGATACTATTCAGACCTGTCACATGTCTCTTCTCATGATGAGGTTGAATTGTCTATAGATGATTCCATTGAGTATTATCCTATGTGCAAATTTGATGAGTGCATGAAGAAAATTTGAGGATGTTCTATTCCTATTGTACGTGTGTTATGGAAGAATGACTGGGTATAGAAACTTTCATGGGAGAAAGAATCTAATGTACGAGCTTAGTGGATGGAGCTATTCTCTGATGATACCTCTTTACCTTCAGAAGGCCAACTTGGGGATGAGATATTTTAAGGAGGGGTGGTTTAAGTGACCAGTATTTTCAATAAAGGTATATATATTATTTTCTCAATTTTAATACCATAAAAAGGTGTAATTAATTTTCAAATCACATCAATGAGTTCACGGGCACATCTTTGGATCATTTGGAGGCCAAATCCCTGAAATGGAGAAAACAAAATGGGTTGCATGCTTTGACTGCAATCATAAGACCCTAGGTGCATAGACATGGAATTAGTTGTTGAAAAGGAACATATAAAATTTTCATGGTTTTTTCATGGTTAGTCATACCTTGTGCCTAACAGTGAATTTTTCCACTCCATACTAGTGAGCTAATCCCAGTTTGTGCAAGGTTTGGCCAAACATTGCAGCCAAACTGTGCACTTAGATATTTTGTGTGTGAAATAACAATTTTCCCCTAAACATATTTTTAAACCATATTTTCCTTCTCCTATGTTTTCCACTATCAAAAACAATATCTCCTCCTACTCTTTGAGTTCTAGAACCCTCTCATCCCATGCATCAAGATATATCTCACCTTCGATGTTTTATGTTAATTTAGTCATAGGTGTTAGACTCTTCATGGAAAGGCTCACCTCAACACATACTTTGGTTGCAATTTATCTTTATATATATTTCTATTTTTAATCATAGGATCATATTAATTATTTTCATGTTATTGGAATAATTATCAGATCACATCCAACCTATTTTGAATCTATGATTTCCGTCAGACAAGGAGTCATCTACGGGCTTGAGGTAGGTGGTCATGTTGTTTCCTTGTTGATTTTATGATGTTTTTAAAATGATTCTGTCATTCCATGTGATGAACTTTACAATGAATCTCAATTGTGATAACTCCTTCATCTCTAATTAAACATTTCACCTTTTTTATTAATTATTTATTTAGGTCTAGTAGTTTGGAGAATATACATACTACATGTAGGCAGCCCATGGGCATGTCCTTCAAATATGCCATTTTGTCCAAATGGTCCAATGTTCCTAGAACACCCATGAGTATCTCGACTTGTGAATTACCTATAATTTCATTGAATCATGTGTAATCCAATGAACAAAATACACCCCATGTGTGTTTAGTCCTTTTAGACTTGGAATTACCCAATTAGGCAATTGAATTGTTTCCCATGAAGCCTTACCATCAGTAGTTTTCATTATAAATAAATTCTCCTTGATTAGGAAAATTGAATTTTTTGGTTATGGTGAATGGATTTTATAGAATGAAACATGTATGATGGTTTACCTTACCTATATTAAATTAAATAGTGTAAATGGATTGATTACAAATATTGGTAAGACCATTCCTTTTGTTATGTTTAAGTTCAATTATTCTAATTAATTTTAATTCTTTATATCGAAAATGAACTTTTCCAATAGAATAAATAAGACATCTTTCCTTATGTATTATAGTATAAATTTGATAATTCATTCAATATATCAATTTAATATTTAAAATAAATGTGTTGGATGTAATTCCCCATGCCTGTTATAAATATAATGTGATTTTACACCAGATGCTTGTGGTGGTAAGGGATTATTGAGCATGGTGAATCACACTCCCTTACACTGGGTGCATAGCATAGAGTCTTTCACCAGTGTTACCATATGGGTGATGGGATTTACATTACATGTTCCATTGTAGAGTGTTTCCCTAGAATTTAAACTCACCATCCTGACTGACGGGCCTGATGTCCACCACTATATAGGGATGTAGGGAATGTACCCTATCGTTGGAGCTTTTGGGCTCATAGACTAGTTATGGATTTGTGAGTTGTGACCCAGTCAAACCAGCATTAGTATTCCAGGTATATGGATATTCAGAATCCTCAAGAACATAGTCCTTATAAGTGGATTCAATATTTCATTATATTATATGTATATATATACACTATATATTTGTATACTATTCAGCCATTCTTTCTGGAAATGACCAATGTAGGTAGTTTCATCAGGTTTCCATTAGGAACCTAAGATGCATGGTTATTTATTTTATAATTTCCATAATTATTATTTTATATACATGAAAACTGTTTTATTACAAGCACTTCTTGGATTACATGTAGACACTGTTGGTGGTGTCCTATTGATATTTTATCTTAGAACATAGTTGTTCTACCCTTCTAACTAGAGAAGATTATTTTTTAAGGTATTAATAAGGGAAAGGGCCCTTCTACATGTTCTTGATGTATATTTTTTAGTTGGATCTTCGGACAAGAGGACCGAGCTAGGTTCAAGAAGCTTGGAGATGTTTCATCCTTTTACCTTTTTATTCTATTGTTTATCATAATTATATCCCCTTTTGCATTTCTGTATTATATCATGCCATAATTCCATATATTCAGAAATTATATAAAGGCTTTTGAGTTATGTATGTTTCGATGCATACCTTTTATGTTATCTGTTTATGATTCCACAATTTATTGATTATAATTGGTTATATATGCCTTTATTAATATTTATTATTGTTTTCATCCTTTTTGATATTCTAATATTAGGTTATAGACTCCCACATTTTGACCTTTATAGCCATGATGCTAGATTTTAGCCTCTAGTGTACGTGGAGGCGTTATTGAGGCCATGTGAACCTCCATCTCGGGGCACATGTTAAGTGGACCTCGGGTCAGGGTGTTACATAATATATCATACCTGAAACTCATATTTAATAAAATAATACACACCATATATTTTTTGGTTACAAAACACCGAACTATAATTTATTTATTCCACTAGTATAATTGTGTTTCACAAGATATTTTATACATCT